>CM070623.1:17227840-17827840 GCA_036346255.1 Ampelocalamus luodianensis
AAATGATTTAAAACAGAATATAAATAATTTGAAATAATGGAATCAATATGATCAAGGGTATAACTTGCCTTACTTCAGGTGATGTTGTTTTTCTTAACAGATCACCTGATATTGAGGTGATGTTGTTTTCCTTAACAGGTCACCTAGTACTCTCAAGTACTTTCTTCAGGAAGTCCAAGTGTACAATCACGATGATCATATAGTCAAAATCAATCCTCTTATAAGCTCTTCCAACAGCGTCGAAATCTAATCGCGAAATAAGCCAGATTCAAATAAAATTCAAATAACAACTTAAATTAACTCCAAATTAAATAATTTTGGTTTAGTTGGCTAGATCTTGAATTTATACAAATTTAGAAATTTGAATGGGCTCAATCGGAGTTCGGATGCAAAAGATATGGGCTTTGGAAGATTGAAAATACATAAAATGATATAATTAAGGTTTTTCTGAATTTTGGGAATTATTTTTCTAAAGGAAAATAGCTTTATTGTGTCAGTATGACATCAGCAGGGAATTTCCGAATTAAAATAATTCGAAAAAATTCCACAATGCCTGACATGTGGACCCCTTGGTCAATGGACCAAGTCCATGGTCATGTCAACGCCCACGGTGGGCTCGGTGTACTGAACAGTAATTGGTGGGGTGCAGTGCTGGCGTGCGAGATGGCGTGGTGCCACGAGGCTACCACGTAGGCGAACACGCGAGCGGGAATGGCGAGGTGGGGCTGACCTGGCGCCTACGTGGACATGCCACGTAGGTCCGGTGGATGGCGGCGCCACGGGCTCGGGCTTGCCGGCGACAGGGGCTCCGGCGAGGGAAATGGATGGCACCAAACAAGAGAGGAGGGCGTGGGGGTTAAGATGCGCACGGTTTGGTCACCTGAGGTGGCGGTGATAGCCGACGGTGAGGAGTTAAGCGGCGGCGATGGTGTTCCCGTCACGCTCTCGCGAAGACGGCGCGAGCACCAGGTCGGCGACGATGTGGCGAGGCCGATGGTGGTGGATTCGGGGCCGGGGTGTCGTCGACGGCGGCACAAGGGGCAGCGGACGAAGCTTCTGCCGAATCTTTTCACCGACGAAATCCGGTTGATAGAGAGCGGGGAAGAAGGGGTGAGTGGTGGGAGCGGGATGAGGAGGTCTTGGCAATCCTTGGGGGCCCTTTTATAGGGTCGGAGGTGGCCGGGAGGAGGGGATCGGTGGCGGGATCACGGCGGCGATTGCGGGGCGTTCCCGGTGATTTCGCACGCAGACGAGGGGGCATATGGCCAGAGATGGGGGCGACGTGATGTGGGGGTGTTAATGCGCGCATCCGTGCAAAGAAAGGGGAAGGGAATCGCAGTGATTGCGGAGCTTGGTGAGGCGGCAATGGCGGGCGTGTGAGGGAGAATACGCGGGGAGGAAGAAAGGTGTGGGGTCGTCGATTTTTGATCCGACGGTGCGGGGGGGGGGGATAATGTGGTGTGGGGCACAGTGGCCATTGGATTTAAATCCAACGGTCCTCGTCGGTTAAGACATTCGGTCGCCCGAATGTTACACGGGGATCTGGCCGTTGAATCCCGATCCAATGGTGCGGAGAAGTGGGATGGCGTGAGGAAGTGATAGCCGTTCGATGTAAATCGGACGGTGGAAGAGAGAGAGAGAGAGGAGAATGCGCTGGAGGAGCGGGTCGTGTGGGCCGCACGCGTGTGGAAGTTGGACTGGGCCGAAAGAGATTCGGCCCAAACACTATTTGGTGAATTTCTATTGGTTTTCTAATTGATTCAATTCAGATAATTGAAAAGGGCTTTAGAAAATAGTAAATAAAATCCAAAAATTACGAGAAAATTCACAGAAATTCCCTTATTTATTTTGGACTTAATAAAAATAGTTCCAATAATTGGCTATTAATTTTGCAAAATAAATGGTGTTGGCTTTAAATTACTTAGGAAAAAGCTTTTAAAAAACTCAAAAAATTCTAGAAATTAATTAAATTTTATTTTTCTACTAAAACTTCAGGAACTTCAAATAAATTTTAAATTTTGACTTTTAAAACTTCAGAAATTCAAATAAAGCAATGAAACTCTATCAAATTTTAGAAAATCCAATAAAACAATAACTTTATTTATTTTATTTTGGTAACAGCACTTTGGGATGTTACAATGCGAGACCCCAATTCCCAAGTCACCTCTCTCTCGGACAAATGGGACAAAGGAAACTTGTCACAAACCAACGACTTGTGCCTCAGCACTCGCTCTGACCTCTCTAACAACGCACATGATGCTACTCAAAGGTCGGCGGCTTCCACGAAACGTCAAACTTTGGACCTCTTTGGTGCTCACTCAACACTAGAACAAACAAGACGATGCGTACTCCGCTCATGGACTCGGTACGGTCCAAGAGATACACCAATCTACAAATTTCCGTGACTAAGGAATCTATCCAACACACCTTTTGTTGAACTTCCTTTTAGTACCGAAGTCCACCGTCTGCACAAAACACACGAAACTCTTGTTCCAACTCTCAGTCGATTACTTTACCTATGCAAGCAGCATCTCCTTTACCAAGGGACGCACAAAGAACTCGCCTATCAACTCACTTATCCGGAGAACTCAAATGAGAACAAAGGGGTCAAAATGAATCCAACTCAAAACCATCTTCTCTTAGAAGAGCCCAATCCAAAATAAATGGATTTACCACGAAATCTTTTCCACTTTTCAAATAGGTAGTTTAGAAATAAATGCCGCACAAGCCAAAAGCAAAATCACTCGAAAAACCAGATTAACCATTTCTTTTTTTAACTAGGAGGAATCGCACATACCGACAAAAACCAACTCATTTTTGTAATTGACATCCGTCATAACCATATAGTTTAAGTAAGAACTAAGGGAATATCTCACTATCGAAGATTACACGCTTTTTCACAATCTTTCTTTTAAGAATTTAACTTTCTCTTAAACTATAGGATCCAAATCATCGCATAACACATTAACTCATTTCTCTTAAATTGACAACTTCAAAGCAATGTTCTACCGAAGAAAAAATCCACACTTATGCAGGGAGACTCTTCCAATCTACAATATCATACTCTAGCCAACTTCTCGAGCGAATGAACTGCTTTGACAAAATAATTCCCAACACAATTCAATATAGATTTCACCCACCATCACATCCCTCAATCCGTTAAGGATAAACAATTTGAAATTCACATCACACACTCTCATTTACTAGCCCCAAAGGATACTATCAATGATCATCCCACTACTCAGAATCCACTCTTATTCTACCACTTTTACACATAATCATTGGCAACCAAGGTTTTAACATAAAAAAAATACAAAGCCCAAATTCAACCTCCAAGACTCCTACAACAAACTTCTTGTATAAAAGATCGAGAAATCCTCAGATTCTTTCACTAAAATTCTCACACTCTAAACATTCTCAATCATTATCATCCACATGTAAATGTTTTCTCGACCAAATTATCTTTTAAAAGGATGGTACCTCCCCGAAGGTTATTCACTAAAGCTAGGATATACCTGTCGACAACTCAACCTTACCTATTATCCCATCAATTGACATTACGGTTAGATTACTTCGCTAATCCTACTCTCATTAAACTACACCATCATAGATCACCTACCCAACCTTGCAAAAATCATCCAATCGCGATACTCTAACACATTGATCAAGCTTCCAGACTTTCGATAATCCCAACATTCCAACATGAATGAAGGTTCTTGGATTATAGTTCGCTATGAGTTTCGCTAGTTGTAACACTAATCTGTTTTATTTCAACGACAATCGTTCCATTTAAATCAAGTTCTTCCCAAGAGTTATAGGACAAAACCAAATCACTTTCGGCTGATCTTCAAATAGTTTGGCCCTCATAATTCTCACTACGATCATTTACTTGATCACCACTAATCAATCATCATATTACACTCTATAAGACCTTGCAACCCAAGTCGGTTAATCTTTTCTAAATGGGAAAGAGCAAACGAAGACAAGTTTTAACACACGAGAAAACACTACTCCTCACAGTGAGTACGAGACCACGAGAAATAGTCATATAGCATTGATCTCGAAAAAACAAAAGATGAGACCACAATTGAGGGCACATGTTCCACCAAAAGGGAGTTTCAAACATTAATAAATCACAATAAAACATTGCTTTTGAAACTCAAGAAACACTTAAGCGGCAACGATAAAATAGTTACACGTTACAATCCTGAACTCCAACCTCAAATACTTATGGTACATTTTTCTTTTTTTTTCTTTATCAGAGAAAATAATTTCCTTTGATTACATCATCACTTGCCAACCCAAAGAAGAATTACTTTTTAAAACAATTCATATTAATCACTTAAGAACCCATTAGAACAATCTCACGCATAGCCTTTTCTAACAATTTCAGCTACCACATTAAGCATGAACTACCAAAAGCTCACAACTGCAAAACCCCAAACTTTCCATTTAACCGATATTACGGGAGGCGGTCAAATTACTTTCTTTCTAAAAGAATCATCATCATTCCCACAAGTCACAATCTATTGTAGACAATCTTATTAACATCAAGAATAATACATTCTTAACACGAATCACTATTGTCTACTCTTCCATTAATAAGCCCCCAAAGGCTCATCAAATTGTTACACACCACTTTATCATCTCATCCTCAATTGAGAGTATACCAAAATCTTCAACCTCGCTACAACAACCACTTTATTTTTTTAGAGGGAATCTACTACCCAACTTTAAAGGTTATACCAAGACCCTTTCATCAAGGGCATACTATAATCTGACAACTTTACCATCATGCAAACACGGGTCTCCGATTAAAATCCCATCATAAACCTCTCCAAGAGAAACACAAACTACGAGGCTGAAACAAACCTCTTTTAACAAGATCATGCTATCAGAGACTACTTATTCACTCATCCACTCGACCATTAGTGTTGCTCAACACCCACTCCAGCTATCATTAGCGATTGACAATTGTATTTGTCACGTATGCAAATAGCGTCCTACTTCTATTTGCAGTCACATAACCATCTATAAACACAAGGTCAACATTCCACTTTATGCTCAGGGTTTAGCGCAAAATATAGTTAAACATTCAATAATATCATCTCCTGTAAAACAGGGTTTCACAAGTTGCTACCTCAACATTCATCTAATCCGACATACATGTTTCAATCTAGCCATTATGTATGTCCATCAAGTAACCAGTTAAAGGAAATTTCCAGATTATTATCTACTAGGACAACAGTCAAATGCATCCTTATCTCTCTCTTCCTACACAATTAAATTTATCCATTGAGATCAAGTGATCCAACCGGTTTAGCAACCTAAACAATTTTTAATGATCAACCATCTCATCAAGTATTTACTCTATGACATCTCATTAATCAACTCCAATTCCAAAGATATGGGTTAAGACCAATCAGGCACGACACTGCAGATCCGACCTGATAACTCAAACCTTATCAATGAACTTCTATGTTTAACACCTCTCGCTAAAACATATCAAGACCTCACAAAAGGACTTTAACTCCCTTTGAAAAAAGAGGCATTAACTTCAAAACTCGAAATAATCCAAAAGAAATACACAAAGCCAATGCTTTCACATGATAAAGAACTTGCAACAGAAAACTTTCAGTATCCTGAATACCAAGCGAATAAAAGAATCATATTCTCCAATAAGAAGGGCAGAACTCCCAAGATACCAATAGAGACCAAGTGAAATCCCAATAAATTTCACCATCCGCATCTGTACCCAGTATTGGTCTAAATCAAGCTCAAGAAGAGAACAACTTTTCTAAAGGAATTCACCCACAGTACCTGTAGCTATGGTACTCGGGGTAATCACTTTGCTAATCTCAAACTACGAACGGTGGTGTAACCTAGCAAAGCTCAAGGCCACAACCACGACCTCGACCCCTCGACAAACTCTACCATTACTCATAATAATCATAAAATCATATTATAGGTATATAAGATCATCCCATAACATAAATCATCAATACAACATAACAAAAGCGTAAATGCAATGTTTGACCCATCCCATCCTACTGTGCACTAGTGTGTCAAGTTTTAAGTTAATTAACCATTAACAAATTTTAACAAACTAAGTTACCTAAGTTTTTAATCTATTCACCACAGACCTAAAGCCCGCTCTGATACCAATTGTAACACCCCAGCCCAACATGAGCCAGGAATGCTACCGATGAAACATTAACAAAGCTAATCTAGGATAATTTACTAAATTTAGGCAGAACCTCCTTGTATAGTTAACTATACAGAGGTTCCAACAAAAGTAAGATTATCAAAACTAAATCTTTCAAAACCCAGTATCATCACTAAGCATTAAAAAAGAACGCTAATCAGCTAGAACATGATCAAGGTTGTCCAAATTATGTTACTCATCATTATTACAAAGACTCGATGCATGAAGCATAACCATAATCAATACTTAAGCAGTTTTCTTATTTATTAATAGATATTCTAAAAATTTAATCAACTTTTAATGATGCGTGGCAGTGGTGTGAATCCAACTCACGTCTACTCCCTTCCATGCATGTCGTTCTTGCAAAGGTACCTAAAACACAACAAAAGCAAGAGTGTGCCTAAAGACTCAGGAAGTACCAAAAATGAAACATTAACTTCACAATCACAGCATCAACATTCGTTTCTAAAACTTTGCTCTGAAACATATCTCATGATGTATGAATGCGGATGTGCAATGTATCTTTTCTCTTTTTCACTCTTTTGCACATTACACCGATAATGCGGGGTATGCAACCATCGCTGCATATCCATGCCTGTGCTCGCAAGCACAGGGACCAATTGCCCAATACTCTGCAAGTAAAGGGGAGCTTAAGCCCACACTCCACAAGTGTGGGGACCATAAGCCCATCATTTTTTGGATGGGGACCTCTTCTCAATGCTCACATTCCACGAATGTGGGGACCTCAAGCCCATCATCTACATGACGGGGACCTCAAATATGCATTCCTGATCACCACATGACCAGGTCTTATGTATGCTCTCACAGTGCACATGAATAATTACAGTTTTGCAAAAATCATGAACAACTTTGTGAGGACCCGTGTTTTTAGCCCTAACCTCGTAGCAGTAATCGGGGTTTAAGCAGCGTTTAAGCCTTTCTTAGTAGTGAGTTAGCGATAGTATTAGATCGCTCCTAATTAGTCGAAGCATGTCAATCACCATACACTCGCATCATTCGTGCACTCGTCATTCAAAGACAATGCTTGATTAAGTAGGTAAATAGAATGCATTATCAATTGCATTAGACAACAAATCAACAAGTGCATTATTTATATTAGCACAGCTTGCATCATTTAGCCTTATAGCAAATTGGTAGCACAAGTGCCTAGCCCCTTTTCCCCGCTGCTCACAAGCATCATCGCATCATGGCATCATTCATCAAATATCATTCATTCAAACACCAGTGATCATTTGCATTCAACCATAGAATCAAGTCGGTAAATTATCATGCATTATCACTGTCATTTGCATTAGATAATTAAATCAGCAATTACATTGTTTACAAGAATGCATTTTGCATCAACCCAATCTAAAAGCGCATTGTATCATCCATTTACACAACATTTAGCCTATGTCTAGGCAACACCATTTACCCCCCAGCCTTCCAAGGCAGTCTCAAACCCCCCTATCTCATTTTCTCATCATACACCTCAGTACACACAGCAGCAACACAAGCACCACAGTGCATTCCTATCTATTCCCGGCTGATACATCCCCCATTCCCCCTTCTCAATGTACAGTAGCAGCAATGCCAGGCCACATCTCCTCCATTTCAAGAAGAAGACAAGCACGCAGTGCGCCACATTCATTCCCCAAGCACACCCCATTCCATCCCCAACACGCCCACCTCCCCACTCTCCTCAACCGAAGGCAAGCACCCATGAGGAAGGAAGCTCGGGAGCACGGCGACACTGAGGCAAGTGAGACGACCACCCCTCACCACCGTAGCACCATCCCCATTGCCGCATCACCACCTTGAGCACCAAATGACCATCCTCACAGATCAATAACCCCAAAGCAATCTCAACCAGTCTCCAACCATCAGGTAAAGTCATTTGCATTTTGAGCTTTAGGTGAGTATCTCCTACCTTGTAGCAGCCTTCTCCTACCTCCAGTCGCCCTTTCCACTACAGATCTACCACCCATGACCTGCATTCATGCATCCTAGCATTCATCAGTGAACATCTAGCTAGAACCTAGAAGAAAGGTAGGAGGAGAGGTCGCGTTCTTGGCGCCGGCGCAGGTGAGCCGCCGCGATCCAAGCCCTCTAGGCCAGTGGATCTGGGACTCAAGCCGGGAGGAAGCGGCATCGGGGTGACGGCACGGGCTTCAGGCCGCGCGGAAGAGGGAGGACGCCGAGGGTCGGCTGGGCCAGCAGGGGAGCCAGGTCCGGCGGCGGTGGCGTCGGGTGAGCCGAGAGAGGAAGCAAAGAGGAGGAGTGGGTGCCGGGCCGGCAGTGCCGGCGGCGCCGGGAGCTGAGTCAAGGGAGAACCGGGCCGAGCCTTGCACAGGAGGGCCAACTGGAGAGGACCCGAGAGGTGGCGGCGTGGTCTCAGGCCGCACCGGATGAGGAGGAGACGGCCGAGTGGCAGCGGCGCCAGCCGTTGGCCTCGCCGGGAGGAGCAGCCGAAGGGGAGCAGGGCCGGGCCTAGAGGAGCGACGCCCGACCAGATCCGGCCGCGCCGGGAGGAGCAGCCGAAGGGGAGCTGGAGGCCGACGGCGTCGGGTGAGCCGAGAGGAGGAGCCGAGTGTGAGGCCGGGGCCGGCAGAGGCGGCGACGCCCTAGCCGATGGCAGGCGCGAGAAGAGCAAGGGGCGGCGACACTTGGGGTTGAAGAAGGGTGTAACACCCTGGCTATTCGGAAGCCAAGATGTCACCTAAAACATCTAACATACATCCATAATGCAGAAGAATTTGAACCAAGTATTTCAACTAAAGACAGCATTAAATTAAACAGACATGGTGAAGGTATCATTCCTTCACCTTCTAAGTTATTTAATACCGATCATCAATAAAGAAGGTTCACACGCAGAATAAATCAACATCCATGTGGAGAAGGTATCCTTCCTTCACCAATTATAATTTAATTATTACAGTTCATCATTAACGAATGTAAGATAGAACTAAATTTAATCTTGAACATGAATAGAATGATGTGAACGAGTAGTGCGTGTCTACTCCCTCCCAAGTGAGCCAACATCGGGGTTACCTAAAATAAACAAACAACGCAAGAGTGAGTCCATGACTCGGCAAAGTACATGAAAGAAAAAGAACACATATACAAACAGACATCACCATTTAAGAATGCGAACCTTGCATCGAGTGAACACTTATGAAAACATGAAATGAATGAATGTAATCAAGGATGGATCGCACACATGCATATATCTGGTATAGTGAGTGACACACCGTCGGTGTTCACTTAAGCCCGCACTTAACAAAAGTGGGGATCCAAGTCCTATATGAAGAACGTTTCATATAGGTGTCCAAAGCTGCCCATACTGGAATTGATGGGTCTTACGTGCCCATACCGGAATTGATGGGTCTTTCAATCCACTCCGTGGGCGGGACATGACAATGTCCAAATTTGCCCACATTGGAATGGTGGGACTTACAATCCACTCCGTGGACATAACATGAATAAAAGGATGCATGATATGAACATGAACAGTGATAATACCATCTCTCGATATACTCCACATAATGAAAGAACATAACCAATTCCGCATCTCGTAACACAATATGTCACACTATATTCATGAAAACATTCACAATCACAAGACTCAAAAGCAACAAAGTACTTGCCTTCGCGTTGACGCGTTAGCGCAACGATGGCGCCCCAAACCCGTAGCCTCGTGGCTAAACAATTAAATAACCAAATAAGAACAACATAGAATCCAACCGAATTAATAGTCTACAATACCCCCTTGAACTCCCAAGGAATCGCCATAAAACCTAATCTGAAAAACAGGTGCAACCCAAAACGTGTCGGGACAGCAGCACGAAAATGACAGTAGTTAATGACGTGGGACTCGAAATGAGATGAGTCCAGATCCTACCTCATCTTAACGAACATATCTATAACATTCAAGTTGATGAGATTTCCCAATTCGGCCAATAAACTTCTCTAATAAAGAAAACAAAACAGCAGCACAGCTTCTGTCTGAACAAACAGGACAGCAATACTAAAACAACCATAACTTTTAATCTACAACTCCGAATTGAGCGTTCTTTAACAATCTGAAAAGGTTATGAAATTACCTACAATAAACTAGTTGGCACGACATTCAAATTTTGCCTTTAACAAAAAGTGGCACACGGGTCAAAACTAAAGATAGAAACTGACATACAATCTGGACAGACTGATCTACAATCTGGACAGTCACAAAGAAAAGTGCATAACTTTTGATCTATAAATCCAAATGAGGTGTTCTTTATCAATCCTGAAAGCTAGTGATATCACCTTCAAAATTTGTTATGGGCAAGACCTCTGAATCACCCTCTAACTAGGCCATATATCAACCTAAACAGAGACTGCTAATTCTCGTTAGGATTCTGGACAGCAGATATTAAATCTATCATAACTTTTGACTCGAAAGTCGGAATTAGGTGATCTTGGCGGCCACCGAAAGCTAAGAACAAGACCTACATATCTCTAGGAGATGGGAAACTCAGATTCGGCCTCTAACATCACGAAAAAGTCCACGCAACAATCTGACAGAATCGAATTTCTACCCGCAGCAAATCGATATAATCAAAATTGAACCAAAACACATCTACCACTAATCAAACGATGAGGATCGCACTCGTTACCCTTGTAGCAACCAGGACGTAGGTGGGAGAACCTTGGAGAAGATGATCTTCCTCCTCCTTTCTCCTTCTCCCTTCTTCTCCTTCCACCATGGCGCGGCACCTCGAGCTTCTTCCTCATCTTGGTAGAGCAGCACGGAGGGGGCTGCTAAGATCACAGCGTGCTAAGGCGCGGCATCAGAGTGCAGGGGTAGGGTTTTGGGAAGGAGACCCCTTCTTGACTCCACTACAAGGCCGCCCACTTGGCTAGGACACCTTGGGCTAAAGCCGAAGGTCCAATCCTCTCTCAAATCCTGAATTTTCTTTCAATTTTCCTCTAAACTTTAATGCATTCAAATTTGAATAAATTTCTCTTCCGAATAATATGTTCTCTCTATTTGATATTCGAGGTATTACAAAGGGAAGAAGGGGATCGGGAGAGTAGTGTGAAGGCTGCGTGTGTGCGTGTGTTGGGTTAGGGGCGGGGTCGGCCGAGTGGAAGTAAGAGAGAGAGAGAGAGAGAGAGAGAGAGTAGGGTAGGGTTGGGATTAGAGTGAGTTTAGGGTTGTATTTAGGATTTTAGATTTAGGGGTAGCATTAGGATTAGGTAGATTATATTTATTTGTGGTAGTCGCTAATAAATTGTTTGTCAGCCGCTAAATGCTTGCGACTAATTAGTTAAGCGTGAACCTCGAGCGTTCGATCCTAGAGGAAGTAGTCAATAGAACGGCTATTTCGGGAAGTGCTAACTCCGCTTAGATCTCGAAAAAGGTTTTAGTTAATTAAAATGTGCTAACCTGTAGTCGCCACTAACTTATGTATTCATACTATCACTCAAATCAAATACGTAATTACTTATACTATTATTCGTGTTGCCGATGCGCTCTGTATAACGAACCGACACGGACAGTGAGCAAATGAATGAATTTCAATACGCCAACTCTTCCTACGTCTACGAAGGCAAGCGATCCTCTTGAACATGAATATAGTTACTTTAAAAATATACCCTATCTTGCACTATTATAAGTATTGCATCAAAATGGTTTATCAAAACCTAAAGAAAATGATTGAGATAAAATGATTAAGATAATTGAGAAAGAATGAGACTTACTAGGAGGGTAAAAGGGGCCCTGGCTGGGGAAAAAGCGACGATGATGACGACGAGGTAAGAGGTGGACCCCTTTTTACATATGGTTATAATATAAGGACCAACAAACTCTTTCTCGGCCGATGTCAGAATTCAAGCTAACCATTTTCCCGCTTCGACGGCGAGAAAATGCTACCTTGTTACGTGACTATGCTCTCCACAACGGGTAAGTATTAGGTGTGAGTAATTGTGATGGAGGAACCCAGGACCGGTGGGGGATAGTCCGAAAGTGGGGGATCCAAGGTGCTATAGCGCTAAGGTGGAGTGTTGAGTGTAGGATAGAAGTCGCCTCAACCAACCTCACCGTAACTCGGGATGATGAGGTCGCAGCAGGACTAAATCGCACCGACTAAGGTGATGGGTGGAGAAATTAATCACGTAACCTGGAAAACGCTCAGTATTATGATCTCGAGCCCGCATCTAAGGCAATGCGGTGGACCCTGTTCACAGAGAGTTCAGAATAGCTATGAGTAAAGTAGTACAAAGCTCACGCATGCTAAACTAAATCATGAATTCATGCCGCCTCCGAGATTGGAGTCTCACGGAACCACAAGGGGTCTTTCGTCTCTCCGAGTGACTAGTAGAGTTTTTCAGTATTAAAACTTGCCACATAATTGTCGAGATCTATTTTCTAAAGTGAGAGGATTTAGAAATTGTGATAAAGATTAGAGATAGTGCATACTGTGCATCTTTTGCTATTAATGCTTGTTGAGTACATTAATTTGTACTCAACCTTGTTAGTATTCTCCTTTGTAGATCCTAGTGCGGCCGGGAACTATCCCGAGTGGGACGAAGGACTTGTAGGTACAGAAGCAACAACTGGAGGAGAAGGCTTGGACTAAGAGGAACCGGGGCGAGTTGGGAGCTATTTTGGCTTGTGAGATGAATAGGCTGCTGGTACTTCAGGGCAGACAAGAGAAGCGGGGAAGTTCCCCTGGGTATTTGTATAAAACTTGTATTAATAATTTAGCCCTGCGTGGCTAACTGTTGAAATAAATGACAGTATCTATCTTATTGTTCTGCTGTGTAACTCTGGTGAAGGCTTACTATTCGTTGGAGCAGTGTTCTACTGAGCAAACGAATAGTAATCCGTGTGCCTAAGTGTTATTACCCCTAGGGTAATGACACGGGGCGTCACAAACTTCAACACCATACATGAATAACAATCATTCGTATCATAAGCATTCATCATTTTTAACCAGCATATCACACTATCAATCAAACACGGCTAATATATATCAAATACTAGCATGTATCATAAGCATTTATCATCTTTATCCAGCATATCACACTATCAATCAAACACAACTAATATATATCAAATACTAGCATGTATCATAAGCATTCATCATCTTTATCCAGCTTATCATACTATCAATCAAACATAGCTAATATATATCAAATACTAGCATTCACTGTCAAACCACCCATAATTACTCTACCAAACATAGTACTTGCCTTAACCACGTGAGAATGGAGGATGTGAAGAGGGTGCTGCCTCCGGAACCAGTCCCCCACCTAAATTCATTAAAACCATACTAAGACAACAGTAATGGATCAACTAAACTATAAAAGCAAACACGAACTTGCAATAGTTCTTTTAACGCGAACCCAACTCCAATTCCTAAATGCAATAGTTCTCGGCAGCAGGGAGGACGACGCTGAGGAGAGGAGGAGCAGTAGGAGGCGAAAGTACTGTAGCACGACGGCTGCTATAGCACATGTGGCTAGGGTTTAGTCCTCCCCCCTCCCTTGCCTTCTAATGGGCTGCTAGCCCACTTATGGGCCTTGGGCCACTATGGCCGGCTCCTCTCCTCTCGAATATGAATTGGCGGCCTATTTCTCTTCTAAAATTTTGAATTTTCTATCTTATTTCTCTTAATTCTCTCTCAATTTAGTTGTTCTCTCTCGAATATTCTTTCGAATACTTTTGGGGTATTACAAATTTTCTTTGCAATAGAGTAATATATTGTAAAGCAATTTGTCAAATTTGTTTTTATTTGTTTAAATAATAGCGAGACATCATTTATAAACATAATTAACATCCTAGAGGTGACTTCCCAATAGCCACCACAATATAGCATGAAATACCCATTCGTACCACCCGATTTCAGGTTTTATCGAAAATGTTATAATATAACTCTTGCAAAACCTAACCAAACGTGTCCATAACCTAGGACCAGGCTATTCGAATAGTTTGAACCATGTAGCGGTGTACAACTTACCCACATGTCAAACCGCCATTTCGCCAAGCTATAGATCACACTTCCTTAGGTATGCTGGTAAGGCTAAGTCATACAAGACATTTCCAATATAATGTATTAACTACGAGCCGCCCGTATGGATAGAAACTCATACGTTGTGTCGGAGTCATCAGTAAAGCCTAGGTCAACTACCCCTCGGGGTAAAGTCTAGGACAACTATGGATGCTCCTCGGTGTGGAGAACCTAGACAGGAACCCACCCCCGCACACCCAACAACAACAGAACATTTCTTTTTAACACAACACACAACCACCTCCTGCGACTCGGAGCTAACGCACGCCAAAGTACTAAGTCAAGAGAGGCCTCATAATCCTCTCATGTGGTTGCACGCAAAAATGCTTGGATAGTGTGACACAAGATGTTTGGTCCTTGTTGAACTAGGCACCAACCACACACCCGACAACACACCATCAACCATATGCCCAAGTCTAAATCTTTTTATCTTTAGTTTTAGTTTTTCAAATACAATACATACATGAGTATCTTACCCAAGTATTTAAAGTGTTGATATAATGACCATCGCCGAAACGATGATCACCATTCTACCGTTCTAAGCATTACTAAGCAAACCGACTCGTATGATACATATATATAAATGACCATAGTCCACCCATCAGACTCTAAATCATTAGCAATAATCTAACTTAGGCTCAGTAGAAATGAGAACATTTACCTACAGCTCATGCAACTATTTAGATTAACTACGAGAATTAATCATCAAAATAGCATATGCATACATACATTTGTAATTAAGATAATTTATATCAAAAGTAATAGGAGCAATATGATCAAATGGGGGGAGGGGTTGCTTGCCTTGCTGGAGATATTTAACTTGCCACAGAGGATCACTCTTGTAAATAATAGAATCGTCGAAATCTAGCGAAAGAATCGAAAAGAACCAATAAGAACGGATAACGCCGAATAAACTCAAAAATTCAAAATCATCCAAAAATCATGAAATTTACACAGAATGTAAAGCATGATTTTATATGAATTTAGAAATAAAAATCACTTGATTTGGATTTTGCATGCAAAAGTTATAGCCTAAACCATTTCTGTCGGAAGAGAAAAGCCAACAGATAGCCTCTGTTTATTGCTCACAGATTCGACAACATGTGGTCAAAAGGAGGTTTCGACTACATCCTAGTCGGAAAGAGGTTTGACTACACCTAGTCAGAAAGAGGTTGAAAGTGGTCGTAGATGGTTGCAATTGGCTTGGCACCGTTAAAGGTCGACGGCGGCATGACTTGGAGCGGAGGTGGAGCTACAGTGACAACGACAACGGCGATATGGTCACACAACGTGCCATCTAACACGCGCACTAGCACTGGAGGTGACTAGGACCATACCGGAGTGGAGAGTGGTCAAGGAGCGCGTTGGAGATGGTCCAGCAACGAAGAACCAAGGCGACGACGGAGCTTCACCGAGGAGAGGTTGGCTCGGGCTACAAGGAGGGAAACGAGTGGTACAGGAAGCTCAGGTATGGCTCTGAGATGGTACAAAAGCAAGCAATTGAAGAGTGGAGCGTCTTACCGGAGTTGGGGATGAAAGGGACTGTTTTCAACTGGAGATGATAAATTCCAAATTGCATTAGTTCCTGTGAACCAAAACCCAATTAAGTTAGAGGATAGGGTCCTTGTGCTTAGGAACACAAGATGACATGAAGAGGAATGAGCAGGAACCCCTGCGATGGCTGGAACAGCTTTGGGGGTGACGGCGGCGTCTTGGCCGTGAGCTAGAGCTCACTATCTAGCTCTCGATTTTGAGGAAGAAGAGGCAAAGGAAGATAGGGAAATGCTCAGGGGTGTCGAAAGGGAGAAGAGGGCACCCTAGGGAGCTTCTTATAGGGGCTGGGGCAGAGAACTCATGAGGAGAGGCCGGCGGGGTGAGCTAGGTCCATGGAGTGCCACCGAGTGACAGGGAGGTGATGGTGAAGCGACGGGGGTATGGGCGAGTGCGGAGGACGCGGGGAAACCATGGGCACTCGTCGCAAACCACAAAGTGGATCACAGCAACGCACTGTAAGATCGAGGAGGCCGACTAGAGGAGGGGTCAATAGGTGGTTTTAAAAATCTTTTGGCTAAAACCAATTTATAATGAGGAGGCTAATAATAATTCAGTTTTGCACAATTAAAGCCTAAATCAAGTAGTCTTTACTAAGTGCACCAACAATATAAGACAAATGATAATGATAGCAATCATACAAATACAACTAAGCAATTTAATTTTAGAAATGTAAATTGCAAAAGAGTAAAGCACAAGAGAACAAACCACTACGACACAATGATGTTTTACCGTGGTGTTCGGAGACTTGCCGGTCTCCCTTAATCCACGTTGAGATAAGCCCAAACGAATTGGACCGGCTCCACGAATTAAGCCAGCACCTTCGAGGTAAGTCCAAACACTTGGACCAGTTCTCTCAACATGAACCAACACCTCGATCCACTCGGGGTTGCTCTTCCTCCACTCTAGAGATGGCGAGCACCAAACTGCTCACAACCGTCGGGCCTGCTCACAAGCTTCTTGAGAAGATCACCAGACCACGACACCTCCACGTCATCTAGGTTTTCGCAAACACCAAGAGTAATAGGCCAAGCCTCTTACTTGACTCTCACTAAGTGCAACGCATGCACAGTTGGACACACAATCTAATTCTAGTTGCAACACATGCAACTAGAGTTTCTCCCTTTACTCACAAGGTGCAGCACATGTACAATTGAGAGGAGAAGGCTTGCACTAGCTCAATAGAATGGAAATAGCACCATCAAGTTCTCCCACAATCGGCCAAGGTGGGTATATATAGTCCACACACAAAAACTAGCAGTTGGAAGAGAATCTGCAAAAAACAAGGAAGCCTGGTATGATGCCAACCAATGACCGGTCATACCGCCTCTGCTCCAATGGCTATAAAACTAGCCGTTGGACACATAATCGGTCTGATCACCAACCAAAGATTGGTACTACCGACATGCGATAATACCACTGAACAAATGCGGTCAGACCGCTCCACAAAGGAGCAAGCCAAGCCAAAAAAACACATTCTTTGAAAAAAAAAACATACTGCTAACAGGATCGGTACTACTGCCTTACGGTAATACCGCTGAACAACTGTAGTCATACCACTGACCAGGTCTACGACCACATCCACGACCAGTCCTACGACCAGGTCCATGACCAGGTGCCGGTCAAACTGACCAACACATGGCGGTAAGACCGCCAGAACAGGAAACTGGCACACAGCCCGGTCAACCTCTCAAAGGCTGGTCAGATCGCCCAAAGACCTGTGGTAAGACCGCCAGAGCAGAGAAACACAGATTTTTGCATTCCGCTTTAACTTAAATTGCAAAACACATTTGCCAATTTGATGTGCGTTGCAAACAAGGAATGAAAGCATGATTCTCAACAAGTTGCAAAACACATTTGCCAATTTTTAGAATCAAGCCACAAGGAATAAGGTACATGGACTACAAACCATTTGCAAAACACATTCACAAACTAATGTCACATGCTACAAGAAACATACATGAGCCTCAACTATTTGTAAAACACATTTGCAAACAATAGCATCATGCCACAAGGAGAGCTAGAGCAAATGGGATTGAGCTATCAACACATGATGAGACTCAAGTTACTAGACAAAACCCCTCTTAATAGTACGACAACCTATACTAGCAATCCGGTCTTCCAACCAAACACCAAGACCGGTAAAAGATTAGGAACACATCCTTAGCCCTAGCTAGTCATACCTTTGCCTTGCACAATCATTTGAAGCTTGATGATGCACATCTTCACTTCAAGACCGGGTCATTGACTTGATAATCATCAACACATGATGATTTCCTATACTTCAAGTACTTGACTTAAATATGCATCAACCCATGATACATTCTTTCACTTGACCTCTATCAACACATGATGGGTATTTTTTTTTTATCTTGATGATCAACTCATGATCATCCCCTCTTCTTGAACATCATCAACACATGATGATTTTCTTCACTTGCCCTCCATCAACACATGATGGGTCTTCTCTTGACTTGATGATCAACTCATGATCATCTCATCTTCAAGATCTTGATATGCATCAACACATGATGCATTCTCTTCTTGAACCTTGACTTGATGACGATCAACTCATGATTATCTCCTCTTCTTGAACATCAACACATGATGATTTCCTTTTCTTGAACCTTGATATGCATCAACACATCTTGCTTTCTTTTCTTGAACCTTGACTTGATAATCATCAACATATGATGACCTTCTACACTTCGGGATCTTGTCTTAAATATAATCAGCACATGATGATTTTCTTCATCTCGAGTCTTGACTTGATGATAATCAACTCATGATGTTATCCAAAGTCCCATCATCATGGAACATAACTTATTCATCCAACTTATGGAAAATGTTAGTTCTATATGACGATTGTCATTAATTACTAAAATACTCCATTAACTCATAATGACGGGTCTAGATTCTTCACGCATGGTTGGAGTGCGCTGGCGAGGGCGCTTGGGCACTGGTGAGGGCATGGTGTCCGCATGGAGATGAAGAAATGCAGCGGGGAACCACCGGTCAGAGGCTCAAGGTAAGAGGCTCGGGTCCAGTGGCGTACGCAGGACAAAAATAGAGGGGGTGCTCATGGGAGAAAACAGTGGTGTACACAGGAGAAAAATAGAGGGCGTCCGCCATTAGGAGAAAGATAATATGATAAAATCATATCTCTCGCTCAGTGTAGCATACCATCAAGTCATTGAGTCATTCATGAGAGACTTTGTTGCACAACTCGGCAATGGTGTCATCCGGATTAAAATCAATCTAGAATAAATAACTATGCAAAGTTCGTTTGTCTATCTTTTATAAATCTATAATAAATTGTATATAATCCATGAGTACTAAGCACATATAACTAGACTAGACAAGTAGACAACATCACAAGTTCACAACATCATCTTAACATTCCAATTTTAAGTTTACCAATTACCAGTTTACGGTTTACCTGATTATTGATTACCTTAGCTAGTCAGATGTCAACAACTCAGCACCGCTCTTGCCTCTTAGTCCTTACTAGATGGTAAGGCGCGCCATGCTGCGCCCGCCAGTTGAATAGATGATATTTGGAAATTATTTATACGGTGTTTGCTATGGCACAATTAGCAGTAGTAGTTTGTTAAGCTAATATGGTTAAGATCATCGTGCGTAGGGCTGATTAATTCTTTTGAGCAATACAATGTTCTCTATAAACAAAGCATTTAAAAAATTTGATGAAAGATCAGAGACGATAGTATATGATAACCAAAAGAACACTAAAGGTTCATTTAAGCCTACCACTTAAGAACAATACCTTTAAAATTTATGTTATTTGTCACACTGAATTAAGTCGATATTCATTTAAGCCTACCACTTAAGAACAATACCTTTAAAATCTATGATATTTGTCACACTGAATTAAGTTGATATCCAGCTGCACAATCAAATATTTAATGAAAATAAACATGTCATGACTGCATTGCATGATGTAAAGAGTTACAAATGCATCTACAGTTAGGGAAGCCTATTAATCAAGGGAGTGATGCAATAATTTGCCAAAGTAATGGTGGAAGTTCACGACATCATACTATTCCTTTCATCCCAACTAAAAACTATGAACGGTTTAGAATGATTGGTATAGGATGAACAGTACATCACGAAACATACCAGTATGATGTTTTGCTACACCATTAGTCTATACGCACATGGATTGAAGCGGAGCAGCGAGACCGAGAGGGCACGGGACGAAATGCAAGGGAACTGCATCTTCCTTTGTTCCTCAATCCCCAGTCTCCTCAACACCTCAACTGGACAACTGCTCAATCTCTTCCTCACATGCCCCGGTGCCCGACTGCCTCAACCTCACGTGCCTCCGCTCGCGCTCTCCCTCGGCTAGCTGTCGGCCCCAAGCCCCCAAGTACCAAGTCCCAACTGCATAGGGCCTACGCGGCAGGCGCGCCGAGGCTCACCCCTCACGCTCGCGGTAGGCCCCCAACCGCCCCTAGCGCGCCGCCTCGTGCCCTAGTTCGCCGCCGCGCCCGCCATCGCCGTCGATCGCGTGCCCACCGCCAGTGGGATAGAATTAGGGATTTGGGGGAGTGGGGATGGGGAATTCTGGAATGGGGATTTGGGGAGTGGGGAATGAGGAATTAGGGATTAGGGATTTGGGGAGTGGGGAATGGAGAATTAAGGAGTTGGGGAGTGCGAAAATGGGCTCTACGATATTGGATTATGGAATGAATGTGGCCCAAACGGCCCAAGGAGTTGCTTACTGTCTTCCGTCTTCCAGTTCTAGAGTTCTTTCTTCTTCAAAAAGCGTCGTTGCTCCCCTTCCTTCCTTCATGGCGCCACTCCACCAGCTGATGCTTTGTGCACCTGTGTAACATCCCAAAGTGCTGTTACCAAAATAAAATTAAATAAAGTTATTGTTTTATTGGATTTTCTGAAAATGTGATAGAGTTTCATTGCTTTATTTGAATTTTTGAAATTTTAAAAGTCAAAAGTAAAAGTTATTTGAAGTTCTTGAAGTTTCAGTTGGTTTGATCTGAAAAATAAAATTTAATTAATTTCTAGAATTTTCTAAGATTTTAAAAGCTTTTTCCTAAGTATTTTAAAGCCAAAATAATTTATTTTGAAAAATTTATAGCCAAATTTAAGTTGGAAATAGTTTTATTAAGTCTAACATAAATAAGGAAATTTCTGTGAATTTTTCCATAAATTTTGGATTTTATTTGCTATTTTCTAAAGCCTATTCGAATTAATCAGATTAAATCAATTGAGAAATCATTTTAAAATCCCTAAATGGGTCTTGGGCCAAATTCTCCCAGCCCAACCCATCTCCTCCTTCAGCCCATTCCCTCCCACGCGGGCCCGGCCCACTCTTCCGCACGTTAAAAACCCCAAACCCATTTCCACCGTTGGATCGGGATTCAACGATCGGATATCCGTGTAACGTTCGGGCGACCGATCGTCTCAGTTGGTCGTGGCCATAGGATCTAAATCCAACGGCTGCCATGCATTTGCTACTTTCCTATTATTTTTCTTTCGCTGACGTGTGGGTCCCACTTAACCCTGTCATCTCCTACCTGTCTTTCTTCTTCGCGCAGACTCCGCTCAGCTCCGCCATTGCCGCGCACGGGAAGCTTTTCAAAACCAAGCAACACCGGCATTAAGACCCGCGATCCCGCGCGCACCTAAGTCGCCGCGTCAACCCGCGCCTGTCACGGGCATCTTCCCTCCATTCACGGCACCGAATCCCCGTGATTGCGCCGGAGACCTCGCACGGCCTTCGTACGCTCCACGCTACCTTGAGCTCGCCCACACTCTATAAATAGTGCCCGGCGCGCTTTCCTCGTCTCATCCCGGCGCACCACCCATCGCTCCCCTCCTCTACCCTAGCATCAGGATTTCGAAATTCTTTGCCGGCGGAGAACCTTTGGTTCTTCTTCGATTCCGGCGAGATCGTCGCCGCTTCTCCCCCTTGGTCCACACCTCCGGCTTCGCGATGCATCCGCAGACATGGGGTGCACACCCACTCGGCCCAAGGATCACCGGAGTCCCTTCTCCGCCGTCAACCCCGCACGCACCACCGCCAAAGTCCTCGCCGCCGCCGTTCTGGTCACGCCCTCGAGCAACCAAGGTGAGCACCGCGATCAGTGGAGTCTCATCTTTCATTTGGTACCCCTCGCCGCCGGCGAAACGCCGCCAGTCGCCGGTTCCTTGGAACCCATGCACCACCTCTGTCCGGCGACGACGTGGCCCGCCACCTCACCCTCCACCTCAGCGCCACGTCCTCCCCTCAGCCGCGTCACCGCTTACGTGGCTGCCACGTGCGCATGCGCCCGCCAACTCAGCTCTAATCCCATCCCCCAACCACCGTGGACCTAGTCCATATGGACCGTGTCGATGACACATGGGTCCCACGCGTCAGAAATTAATTTAATTCTTTTAAATCCCGCAAATCATCTGCTGACGTCTTGCTTGCGCAATAAAGCCATTATCCTTTAGAAAAATAATTCTCAAAATTCAGAAAAACTCTAATTCTATCATTTCATGTAATTTCAATCTTCCAGAGCTCATATCTTTTGCATCCGAACTCCGATTTGGGTGATTCAAGTTGCAAAATTTGTATAAAATTGTAATCTAGCTAACTAAACCAAAATTATTTAATTTGGAGTTCATTTGAGTTGTTATTTGAATTTTATTTGAATTTGGCTTATTTCGCGATTAGATTTCGACGACTTCGGAAAGTCAGATTTCGACGCCGTTTGAAAAGTCCATAAGAGGATTGATTTTGGCTGTATGATCATCGTGATTGTACGCTTGGACTACCTGGAGAAAGTACTTGTGAGTACTAGGCGACCTGTTAAGAAAAACAACATCACCTCAGTACCAGTTGATCTGTTAAGGAAAACAACATCACCTCAAGCAAGGCAAGTTATACCCTTGATCATAATGATCCCATTATTTCAAATTAGTTATATTCTATTTTAAATTATTATTGCATGCATATGTTTATACAATTATTTTAATTCCCTGTTTTAATTGCCTAGTTATTCCAATTTTCCTTGTATGGCCAATTTGAATGTTGAACGTGAATACCTTGTCACCATTAGACAAAATGATATTAAAATTAATCATATGCTTAGCCAATGCTTAGATCAAATCTTGTATTTGGGAAGTTTTTAGCCAAATCTTTCAAATTTGATTTAAATTGGTTCTATGGTATTGTTTTTACCATAGAAGGTCTATAAAATGCTTTTACATGAAAAATAAAACGAAAATGGGTTTGGACTTGGGCGAAATGGATGATTGGTGGGTGCAGGTTTATGCACGGGCTTAATCTGGTTAGAGTTAAGGCCCAGGGTTTTATGAGGAAGATGCCCAAGTCAGTTAAGGACCGGTCTTCGAGCGCATGATGCTATGCCTGATCGTACTACCACATGTCCTGTGTGGGTGGGACCTGGCCAACTAATTTGCAACGTTTCATTGTTAGCTGTGCCATTTTGGTGTCTAGGTGTTGGTTAGACAATATTCCCACTTGGTGCAAGAGGGGACTTCTGGCGGATAGTTAGTCCAAAAGAAGTGAAACCTTAGCGGGCATAACTACTTTGGAATGGTGCATTGTAAAGGCCTCGTGATAATCACTTAGTCGCACACCTTCGGAAGTGTGTCAGACGGACATTAAAAGTTGATTATCTCTTGTGGATAAAGTTGTACAACCTCTGCAGAGTGTAAAACTATTCGAATAGCCGTGTCCACGGTCATGGACATGCTAGCAGAACTACTCAAAGTTAGACTTTGGTTTTGTTTGAAAAAGACTTCTTCAAAACTGGTTTATCCAAATGGAATTTGGGCAGGAAGCCATGTGATAGGAGGGTATCCTTCACCATTCTTGTGTGAATGTTAAATTGAGAATATATAAAATGATTTGTAGTTATAAAATATCTGCTTTTGAACTTAGTACGAGTATTTCAAGAAAATACTGCTTTATGCAAATCAACCAATAAGCCATCCTTTCTTACACCAATGTATGCATGTCATTCTGTTATTCGACGAGTGTAACTTGCGAGCACGGAAGTTGTGCTCATACTTGCTTTATGCAAATAAAATTTCAGATGAGAAGAACTTTGCTACCAGTGTAGATCTCGACGACTAGGCCGCTTCCCCAGTCGATTGCCTGTGACAGATTAACTGGACTCTACTACATCTTCGTCTTCCGCTGTGTTTATTTTGTTGTTGGCCTGTAAGCCTCCTTTGTAATCAACTCTGTTAGTATTTATTAATAAAGTTGTGATATGATTTTGTTACTATATTTGTTTACTGTGTGAACTAGCTACTGATCATTGGACTAGTTCAGAAATGCACAGAGGATTCGGGAGTGTTAATCCCGGGTCTGACAAATTGGTATCAGAGCCATATCGACTGTAGGTCGTGGCCTAGTTAGAATGGTCGTTAGTTCAAAACTTCAAAACTTATTTTATAACAAGAAAAACAAATTGTTCTCTCCTCCTTTGGGTCATCTATCTATAGCTTCCTTATACAGATTCTTTCTCTTCTAATTCTTTCTTCACATTTTATAATGTTAAATTGATCATCTTTCCCTTATAAAATTTCTATAGATGATCAATACGTTTCCTCCCATTACGTTCATGACCACAAGACATGAAGCTGTCAAGAAAGCATCGCCATCCAAGACTACGAACAGAAGAGATGATGTCAGCGAACCATATAGCTTAAGTTCTCAAGGTTCGCTTTGTGCATTGAGTCGTTCCACCAAATTAAGAGTCTCGATCGATAGAACGTTGTTGTTCAGTTGGTTCTTTCGTTTGGAAGTGTTGTTTTGCTCTATCCCCTTAGTTCTTCGTATTTGTCTCTTCCCTGTCCTTTGTTCTTCTTTCCTAAATCCTTGGAATAACCAACAGATGGTGATGTAACAGCCCTAACTTAGGGTTTGTATTTCAAATGTAAAATTTTGAGGAGAAATAAAAACTTTTGTTGTCTCTTCAAATCATTTGAAAGTTCCTACATTTTTCCCTAGCAATTTCCATTTTCTAGAATTAAATTCTTGTGAATGGAGATTGTTGTCAGCTAATTCTTAGCCTTCAAACTTTGATCATCCTCTGAAACTATTTTTCCTAGCATCTTGATCATCCTATCTACCTCCCTGAATTATTTCACAATTTTTAGATTTTGTTTGCTATTTCAAATGGCCAAGTCAACTCTGTTTGAAATCTGGTCAAACTCCCTGTACAGCAGCTTGTGAATTTTCTCTAGAACAATGCAGTGCATAAAAAAGTTCTGAAAAATTATACAAGGTTGTCCTCCTGTCCCTAGTAGCTCCCATAAAAATTTCGAAATTTTTGGAGCTCAGGAGCTACCTCTAAAAATTCCCCAAACCTTCTCTGTCTTTTAAACCAAATTCTAAAAGTATCGTTCCTGGGCCGAACCCAACTCAGCTCGAGTCCGACTCGCACCACTTGACTCGGTCGCGTCAACTAAACGCACCGCTGCGAGTCCAATCGATCGTGACCGTCCGATGCAAATCGAACGATCCACGTCGCGTCGCATAACCGACTGTCCGAATGCATACATCAATCTCGACCGTCCATCTCGGATCCAACGGTCAAGATCTTCCGATCGAGTAGAACCTCGGCTCGCACCGCTTTGCTCCATCGGCCGACATGTGGGTCCCACCTGTCAAGATCGACCTCGTCTTCTCCGCACTCACCGGAGCTCACGGCCGCGCGCGCATGCTTGCCACGCCTCGCCGCCGCCACCTTTTTGTCTTCGTGTCGGCCGTGAAGCATCGCCGGATCTCATCTACCCACCGAGCCCATCCACTACCCTTCGCGTCCATTCTCGTGTTTTCTCCGCCCAAATTTCTTTCCGTGGAGAAGAACCCGAGAGCAACGCCGCCGTGTTAGCGCCGCCCTCGAGCCCGAGACCGCACCTCTGTGATCCACTCTCTTCGCCGCTTCCATTTTGCCCATCCAGGACCCTCGGCGTCGAGTGTATCGCCAGGCACCTTCGCTGCCTCCGCCTCCGGTGATCTCGGCTCGCAAGCTCATCTGCGTTCTGGTGAGTTCCTAGTATCGACTTTTGGTCCTTTAGGATCGCAATCGACCACTGAGTCTAACCGTGACCTTGTTTAACTCTTTGGTGCTTCACCGAGGCTTTGCGACGCCTTCTTCTCCAAGCTCGGTAAAGCGCCGCCGTGGCAATTCCGGCCGCCTCGGACCTTCTTCTTCGACGTTATCTTGTGCTTATTGCTCCTGGAGTCGAGGCGATTCCGTGGCGCACCTTCCCGAAGCTTCTCGAAGTCTGTAGCATCTTCTCCACGAGAGCCGTAGCTTCTTCTCCGCCTCCGCCGTCGTGAGCCCATCTCCGCGACCATTGTGCTCCGCGTCACCGTCTATCGAAGTTCGCGAGGTTCTTGCGAACCCGAAGGTACCACTCTTTCGCCGTAAACCTCCGGTTTGCAAGAACGATTCTTGCGCCGCGCCACCGCGTTCGTGCTCGCCGGTGAACCGCCGGTGATGATTTGTTCGACTCTAATCATGTCTTCTTTGAGTCTCGATTTGTGGGCCCTCTCGTAATCACGCTTAGAAATCGCTTAATCCAATCGTTATTTGTTCTTCGAGTCACCGCTGTGTGGGCCCATGCTTTGTCGCTTGTTAGTTGTGTAGCACCGATAATGCGCTTTCTCTGTTGGGAAACGTATTTCTTTGTGAGAGTAGGTTAAGTTTGCGCGTTGATACGCCAAGACGTATTCTTAGAATACGCCGACGCCGCTTTCGGCGGGCTGTTCGTCAAGATTTTCGCGCGGGCCACCGCGATGTCTCGGGTTAGATAGTGTGGGTAGAAAAAGGGTTTAATGCTTTAGTATTTCGAAATGCTTTTCATTGCCTTTCGTTAAATCGATTAAACTTGTAAAATGCATAACTAATTCAATTTTTATCCAAATTGCATAAAACCAGTCTTTAATTTTATTTTAAATGTTCTATTTATTAAAATTAGTTTCAACCTCGTCTCTGATCGAAAATCTGTTAAATGATTAATTGATGCTTTATGCATTTTCCAAAATTAGAAAATTCATACCTTTCTCAATAATTGTCCAAATTAAATGAACCCAATTCAGAAAATTTCATTTTCAGTATACTAACTATTAGGATAGATTTTATACACTGGTTCTGCTTCATAAAAATTTGCTAAGTAATTAACTAGTGACTTGTTGTGTTTCTAGCTTAGAAAATTCATAGAAAATTATTAATAACTTAAAATAATTTGTTCTCTGTTTCTAAAATTTTGTTATTTCATGCTTAGGCTCTTCGTGTGAGTTTTGGCTTGTTTGATGTTGTTGAATGTTTGAGTTTTGTCGGTGTTATTCGCTCTTATTTGTTTGTTATGTTCGATCGTTAGGCTTCGATATTTGCGCAACCCCGAGGACGATCCTCCGCACCATATTGAGCAACAAAGCCTGTGCAAGCGCTTGATCATGTTTAATCCCAGATTTTAAAGATTAATATTTTGTTTCAATTGTATGTATGCATTGCTTAATTTGTGTTAAATTGATTAGTTAAATCCGTATTGCATATCCTGTGAGCCAAAATATTGATCTCTACTACCCGAGCCTAGGTTATTTGTCGTGATTAGAGGTCGTTGGATGATCTCTTGTCACTTAGTAGATACGATTTCAACTTGCTTAGACATGCTTAGCTATCGGTAGAATCAAGCGGTTATCGACTTTAGTCGGTAACCTTGATCACACAAAATTTACTACAACTTTATGTTTCAAAGATTTGCTATGCTTACTTGCAAAACTAAAACCAAAAACAAAAATGATTTAGACGCGGCACAATGGTAAGATTGGTGTGATCTATTGGGTGTGGTCGAAAGGTGCCCGGTCAATTAAGGACCGAACATCTTGTGAGTTTTTGTTATCCAGCATTTCGGCGCATAACCACACTAGAGGGTATGGGACCTCTCTTGACCTAGTACTTTGGCGTGTATTGGTCCCGGTCGCAGGAGGTCGCAGGAGGGACGGAGGTGGGAGCATGGTAGTTGTCCAAAAGCTTTATCCCGAGTGGGTAGTTGTCTTTCGGCTTTACCATGTAAGCGTATGGTGTTTCTACCCATACGAGCGGCTCGGGGTTGATACACAATATTGGAAAGCAGATCTCGTAGGACTTAGTCGTGCTTGCATACCTTCGAAGTGTGCTTTGGCTTAAAGGCGATCCGAGGTGTGGAGTGCGATGGTACACCCTGCGCAGGTTAAAAACTATTCGAATAGCCTCGTCCTAGGTGATGGACACGCTTGGGTAAGCTTATCGAGAGTTAGACTACAACATTTAAATTAAAACTTGATGGGTGGTGCGGATCGGGATTCGTGCTATTGTTGTGGTGGCTATTGGGATAGTCACTTCTAGGTTGTTTATCTTTCGCTTTTGTTATTATTATCCTTCTTCGTTATTTCAATCTTAAAAATGAATTGCAAACTTGCCTTTAAAGCTGTATTACCTTATTGCAAATGAAAATTGGCTTTATGCAAATGAAACATATGACCTCCACCAAATAAGCTCGCATGTAGTCTATGAACAGTGCCGTTAGTTCACACGTCGGTCTTGCGGGTACAAAGACAATCTTTGTACTCGGTGCTTTGCTTAATGTTTTTGTTGCGAGAGGAAGAAGGTGAGCCTCGGGGCCTCACTACGTGAGTCTTTGTGCCGCCGTGGGTGACGACTAGGCTTGCGATCCGGTCCGATGCCTTGTGGGTTGAAGGCACACCGATTGGCTTTGTTTATAGCCATTTTATGGCACTTTTGCTTCATTGTCTTTTTGTTGTTATTTGTGTATCTTGTGGCGATCGGCCATTGTCATAATACCTTTACTATTTGTTTATCTTCCGTTTGGAAGTGTGGTGTTTGGACTCTATGTGTGGAATGGAGTTGATGTCTAATTTTGTACCGGGTGTGTATCTGCTTCAGAAGTATACATATCTAGAGGATCGATTTATTTGATTTGTGATGCTAGGACCGGGGTTGGTTAAGCATTACAAACCAAATAAACCGGGTCCTCACAGAGTTGGTATCGAGCCATTCTCGACTGTAGTAACCCAAGCATAGTCGTCCTTAGGATATTTTGAAAGTCTTATCTTCAAATCATAAAAAGGTTTATGAAAACCTAGGCAGATTCTCAGATTTTATTCCTTACCTATCTTAGCTTTCTACTCTCATCTTACTCTAATTTAAGTTTTGAAACTTGGTTTCTCTCTTCACCTTTCAAAAGATAGTTACTACCGGTGGAATTAGTTTGGGGAGAACCATGAAGTTTAATCCAACTAAAACTTGTGGGGATAATAGGGTAAGATGTAAAGGGAGTAGTTATGTGTCTGATTTTTGCTGGTCGAACTTTATCCTGCCTTGTGTTTGTTTCTGGACTGCTTTCATGAATTTTGGGCTTTCTTGCTCTTAAATTTGTTGCTAACTTGTCTTAGTAAAACAGGATGGCCGGGAGAACGCGTGGCAGTCAGCAGGCTGGTCATGATGAGGAGCTTCCCCCTCCTCCGACCATGGCTGAGGTGCTCGCTCAGATCGAGCGAAACCGCATGGACCAGACGCGCATCTTGGAGGTTATTGCTAGGAATACCTCCACTCCTGCCGGTGGTGGCGGCCACCAGACTCGCGGGGGACTTGCAGAGTTCCTCCGTACACAGCCGCCGACTTTCTCCCGCTCTGAGGACCCTCTCGATGCGGACGATTGGCTGCGCATGGTTGAGCGAAAGCTCAACATAGCTCAGTGCCAGGCGCAGGATAAGGCGCTCTTCGCGTCCCACCAGCTTGAGGGCGCGGCACTCTCATGGTGGGAGAACTATCTCGCCATGCAGCCCGCGGGCCATGTGGTCGCGTGGGAGGAGTTCCGACTTTCGTCGGGCCCACATCCCGGATGGCTTTGATGAAGTCAAGAAAAGGAGTTCCTAGCGCTCAAGCAAAGGCGCAAATGCGTGACGGAGTATCTATACGAGTTTAATCATCCGCTCGTTATGCTCCGGGGGAGGTGGCCTCAGATGAGGCTAAGCAGGAGAAATTTATAGATGGCTTGTCCGAGGAGCTGCAGGACAAGCTATCCATTGTGGACTTCTCGGACTTTCAGGCCTTGGTAGATAAGGCCATTGTTGCGAGCATAAGGCAAAGGCGCTGGCGAGTCCCGCAGCGCAAATGGGAGGCGATCGCCTACTCACACCACCTCGTCGTCCTGGTGGGCGGCCAGCGATGGCCCGTTCTTTTGCTCCACCGGCGCCGAGACCATCTCGCACGAGTTCCTCGCCCACCGCAGCCGTGAGCCACCCACGCGCGCTGCGATCCAGCAACGAGCGGTCTCCGCAATCCGGCGGCCGAGGTGATTTGTTTTATTTGCCACAACAAGGGCCATTATGCGAATGCTCGCCTCGAGTGTTGCAGCGGCCTCGTCCTAATGGAGGACGCGGCGGGGAGCGGTCACCGCCGACCGTAAGATTATTCGAAGACCCGTGGTGCGGCAATGGTCGAGTGAACCACCTTTCACCGAGGAGGCTCAGAGGCGCGGATGTCGTGATTGGTACACTTCTTGTCAATTCGTCCCGCTGCGGTATTATTTGATTCTCGAGCATCGCATTCTTTTATTTCAAGATCATTTGCTGCTGCTAGTGGTCTTCACCGTGTTCCTTTGAAGTTCCTTTGCTCATCCGCTCTCGGTCGGAAATGAGAGCTGATTTACAATGTCGGGATGTTCCTATCATAGTTGAAGGAGTGGGATTTTTGGCAAATCTCATTCTGCCTAGTTCAGCGAGTCTGGATGTGATTCTTGGCATGGATTGGTTGTCCCAACACTTGGGGCAAATCGATTGTGCCGTGAAGATTGTCTATCTTACCAGCCTTCCGGGTGAGCAAGTCGGGTTTTCGCCACGCCTTGTGGCCCGTGTCTATGTGCATTAGAAGCAAAGCCACCTTGCAAATTCAAGATGTTCCCATAGTATCGACTTTGTGGATGTCTTTCTGAAGATTTGCACGATGCCTCGGTTCGAGATCCGAGTTTGCCATCGAGTTGCTGCCCGATGCATCGCCCGATTTCAAGCGCCGTATCGGATGCCTCCCAATGAGCTAGAAGAATTGAAGAAGCAGCTTGGTGAGCTCCAAGCAAGGGTTTCATCCGTCCCGCTTCATCTCCTTGGGGTTGTCCGTGATCTTTGTGAAGAAGAAGGACAAGACTTTGCGCATGTGTGTTGATTACCGTCCTCTCAATGAAGTGACGGTGAAGAACAAATATCCTCGCCCGCATTGATGATCTTTTGACCGCTTGTCCGAGCTCGTGTGTTCTCCAAGATTGATCCGAGATCGGGCTATCATCAAGTCCGGATCGTACGAGGATATTCGAAGACGGCTTTCACTACTCGTTATGGCTCATGCGAGTACACCGTCATGTCTTTCGGTTTGACCAATGCTCCGTTGTTCATGAACCTTATGAATTCGTATTCATGGAGTATTTGGACAAATTTGTGGTGGTTTTTATTGATGACATTCTTATCTATTCCAAGATCAAGCGAGCATGCCGAGCATCCAAGATTGTTTTGGGCAAATTGCGGAGCATCACCAGTATCACGAAGTTCAGCAAATGTGAGTTCTGGTTGAAGGAAGTGGCATTTTTGGGCCATGTTCTTTCAGCTGGAGGAATAGCTGTAGATCCCAGCAAAGTCAGCGATGTTCTATCTTGGGGCCAGCCCAAGTCAGTCACTGATGTGCGGAGTTTTCTTGGTTTAGCGGGCTACTATCGCCGCTTTATCGAGAACTTCTCCAAGATCGCAAAGCCGATGACTGAATTGCTTAAGAAGGACAAGAAGTTTGTATGGTCCTCTGCTTGTGATGAGAGCTTTCAGGAGCTCAAGCAACGATTGACTTCAGCTCCAGTCCTTACTCTTCCTGATATCCACAAGAGCTTCGATATTTATTATGATGCCTCTCGCGGGGACTCGGATGTGTTCTTATGCAGAAGGCAAGGCGCTTGCCTATGCATCCAGCAATTGAGACCTCACGAGCTCAACTATCCCACCCATGATTTAGAGCTTGTCGGTGGTTCATGCACTCAAGATTTGGCGGCATTATTTGATCGGTAACGCTGTGAGGTGTATTCCGATCACAAGAGCTTGAAATACTTGTTCACTCAACCAGATCCAACCTCGCATGCAGGAGATGGTGGAGTTGATCAAGGATTATGACATGGGTATTCGTGATCATCCGGCAAAGCCAATGTGGTTCTTGATGCACTTAGCGAAAAGTGTATTGCAATACTGATGATCCAAGAGCAAAGAACTCGCACTACTTGTAGAATTTCAGCGTCTCAACTTGGGTTTGGTTGAGCATGGTTCCTTCTTTGCCTTGGTTGTGCAACCGACCTTGGTGGATCAAATCAAGGCAACACGAAGAATCGATGATAGTGTGGGTAAAATCAAGCAGAATATCAAGGGTGGATCAGCCAAGTGTTTCACAGAAGATGAGCACGGTGTTGTATGGTTTGGGCAGCGTCTTGTGGTCCCAAAGGTCCCAGAGTTGCGGGATTTGATTCTTCAGGAGGCCCATGATTCGCCTTTGTCCATCCATCCCGGGCCACTAAAATGTACCAAGATCTGCGTCAGAGATTCTGGTGGACTCGCATGAAGCGCGAGATTGCCAGGTTCGTTGCCAGATGTGACACATGTTGTCGTGTCAAGGCCGAGCATCAGCGTCCAGCAGGTCTTCTTCAGCCCTTGCCTATACCAGAGTGGAAGTGGGATTCCGTTGGTATGGACTTCATCACTGGTTTGCCCCGTGCTTCTTCTGGGAAGGATGCTATCCGGTGGTTATTGACCGATTGACAAAAGTAGCACATTTTCGTCGGTGTGTACCGCCTCGGCGTCGATAAATTGGCGGATCTCTATATCTCCGCATTGTGAGCTTGCATGGTGTGCCACGAACGATTGTGTCGATCGTGGCTCTCTTTCACTTCTGGCTATGGCACGCTTCTGAGAAGCCATGGGGACCGTCTTTCTTCATTCACCTATCATCCTCGGGATCGATGGTCGACGGAGCGAGTCAACCAAGTTCTTGAAGATATGCTCCGTGCTTGTGTTCTTTCCTATGGGAAGAATTGGGAGAAGTGTCTCACCGCTTGCCGAAGTTCTCCTACAACAACGACTTCGAGCTAGTCTCGGTATGGCACCGCTTGAGGCTTTGTATGGGAGGCGATGCGAACCCCATTGAACTGGTCGAGGCGGGAGAGACAGTTCTTTGGCTCGATTCCATCAATGAGGCCGAAAGTCAAGTGCGCTTGATTCGGGAACACTTGCGCCGTGCTCACCCGAGCGTAAGAGCTATGCGGTCGGCGCCGCCGTGAGTTGAGTTTCGGCCCAATGACTTTGTGTATCTCAAAGTCTCACCTCTGAAGGGCATCGCGTTTGGTGTCAAGGGCAACCGGCTCCTCGATATGTCGGGCCGATCGCATCATCAAGAAAGTGGGAGCTGTTGCATACAAGTTGGAGTTGCCGCTACACTCGAAGGGTGCATGATGTTTTCCATGTGTCGCAATTGAAGAAGTGCCTCCGTATTCCGTTGAGGAAACACCATTGGAAAATATCGATGTGCAGAAGATCTGTCTTATCGTGAGCGTCCGTTCAGATCCTCGAAGAAGGTGAACGTAGAACCGGGAACCGTGTGATCAAGTTCCTTAAAGTTCAGGTGGTCGAACCACTCCGAGGATGAAGCCACTTGGGAGCGGGAAGATCGTCTCGGCAGATTACCCATCCTTCTTCTCCCAAAGATCGAATCTCGGGCGAGATTCCTGTAAGGGGGGGAGATTTGTAACAGCCCTAACTTAGGGTTTGTATTTCAAATGTAAAATTTTGAGGAGAAATAAAAACTTTTGTTGTCTCTTCAAATCATTTGAAAGTTCCTACATTTTTCCCTAGCAATTTCCATTTTCTAGAATTAAATTCTTGTGAATGGAGATTGTTGTCAGCTAATTCTTAGCCTTCAAACTTTGATCATCCTCTGAAACTATTTTTCCTAGCATCTTGATCATCCTATCTACCTCCCTGAATTATTTCACAATTTTTAGATTTTGTTTGCTATTTCAAATGGCCAAGTCAACTCTGTTTGAAATCTGGTCAAACTCCCTGTACAGCAGCTTGTGAATTTTCTCTAGAACAATGCAGTGCATAAAAAGTTCTGGAAAAATTATACAAGGTTGTCCTCTGTCCCTAGTAGCTACCATAAAAATTTCGAAATTTTTGGAGCTCAGGAGCTACCTCTAAAAATTCCCCAAACCTTCTCTGTCTTTTAAACCAAATTCTAAAAATCTTGTTCCTCGCCCGAACTCAACTCGTGCTCGAGTCCGACTCGTACCACTTGACTCGGTCGCGTCAACTAAACGCACGCGCGAGTCCAATCGATCGTGACCGTCCGATGCAAATCGAACGATCCACGCCGCGCGCGCAACCGACCGTCCAATGCATACATCAATCTCGACCGTCCATCTCGGATCCAACGGTCGGCATCTTCCGATCGAGTAGAACCTCCGCTCGCGCCGCTTGCTCCCGCCGCGACATGTGGGTCCCACCGCCAAGATCGACCTCGTCTTCTCCGCACCTCACCGGAGCTCACGGCCGCGCGCGCATGCTTGCCACGTCCTCGTCGCCGCCACCTTTTGTCTTCGTGTCACCGTGAAGCATCGCCGGGATCTCATCTACCCACCGAGCCCATCCACTACCCTTCGCGTCCATTCTCGTGTTTTCTCCGCCAAATTTCCTTTCCGCCGGAGAAGAACCCGAGAGCAACGCCGCCGTGTTAGCGCCGCCTCGAGCCCGAGACCGCACCTCGTGATCCACTCTCTCGCGCTTCCATTTTGCCCATCCAGACCCTCGGCGTCGGTGTATCGCCGAGGCACCTTCGCGCCTCCGCCTCGGTGATCTCGCTCTGCAAGCTCATCTGCGTTACGTGAGTTCTAGTATCGACTTTTGGTCCTTTAGGATCGCAATCGACCACCGAGTCTAACCGTGACCTTGTTTAACTCTTTGGTGCTTCACCGAGGCTTTGCGGCGCCTTCTTCTCCAAGCTCGGTAGCGCCGCGGCAATTCCGGCGCCTCGGACCTTCTTCTTCGACGTTATCTTGTGCTTATTGCTCCTGGAGTCGAGGCGATTCCGTGGCGCACCTTCCCGAAGCTTCTCGAAGTCTGTAGCATCTTCTCCACGAGAGCCGTAGCTTCTTCTCCGCCTCCGGCCGTCGTGAGCCCATCTCCGGCGACCATTGTGCTCCGCGTCACCGTCATCGAGTTCGCGAGGTTCTTGCGAACCCGAAGGTACCACTCTTTCGCCCAGAAACCTCCTGGTTTGCAAGAACAGTTGCGCGGCCGCGCCACCGTGCCCGTGCTCGCCGATGAACCGCCGGTGATGATTTGTTCGACTCTAATCATGTCTTCTTTGAGTCTCTGATTTGTGGGCCCTCTCTGGTAATCACGTTTAGAAATCGTTTAATCCAATCGTTATTTGTTCTCTGAGTCACTGCCGTGTGGGCCCATGCTGTCAGTTGTTAGTTGTGTAGCACTGATAATGCGTTTTCTCTGTTGGGAAACGTATTTCTTTGTGAGAGTAGGTTAAGTTTGCGCGTTGATACGTCAAGACGTATTCTTAGAATACGCCTTCGACGCCGCCGCGCGGGCTGTTCTGTCGTCATTTTTACGCGGCCCATTGTCGATTGTCTCGGGTTAGATAGGCGTGGGTAGAAAAAGGGTTTAATGCTTTAGTATTTCTGAAATGCTTTTCTGTTGCCCTGTTAAATCGATTAAACTTGTAAAATGCATAACTAATTCAATTTTTATCCAAATTGCATAAAACCAGTCTGTTAATTTTTATTTTAAATGTTCTATTTATTAAAATTAGTTTCAACTCGTCTCTGTATCGAAAATCTGTTAAATGATTAATTGATGCTTTATGCATTTTCCAAAATTAGAAAATTCATACCTTTCTCAATAATTGTCCAAATTAAATGAACCCAATTCAGAAAATTTCATTTTCAGTATACTAACTATTAGGATAGATTTTATACATCGTTCTGTTCATAAAAATTTGCTAAGTAATTAACTAGTGACTTGTTGTGTTTCTAGCTTAGAAAATTCATAGAAAATTATTAATAACTTAAAATAATTTGTTCTCTGTTTCTAAAATTTTGTTATTTCATGCTTAGGCTGCTGTGTGAGTTTTGGCTTGTTTGATGTTGTTGAATGTTTGAGTTTTGTCGGTGTTATTCGCTCTTATTTGTCGTTATGTTCGATCGTTAGGCTTCGATATTTGCGCAAACCCGAGGACGATCCTCCGCACCATATTGAGCAACAAAGAATGAAAAAGCGCTTTGATCATGTTTAATCCCAAAGATTTTAAAGATTAATATTTTGTTTCACCAGTATGTATGCATTGCTTAATTTGTGTTAAATTGATTAGTTAAATCCAGTAAATGCATATCCTGAGCCAAAATATTGATCTCTACTACGAGCCTAGGTTATTTGCTGTGATTAGAGGTCGGATGATCTCTTGTCACTTAGTAGATACGATTTCAACTTGCTTAGACATGCTTAGCTATCGGTAGAACTGGGCGGTTATCGACTTTAGTCGGTAACCTTGATCACACAAAATTTACTACAACTTTATGTTTCAGCATTTTGCTATGCTTACTTGCAAAACTAAAACCAAAAACAAAAATGATTTAGACGCGGGCACAATGGTAAGATTGGTGTGATCTATTGGGTGTGACTGGAAAGGTGCCCGGGTCAATTAAGGACCGAACATCTTGTGAGTTTTGTTATCCAGCATTTCGCGTGCTAACCACACTAGAGGGTATGGGACCTCTCTTGACCTAGTACTTTGGCGTGTATTGGTCCCGGGTCGCAGGAGGTCGCAGGAGGGACGGAGGTGGGAGCATGGTAGTTGTCCGAAAAGCTTTATCCTGAGTGGGTAGTTGTCTTTTCGGCTTTACCATGTAAGCGTATGGTGTTTCTACCCATACGAGCGGCTCGAGGTTGATACACAATATTGGAAACACCTCGTAGGACTTAGTGCTGCATACCTTGGAAGTGTGCTTTGGCTTAAAGGCGATGCGAGGTGTGGGTACATGGTACACCCTCGCAGGTTAAAAACTATTCGAATAGCCTCGCCTAGGTGATGGACACGCTTGGGTAAGCTTATCGAGAGTTAGACTACAACATTTAAATTAAAACTTGATGGGTGGTAATGGATCCGGGATTCGTGCTATTGTTGTGGTGGCTATTGGGATAGTCACTTCTAGGTTGTTTATCTTTCGCTTTTGTTATTATTATCCTTATCATTATTTCAATCTTAAAAATGAATTGCAAACTTGCCTTTAAACTGTATTACCTTATTGCAAATGAAAATTGGCTTTATGCAAATGAAACATATGACCTCCACCAAATAAGCCTGCATGTAGTCTATGAACAGGTCTGTTAGTTCACACGTCAGTCTTGCGGGTACAAAGACAATCTTTGTACTCAGGTGCTTTGCTTAATGTTTTTGTTGCAGAGGAAGAAGGTGAGCCTCAGGGGCCTCACTTCTGTGAGCTGTGCTGTCGCTTCGTGGGTGACGACTAGGCTTGGCGGTCCGGTCAGATGCCTTGTGGGTTGAAGGCACACTGATTGGCTTTGTTTATAGCCATTTTATGGCACTTTTACTTTCATTGTCTTTTTGTTGTTATTTGTATCTTGTGGCGATCGGCCATTGTCATAATACCTTTACTATTTGTTTATCTTCCGTTTGGAAGTGTGGTGTTTGGACTCTATGTGTGGAATGGAGTTGATGTCTAATTTGTACCGGGTGTATACTGCTTTACAGGAAGTATACATATTCGAGGATCGCTTATTTGATTTGTGATGCTAGGACCAGGGGTTGGTTAAGCATTACAAACCAAATAAACTGGGGTCCTCACAGGTGAACACTCGTCGCTCCGAAAGTGGAACCAACATCAACGATGATGAAAATGCTCCAATTCCTCCACCACCACCAGCAACCAATGGATCAGAATGGCAGCAGATGATGGCCAATCAGAACCGCCTGATCGAACTGCTCTCCCAGTCCATCAACAACAACCCAGCCCGACAAGCTACAGCTCTAACTCCAACTCCACCACCCCAAAGGGCCAGTATGTCAGAATTCATGAGGATGCGACCACCAACTTTCTCAAGCAGTATCGAGCCTATGGATGCAGATGATTGGCTCAGGGTGATCAGTAAGAAGTTGGATATCACTTAGTGCACTGATCGTGAGAGGGTGTTGTTTGCTTCACACCAGCTCATGGGTCCAGCCTCCAAATGGTGGGATAACTTCAGCATCTCACATGCTGATGCTCAAGCCATCACCTGGAATGAATTTGTGCGAGCTTTCCGCCATGCACATATCCCTTCCGGCATGATGACCCTCAAGAAGAAGGAATTTCATTCGCTACGCAAAGGCAACCGCTCTGTGAATGAGTACCTGCACAAGTTCAATCAACTGGCACGCTACGCATCGGAAGATGTTGCGAGAGATGAAGACAAGCAAGAAAGATTCCTTGAAGGACTCAATGATGATTTGTCCGTACAGCTGATTTCCCAGGATTATACCGACTTCCAGCAGCTAGTCAACAAGGCGATTCGTTAAGAGGGCAAGCATCAGGAGATGGAGAATCACAAGAGAAAAATGGCTGCACAGAAGTTCAACTCTGGAAGCTTTCCTAAAGCTAGAAGGACTTCATCGTATCAAGACAAGCTCCAGCCAACAACAGACAACCCAATCAACTTGGAGCCCTCCAACACATCTGATGGTGATCAGGCATAGAAGGACCCATCCTATGTTGCAGGCATCACGTGCTTCAATTGCCATGAGATTGGGCATTTCTCCAGTAAATGTCCAAAGAAACAGCAGGCAGTAAATCCAGCCAACCCTGAAGTCAACATCATACAAGCAAACGGGAAGCCGCAAAATTCTGGACGAGGACGTCTGTACAATGTCACAGCTCAAGTTCTGTCAGATGATGAGTAGGATGTGGACGATAACAACTCCAGTTGAAAACCTTGTATTCCCAGTTTTCTTTCTAGCCACTCCGAATCTCGGGGTCGAGATTCCTTTTAAGGGGGGTAGTTTGTAACATCCCAAAGTGTTGTTACCAAAATAAAATTAAATAAAGTTATTGTTTTATTGGATTTTCTGAAAAATTGATAGAGTTTCATTGTTTTATTTGAATTTTTGAAATTTTAAAAGTCAAAAGTAAAAGTTATTTGAAGTTCTTGAATTTTCAGTTGGTTTGATCTGAAAAATAAAATTTAATTAATTTCTAGAATTTTCTGAGATTTTAAAAGCTTTTTCCTAAGTATTTTAAAGCCAAAATAATTTATTTTGCAAAATTTATAGCCAAATTTAAGTTGGACATAGTTTTATTAAGTTCAAAATAAATAATAAAATTTCTGGGAATTTTTTCATAAATTTTGGATTTTATTTGCTATTTTCTAAACCCTATTCGAATTAATCAGATTAAATCAATTGAGAAATCATTTTAAAATCCCTAAATGGGTCTTGGGCCAAATTCTCCCGGCCCAACCCATCTCCTCCTTCGGCCCATTCCCTCCCACGCGCGCCCGACCTACTCTTCCGCGCGTTAAAAACCCCAAACCCATTTCCACCGTTGGATCGGGATTCAACGATCGGATATCCGTGTAATGTTCGGGCGACCGATCGTCTCAGTTGGTCGTGGCCATAGGATCTAAATCCAACGGCTGCCATGCATTTGCTACTTTCCTATTCTTTTTCTTTCGCTGACGTGTGGGTCCCACTTAACCCTGTCATCTCCTACCTTTCTTTCTTCTTCGCGCAGACTCCGCTCAACTCCGCCATTGCCGCGCACGGGAAGCTTTTCAAAACCAAGTAAAACCAGCATTAAGCCCGTGATCCCGTGCGCACCTAAGTCGTCGCGTCAACCCGCGCCCGTCACGGATATCTTCCCTCCATTCCCGGCTGAAAAGCATCTAGACCCCCAAAAGCTGGTTTTGGTAATTTATGATAATGTGTGATAATTGGACTAATGTGTGTGATTGAGCTTTTGTAAGGTTAAGTCCAAATGGTAAGTATGATCATGAAGCTGCATGCTAAAGGATATTGTGAAGATCAAATTGAGTCAAAGTCAAGGTACAAGTAGATTATAAATCTTTTTACCCTTTTACCAGTCTTAGGATTTTGGTTGGAAGACCGGATTATAGGTTAAGTGCCGTACTATTAAGAGGGATCATGACTAGTAGCTTGATAGCATGTTCTTGTGCCTTATGGATCAATCTAGGATCATGCATGCATCTGGTTTGCCTTTATTTTTTTGCCAAGTTCGTTTTGTCAAGACAATCGGTAGTACCGGTATTGTTCTTGCGGTACTACCGCTCCGCAGTATGACCGGACTAGTTGTAGCGGTATGTTTTTTACAGAGAGATCCTTTTATGTTTTCGGTGCCAAACCCTCATCACGGTAGTACCACAAGTATTTGCGCGGTATGACCGGCAAACGGTAGTACCGCATTGGTTAAGCGGAAGTACCGCACGCCGGTTATTCCGATCTTTACTTGGCGGTATGTTTTTCCATCGCACCTCTTTGTCTCTCTTGAAAACGGTAGTACCAAGACTCACCTTATGGTATGACCGCTCTGCGGTAGTACCGCTCGGCGATTGGCGGTAGTACCGCTCTGTAAAACGGCTATGTCGGTCATTTAATGCCTCGTTATAGCCGTTATTATAGTGGTTGGAAAAGTGCGGTTGTACTGCTTGATTTGACGGCAGCATCGCACGGTCGAAAAGTGGGGTTTCTTCCCCACGGTTATAATTTTTGTTGGGGTATAAATACTCCCCACTGCTCAGGGACAGTGTGCAAAAACCACATTTAACATCCTTTGAGCCTTGTGCATCCTTTCAACTCCTCAAATTTACTTGTTCACTCTTTGTGAGGTTGTTGAGCTCATTTAAGTGCATTCATCATTCTAGTTGATCCTTTGCACTTGAGTGTCGCTGCGAAGGTCCTTGATTTGTTACTCTTGGAGTTTTTGCCAAACTCCTAGACGACTTGCGGTGATTGCACGTGATCTCTTCAAGAAGATTGTGAAGAGGCCCTGCCCAAATTGTGAGTGGTTCGTGTTCACCATCTCCTGAGTGGAGGAAGAACAACAAATAGTGATCGAGAAAGGCTTAATTCGTGGAGCCGGCTTGATTGGTTCAAGCTCCCTCAACGTGGACTAGTGAAGACCGGCAAGTCTTCGATACCACGGGAAAACATCGTTGTCTCTTTGTGGTTATTTCTTGTCTGTACTCTTCCGCATTTATATCTCTAGCTTGATCTTTATGCTTGTATTGCTTAGCTAGAAGTATAACTTGTTTAGACTAAGTTGTTAATTAACTTATCTCGTAAAATTGTTTAAAAGTTTTAAAACCTCCTATTCACCCCCTCTAGTCAGTTATCCTTGATCCTATAAGTGGTATCAGAGCTTGGTCTCTCAATTTGTTAGACTTTACCGTCTAAGAGAGAAAGGATGGCTAGTGAGAGTATGCATATAGGAAAGGCTCCTTTGTTTGATGGCTCAAATTATTCTTATTGGAAAATTAGAATGTCTATTTTCTTAAAAGCCATGAGTCCGAATATATGGAAAATTGTAAATGAGGGTTATGTTATGCCTCTTGATCCAACAATCCTCACGGTTCAAGATGAACGTAATGCGCATTTAGATGCTCAAGCAATGAATGCTCTCTTTGGTGCTTTGAACGCGGATGAGTTTAATAGAGTGAGCAATTTGGAAACCGCTCATGCTATTTGGACCACCCTCTCCGAAATTCATGAGGGCACATCCACGGTCAAAGAAGCCAAATTGCATAGGCTTCGGATTAAATATGAGACATTCATAATGTTGCCTCATGAAAACATCACCAAGATGTATTCAAGACTCAACAACATTGTGAATGAACTCAAAGGTCTTGGTACTAACCTTCTTGATGTTGATGTTGTACGAAAATGCTTAGGGCCCTCCTGATAATATGAGACGTTGGTGACATTATTTCTCAACTCTCTCGAGTTGCCAAGAATGACACCAACCGGACTTTTGGGCAACCTCATCACTAACGAGCTATACAAGAAGGACAAGGAAGAGCTCTTGGAATCATCTTCATCCAAGAAGAAAATTACCGCTTTCAAGGCTAAAGTGGAGTCAAGTGACGACGAGGATAAAGAGGAAGACTCGGATGAAGAGTATGCTCTTCTTGTGAGGAGAATGAAGAAATTCATGAGAAGACGCCCACATTGAAACTTCAACTTCAACAAGTTCAAGAAAGGGCAATCCTCAAGTGACAACAAGCGATATAGCAACATTCGTTGTTATGGATGTGATGAGAAGGGGCACATAATCTCAAATTGCCCCAACAAGAAGGATGATAAAGATAAACCATTAAAGAAGAAGGAATTCAATGGAAAGAAGAAGCTTTTCAAAAGGCTTCACAAAAAGGGTAAAAATGAAGCTCACATTGGAGAGTGGGATTCCGATGAAGAATATTCGGATTCCGAATCCGAATCGAGTGATGAAGAGTCTCCAAAGAAAAGAGGACTTGTGGGCATCGCCATAAAAGAAGCGCCTTCACTCTTCGCATCTCCTACATGTCTTATGGCAAAAGGAGATAAGGTAAAATCCCTTGATAATGATGCTCCTTCATATGATGAATTAATGGACATGGTTGAAGATTTAAATGAGTATATTGGAAAAGAGAAATCAAAATTTAAAGTCTTAAAGAAAGAGTATATCTCTCTAAAAGACTCTTATGAGGAGCTAAAGGAAGCTCATGGTTCTCTCCTTCTAAAAGATATAGAAAAATCTCATTCAAATATTGGTATTACTTGTGATTTAATGAATGAGATGCCTAGAGTAAAAAATATGTCAAATGCTAAATCCATTTCTAGTACTTCTACTTCTTGTGATGATTTGCTATCCATACCTTGTTGCTCAAATGATGATTCAATTACAAATACTTGTGATCCTTTACTAATTGTTGAAAACAATGAGTTGAAAGAGCAAGTCACCAAGCTAAGCAAGAGCTTGGAAAGATGCTTTAAGGGTAAAGCAACCATTGACAAATTATTGAGTGAGCAAAGGTGCTCATTCAATAAGGAAGGACTTGGGTATATGCCCAAGAAAGGTAAGAAACCGGTAAACAAACCTCCAAAGTTTGTTAAGCAAAGTGGTAAATATTGCAATAAATATGGTAAGGTAGGACACATATCAAATGCTTGCTTGAATACTAATATTAAAACCTATGGCATTTATGATTCTTGCTACATGCTTACGAAATCTATAGATGGTAAAATAATTGTAAGATTTATTGGCACTTCGATTTTAGGCGCTAAAAAGAATGCTATTTGGGTGCCTAAAACCTTGGTCACTAACATCCAAGGACCCAAACAAATTTGGGTACCTAAAAGAACTTGATTCTTGTTTTGTAGGTGAACTACAAGACCGGTGGAAAACATTGGGTGCTTGATAGTGGATGCACTCAACACATGACCGGTGATAGGAAAATGTTCACCACATTCGAGAACGTAAAAGGAAGTGACAAGATCACATTTGGAGATAATAGTAAAGGAAAGGTAATAGGATTGGTAAAATCGCTATCTCAAGTGACCTTTCCATTTCTAATGTATCTTTAGTTGAATCACTAAATTTTAATTTGTTATCCGTCGCTCAAATTTGTGATCTCGGTCTAATTTGTTCATTCTCTAATGAAGGTGTTTCAATTTCAAATGAAAAGGATAATGCTTTAGTTTTCAAAGGCTTTAGATTTGGAAATCTTTACTTGGTAGATTTCTCCTCAAATGCTTCATGCTTACAAACTTGTTTAATTGCAAAAACTTCCTTGGGTTGGCTTTGGCATAGAAGGCTAACTCATTTTGGCATGTTTCAACTTAAAAAGCTTTTCAAACATGATCTAGTTGTTGACTTGAAAGATGTGAAGTTTGAGAAAAATCGACTTTGTAGTGCTTGTCAAGCCAGTAAACAAGTCGCAAGCTCTCACCCTTCCAAGAGTATCATGTCAACCTCTAGACCATTGGAACTCTTACATATGGATTTGTTTGGGCCAACAACCTATAAGAGTATCAGGGGAAATAGCTATTGTTTAGTTATCGTGGATGATCACTCTAGATATTCATGGGTGTTCTTTCTAGATGACAAGAGCGAAACCTCTGGAATTTTCAAAAGCTTTGCAAAACGGGCTCAAAATGAATTTGATTTCAAAATAAAGAAAATCCGTAGTGATAATGGTTCCGAATTCAAAAATAGTAAAGTTGAATACTTTTGTGATGAACTTGGAATAAAGCACGAACTTTCCACAACTTACACTCCGGAGCAAAATAGAGTTGTAGAAAGGAAAAATCGTACATTAATTGAAATGGCTAGGACAATGCTTGATGAATATAATACTTCTGATAGCTTTTGGGCGGAAGCAATTAACACCGCTTGTCATGCCATAAATCGTCTTTATTTGCATCGCCTTTTGAAAAAGACTTCCTACGAACTCCTTGTTGGAAGAAAACCGAACATCTCGTATTTTCGTGTATTTGGTTGCAAATGTTACATTTTGAAAAAGGGTGTTCGTCTTTCAAAATTTGCAAGTCGATGTGATGTTGGTTTCTTGCTTGGTTACTCTTCAAATAGCAAAGCATATCGTGTCTTTAATCAAAACTCCGGTTTAGTTGAGGAAAGACACGATGTTCAATTTGATGAAACTAACGGCTCCCAAGAAGGGTATGAGAATTTGAATGATGTAGGTGATGAATTGTTAAGAAAGTCTATGGAAAATATGCAAATTGCCGACATCAAACCTAAAGATGAACCGTCATCTTCTACTCAAGTTGAACCTCCTACCTCTTCCACAACAAGTCAAATTCAAGTGGAAGAAAACAATAATGAAGATGATCAACCATCCAACCTACCACCAAGAATCCACAATGCGATTGCAAAAGATCATCCAATAGATCAAATATTGGGTGATGTAAGTAAGGGTGTTCAAACTCGATCTCGTGTTGCTTCATTTTGTGAATATTACTCTTTTGTCTCTTCTCTTGAGCCAAAGAATATAGATGAAGCACTTTAAGATCCGGATTGGATGATTGCAATGCATGAAGAGCTTAATAATTTCATCCGAAACGAAGTTTGGACATTGGTGGATCGACCCAAAGAACACAATGTCATTGGTACAAAATGGGTGTTTAGAAACAAGCAAGACGAAAATGGTATGGTTATAAGAAACAAAGCAAGATTGGTCGCACAAGGTTTCTCTCAAGTCGAAGGTTTGGATTTCGGTGAAACTTTTGCTCCCGTAGCTAGACTTGAGTCAATTCGTATACTACTTTCTTTTGCATCATGCTTTGATATTAAATTATTTCAAATAGATGTCAAAAGTGCCTTCTTAAATGGAGAAATATCCGAACTTGTATTTGTTGAACAACCACCCGGTTTTGAAGATCCTAAGAATCCTAATCATGTCTATAAACTCTCCAAGGGGCTCTATGGTCTTAAACAAGCTCCTAGAGCATGGTATGAACGCCTTAGAGAATTTCTAGTTTCAAAAGGATTTAAAATAGGGAAAATTGATTCAACATTGTTCACTAAAGTGTTAGATGATGATTTCTTTGTATGTCAAATTTATGTTGATGATATCATATTTGGTTCTACTAATCAAGACTTTTGCAAAGTATTTGGTGATATGATGTCTAGGGAATTTGAAATGTCCATGATTGGAGAACTTAGCTACTTTCTTGGACTTCAAATCAAGCAACTCAAAGATGGAACCTTCGTAAGCCAAACAAAGTATGCAAAGGACTTGATCAAGAGATTTGGCATGGAGGATGCAAAACCTATCAAAACTCCCATGGCAACCAACGGACACCTCGACCTAAATGAGGGAGGTAAATCAGTAAATTTAAAGCTTTATAGATCTATGATTGGTAGTTTTCTCTATCTCACCGCATCTAGGCCTGATATTATGTTTAGTGTTTGCATGTGTGCACGTTTTCAAGCATCTCCAAAAGAGTGCCACTTGATGGCCGTAAAAAGAATACTAAGATATTTAAAGCATTCCTCTAACATTGGCCTATGGTTTCCTAAAGGTGCTAAGTTTGATTTAATTGGATACTCGAACTCCGATTATGCGGGTTGCAAAGTGGATAGAAAAAGCACCTCCGGGAGTTGTCAATTTTTAGGGAGATTCTTAGTATCATGGTCATCCAAGAAACAAAATTCTGTAGTCTTATCCACCGTCGAAGCCGAATATGTTTCCGCGGGTAGTTGTTGTGCTCAATTGCAATGGATGAGGCAAACCTTGATGGATTACGCAATTAAAATTGATAATATGCCTATTTTGTGTGATAATGAAAGTGCGGTTAAAATAGCAAATAACCCGGTCCAACACTCAAGAACCAAGCATATAGATATTCGCCACCATTTCCTAAGAGATCATGTGGGCAAAGGGGATATTGAAATTAACCACATCCGAACCGAAGATCAATTAGCGGATATTTTCACCAAGCCACTAGATGAAGGCCGTTTTTTGCAAATTGAGGAATGAATTAAATGTCATAGACTATTCAAATGTTGGTTGAAACTTTTGCCTCATGCATTCTATGTGATTTGGTGTTATTCAAAAGCTTTTGTAAGAAAATATTTTCAAAATTGTTATAACGATTATCTATGTTCATAAAAATTATGTTCTCATATAGACATTAGTCTATTCTATGCATAATGATCCCTAATGACTCTTAATTGATTGCAAAACTAAGGGTCATTTGCAATTTATTCCATCCAATTTTTATCCAGAACTGTTTTTGAAGTTCCAGGATAATCGGTATAACCGGCGGGTTATGTGCGGTATGACCGCAGTGCGGTACTACCGGCACAAAAACAACGGTACGACCGCTTCGCGGTATTACCGGTGGCCAAAGGGCGGTACTACCGCATCAGTTTCGAAAGAAAAGTAACCCCCAGAGGTCATTTTTCTCCCGTGCCTCTCTTCTTCACCTCTTCTCTCTCTCTCTCTCTCTCTCTCTCTCTCTCTCGAAAATCCTCTCGGCCATATCCCTCTTTTACTCGGTTGAATCGCAAATCCTTGTGAATCCTTGCATCTCTAGGGTTTAACTCCTCCATCTCTCAAGGTAAAACTTCTTTAAATCCTCGTTTTACCGGTTGAATTAAACCCTAGGTCTCTTTCTAGGTAATTTGAAATGTGGTTGATTTGTGCGATTCTAGTTGGGCAAAATAGCATAATTGATGTTTAATGATGTTAGTACATCCATTGCTTGGATTCAAACCAAAGAAAACATCAATTTTTTGTTAAAATCACTTGCCCTAGATCGCAGTCTGTAAAAGCGGTACCACCGTGTTCATAAGTGCGGAACTACCGGGATACGGTAATACCGGCCAGGAAATGGCGGTACTACCGTACCACGGTACTACCTGTAATACCCGAAGTCTATTTAAGTGAAAAGAAAGTATTAGAGAGAAGAACCAACTAGAAAAAAATAGAATTAACAGAGGATTAGAGAGGGTTTGTGCAATTATTCGACAACTGGGCCTCGTGCTTTGGCCCAGAGGCCCGTGGAGGGCCGCCACCATTAAAAGAGGGGGAACCCTAGGGTGGTACTGTAGCATGGCGTGCTACAGTAGCCGCCACTGCTACAAGACTCCCATGAACAGTACTCACCTCGCCTCCTGCGCTGCCTCCTTCGTGCCGCCACCAAAAAGAAGAAGAAGAAGAAGAAGAAGAAGAAGAAGAAGAAGAAGAAGAGGAAGGGGAAGAGGGAGGGGATCTCCTTCGTAGGGGTGGTTCGTCATCTCCCTACGATTCTTCAAGGGTAACCCCAATTCCCCTTTGATCCGATGCGTTTTTGGATAGTTAATCAATGTCGGTAGTTCTGTCGCCTAAGGGAAGATTGTGTTAGAGGGACGTTTTGATATAGTTAAGTGCGGATTCAGTCTCGGACGTCTCCTAAGAAGTTGTAGAGGACGTCAATAGCTTTCAATGAAGTGCTAGAACATAATTTTTCGACCTCTGTAGCGAAAGTTATGAATTTATTGGTGCGGCTGTTCTGCAACTCTGTCAGTTTTTGGACAGGTTTTAGTAATCTAACCTTTACGATCAGTTAAAGAGAGAATTAGATGATATCAGTATAATGAAAGTTGTATATAATTATCGTAGCTTTCAGGGAAGCACAAGAACGCGAAATTTGGATAAACGAGCTGAAAGTTATGATAGTTTTAGTGCTCTGTCCAGAAAGTCTGACGTGAAATCGATGTTTTGTTAATCGGCTTAAAAGTGATTTTAGATGTCCGAATCAGGGGAGCTCACCAACTAGGTTTAGTTGGAAAATTTGATAACCTTTCAATGAAGTCCAAGAACACCTTATTTGGACCCCTGTAGTGAAAGTTATGAATTTTAGAACTTGACTGTTCACAGAGGGCAGTTCAGCACTTAGGAATGTGGGGTTGGGATCGCGTTGCAATCTACTATTTGATGAGTTCGCTTATATAATTCATGTTTTTCGTTACTGTGGTCTTAGTTTATGTTCTTAATGTATTAGGTGGGGTTTGGTTCCAGAGGCAGCACCGTCTTCACGTCCTCCATTCTCATGCGGTTAAGGCAAGTGCATTGTTTGATTCGTGGTTGTGATTGATTGGTCATGTTTGAGTGTTTTTTTTCGATATGTGATAGCATAATGAGATTGTTGGCATGTTGTTGGTTTAAGATTTGTGGATGCTTCAAATATGTTTATGCTCTATTGTCGTATGATGCTATCGTCTTGTGGTAATTTGATGATGATTAAATGATGAGCATGTGCATATTGAGATCATGTTGAGGCTTGGTCACGTGGTGACCAAGTATGTTTTCCTTTGAGATCCCCGTCATGAAGGTGACGGGCCCGAGATCCCCACACTCGTGGAGTGTGGGCTTGAGGTCCCCAATACTTGCGAAGTATTGGGCAATTGGTCCCTGTGCGTGCGCGCACAGGCATGGGTATGCGGCGACGGTTGCATACTTTGCATTACCGGTGTAATGCACAAAAAAAGATAAAGAGAAAGGATCCTTGAGCATTGCATTTGCATGTGAGATGTATTATTGTTGATCTCCTATATGTATGGATGCTGATGTTATAGCTTTATTCAGACTTGCCGAGTCTGTGGACTCACTCTTGCTTTAATGTTGTTTTAGGTACCCGATCCAAGAACGACATGCATGGGGGGAAATAGAGTGATAGTCACACACACACACATCATGAACCAAATAAAGATGAATTAAACTTCAGACCATGTTTCTTAGTGTTGGGCGAATTGCTCAAAGGTTATTATGTTATGTTTCATGCAATGGATTAAGTGTAATAATTATGAGTAGTGGAACTTTATACTTCTCTAGTTTTGTTAGTCACTTAGCATGATTTGATTATTTATTGTGGATTAGAGTTGATGATTTAGTTATTTATGATTTACATGTCTATTGAAATCCCTTTGTAACTGTTTTTACAAGGGAGGTTCCACTAAATTTATTAGCAATTGCCTTGGTTAGTGTTATTTAATGTTAGTTCAAGAGCATTCCGTGCTCATGGCGGGCTAGGTGTTACAGTTGGTATCAGAGCGGGTAGTAGGTCCGTGGTGATTGGATTTACAACTTAGGCAACTTAAATTGCTAAAATTTTGTAATGGTTAATGAACTTAAAAGTTGACACAACGGTACAGTAGAATGGGAATGGGCATAGCATTGCATTTTCGTTTCCGTTATATCGTATTGATGATTGCTGGTATGAATTGAGTATGATTGCTCATTAATTGATTATATAATTATTATGTGTGGAGATAACCCATGTTGAGAGGTTGAGGTCGTGGTTGTGGCCCCGGTTTTATTAGGTTACACCACCGTCGCAGATGAGAATAGGAAGTGGTTACCTCGTATATCTTAGTACAGGTGTTGATAGTGAGTATCTTTAGAAGAGTTGTTCTCTTCCTTGAATTTGAATTTGGTCAGCTCTTGTCCAGTTGTGGTCGATGAATTTCTTTGGGTCAGTAGTTCATTACAGTTGATGGGTTTCTTTGAGAAAGATTGATATGTTTTATTGGCTTAACTTGTCCCATGAAGCAATTATTGTTTTTTCAATGGTTGAGTTATTCTTGTGGTCGTGGACTTGGTTAGTTGTCAATATCGGCATTTGTATTAGAGTTCCGTCTTTCTTACTTGAAAGCATGACCCATTTATTTCACTTGATGAATTGTATAATGAAAGTTTCCTTTGCAAGTCCTTAGTACATGGAGACTTTGACTCAATGTATCTCTCTTTGGTATTTTGAGTGTTGGCGAATAATGGTTCTCTTTATGAAAGAAGATGTTAAAGCTCAGAGCGATGTTTTGTCTTGGTTAATGAGAGGTTATAATTAAAGCAATTAATGGATATGATATGTGTTATCGTGTTAGGTCTGCAGAGTGTGTGCATGATCGATCATAACTAAGATCCTTGAAAGGAAAGCTCATAAATTTGAAAGTGTCTTGTAGTAGTTCTTGATGAGCCGTGGTTAAGAGTACAACTATACCTAATTGTAAACAGTAGAGTTAACAAGAAGTGTGGAACATTGATGAATTGAGTTGATCATTAAGAGTAATACATTTGGTAAACTTCTTTGGTAAATTGGATTAACGGATCGCAATGGATTAACCTAACCGCTTGGGATGGTTAAGTACAAAAGGAGTTAGATTATTGTGTTAGTGGATATTAATCTTGAGTAACCCTTGGTGGATGCTTAGTGATTGTATGTAATTGTTAGGTGCAATTATTGTCTATTAAAGTTTGGTGTTGAGCTTTATGAGAGAAAATTGATGGGATTTAATAGATGAACAATAATTACATGATGGTAGAACTATCGGATAATAGTATGTCTTTGATGGAAGGGCTTTGGAATAACCTTTAAATTGTGTAGTTAATTCCTCTAAAATAAAGTGGTTGTTGTAGTGAGGGTGTAAGAATTTGGTATGCACTCATTTGAGTTGGTGAGCCTTTGGTGGCTTAATAAGGGAAGAGTTGAGGATAACGAATCTTATTAAGAGTGAATTATTCTTGGTGTTGGTAAGACTGTCCACAAGAGATTATGACGCGTCGGAGTGGTGATGATTCTTCTAGAGGGAAAATAAGTCGATTGCTTTTCGTAGTATCGGATAAATGAAATGTTTGGAGTTTGGCATTCTTGATCCTTTGGTTGTTCATGATTTATGTCGAGATGATATTAGTTTGACCAATGTGGCGTATTGGAAGGTTCTATTTAGTTCTTAAGTGATTAATGTAATTTGGTTTTAAAGGCACTTCTTGTTTGGGTTGGCAAGTAATGATGTAATCAAAGAAATTGATCTATTTGTTGACGAAAAATGAGTATCATGAGTATTTGGGTTTAGAGTTAAGAATTGTAACTGCAACTTTTCTATCGTTGCCGCTAAGTGTTTCTTGAGTTTCTAAGGTAATGTTTTATTGTGATTTATTGATGTTTGAAACTCCCTTCTCGTGGTCTCATCTTTTGTATTGCGAGATCAATGTTATTCGACTGTCTCCCTTGGTCTCTTGCTCACTCTGAGGAGCAACGATGTTCTTGTGTGTTGAGACTAGTATTTGTTTGTTTTTTCCTTTTTAGAAAAGAAATAACTAACTTGTGTTGCCAGAGTCTTATAAAATGTAATATGGTGGACAAGTATTTGTTAGTGGTGAGATGTGGGGAACCAGTCTATGTGAAGAACAATAGAAGGTGTATTGGTTTTGGCCTATAACTTCATTGAGATAATTCTATGGAATGTTTGTCATTGGGATACAACTGATTAGTGTTTCGACTAGTGGAACTTATAGCGAATTATGATCCAGTAACCTTTGTCCATGTTAGAATATTTGGGTAAAGTAAAAGAGTGTGTGTGTGTGCTAAGAATTCGAAGTTGATTATCTTTAACAGAGTGAGATGATGGGGTTGTGGGTGAAAAATCTTTATTGAGGTGTTCGCAATCTTTTATCAAGAAAATTCCTTTGGAATAGAATTGGACTAGAGAATCCTTTTGTGGATTAATAGAGTCCCTCTAAATAAGTATGGTTGTTTTTTTTTTGGTTTGAGGATCATTTTGGGATTGTCAGTTAAGAGGAAGGAGTTAGTGTGATAGTTCTAGACACCCATGATTCGGAAAAGGGTTTGTTTCTTAAAAGAACATCTGAGAAAAGAATGTTCTCTCGAGTAGAGAAGTGCTCTAGTGGTTCTTGGTTGAGTTGGGTTTTATGACGAAGAACATGTACAATTTGAGTTGCCTCTTTGTTGGCAAGGTGGTTCTTTTCGGTTCAGGAAAAAAAATAAAGTGTTTGATTTGGGCATTCGAGCAAATTCTCTTTTGGCTTATGTGGTGCTCAATTGCAAACTGCTGAGTTGGAAGGATTGAAGGTTTTTGTGAAGAATCTCTGATTTTGGATTTGAGTGTTTTGGAGGAAAGTTGGAATTACATTATGAAACCTCTATTTTCGCTTGAATCTAATTATTAAAACTTGACTAAAATAAGTTTTGTTGCGTATCCCCGCTAATGAGGATCTAATTGTTATGATGAAGAGGTCGATCGAGCGATGGAACAAGAGTTCCATATGTTTACGCAACTTTTGTGGTTTGGACCAAGAGATAGATAGCCTAAAGTATATTTGGTTGTTCGAAGATGTGGGATACCGAAGATGGCAAATTGCTAGAACTATCTCGAGTCCTGGAGCGGGAATATAACGCTTTGTATGACTCGGTGTTCAGAGGAGGCTTGAGGTATTTGGAGTGTGAGGTTTCATAAGATCTGCAACCAATGAGTAATGTCGCATCTTCAAGTCCTATCCGTTAAGTGGTTCTCGTCGCCGGTAAGTGTAATGAGGCGTAATACGCCAATTGCATCAAGGTGCGGTGGTCCCATATGTCCAAGAGGAAAATGACTTGGAAGCTAGAGGTCTCGTGATGCGCGAGCCTTATGCGAGTCGCTCACGCTGTATGTGTTAACACTTGTTAAGTTCGGTTTGTGCTCATTCAAGTGGATCGGTGAGAAGCATTGGGTCGAATCGCTTTAAGGGGGTAGAATGTAATACCAAGTCTATTTAAGTGAAAAGAAAGTATTAGAGAGAAGAACCAACTAGAAAAAATAGAATTAACAGAGGATTAGAGGGGTTTGTGCAATTATTCGACAACCTGGGCCTCGTGCTTTGGCCCAGAGGCCCAGGAGGGGCCGCCACCATTAAAAAGAGGGGAAACCCTAGGTGGTACTGTAGCATGGCGTGCTACAGTAGCCACCACCGCTACAAGACTCCCCATGAACAGTGCCGCCTCGCCTCCTTGCGCTGCCTCCTTCTCGGTGCCGCCACCAAAAAGAAGAAGAAGAAGAAGAGGAAGGGAAGAGGAGGGATCTCCTTCGTAGGGGTGGTCTGTCATCTCCCTACGATTCTTCAAGGGTAACCCCACCCCTTTGATCCGATGCGTTTTGGATAGTTAATCAATGTCGGTAGTTCTGTCGCCTAAGGAAGATTGTGTTAGAGGACGTTTTGATATAGTTAAGTGCGGATTCAGTCTCGGACGTCTCCTAAGAAGTTGTAGAGGACGTCAATAGCTTTCAATGAAGTGCTAGAACATAATTTTTCGACCTCTGTAGCGAAAGTTATGAATTTATTGGTGCGGCTGTTCTGCAACTCTGTCAGTTTTGGACAGGTTTTAGTAATCTAACCTTTACGATCAGTTAAAGAGAGAATTAGATGATATCAGTATAATGAAAGTTGTAGATAATTATCGTAGCTTTCAGGGAAGCACAAGAACGCAAAATTTGGATAAACGAGCTGAAAGTTATGATAGTTTTAGTGCTCTGTCCAGAAAGTCTGACGTGAAATCGATGTTTTGTTAATCGGCTTAAAAGTGATTTTAGATGGCCGAATCAGGGAGCTCACCAACTAGGTTTAGTTGGAAAATTTGATAACCTTTCAATGAAGTCCAAGAACACCTTATTTGGACCCCTGTAGTGAAAGTTATGAATTTTAGAACTTGACTGTTCACAGAGGGCAGTTCAGCACTTAGGAATGTGGGGTTGGGATCGCGTTGCAATCTACTATTTGATGAGTTCGCTTATATAATTCATGTTTTTCGTTACTGTGGTCTTAGTTTATGTTCTTAATGTATTAGGTGGGGTTTGGTTCCAGAGGCAGCACCGCCTTCACGCCTCCATTCTCATGCGGTTAAGGCAAGTGCATTGTTTGATTCGTGGTTGTGATTGATTGGTCATGTTTGAGTGTTTTTTTCGATATGTGATAGCATAATGAGATTGTTGGCATGTTGTTGGTTTAAGATTTGTGGATGCTTCAAATATGTTTATGCTCTATTGTCGTATGATGCTATCGCCTTGTGGTAATTTGATGATGATTAAATGATGAGCATGTGCATATTGAGATCATGTTGAGGCTTGGTCACGTGGTGACCAAGTATGTTTTCTTGAGATCCCCGCCATGAAGGTGACGGGCTCGAGATCCCCACACTCGTGGAGTGTGGGCTTGAGGTCCCAATACTTGCAAGTATTGGGCAATTGGTCCCCTGCGTGCGCGCCACATGCATGGGTATGCGCGACGGTTGCATACTTTGCATTACCGTGTAATGCACAAAAAAGATAAAGAGAAAGGATCCTTGAGCATTGCATTTGCATGTGAGATGTATTATTGTTGATCTCCTATATGTATGGATGCTGATGTTATAGCTTTTATTCTCAGACTTGCTGAGTCTGTGGACTCACTCTTGCTTTTAATGTTGTTTTAGGTACCCGATCCAAGAACGACATGCATGGGGGAAATAGAGTGATAGTCACACACACACACATCATGAACCAAATAAAGATGAATTAAACTTCGACCATGTTTCTTAGTGTTGGGCTAATTGCTCAAAGGTTATTATGTTATGTTTCATGCAATGGATTAAGTGTAATAATTATGAGTAGTGGAACTTATACTTCTCTAGTTTTGTTAGTCACTTAGCATGATTTGATTATTTATTGTGGATTAGAGTTGATGATTTAGTTATTTATGATTTACATGTTCATTGAAATCCCCTATGTAACTGTTTTACAAGGAGGTTCCACAAATTTATTAGCAATTGCCTTGGTTAGTGTTATTTAATGTTAGTTCAGTAGCATTCCAGGCTCATGGCGGGCTAGGGTGTTACACTACCGACTGAAGAATTGCGGTACTACCGATTTTACTGACAGAACAGATAATCATTCCATTCAAATTAGCTCCAGATTGCTTGATCCTTTGAACTTCTTGTAACTTCTCCTCTCTCTGTAAAGATGCCAAGGACAAAATTTGGAACTCGCAGAGGGCAATCTTCCAATCAACCTCCTGCCGACCCTATTGATGATCCATCAGGGAAGGGAAAAGGACCTGCAACAGATGGGTCTGAAAGTGAGGAAGGATCACCGCAAGATGGGTCGTTCGATTCGAGCCCGACACGTAAGAAGAAGTCCAGGCTCAATCCGATGAGGAGATGGAAGACCCAGAAGAACCTCAGATTGATCTCAGGCTTATATCTGCTGATGATTATGCAATTTTGAGACACAAGGATCAATATCTACTACCTTCCAACTCAATCAATCCCAGATTCCACACCAAGTTCCAGGAGCAAGTCTATGAGCAAATTTATGATCATCACAGAAAGTTTGCAGATCATAAATGCATAAAGTGGTCGCACATAAACTCTCTGGAAAAATATGATGGTGTGTATCGCCTCTTTCAGCAAGTTGGTCTTCATAATCTTGTGGCTCTCAGGAATGACTATGATGAAGAGATCATAAGACAATTCTAAGCCACCTTATATGTGTCTCCTGATTTCAAGAAAATGAAGTGGATGACAGTTACACGATATGTGGAATGTACTAAGGGTGATTTTGAGCGTGTACTGAGGATACACTCTGGAAATTGGGATAAGCTTTTTGAAAGACCAGCTCTACTTGTTCCCGCCTGGACAGATTTTTATGATCAAAATGTCAGGTACACTCCAGGGAAGATTCATGGCTTGCTACCCATTCCCAGCTTGATTAATAGGATTATTAATCATACTTTTCTTCCTAAGAGTGGTAACTTTGATGCTGTTCGAGGACATGTATGGAATATCATTGATAATATCTCACATGGAAGGAAGTTTGATGTTGTAGATGTCATAATCAGGGGCATTGTTTCTTCCAAGAATGACAGGGTAAAGAGGATTTATCATGCTCCTTATATCATGGCTTTAATACTGAGCAAAATTGAGTATCAGGGAGGTTTGGGATCACCCCATAAGTATTACAAGCCAAGAGAAAATCCCCCCATTCGCTTTCAGGGGCAGCAGGTACAGCAAGAAGAAGTTGCTCCAGAGGTCGCTGATGCAAATATTTCTCAAAGTCAAGACTCTTTAGCTCAGATCCTCAGAAATCAAACCTTGATCCTAAACAACCTTCTACAACTTAAGGTCACCCAGCAGGAAATGAGGACAGAACAAAAGGAATTTCAGACTGAGACTCAAAATAAGTTGGCTGTTTTGACAGAGACGGTGGATTCTATGGAACAGTTTTTAACGACTCCTCAGCGCTTCACTCGGCGTCGTACTCATCCTGCAGCAGGGACTTCCTCTCAGGCTCCAGCTACCTCACCTTCCCAGGATCCTGCTCCTCAGGATTCCTTGACTCTTCCTCCTCAGGATCCAGCTGTTTGATTTTTTTTTGGTACTTTGATGCTAAAGGGGGAGAAGTAGCTAGAAGGGAAGTAAGGTCTAGGGGGGGGTCTTCAGATAATCTTTTGCTACCTTGTTCTGTTAGTTGTTTGACTACTTGTAACAATTCACTATTATGATCTTGTTGAACTTGTTGATTAAACTTGTTGGTTGTTGTCTTAATATGATATTTTCTCTATTGAAATTATGACAAATGCCGTATCATTACAAAGTTTTCCTCAGAACCAACAAACTAAAGAAACTCTGCCAAAATTTTGTCAAAATTTCTCTCTTTGTGCTCTTAAAATGTTCAATCTACTTCATGCACATGTTTAGGGGGAGTCTTCTTTGGTTCGGCTTAACAAGAATTTAATTCTCTTATTAACTATGTTGTTTAAGCCATCAAAAGGATATACTCTTGTTTCACAATCTTGGGTTTACTCAAAACTTTACTTCCCACATATTAACTAGGTTGCCATTAATTACCAAAAAGGGGGAGATTGAAAAGCATCTAGGCCCCCAAAAGCTGGTTTTGGTAATTTATGATAATATGTGATAATTGGACTAATGTGTGTGATTGAGCTTTTGTAAGGTTAAGTCCAAATGGTAAGTATGATCATGAAGCTGCATGCTAAAGGATATTGTGAAGATCAAATTGAGTCAAAGTCAAGGTACAAGTAGATTATAAATCTTTTTACCCTTTTACCGGTCTTAGGATTTTGGTTGGAAGACCGGATTATAGGTTAAGTGTCGTACTATTAAGAGGGATCATGACTAGTAGTTTGATAGCATGTTCTTGTGCCTTATGGATCAATCTAGGATCATGCATGCATCTGGTTTGCCTTTATTTTTTTGCCAAGTTCGTTTTGTCGGGACAATCGGTAGTACCGGCATTGTTATTGCGGTACTACCGCTCCGCGGTATGACCGGACTTGTTGTGGCGGTATGTTTTTTACAGAGAGATCCTTTTATGTTTTCGGTGCCAAACCCTCATCACGGTAGTACCGCAAGTATTTGCGCGGTATGACCGGCAAACGGTAGTACCGCATTGGTTAAGCGGAAGTACCGCGCGGTTATTCCGATCTTTACTTGGCGTATGTTTTTCCAAGACGCACTCTTTTGTCTCTCTTGAAAACGGTAGTACCGCACTCACCTTGCGGTATGACCGCTCACGTAGTACCGCCGGCGTTGGCGGTGTAGTACCGTCAGCAGTTAAACGGCTATGTCAGTCATTTAATGCCTCTATAGCCAGCACTATAGTGGTTGGAAAAGTGCGGTTGTACCGCCTTAGGTATTTGACTAGTAGTACCGCCGGCTAAAAAGTGGGTTTTCTTCCCAACGGTTATAATTTTTGTTGGGGGTATAAATACTCCCCACTCGCTCAAGGACAAGTGTGCAAAACCACATTTAACATCCTTTGAGCCTTGTGCATCCTTTCAACTTCTCAAATTTACTTGTTCACTCTTTGTGAGGTTGTTGAGCTCATTTAAGTGCATTCATTATTCTAGTTGATCCTTTTGCACTTGAGTGTCGTCAAGCGAAGGTCCTTGATTTGTTACTCTTGGAGTTTTTGCCAAACTCCTAGACGACTTGGCGGTGATTGCACGGTGATCTCTTCAAGAAGATTGTGAAGAGGCCCGGTGCCCAAATTGTGAGTGGTTCGGTGTTCACCATCTCCGGAGTGGAGGAAGAACAACAAATAGTGATCGAGGAAATGCTTAATTCGTGGAGCCGGCTTGATTGGTTCAAGCTCCCTCAACGTGGACTAGTGAAGACCGGCAAGTCTTCGATACCACGGGAAAACATCGTTGTCTCTTTGTGGTTATTTCTTGTCTGTACTCTTCCGCATTTATATCTCTAGCTTGATCTTTCTGCTTATATTACTTAGCTAGAAGTATAACTTGTTTAGACTAAGTTGTTAATTAACTTATCTCGTAAAATTGTTTAAAAGTTTTAAAACCTCCTATTCACCCCCTCTAGTCGGTTATCCTTGATCCTACACCGGCCCCGAATCCCCGTGATTGCGCCGGAGACCTCGCACGGCCTTCGTACGCTCCACGCTACCTTGAGCCCGCCCGCACCCCTATAAATAGCGCCCCAGCGCCGCCTTCCTCGTCTCATCCTGGCGGCACCACCCATCGCTCCCCTCCTCTACCCTAGCATCGGGATTTCGAAATTCTTTGCCGGCGGAGAACCTTTGATTCTTCTTTGATTCCGGCGAGACCGTCGCCGCTTCGCCCCCTTGGTCCACACCTCCGGCATCGCGACGCATCCGCAGACACAGGGCACACACCCACTCGGCCCAAGGATCACCGAAGTCCCTTCTCCGCCGTCAACCCCGCACGCGCCACCGCCAAAGTCCTCGCCACCGCCGTTCCGGTCACGCCCCGAGCAACCAAGGTGAGCACCGCGATCAGTGGAGTCTCATCTTTCATTTGGTACCCCTCGCCGCCGGCGAAACGCCGCCAGTCACCAGTTCCTTGGAGACTTACTTAGTAAATTGGCAGTCTCGCCTTGGTCAATTAAGGATTTAACTTTGTGTGTCATTGAACTAGGCCATATTGTACTACACCAAGCTTGATATGGGACAAGCCTAACTTAGCAAGTTACAAAATCTCAACTTTGGCCATCTCAGGAGGTAGGTTAAGTGCTTCGTGATGGGTGGAGGTGTGGACTCCTTTGTGTTGGGTCGCATCTACAGGCGGTTCGCCATCTCTAAGTCTAATGGTGTGCGTTAGGCCAACGAGCTTTGTGAGGTTGGTTACTGACGGTATGCACATTGGGAGGGTCCATTGTTGAGATAAAGTTTCTGAAAGGTTTTGTTATGATCTAGTGTTGGCCATACTGGTTAAATCTTGTAGGGAAAGTTGTACAATCTCTGAAGAGCGTTAACAAACTATTCGAATAGAGGCATCCTCAGTTATGGACATGCTTGGTGATTTACCCGAAGGGTAGATTTTATAAAACCACTGTGAAAGGGAAGTTGCGTGAAAGAATTGGTTTAAGATGTGTGAACTTTGTGGAAACTTTTGTTACTTATTAATACTATTGTTTCAACTTACGCTTTCAATCATAGACACATGTGGGCTAATCCTGAAATCTGTCTATCTCATAATGGAAAATTATGAAATCCCCCTTCAATCTATTATTCATATTCAATTGCAACTATTGCTTTTTACAAAATAACCATATATGTCATATCCTTTGGAATAAGCTATCGTCTATAATTGTATTCTATGGTACAACTTGATGAGTACTCCATGTGCTCACTCTTCCTATAACCATCATTCAGACTAAGGATTAGAGGAGTCAACATTTGCTCTAGAAGAGTTCTTCAACGAGGTTGATCGTTAGGTCTTGTTCCCAGTCAGTTGCTTGTGACAAATGACGGGTTCCGCTGGCATTGCTTTTCGTTCTGCTGCTGCTGTTTCTATTTATTTGCTAAAGCCTTGTATAGTTGAATAAGTATAAACTCGACCATAAGGTCATAACCATTATTTTCTTATCAAATTTAGCTCGTTTATTCCTTTAAATCGTTTGTATGGATTGATGTTCACGGTGTTGCCACTGTATGCACTAGCGTGATCCTAAACTAGTGCAGTATACACAGAGGATTCGGCTTTGTATATTTGGGTCTCGACACACGCTGAAGGAAGTGTGTCATGACCGATAAGATCAATTGATCATATCTTGTCATAGAGATTCTCATTCGAATGCACCTCAACAGAGGAGTGTCTAAGTTAGGAGAATTTATGAGGAGCAAGCCCCTACCTTTGCAATCTCAAGGAACGCCTAGATGTCGACGATTGGCTTCACACCATAGAAAATAAGTTGGGCATTGCTCGTGTGAGAACCAGAGAAGGTTCTCACGCACCCACCGCCTTGAAGGACCCGAGAAGATTGGTGGGATAACTTCAAAGCTGCCCAAGAAGAAGATCATGTGATCACGTGGGATGAATTTAAAGCGGCATTCTGTGAGTTCTTCATTCGTATTGAAGTCATGAGATTGAAGAAAAAGGAATTCCGTAAGCTAAAGCAGGAAACATGATAGTTCATGAGTACTTCACCAAGTTCAACCAACTATCTCGCTATACCCCAAAGATGTTGAGGACGATGAACAGAAACAAGAAAGGTTCATGGATGGTTTACGTGAGGGGATCAGTTTGCAGTTGTCTTCTCACAACTTTGCCAACTTCCAGCATCTAGTGGATAAGGCACTTGTGGTAGAAAACAAGTGCAAAATCTTCGAGAACAATCGCAAAAGGCAGATGCCACAATAGGTATTTCAGAAGCGTCTCTCAGAGAGCTCGAGGATCTTACACCCCTGACAGATTCATCCCTACAATAGGTATTTCAGAAGCGTCTCTCAGAGAGCTCGAGGATCTTACACCCCTGACAGATTCATCCCTACTGCACCTCCCAGAGTGCCACCTGCAGCGCTATGTCCTACCAACCCCGCTTTCCGCAACCCAGGTCAGGGAGGCCACCAGTAGGCAGGCAACAACTCAGCCGCAGGATCACATGTTTTCACTGTAGAGAGAAGGGACATTACGTTAGTAGATGCCCTCGGAAGCAGCAAACCTGACCAGGATCAATCCGATGACCACCAATCGAAAAAAACCGATTGGTTGCTGGGCCTGGGCAGCTGGCTGGTCGGGGCTGCTAGGCTACTGTGCTGCTTGCTGGCCTGAGTTTGTTGATGGGCCTGTGCAGTTGGGCTGGGATGTTGGGCTATTGCGCTTGCTGCTGGCCTAATGCTGTTGCTTGCTACAGTGCTGCTGGCCCTGAGCGGTTGCTGCCTGCTGACTTGCATTGCCTACTTTACCTGCTGCTTTTGGGAGTTGGTGCCTTGCTAATGGCTTCCTAATGGTAATTATGGTATGGCCGCATGGCGCATGGTGCATTGGTGCTGCATTGCACCGCCGTGTTGCCTCCTGTGTGCTGACCACAGGTCCGGAAGTTCCTGACTCTGTGACTCATCGTATCGTTCTCAATTCATATTAATTTTGATAAATTTAGTATTTATCAATATCATACCAAAATAAATTGGTATTTACCTATACCAAACTATATTTTTAAAAATACTGTACTTATCGAACTAACAATACCGTATTTACCGAACCATATAAACCGAAAATACTGAATAAACAACCCTAAACTACCCTCCTAAGCTTTTATATATGAACGAGTCAATTTTTTTTACGATTGTAAAATATGGATCATACGGCTGACCGGGAGCGATTCTTACGGTTATAATGTTGACCGCTGTCGTGCATCACGTTATATACATGGAAGCTGTTTTGTATATTTATCTTTCAGCTTTTCTACGGTGGCGTGAGGAAAAGTCGTTGCTATCAGCCAGCACAACGGTACGATCGAACCTGCATAATTGACGAGCTTTTCATTGACTTGTGGTGGATTCTCTTCCGTGGTAGCTGGACTCGCCAATAATAAAAACCATTGGAAAGACTATGTTGTTTTCAGGATTTGTTTTATGCATGCCGGTCACTCTTGGTTGTTACACTGTCTAGTTGTAGTTCTATTAGTTATGATTATGATACTAACGGAGGTACGATACAGTAGTATCACGCGTTGCAAACTGTTTGACTCATTAAACCATTCTTAAAGTGTATTATATCTCGTAAAATTGAAAACAAAACTGTGACAAGATATTTCCATACCCACATTATTTACTACAACCCAATTACTCCCTTAGAATTTAGAAATTACATACATCCTTTCTTCGTTCTTATATGTAAGTAATGTCGTTCAATTTTTATAGTCTTGAAGCTAAATTTTGAATATTGATTTTGATAATCTTATATTACTGTAAATTAGGGAATTTTCAATACTGTAATTTTTTTAACAATACATATACGATGATATTATTATCATATAACCAAATAGTAAAAAATCTGAAATTGTCAACGACTTTTCACAGCATTCGAGTTCAAATTTCAACTATTTTTTTTATTAAAAAGTTATGACTACTGATTTGATGATAATATGCTACTATAAATTAGGAAAACTGTAATAGTATGAAAATATTTTTAACAACATATCTAATTACATCCAATGGACAATCATTGAGCATCTGTTTTTTTTTACTATGACATAATGTTATTACTAGAGGTCAAATATGACAAATTTGACCGCATACCCTGAAACACATCACTTGACCGTATACTGTAAAGGTTCCTGTACCGTAATTGTAGCAATCATTGGAACCACATGCTGTCGACCCCTATTATCCAATGTCCCCTTGCTACTAATCGTCAGTGCAAATAATGCTCATCCGGTTCATACATTAATAACATTGCATAATACAATCATACATACGTGATCCATGGCCATGTTAGGTGTGCTCTTGGACAGTTGTAGTTGGACCTTTGCCTCTTGTCAGTACAGCTCTTGCATGATACACAGTGGTCGTATCGGTCGCACATCAAATCGATCAAAGAAACATTGTGACATGGACAGCGCCTGTCTCGGGGATAAACAAATGGGCATGTGACTTCCAAGGAAATATTCCAAATGGAAAGCCAGAGAATAATACTCACGGTGTCAACGTACGTACGCGACATATATGCATACGTAACACAATTATTGCTACGAGTATTAGTACTCCTTAATTAATTGCTGCAGTAGGTAATACAAAAATAGAAATTTTTTGTTCCTACCACTCAAAATATGTGCAAATTCGGTTCTACCATCCGAAATTTGATCATTTCGTTTTTTCCACTCTGTCCAAGTTAACAGGGTTTGTCTGTCAAAAAATATGGGAAAAAAATTAAAAAAATACCAGAAAATCATAGAAAAACAGAAAAAGACACAAAAATAGAGAAAATATAGCAAAATTCAAGGACAACTTTTGAATAATTTTGTTTTTTTATACACTAATAAAATTTCTCAAAAAATTTACACTAGGAAAATGTTTTAATCTTCCTCAACTTTTATGGAGCATTAGTAAAATTTTCCTTAGTGTAATTTTTTGATTTTTTTAAGAAATTTACACTAAGAAATTTTGTGTACTTTTACTCTTTTTTTTTGAAATTTTTTCGTATCTGTTGGTATTTTTAAAATTTTTATTTCCAAATTTTCTCTTTTTTGATAATTTTGCAAATTTCTTCATGGTCAAACCGCGTTGACTTGACAGAAAAATTGAACGGAATGGCAAAAACGAAATGTGTATTGATGGAAGAATGGAAAAACAAAATGATCAAATTTCTGATGGCAGAATTTGCATATATTTTGAGTGGCAGGAATAAAATTTTCCCATAAAAAATAGGGCATGTAATCTACTGCCCTTGTCTCTAAATCATGGGAGAAAATCAACCAAATATATATATGTGTTGTTTGTTCTTCACAACGTCACAAATTAATTGGATAAAACTTCTTACTTCTAGTAACTTGATACCATTTTATTTATGAATTAGTATGTGCATAGTCCAAAATCTCCGGTATTCCGTATAAACATTGAACCGAGACGAGTTTAGGCTTTCCGGTTTAAGGCAATGTAAACTAGAGGTGACATGAAAAGACAAATGTTTTGATGCACCAAACATTGCCTGGATGCCGAAACTAGGGTGGTGAACGAGGAGAAAACGATTAGGTGGCGGGTGAAAAGCGAAACCACAGATGGAGAAGATGTGATAAATAGTTTGATTTAAAATGTTTTGGACATAAACCAAACACAGTTCAAACTCTGGCACATACAATGACCTTTGGGGGTGAATTTGCTGTCTTGTAGTTTTTATTTTATAAACAAAACCAACCAAATTTGACCATTAACTTAAAGGTAGGCGAGGTAAAATACCTCGAGAAAAAAACCGAGCAACCACCCCTATCTCGAATGACCCAAACCCTACTGATCTACTATCCAGGCTAGTAGCCGAGGTCGATCTATGGACAAGACAAGACTGACCTGACAAAGTACAGTATATATATATGTTTCTGTAGCCCATGGAGAAAGGAGGGTTGTACTGTACATCTTGGAAAGAAAAGGTCCAGTTTTACCCCCATCACCCCGTGCATGCATTCGCACATGCAGGAAGAAGGGGTCCAGTGAGATTGGGTCTCCATCGGAAGCGACTGCTGCCTGTATTCCTGTGTAAATGCAGATTACACGAACTTGTCTAGCAATCTTATTCAGTACTGGATCTGCAGCTACATGTTGTTGAGACTTCTCGTACATATATATACGTGTGAGAGTGAGAGGAATAACCATGTGTCTACCGTTTAATTTGCTGGTTTTCAGCCGTCCATGAAGGAAAAATATACACGATCGGGCCAGGGATTTCAAAGCTTGCTACCTACCTGCGCACTAATACTGGCTAGATCCTGTTGATTCCCATGTCGAATAGAGTTAATTTCAGCATGGATCTTTTAAAACATGGAATTAAATCACCTTGAAAAATCAATGGAACCGACCGGTTCCAGCGAAAACTGCCATAAGCACCAAAATATTGTTTTTTTTTGCTGTTTTCGTATAAAATAATGTGTTTTATTTTTTGAGAGGAAAAAAATGATGTATTTTCATTGAATTATTGTGGCATAATTGCTATAACTTGGTGAGAATTGGCGGTACTTGGAATAATTAAGGGCAATTTATTCGGCACAAGACAACTCACTGAAGTTGCAACTGTACGGATCCACACATTTTCGCGTTTTAATTCGAGTTAACTAACGATTTTTATATTTAATTAATAGGGACAATTTCCTTAAATATTTATATTTATATTTAATTAATATCCATTGCTACAAATCAAGAAAAAAATTGGGGTCATTTAGCCCAGTAGTTCAACCTGCAATCCGCGCTTTAGATTGTTGTGTCAATCTCACTAGAAAATTTGGAAACAGTTCTTACTAGCCAGTTTCCTCGCTTTGTTTTACTCTTAATTTCATATTTTTCTGTAGTTCTAGTATTAAGTATAGAAATCAGGCAGCTAAAAGTAGCATATTAGTATAGTAAGAGCAAAATCATTCACAAGACAGTTCATAATTCCAGAATGTTAAAACAACATAAAATACATGATAACTAGTTCAAGATTTCCTGTCAAAGAGCAACTGATAAGAAAAATAATAATTAAAGCCAAACAGATATGATAATTATGCAATAAGTTATACATATTTACCTACTAGTCTCCTCTTAAACAAATATGGAATTTTTCATGATGAACACTACATTTTTTCCGCAGTACTTACTGATTTACTTTATTCCTGCTAGACTACGTGCAAACAAACACGCACGGTTCCATGTGCAAATGTACTTTGTTTATGGAAAGAGAGAGGTGTGGGGGTAATGCTGGCCGATGAAAGTTGTGAACCTTTTTTTCTCTGGTGCTGAGATTTGAAGGGTCCAACCAGCAAGCTGGAGGTGATTGAAACCAAACAAACACAAGGCTACACTTTGACTTCTTACATCTCTCTCTCTCTCTCTGTCTCCGTCTCTCTCTCTCTCTCTCTCTCTCTCTCTCTCTCTCTCAAGTCTTATATATTTTTCTCTTGCTGCCTTTTGCTCTCCTCTTCTCTCCTTGCTTTCTGTGCCACAATATATCTCCTGAAAGGCAGTGTTTCTCTGTCCTCTAGCTAGCACAGAGCAAGCTGCCTGCCCAGCAGCTAGAATTTAACAAAAGGGGTTAGGAGCAGTGGGATTTGGTAGCTAGGTGTTGCTTTTAGCTTCGTTTCTACACATCCTTTTGTTGTGACCTCATGGGAAGGGCTCCATGTTGTGATAAGAACAACGTGAAGAAGGGGCCTTGGTCTCCTGAGGAGGATGCTAAGCTCAAGGAGTTCATAGAGAAGCATGGAACCGGTGGCAATTGGATTGCTCTCCCTCAAAAAGCAGGTATGAACTTTCATAGATCTATGTTATTTGGGGAGTTATATTGATATGAGCCCATGTCTAAACGCTCCACCTTCTTTGCAGCTAATTTCTCCTCTCTTTTCCCCCCAATTATCTGTTTTCTACCTTTTTCTCTTTTTTTTGGGGGGGGGGGGGGGTTACTTTAATTAGGATCATAAATTGTTTCATGCGTTAGTTAAGCTTTCAATTACTCTCTCTCTCTCTCTCTCTGGTGATTTGGATAGAGATGAGTCTTTTCTTTCATTTATTTTGTTTATCATTTTTATCTTTAATTAGGAGTACTTTAACTATATAGGATCATAACTTCTTTCATGCTTTTAGAACCAATGGTGTCTCCAGTTCAGCTTTTGTGTGTGTGTGTGTGTGAGAGAGAGAGAGAGAGCTTTTCTTGGGATAGATTTTCGCATACAGGTTGGATTCAACTATAGGACTCTTAGTTGTAAACTTGTAATGCCATGTCAAGTTCATAGGTTTCTCACCGAATCCTCCTTCTTACAGCCTTTTCACTCGTTTAATTGTATGTTGGTCCTAATATGTGTTTAATTGCATGCTAGTTACTGTTTTTCTTTCCCTTCTGTTCAAACAATGAATTTCTAGTTGGACTCTATGTTTCTAATGACCTTATATTGTGATTATAGGGTTGAGGAGATGTGGTAAGAGCTGCAGGCTTAGATGGCTAAACTACCTGAGGCCTAACATTAAGCATGGGGAGTTCACTGAGCACGAAGACAGGATCATCTGCGGCATGTATGCTAGTATTGGAAGCAGGTAAACAAGCATAGCATTATCTGGACTAATGCCCTTTCTTTTGCTTTCCCAAAATAACTCAGCACACATGCATGATGTTTTCTGCCTGCTAGAAGAATCTCTAGAAAGATATTTACTAGTACCTTGTTCAGAATTTAAGATCGAACTTTCAAGGATCTTGTTAGAAACATACTACTGACCAAGCAAAGAAATAGGCTCTAGTCTAATATATTTCCTGTAGATTTTTAGAGATGTAGCTAGCTACCCAGTTTTCGTATAGAACTATATATCACCAACATGAGAAACCTCACAACACAAGAAAAACAAAAAGGCAAGAATGCATACGACTCATTAGCTGTATGTTTAACATGCATTTTAGGTGGTCGATCATCGCGTCGCAGCTCCCCGGCCGGACGGACAACGACATCAAGAACTACTGGAACACCAAGCTGAAGAAGAAGCTCCTGCTCTCCACTGCCGGCGCCCCTCTGCCGCGCCCGCCACGGCAGCAGCATCGGCCGGTCCTTCTCCCACACACGCCCTCACTACCGCATCCCAGCTACAATGGCTTCTTCACCGGAGCCGGTTCCATCCAGGAACCCTTCATCCCTACATTGACCCTACCAACAACCCAAGACTACATGTTAAGCTCTGGCTCCCTTACGATGGCAAATGCTTCTGCACTGCTGCATGCACAAGGTGCAGCACATCAGCTTCAGGTGGAGGAGAGCAGCAGCATGATTGTGTTTGGCACTGACCAGCCGAGCTGCAGTTCTTCAGATGGGACACACAGCCAGTTTGGCCACCATGGAAAGGAGCTGAGCTTTGATGGCTATAGCTACGGTTACAATGGCATTATCGAGCAAGACCATAAATTGTTCCAACAGGAGCAGGCACAGCTTGATTACAACTACGAGGAGATCAAGCACCTGCTCATGACTACGAGCGCTGCAGGCTTGCATGATCAGGAAGCCATGGAAGGTTTGATCGGTTCACAGCAAGGGAAGGTAACGATGATGTAAATTAAGAGATAAAAAAAGTGATGCTGTGTTTTACTGGTTTTTAATTTGATTCTACCGTGTTGGCGTTTGTGTACGTAGTATCCTGTGTCACGGTTGCATACACGTGCCAGCGTTACATTACAGCCCGCGTGTATGTAACTGTGACATGGGATCGAGATTCTCTCTCCTCCTCCTCCTGCTATTGTACTTCTCTCCCTCCCTCTCTCTCACACCAGAGGTATAGTGTTATGAACTACTGTGGAAACTGACTGTGTTTCGCACAGGGCACAGGCTAGACCTTCACTTAGTTCAGTACTCCCTTGGACTGGAATGCTGGATTATTTGTTTCTTGTGACCATTTCTTCCTTGTTTTCCTTTGTTGTGATGTGTCTGATGTTGCCTATCCCTCTCTCTCTCTCCTCTCTCTCTCCCCTCTCTCTGATGTTGCCTACCTCTCTCTCTCCTCTGTCTCTCTTCCTTGAACTCTGGGTATAGATTTCCTGTTGCAGTGCATAGGACAGCCAAAGTGCATGTGAAGACGTACAACTTGTGAAGCATATCGAGTTGTGCATGATTGGCGTCGAGATGGCACATGGGGGGAAGAAACGAGCCTGCAGTCTGTACGTGCCGCGAGAAACGTGTCTTGTCGGTCAGACACCGCAATTTTTTTAGCAGTCGCAAGGTTGGCATAGATGCAACGCAGTGCAAGCGGGATCGACGAAAGATTCCGTGAGAGATCAGAGAGAAAAAGATTCCCAGCTTGCTGCTAGTAATTTAGTGCGTGTATGGACAGACAGACATTGCCGAACAGTGCGAGGGATATCCGCCTCTTTGCCGTCGTTGTTTCTTTGCCGTCGTTGTTTGTGTATAAAAATGCCTACTCTCTCTCTCTCCCCGACAGGAAGACGTACGCATGCTAAAGGATAGTGGGGTCTGTCTACCTAGTCAGATTTCTTAGCCGTTGGATTTCAATCCAACGGCCATCCCTTAACCCAACTTCCCCTATTAAAGGTCAGCCTCTCCAGCCCTCCCGTCTCCCTCCCACCCCGCCGCCACCCCACGCTGCCACCCCGCCGCCCCGCGTTGCCACCTTCTTCCGCCGCCGGCCTCCTCCTCTCTCGCCTCCCCGCTGCGCTTTCTTCCCGTCTCCGCGCCTACCGCCACCGGATCCGCTTATCGCCACCCCGCCTCCTAATTTCTTCCGCCGCCTCCTCCTCTCCTTTCTCCCCCGCTGCCGCCTTCTTCCTCGTCTCCAACAGCTACCGCTGCCGGATCCGCCATCACCACCCCCGCCTCCTAATTTCTTCCGCCGCCGGCCTCCTCCTCGCCTGTCTCCCCAGCAGCCGCCTTCTTCCCCGTCTCCGGCGGCTACCGCCGCAGGATCCGCCATCAGCCGCCGGATCCGCCATCGCCACCCCGCCTCCTAACTTCTAGTTGATTCCCGTGCTCCCCCGCCGACCTCCACCACCCACCGCCCTCCTCCGACCCGCTGCGCCACCGCCGCCTCGCCGCCCCTCCACCACCGCCGCCCACCGCCGTGCCTCCGCCGCCCCTCCCTCCCTCTATAGATGGCCCCGGTGAACCCAAAACCTAACCCGGTGAACCCTAGCACTAATCCGGCGAAGCCCCGCCCTAACTCACCACCGTCGCCGCCACCGGAGAAGACGATGGTGCTGGCCAAGCACGGATCTCCACGCAAGGCATCAAAGGTCAGAAATTTGACTATTTTAACTCAAAAAATCATTCAACTGTTGTTTAGCAATTCTGAGGATAGTGATATTACCTACATTTAACCTTGGTGGAAAGGCCCCCAGCCGGCCTAGTCACGTCGCTCTGAAAGATGGCGCCCGTCCGATCATCTCCAGAAGGCTGGGATCGCGGGGAGGCGCGCCTGCGCTTCGAGCGAACGGGAGTCCCTCGTGCGTCCGCGCGTCCGGTGGGCCCTCGAGCGCGCGCCTCCATGTCTCACACCTTCGTGCGCAAACCGCGTCTGCTGGTGGGCCCGTTTCCGCGGTTGCCTCCACGCCTTCGCACCTTCGCGTCTGTGCCCGCGCCGAGGAGCGTGGTTGGTCTGCTAGTCTTCTCTTATGTATGGTGTGTTTAGCTCACAATGCCGTGTCTTGCTCTCACAACGCTTAGATATGCAAAGAAAGGCATAATATGCTAGCTATTTCCCAAATACTTCATCCGTTTTGTTATATTTGTCTACGACCCACTATACGCACGGACCAAGAAACACTAAATTTAATAAATACTTAATGAAAAATGATTATACATATCTTTATTAAAATGACATATCACAATCATTTAATATCTTCTAAATTATTTAAGTAGGAGTAAAGTGAGAAAAAAATTGCAATAACTATATTCTAGATTTCCTCTATGGACAAATATTCTCAATTGGGGGATGTCGAGGCCATGGAAAAATATAGTGAACGGATGGATTAGTTCTAGTGAGTTGGGAGTACCGACAAAAAGACTTAAAGAAAAGTATTCATTAATAATACTCGAAAAGTTTAGCTGCAAAAAAATTACAACTGGCAGTAACATTGATGAACGGGGTTCGTAAGCACATGCAAGTGAGACAATCATTTGAAGAAACCAACTAGTGGTACGAATGCCAATTTCTCAAAGTTAAATAGATCTCTTTTGTCCGGTTGGCTACGGGCAGAGAGATCGAAGACTGTCAATTCATAAATTTTTAAAAGCGCGCACTGTCACTTCATAAATTTTATATAGCTGGTCTTGTCGTACATTATCCTGCCTAAAGATTAGCAGTCGCAAATTGATCAGCTTGCACATCATATTGTATCTTATCCATCTGAAAAGGTTTCCAATGTGATGTAGCAAAGTTTGGTGAAAACTAATTACAGTTTTGGTGCCATATGGGCACGGCTAGCTAGTGATGTGTAGCTGGCTAACGTGGGATCCGGATCCTCTCTGTATCACAGCAGAGATCACGTCTGAACAGTTTTTTAATGAGTACGTGAACAATATTTGGTGATGGTACTGCATAAAGAGCCGTAGGAACAATAAAATATTTACTGTGACAATTGTACGGTACAAATGCGAAAGATATTGATAGACATCGGACTTGGGTTTTGCTTTTTCGGGTTAACCTGAAAATGTGGCCTGTTGAGCGGTACGACACGACATGGTCAGTTAGGCCGTACTCGGACCGGCACGACACGAAAGATAGCCGGTTCTTCCTTTGGCCCAATCCCTCCGACCTGGCCCAACCCTTTCCCCTGATCTAGCCCAATCCCCCCAGCATGCCCAACCAACCCCGTCCCACACTCCCCCCGACCTGGCCCAACTCTCCACACAACTCCCCCATACCCAACCCCCTCTCGACTTCCCGAGTCCCAGCTCCCAACCCAATCCCCACTCCTCCAGCGCTTCCCTCCCTCACTCCTCACGTGCTGCTGGCCATCGCCCTCCCTCCACTCCTCCAGCAGCCTCCCTCCCTCTCCCTCCTCACGCGCCGTCGGTCGCTATGCTCCCTCCACTCCTCCAGCCTAGGATGGTGGAGGCAATCACATACGCTAAGGACTGGGAATTGGCTAAAGAGCAGCAACAACATCAACAGGAGGATCTTGAGATCGTGCAGGCGTACGTTGACCTCGAACGCATGAATGATCTCGACATTGATGAGTAGTTAGTATGTTCGCATGTTATTACTGTACTATTTTCCTTACTCGGGGAACCCACCTCTAAAGCGTAAGGTTTTTAATGAGACAATAATATTGTATCTATAAAATATAAAAAAAATTCTACTTTTTCTCGAAATATTTACGTGCCCATGTTTTTACGCAATTAATTCAATTTTAACTAGATTTTTAATGAGACGGGCACGAGAGGAATGAAGATAGTGGTCGCCGCCACCATCGTCGCCGCCGCCATCTATAGTTACTTAGAGCTGAGCTTGGGCCGGCATGGCATGGCCCCGACACGGCGGGCTTTGGGCCATGCTCGGCTCGGGCCGAAGCGAGGCGAGTCGGCACGGCAACGCCGGTGGCTACCCGAGCCGCACGCGCACGACGCGCCCGGCATGACGAGCCCATGCCGTGCCAGCATGGCACAGCCCAATGCCCACCACTTGATATTGATACGAACCTTTGTTTTGATCGGACTGTGTATATCGCTTTCTAATGAAGATCACTGCAGATCTCCATTCGGCTAACGTGGCCTCGTTTGATTTGATTGTCACTACTACAGAAAACCTTATCACTGACGGTTCGAATCGTCATCACGCATTTGCTCGACACCGCTCGTGTTTTTAGTATGTCCGTGATAACTGGTGGTTATCACAGACGGTTAAAAAACCGTCTGTGATAAGTAACAACACAGACGGTTCTAATGAACAACCGTCTGTAATATCCACATATCACAGACGGTTATAGTTACCAACCGTCTGTAATATCCATCTATCACAGACGTACAAAAGAAGAACCCATCGATCAGCACCAAAAGGTGTGATTGATCGATCGACTGTACGTGCTGATGAATGATGTAGTACCATATACAACACGAGAAAATATATATGATACTATTAAATGACGATAACAAGAGAGATATGAAAAGAAATGCCATGTCAATTCTGAACCTTTAAATTTGAGAGGTTAAATGTTCCAAAAGTAAATTGCAGTACAAATCTATACCCTCATTTTGTAGGATAGAAATTAATTAATTAGATATATCGTAGTAAACCACGTGCCATGGGTTGCTAAATTTCTATGATCGATTACTAGGAACAACGACGGTTGCTATGTAAAAAGGCAGGTAGAAACAAACTAGCCAGTTCATATATCAACATGCTGAATAGGCAGTTAGTGCCAGCCTACATAAATAATATTATCAGTTTCTACTATACATTTTTAACTTAAAAATAAGCTGTGAAATCATCCAAATAATTTGTATTAATTTCCAGCAAATTTCTAACAAGTTGAACATGCCTGACCCAATAATCATTCTGACCAACAAAACACCAATTAACCAACAGTTCATGATCAAGGCCGGCCTGGAATTTTTTATTGAATGTTAAAATCACAGAGAATGGAAGCATGTATGCTATTATCGGTTCATCGCTGTCGCGTGTGTCCTCGTTGTCAATATTAACATGCATCTGTATATCCCCCACTGTTAGAAATTAAAGTTGCTGTGCTAGATGCAAATAAGGGTCATGAAAGGTACAAAACGATGACTATTAGTTCTGGATATTGAGTTTGCTCAACACCATATATATCGGTACAACACATGCACGTAAAGTAACTACAGCTATGGTACAAGGAAAATTAATGGTGTGATTAACAACATGAAAGAGAGTCATAATTTTAGCTCTGCGGTAATGATTCAAATGAAGTCAAGTATATAAGGTAAGTGTAATGGTTCATTATTCTTGCCCCTATCTAGCTTTGATAGTAGCTATCAAGGACATGAACTGCAACAGAAAGCAATTGCTTATGAACTTTTGAAAAGAAAACCTCGTGAATCCTGGTACATGTACAAAAGCAATTAGTGAAATGACCAACACATTAACTGGAATACCTGAAATTTTGGAAAGAAAACCTTGCAAATGATGAAAAGATCGATGTTGTGTGTACAAAAAAAAAAATGTTTGTATAGAAATATTGAAATAAAATAGATCTATGGGTATAGAAAAGATTCAGTTTTGTTTTCCCCGACAAATAAAGAAGGTTACTACCAACATTATTTTTATTTTATTTTTGGAAGACAAACTTGCATTCAAACCTGAGCATCAGTCCTTTTAAAATTATGAAGTTCAGTACATAGTTGAAATTAATAATGGCCATACAGAGACTGAGCATTATATTATAATATGTTTAGTGAAGGCCCACTGTCCGTGAATTTTTTTTTTTGTTGAAATTTAGCTTCAGTGACCTTTTCTCAAATGGATATATATTCAATTAGCAACATGAATGTACCCTAACTAGATAGTACAACGATATTTCTAACATGTCGAGGTCATGGGTTGACATATCTCTGTGTAAATATGCCAAGCAATCATCCCTTACGTAACATGTTTGCATGCCAAGACATAAATGTCATGGATTAGCATGTAACAGGGTGGCCGCCCTCTTGCCATTGGTATGGTCTTGGATGCTTTCTCACAAGTTTGTTACAGATTGTACCTAATCCCAATTTAGTTTGGTGAGATGTTGCTGTCAGATCCCAACCATCACATTGAGTAGGAGATAATTTTTTGCAAGACTGTACGCACAGGTCAACATGTCAATGGAAACATCCAATTTAGACGCTTCTACACGTCAGTGTTTTTGTTTAGTTGAATGCATCACCCTTATTTTCACAGTGAACTAGGAGACGGACGGTTCAGTAAAAATATATGTAATTTAATCACTCGCCCAATGGAGACAGCTAAAATGCATATATTTGTTTAGGACAACCAACAGCAAATGATATATATTGTTTACATAGCTTACTTAAGTAGCAGGGGTGGCCAAATGGGTGACACAGAACGACCAGGCACGGTCCATTTCGGCCCGTGAAAGTTTCATGCCATGCCGTGCTGGGCCGGGCCGGGCCACGTGCCTAGGTGGTGGCCCAAGCATGGCGATCGTGCCATGCCGGGCTAGGCCTCATGCCTGGGTGGTGGCCCAAGCATGACCGAATTTTGGTCCGTTGGGCTGTTTACAACCCACTTACTCCAAAAAAAAAAATTCTGAGAAATAAGAAAAATGTGTTGAATTCATAAATACATATGAAAGTTTAAAAAATAAGACAGACATATTAAAAATATAATAAAGAGCTTTATTAATATTGAAATGGCTGCCTCGTTAAAACCTCTACCAAGTAAAAACTCAACATGAGAAAATCTTGACAAAGGGAAAAGATTACAACCTATAGTTCTACATACTTCATTGTTCTAAGTGTCATTGTCGAGGTACAGATTTTCGAACACGTTTGACAACTCTGTAATTTCCACATAGTGTTGTGTTCACGGATCAGCTTGTTCCCAATCCTTCACGGTTAGAAGTATCTCCATCATCTTACTCGTGAGATGTGTTTTCTCTCCTGTAATATTATCTCAGAAAGACTGAAAGCAGACTCAGAGGAAACTGTCGAAACAGGAACAGTTAACACATCACGTGCAAGTATGGATAGCATGTGATATGCTAACTTATGGGCATGCTACCATGGCAAAATTTCGAAGCCTTTTGAGTTGAAATCCACCATATTGCTGTCCAAATAGGTGGATAGTTCCCCACTCCTTGGGGTTATTCTTGGTTGAGTAGGCGGTATTGTAGAAGAAGAAGAACTGGACCTGAAAGAAGAGCCACCGAAGATCTTGCCCTACATATTTGTCTTGCTACTTGAGGCGGGGCTACTAGAGGTCGTTGCAAGCAGACTCTCCGGAACTTATTTTCATACCTTTGGTAAACCTCGTATAATCGAGAACGAACTTCTGCAAAATAATCAGTATAGTCCAGCCCTGTAGCATCACTAAGAAAATCAAGAACATTAGCAAATGATTCAATTTTACCTTTAGGATCTAAAACAAATGCAAAAGCATAAAGAAAAGGGATTTCTCTCCAATATTTAAGGTATTTAGTTTTTATAGCAACAATAGCCTTGCGTAAAACTAAGTCATTTTCATACATTTTCAATTGAGTAACAATCAGTAAAATACTATACATAATAATAGGAGATGTTGGATAGTACACAGTGGACGAAGCAAAAGTAGCCTCATAAAAAAATTTCTAAAAATTGTAGTATCTTTTCAACAACGAACCAATGTTGCTCAGTCAATAGTATACTACCATTAGTGCTCTGATAGTGTGTTTGAATAAAAATAGAAAAATGCTCTTATACGGTGAAAGTCTCTTAAGCATCAAGTAAGTATAGTTCCATCTTACCAGCATGTCCAAATCGAACTTTCTTGGACGTACACCTATTGCCCTGCAGAAGTTCTTATATGCTGCTATTCTTACGTTAGAATTATTCAAGAAAGATATCGCATCGCGAAAAGATTTAAGATACACATCCAACCTCTTCAAACCGGATTTGACTATAAGATTAATAACATAACAAGCGCATCGCTGATGTAGCAAGAAGGAATCGGCGTGTGTACTGAAGACTGGAGTAAGAATATCCATGGCCTTAGAGTTCGCAGCGGCATTATCTAGAGTAATTGAGTATATTTTATTTGTAAGAACAAAATCTTCTACGACCACTACTACAAAAAGGCTAATACTGGACGCCTCATCACAGACGGTATACCAGAAACATCAGTATTAAATACAATCACAAACGGTTTTGGTTTAGCGACCGTCTGTGTTACTGGCTGCGCTAAGAACCATCTGTGAAGAGGTAATATCACAGACGGTTCATGTTGAAGACTATCTGTGAAGTATCATAGACGGTTCATGTTGAAGAACGATATGTGATATTACTAAATTCTCAGACGGTTATTTATTGGAACCGTCTGTAATGAGAAACAACTGGTTAGTCGATTCCGACGGCCAGTTCCTCAGGATTGATCTTTTAAAGTGGTCGAAGTTGATCTCCAACAGAAGAAAGCAGAAGATATGTAATCTGGTAGGCACCTTGTTCTGGATATGTAACTTCACTGTCTTTGATGTGTAACTTCTGATCAACAGATCAAAAGTACTTCACTTGATCAGAAGTTACACATCATAGACAGTGAAGTACTCATTTGATTGGAAGTCAATTTGTTCCGTCAATTTTGTCTTACTAGAAGGGTATGGAGATGAGAACTTCAAGAAGAAATAGAAGTAAGAAAAGATGGAAAGTTTGTGAGTGATTTTTTTAGTTCTTCCTTTCTGATGGTTTTTTATATAGGCCAACAACTTATGGCAAGATTAAACGAATAAAGACGGAAGTCTGACGGATAGGATTTATTAGAATCTGCTCCTAATACATCGTTGGTAACCAAAGCATCACTGTCTTTTCAGGAATTGTTTTCAGAAATACGTTTGACGTTCCTTTTCCTATCTTTACAACTAAAGCTGGAGGCCTCATCACAGACGGTTTTCAATAAGAATTGTTTGTGATTACACACATCACAGATGGTTTTTTAAATATAATCGTTTATGATAATTCAATGTTTTGGCTCTTGCGTGATGTGTCTCTTCGTCTCGCAATCGCTCTGCTCGCTCTCTACCGATGAACCCGAAGGTCCGATTGTTGGCCCGATCTTTCGATGAGAACGATAAGTTCGGTAGGCATCGCCAACTCTCACGATCTTGGCTATGAACACGCAAGGCTCGAAACCACGCAATCGCCGAATCGCCGACAAGTCGTTATCAACCGCACTAATACCCTGATGACTGACCATTTAAGGTCGATTCCTCGCATACACCAAGAAGCACGCAAGAACAAGATAAATAAGCAATCTGAAATTGCAAATATGAATTGAAATATTTGAATTGAGTTGGGATTCTGAATAAGGATCTTAATTGGGTGGTCTAGTCGACACACGCAAAAGATATAAGTTGCAACGAAGGCAAACGAAACATAAACAAAATCCAAGTAAACTAGAGAGGGTGCGTCCTCCTTAAATAGGGGATGAGGAGCCACAAATCTAAAAGAAATAGAAGGGCGGGACTAAGACCAAGTGGGTCGCCGGCAGATGGGCCAAGTTCAGTACGATTACAAAGCCCAAATTGGTCCAAACAAGTGATATAACGTCTTCTTTTGATGATTGCGATCAGTCCAGAAGGAATTTGGAGGTGAGGCCAGATCCGTTGGAAAGAGGACGAAATAAGCTTTCAATCAAGTACTTGTGGACCTCTAACGGACTCAGATGTGAAAGTTATGCCTGTTTTAAGTTGGTGCTGTCAGCTGATTCCGAGGCCGAACCGATTCCAAAACAGGTCCACTCGAATCGCTTGCTTGTCTTGGACTAAAAGTGATATGGCGCTGCACATATATATATTTCATCATTAGGTAGCATCATATAGTTCATATAATATAAATACACTCCTAAAAACAAGCTCACCTGATAATTTAAGTGAAGCGTACGAGCTCTTATACTTGGAACAGTAAACATAGCAAATATGGTTGTATCCATAGGGGTCATGTCCTCATCATCCTCCCTTTCTTGAAAACAAAGCCGTCCTCGGCTTTTGATAAGCTGAAAATAGGGTAACAAAGAAGCCAAAGTATATGCATGGTATATGTATACTCCCTCCATACCCATAAAACAAGTCGTTTAGGACATGATTGTGCTTACCAAGGAGTCATTAATTAGGGGGTATTTTTCCCTGTCTTTATTAAATAGGATTGCGGGTGCATTCTATACGAGAAGTTTCTGGTTCGGATGGCTAGTACTTCATGCGTTGGCTCTGAGGTGCCGGGTTCGATACCGCGGGTGCTATTTTTGTTATTTGGTTGATTTTGCATGCGATTTTTGCATGGCATCGCGGTTCGCGTGGCGAGTGCACTCGCATGCCGCCGGATATCATTTGGTCGGGCGTGGCGCGCGCTTGGTCGCGCTTCTCGTGCGCTTGGGCACATGCGCTGCTCGGCAAGGCAGTGTTGGACGCCATTGTTTTCGTTGGTTTTCGCAGCAAACGCTTTTTGCAAGCGGCGCCACGGAGAGGAACGCCAGCCGCTTGTATTTCGCGCTCAGCGCCGCGTCCCAAAGATTTAAAAGCCTCCGCTTCTTGCTGGTGCAGCATCTACTACTCCACGCCACTTCTTCTCTTCTCCACGCTGCTTCTTCTTCTTTTGTTCATGAACTGAGCTACCTCTTCTAGCTACACATGGCCGATTTTTTTCCTGGGTTCGATCTTAACGAGCCGGCTTTGGAAGATGACGACGGCAACGGTGGGTTCGATCTTAACGAGCCGGCATCGGAAGATGACGGCGGCAGCGATGGGTTCGATTTCGACGAGCCTAAAGATGACGACGGCAATGGTGCGTCTGATCTCGACGAGCCTGAAGATGACAACGACAACGGTGGGTTGTTCGACCTCGACGAGCCTCAAGATGACGACGGCAACGGTGAGATATCTCTTCTAGCTATACTAGCCGATTTTGGAGTACGAGCAGATTACTTTGTTCACTTTTATACATTGTCACTACTTGCATCAATGAGTTGCATCAACGGTGAATGTTAGAAATGCACTAAATTTCTATTGTCTTTGAAGGACGGCTGCAACTTGTAAATGAGTTGCATATTAGTCTTTTCAGCTTTTGTTAGCCGACTAATTAGCAAGTTTCTCAAATCATTGTTTCCCTTTTTTTTTTACAGGATTTGATTTGAACTTACCACTAGATGAATTTGGTGCAGTCGATTTCGATTATGTACAAAACCTCGCTGGTAACTTTTTTTTTGACACAATTACATTTATTTTAGTTAAGTCTTGGATATTATTTTGAGTGTGCTTGTTTTATTTTCTTTTACTAGATCATGCTCCCGTTGAACCAAACCGTAGAAGGAAGGACATGACAGAAGAAGTCACAAGACAAGTGTACCAACAATCGTTGGCTAGAAGCAAGAATGGGAAACTAGGCAGGAAGGATACAACAATTGTTGCTGTACCAAGCAACATTCGGTCAGTTCAGCGCTTATGGAAGCGAGGTAAAACCGAACTTGCTCATAACATTCCAGTTGTGGTTGCTAGTAGAAAGAAGGGTAGGAGTGGGCGCAAGGCAATCCCTCCTAATTTGGAACTATTGCGCAACATCCCTCTCAAGCAAAGAATGACCATAGAAGATGTGTCTAGTAGACTTGGTATGAGCAAATCTAAGATACAAAGGTATTTGAAAAAGGTTTTCTTAGGCGCTACTCAAGTAGCATCAAACCATATCTCACTAAGCTAACAAGAAGACTAGGTTGAAGTGGTGTGTTGATATGATTGAGCAGGTTTCCTTGATGATCCAAGGTTTAAGGACTTTTTGACTTTGTGTTCATTGATGAAAATGGTTCTACCTCTCTCAAAAATCAGAAAATATTACTTGCTACCCGAAGAAGATGAACCACACCGCACTTGTAAGAACAAGAATTACATCCCTAGGTTGATGTTCTTGTGTGTTTGTGCTCGCCACGGTTTAGAAATGGAGAGTGTGTTTTGATTGAAAATTGGTTGTTTTCCACTTGTCACTTATGAGCAAGTGTTAGAAGAAGTCACAATCGTCTTCGTGGAGAAGAAGTAATCAAGCCAATAACTTCAATCACAAGAGATGTGATTAGGATTTCATGATAAACAATGTGTCGCTACCATTAGAGCCAAATGGCCTAGAGAGGATGTGAACAAGCCAATTTTCATACAACAAGACAATGCACCTTCACATTTGAAAGTGGATGATCCTATTTTTGTGAGGCCGCTAAGCAAGAAGGTTTTGACATTCGACTCATTTGTCAACCACCCAATTCTCCGATTTTAATATTTTAGATTTGGGTTTTTTCGAGCAATTCAAGCAAATACAAGAAGGATGCCAAACAATAAAAGATCTAGTTCCCGCTGTCCAACAAGTAAGTTGATCAATTGTTCACACATGTTTTATAGGCATTCACACAATATTGTCCATTCATTGATTCATTTCTTGAACTAATGTTTTGTAGGCATTCTTAGAGTACTCTCCATGGAAAGCAAACAAGATTTTTGTAACACTTCAAAGTGTTTTGAAGGAAGCAATGAAGGTGAAAGGATGCAACAAGTTCAAAATTCCTCACATGCAAAAAGATAGACTAGAGAGAAAAGGACGGCTGCCATTGCAAATTTATTGTGAAGCTTCCTTGCTTGCTGAATGCATTGCTAGTCTCCCTGTAGCAAATTAGAAGATGCAAGCATGTTAGTCTTTGCTGCATGCTAGTTAGAGCTTTTGTTAGCCGAATGAGACATGTACCTTAATGTTGTTCTTGTGCATCTTGCTTCTTCTTTGCATCTTCCAACTTCTTCATATTGTAGATTTCGGCCCAACTTCATTTGAACGTGCTCGTGTACAAGTATTGTGTCACCATCCATTTCAAGTTTCTCCACATCGTGATGTAGAGCTTGCAATCAAACTTTTCTATCTTATGAAGCATCCGTTGTGAGATCATAGTCATCATGAACGAGACGGCAACGCACACCAACAGCCGCGGCGAGCTTGGTAGCAAGCTCCGAAGACGCCGCCGGGAACGTGCCGCAGCGCGAGCACACCGCACCACCTCGCTTGAGTCCGGCAACACTCGATGGAGTCCGGCACCATGTCGACGGAGTCCGCCACCATGTCCTTCGAGTCCAGCCACGCCGAGATGGAGTCTCGCGCTCGACGGACTCCATTGCCTCCGAGTCCGGGCCAGCTGCCGACGGAGTGTCGCGCCGACGCACTCCATGGCCAGCAAGTCGACGGGGTGCCGCGCCGACGGACTCCATGGAAGCGAGCGTGCTGGGCGCGCGTCGAACCGTTGCCGAGTGAGCGAGCGCCGCACGGTTGCGTGAATCGATGTTGCGACACGCGCGCCAGAGCCGGCTTAACGCCAGAGCGCCGACGCCCAAAACTAGCGAGTCCGCCTGCAACGACTAGAATATGAAAACGACCCATGCCTAGAACGACTTCACTCGGGTATGGAGGGAGTATGTCATCTGTTTTAACGGTTCTTCGTTGTTGCACAATTAATGTTAGACGACAGCAGCGATCATAGAAGATCATTGTATTAGTACCCCAATAATAGTCATATATGTTAATGAGCAAAACAAAATTTCTCATATAGCAATTATTGCAACTAGTTTTGCAAATATAAGTGAAGTATTTATGCAATTCAATTCTCCGAAGTTGTAAACTTGCATGGTAGCACATATGGGCAAATCTACAACTTTTGGAATCAAACAAAGTTCATCCATATTATCATATTTCAATCGAGCAATAGCAAATTCATCTAGCAAGGGTGAAAGGATGTGTAAATTCTTCCATACTTCAACATCTTGATGTAGATTGTCCATACTAGATGGTGCAATAAGAGATAAACACATGGGCATTGAATGATCACTAAATTTTAATTTTCTCTCATAATGAACAAGATTCGGCACATAAGAATTGTTGTTCAAAACAGTAAGCTTCAATTCATCCATGTAATCACAAGTTATGCATATTCGATAAATAAGAAATTGATTGTCTACACCATAATCTCCAATCAAATTAAACTTTATACCCAGGGGTGTAGGCACTAGACAAGCATTTTGAACATGCGATTTCAGAAACTTTCTCCATAGCATGTGACAATTTCACAGGTGGATCCAACATAATATAACATAAAGAGTCAGTAGGAGAAATTCTAGTCAAAACGTGTTTATGTCTAATCAATTCCACATGGTCATTGTATGCGATTAAATCATCACATGACTCATTCAAAACAGCACGCAATTCAATTATTTCAGCACATGGTGCACTCAACTTTGTTGGCAAATCAATCAAATTATCACAGGGATTCATGCAAATTCTCAATAATATCAGATTCTGTAGTTAGGAAATTAATTTCTACCTTCTTAGCACTAGATTCATCCACCTCATGTGATGCAAGTGGTTTCTACTACAACTGATTTTCCTTTGCTCAATGATACTAGGCATGAAATCATGGTTATTGTTCTTAGGTTGAGTGTTCAAATCAGACTTTGGTATTACCTTGTAGGATCGCCTCGATGATGTTGATACTGAAATTGGTGAGTAGTTAAAAGCTTTTCCTTCTTCTTCTTCTTGCTCCACTCAATTAACAATGAGCGAGCCAAGGGTGCAAGACAACGAGACAGAGTAACGCCACGCAGTTAGGCGGCAATCATGGTAGATGCAGCAGGAGAAGCAACCAAGATGATCTTGATGCGAGGTTTGTACCGTGCGCTTATTTGTTTCATGTACACGTGAAGGTGTAGTGGAAGTAGACGAAAAGCACGAACGGTCTTGATTGTCGTCCTCAGATTTCTTTTTCAACTTGGCAAGCAAGACGAAACAAACAAGTGACAAGTGGGAGGTTTATAAACAAGTTTATTCCGAATTTGATGGTTTAATCCTCCTAGAAATCTAGTTATCTTCGCATCTTCGCTTTCTTCTAAACCACAACGAGACAAAGTAGTTTGCAAATCTTGATAATAATCCTCTACGTAACTACTATCTTGTCTTAAGCGTTGCAATTTATTAAGCAATTCACGAGAATAATATGAAGGTACAAATCTATGTCTCATTGCTCTCTTCAAATCATTCCATGTTCTAGGTATGTTCGATTAGTACGGCAATATTCACTCCACCAAATAGATGCAAAATCATAAAACTCACTTAACACTCTAACTTTTAGATGATCGAAAATTCATGGCATGCAAATAATTGTTGTACATCTAATTCCCATGTGAGATAAGCATCGTGATCATAATTCCCAAGAAACGAGGGTACCGTGAAGTTAATTTTATGAGACATACTATCACTATCATATACCTCCCGTGGTGAAAAACTTGTCTCAAGTGTGCATCTTCCTCGCTCACTATCTTGCACTCCGCCCAATAGTTCAAGAAGAGGTGGATATATCTTGCAATCTTCCGTGAACTCGCCATAGTTAGTAGAAAACAAGAAAACAAATCACAAGTATATATCCCTATCAACTACTAGGTTCGAGGCTCAACCAAGTCACTCACACTCAAGCTTATACCCAATTCTTACAAGTTCTTACCAATGCCGCAGGAAGTGGTACAACCGATGGTCGGTTCGTGATACTCTCACTGCGATCACCCAACGATTGTGAGGAACGACACCCGCTGAGTTAGTAGGAAGTGGAGTTTGAAGGCTTCAATATGGTAGCAAGGATCAGCAATAATCAAAATAGTTAATGCAAGTTGAAAGATTGTTCAAAGTACTAGCCAATGTTGCTGATCCTAGCCTAATCAAAGCTAGCTAATCAAAACCCTATGCAAAGAAGTGTATGTACGCACACGCAATGATCAATGTGACTTGATGCAAGCAAGGGAAAGCCTCACAACAAGTGCTAGGAGAGACGCTAGCCAACTACTCAAACTTCTTTCTAAGGGCACAAGATTGTTCGCGTGATGTAGAGCACAAAAACAGCAATATCGATGCACGCAAACAGCCCTCTAGATTGAGCAGAAACAATAGCTAGTCTCAAACGATGAAAAAAAAACAAAGTTTTATATGGCTTGTATATGCTTTTATGAAAGGTTTCGATGAGATCTACAACTTTTCAGTTGAGGCGAACTTCAAATTCTGAAAGGAAGATCGAAGGAAACGACAAAAAACTGAAACTGAAATCTTGGGACGCGAAAACGGGCCCGAAGATGCCCAATTTTGGGGCACCTAGATGGCGAGTAGTGGCTTACATGGAAAAGATGCGCCTCGTCATTATCTTCGAAACGAGCACAAGAACGTCAAAAACGGACTCCGTACGCAAAAGTTATGCCCGTTTTACTGAAGGTGTCTCGGATACGGAATCCTACTCGGACTCAAAATCGTCTCGGGTTTAAATTTGAAATTGTTATATCTTTCAAACCCGTGGGCGAAACTTGCTAAAATTCTTTGTGGAAGCTTTTGGTTATATGTAGAAGGTCTCCACCAATTTTCATGCACTTTTATTTTCTCTTTTTTTTTCTACCGCGCTTTTGTTTTTGCGTTGCCTCTTTCTCCTTCTACTATTTGGCCGACCCTAGGATTTACCAGAAGTCGCAAATAACATCAACTCTCCCAAAAGATCACAACAACTCTCTCTTTTTTGGATTAACAACAATACGAATTTTCTATTTTGAGTGCGGATTAGAGGAGTTGTAACCACGAATTCTGCTTTAGATGCATAAACTAAGAACCTCGAAAGAGCGATCAAGCGACGCCAAGGAAAACACGAGATGCAAACTAGACAATGACGAACTAGACTCTAACTAAACTAGCAATCAGCAACTTGAACACGACAATGCAACCAATGATTCAACGAACAAAAACTGAAAGAAAAATTGCAATGGCTCAGATTGGTTCGGTATGGATGATATATGCGAAATTTTTTGGGGCAATTTTCTGGACTCTAGGTATGAAAAACAAATCTACTACTAAGGGCTCTGATACCACCTGATGAACCCGAAGGTCTGTTTGTTGGTCTGATCTTTCGATGAGACGATAAGTTCGGTAGGCGTCTGGCAGCAACGGCGGCTCGGCGTGACTATGGCGCAGAGTTGGTGACGTCCCAGCGAGGACCCCGGCGGCGACGGCGGCTTCCCCTTAGAAGTATGAGCCTGAGCAGAGGCGGGCGTGCGGAGGCGGCAGCAACGAACCAGCGTTGGGCGCGCGGAGATTGAGGCGGCGGCGGCGTCAGCTTTCCCGATCGGCGGCAGCGGAGTTCGATCCTAGGTGGATGAACCGAAGCAGCGGGCACCGATCGGATCTGAAATTTTCTTTTAATCTTGCACTGCCTTTGCTTCTTTGTTTGTCCAGAGGAGTAGAGAAGCTACTCAAGGATCTTGCTTCGGCTGTCTTCTCATGAAGCAATCTATCCCGTGGAACTCGCTTATTCCTTCGCCGCTGGATCTTTGTATGCAATCTGTTGATGGGATATACAACCGACCTATGCTCACGCAGAAAAAGAGCAGTCGCTTCTGTTGTGTCTTCCTTTGATGCAAATAGCAGTATAGCACATGTCGAACCCTAAAGATGATCGTGGCAGGGAGGGAGAACAAACTAGACGATCGACAAGAAACCCTAACACGAGACTAATCTAGATAGGAAACCAGCACAACGACTCGACGATGCAACGACACTTCAACAAAGCAAACTAAAAAGAAAAAATTGCAAAGGCACAAATTGGTTTGGACGATGAGCTAACCCTAATTTTGATTAATTTTGGTTATTTGGACTGTAGGAAAGAAAAAAATTTCTCACCGATGAACGAGCTCGATACTACCCGATGAACCCAAGGTCCGATTGTTGGCCCGATCTTCGATGAGAACAATAAGTTCGGTAGGCGCCGCTCAACTCTCACGATCCCGCTACGAACACGCAAGGCTCAAACCACGCAATCGCTGAACCGCTCGACAAGTCGTTATCAACCGTACCGAATACCCTGATGACTGACCACGAAGGTCGATTCTCGCATACACCAAGAAGCACGCAAGAACAAGATAAATAAGCAATCTAAAATTGCAAATATGAATTGAAATATTTGAATTGAGTTGGGATTCTGAATAAGGATCTTAATTGGGTGGTCTAGTCGACACACGCAAAAGATACAAGTTGCAACGAAGGCAAACAAAATATAAACAAAATCCAAGTAAACTAGAGAGGGTGCGTCCTCCTTAAATAGGGGATGAGGAGCCACAAATCTAAAAGAAATAGAGGGGCGGGACTAAGACTCGCGGGTACTGTTCACATGATCAGTAACCACACCCCCAGGTGGGCCGCCGGCAGATGGGCCAAGTTCAGTATGATTACAAAGCCAAAATTGGCCCAAACAAGTGATATAACGTCTTCTTTTGATGATTGCGATCAGCCCAGAAGGAATTTGGAGGTGAGGCTGGATCCGTTGGAAAGAGGACGAAATAAGCTTTCAATCAAGTACTTGTGGACCTCTAACGGACTCTGTATGTGAAAGTTATGCCTATTTTAATTTGGTGTCACAGCTGATTCGGAGGCCGAATCGATTCCAAAACAGTCCAATTTCGAATCGCTTGCTTGTCTTGGACCAAAGTGATATGGTGCTGCACATATATATATTTCATCATTAGGTAGTATCATATAGTTCATATAATATAAAGACACTCCTAAAAACAAGCTCACCCGATAATTTAAGTGAAGGCGATTTAGCTCTTATACTTGGAACAGTAAACGTAGCAAATATGGTTGTATCCATAGGGGTCATGTCCTCATCACGCGCCGGCATTACTCCTTGTTTTATAAGAATAATCATCGCGCGTCATGGTGAGTACACATGTTATTGATCAATATGTACGCAGTTAGCTATAGTACCGTCGATCGCGCGCCATAGTGAGCATGTGGAGCATGACGGCGAGGACCAAGGCGAGGAGGTTGGTGATCGCTGTCGCTCTTCCTCACGAAGTCGTCATCAACATCATCGCCCGCATGACCGCGAGCTCTCCTCAGCCCAGGGCTGATCTCTGCAGCCTACGAACCACGTGCAAGGCCATGTACAAGACGTCCAAGGAGTGCGCCATGGGAAGGCGTGTGGTGCTGGAGCGGATGGAGGCGATGAAGTGGCTGGACAAAGGGTGCTACCACGCCATCGTGAACCACCTGGCCGACGTCGGCAACCCAAAGGTCTACTTCATCGTCGACATCATGCTCTTCTTCACATACCAGGACATACAACGCGGTCTCGTGTGCCTCGACCGGGCGGCCGTCGACGGCCACAAGGTAGCAGCCTACGTGCTCGACCTCCTCCTCTACATGGCCGACAAGGCACCTGATGTTGGGAAGCACTACATTAGCCAAGTCGAGGGTGAGCCGGCCGACGACGAGTGTGAGACGGCCAAGAGGATCAACCAGGAGTTCAGGCGGCGCCGGAGGCTCGCTGCGGATGCGGTCGGTAATGTGATGTGGAAGACGGTCGGGCCACAGGGCCGGGTGTTGGCGGTGCTAGAGGACAACCACCGTTGCATGAGCACCAACTGCGGCGTGAATGTAGGGTGGGACAATTACGTCATCTTCTGCAGCGACGACTGTAGGATTAGGTATGAGTACGCCAAGTTCTTTGCACAGGTGTAATTACTACTTGTCGTAAAATTAGCGGTTTTAGTATAGTTTTAGCAAATATTTAGATATAATTCCTCGCCATTTTTTTTAACATTCTTCACTAATTAAATATGACAACTGCAAATCAAACTTTGAGCTCAAATTAATGCTTTACTAATTTGTGAATGTGTCATATATGTTCTTAATTTGCATTTATGTATATTATCACCGACGGTTCTTTATTGGAACCGTGTGTGATGTGTATTTAGCACAGACGATTCTTTATTGAAAGTTGACTTTGATAATACAGTCTGCAATATTCTCAACCGTGTGTGCTACATCAATTAATTTAAAACCTACAATTCTTTTCTCCATTGCCCAGTCATCATTAACATAATGAGTAAGCACACTAAGATAGTCCTCCCTAGCGCGGTCACTCCATATATCCGAGGTTGGGGCCACTGAAAATATGCACGTAGCAAATTTATCCTTTAATTTATCACGATGTTCATTTTAGTATTTTACTAGATCCCTAGTTATTGTCTGTCTAGAAACAGAAGAGAATCTAGGATTATGTGTAGTTCTAATGTAAGTTTGGAAAGCATTAGACTCCCTAAAACCTAATGGTAAATCCCCGGAAGCAATTAAACAATAGAGAGATTGACGGGCTACCTCATGATCGTAGTCCCAGCTACGTACCGTATCGTTGGGGTTGTACTGCAGCCGCATCTTCCTCATCACCTATCCTTGCTTGGCCTTACATCTTGTAGCATGTCCTTGCAAGTGCCCGTCCCTCCTATATACTTTGCAGACAATTTCTGACAATAAATTTTGCAAACAGCATATGGTACCTAATTTTCTTGTGTGTCTAGCTTGGTTGTCCTGTCGAAATCTCCCACACTTTCGATGTAGACGGTCTCGACCTCTTTGCTCTGGTGGTCGTCGACGAAGATGCTGCCATGGAGCCTGATGACAGAACTCCATCTTGCCCTTCCGCTAAAAACTGCAGTTGGTTTGAGGTAGCCGCAGCCTCCGTGGATGCAACTTCCTCCGGTGAAAGTCCGTAATCACCAAGAGCAAAGCTATCATAATTTTTCATAACCAAAGCTAACACTATTATTACTTTCATCTTAGCATAACAAATACTAACAATAAAATTATGCATAAAATAGTATTGTACCTCTTTTGCTGACTTGCTGTTGAAAATTGAATTTTCCAAACTTTGGCATAATTTTTTTGAATTTTTCCAAATTATCTCACAACAAATTTGAATTTGAAAACCAAAATTTGAAAGAGAAAATGGGGAATGGATGGGTGATGAATGAGGGGGGGTATGGTTGCTATTTATAGAAAATATTTTAGGATTTTTGAATTTGTTGCTATTTTTAAAGCCCTAAACGATAAAAAAGGTCAAAAAATGCGCAATAGATAGATTCCCCCAGGCTGGCCCACCGTACTAGCACGCCCCGCTTGGGCCTCCCCCTTTTCTCCCCCTATTGTCGCCGCGCCTCGCCTCGCCGTCACGACCGCCGGCATGCTCGCCGCCCCGCACGCCGCATTGCCCGCCCCCGCCGCCTCCACCTCCACGCCACCCCACGCCGGCGCCGCCTCCTCCCTCTACGCCGGCCAGCACTACCTCCTCCTCCACCTTCCTCTGTGCCGGCGCCACCCCACCCTCCTACTCTCCTCCCGGCTGGTCGTCTCCCTTCCTTGATCTCTCCGCACGCGGGCTACATGGACCGTGACAAGCTTGTGCCGTGCTTGACATGGCCCGATACTGTTCATGTCATGTCTGGCGCGGCCCGACATTGTTTATGCCATGCCAGGCCGACCCATCGTGCCTGGGTGTGACCCAAGCACAGCATGAGCTTGTCACGGCCCATGTATAGTGCGGGCCATGCCATGCCTGAGCCGAGCCAACAGTGCAGTGCCTCGGGCTGGCATGGCTCATTTGGCCACATCTATTAAGTAGCTAGAAACTATTAAGAACTCAAGTCAAATCAACCGAAGCTACCCAAAGCTAGCCTTGAACAAATGAAGAGTCAAAATGACAACATCTAGCTCCTCGCCGGAGTTAGCTTGGGTATAAGCTTGCCTTTTATGTAACATCTGGAATTCAACAAAATTATTAAAAGAATAGTACTGAGGGAAATGGTGTGGTTTTTTAAGAACCTCCCATGAAGGGCTTATGAGCACCATATATGTTACCTGACATGGGAGATATAATATTTACACGGTATCTTTTTTTACACGATTTACACAGTATCTAGTAAAACATACTCCCTCCTTTCCTTTTTACTTGGCGTCCTAGAATAGGTGCCGGCAAACTTTCTAAGTTTGACCGTCAATATGTTTAAAGCTATCTAGATTGGCTATATGAAAATGATATCATTAGATTTGTCGTTAATAATGCTTTCATAATATTATAATTTTATTAGTGCATCTTAATGTAAAGTTATAAAAAGTAATGGTCAATGTTGCATATCAGGGACCGCGAAAAGTAGAAAATATCAAGTAGAAAAGAAAGGAGGGACTATATACAAATTAATTACAGTTATGCTATCAAAAAGTAGCCGCTGATTAGCCTATTAACTGGAAACAGTTAAAAGAGCATCATATATAAATCCAAAAGATAGTATTAATCAAAGTTAATTTTTTTATTTGGTGATTTGCAAAAAATTTTATAGAAATCAAAATATCAAAAAGGCTTTCTAAACCTAATTATTTTAAAAGCACTACAAAACCCAAACAAACAAGTAAACTACAAACTGGGTTTGTTTTTGGGCCAATCTTAATTACTCCCTTCATCGCAAATTACAAGGCATGTTAATTTTGAGGGGGGTACAAGGATTTGTTACAAAAATCATCGGCACAAGGATAAATAACCATGCTATCTCCGCATAAATACCATGGAGATATGAGATAGAATAGTTTGTGAATGTTATATACACAGGAGAGAAGTTATGATGAGTTCCAAAGGAAGTGCGACGAACGAGGGCAAACAAGAAAAAAACATCAATAAACTTACATCCACGCATTGCATTATGCAACAAGATGCAGCAAATAATATGACTTACAAAAAGAAACTCATGGGATTTTTATTTCCTCACGCTTTTTGTGTGTTCCTCTGTATATATTGGTTCTTTGATTAAGTACCACTAGTTTCTCTTTTTTTTTTATCTCAGAAAGAGTTTCCATATTTTTTTAAGTAGCAAAAAATACTGGAGGGTCCTCCCCTCGATACATTGCACACTTCCACAAGCTAGTAGTTTGGATGTCTTCGCCCGTTATATAGATCCCGACGTATCTGTGGACATTGATGATCACTCTAGCCAATGTCCTTTCTTATGCATGCCTAGTCTACCACAGTCATCGGGTAGTTCCAACCTCCAATATGCAGCGTCTCATTCGCCGATCTCCTCCAATATGTGTAGTGTTCGATTTTCTACATATGTAGTTAATGGCCTACTCTACCTTCTACATAGTTGAAGATTTTTGGGCCAACTCTAATCTTTACAACCAAACACATATAGATTCAACCAGCAAGCATAAGAACACTCATCTATGCCAACATGGTGACTAGTTACACAACACACTTGTAGCTATATATGTGCTTTAATTCCTCTTGCCTTAGGATGTAATGGGCTAAAATCTTTCTCCTTAATTCCCTGGCCTATTCATTTTTGCAAGGTTGATCTAGTGACCTGGTGAAAGAGACAATGACGTACGTGGGCTTAGACACATTGATGGATGCAGTTCACCTAAGTCCTCATTCCATGAGAACATACATAGTCCACTAAGCGCATCTCTTTATGAAAGTTGAACCATGCCTGTTAATTTTGGTATTATTGTTTTGACCTGTGGGTGTCTCTTGCTATGTATATCTGATGATGATCTAATAATCCTCAATTAATGAAACTATTTATCTGTAATACTTATTATGGATAATAGTATCATTAACTACCATCAGAGATACCCATTGTCGTTAGAATCTACAATGGCAAGAGAAGATTACAATCATTTTATGGTCGTAAGGTCTATCCCGACTACCTTAGGGTCATAAGATCTGCTACAACCATCTTATGGTCATAAGATCTACTAGATCAGGCTAACTACGATCATCCTATAGTTGAAAGAACCCACAGATATGTGGACCTAGTCGACTAAGGACTCTATATACTACGCTCATTCACGCATGGCAGCTATACATGTGTTGTTTGTCTTTGACAAAACCGAATGTAGTTCTCTCTATCTCTGGCGTAACTGCATGGCGAACGTGCAGGAGAGTATTTCTCTGACAATAACCGCGGCCAACGTGCGCAATCGGCCAACTGTCAAGACGTCTCCGGATGCACAACAACTGCCACCCCTTCAAAAGATATATAAGGGGTGACGTTGGTGGATAGAGAGAGAGGACGATTAAGTGATCAATTCAAAAGCCATTAGCCTTAGTTTCAGTGGTTTGTTTCACTCTGTAAACACATTCAATACAAAAACACAAGAATAGTGTTGTTATATTCTCTCTGGAGAAGACTTGAATCTGTTAAAAAAAACAGATGTCTCCTTTTGCATAATCTCGATTATAGTATTCTAGCATTTATTTCATAAGATCAAAGGTAAACTATCGACAATATCTATCCCTACTTTTTGAGGAAGAACGGAAGAAGCGTGGTTGTTGCAGCAATAGCGACAGCGTTGCAACTTGCAAGAGGAATCACATATAATATATATGCATGCTGCTTGCATTGACCTCTGACCTTTTACATATTCTTTGAGACTGTTGCCGTTCAACAATATTTCATTTTGTTTAGGATCACCACTATTGTATATGCAAAAGGTTGGACAAAAGTTCATATCCAAGGGCTTATTCTATTAGACCCTTTGATGATTAGTTGATGTTATCAGAAACAGAATCTTGTTCAGTACCGGAAATCTCACCACGGTTGAAAAGTCGGCTTGTTGTAGGGGGTGAGGCCCACAATAAAAATTGAATTTTCAATATTTCATCACTATTTGGCACCTTCGTCATCTCCATTTAAAATATACTTGAACATGCAATACACCGGTCGGTTCATAGTGCGACTCATATGGTCTATGTAGAGTTGTGTGACGGGATTTGTCTCACATTCACTACCAGAATCGTCTATTTTCCCGAGTGCTCAGAAATTTCCCGAGTGTTTTGAATAATACACTCGGGAAGGTACCGAGTGCCTTACGAAACACTCGGTACGCGAATAAAACACTCGGGAAACGTTGACAGGAGCAACGGGGAAAACTGATTTCCCGAGTGTCGTTCGTTACAGACACTCGGGAGATAAAACAATAGGCCGTGCCATTTTTCCCCACACCGCCTCGCTTTTTCACCCGCATTTCTAACCCCTAACCCCGCTTCTCCCAATCCCCACGCCGCTCTCTCCCCCACGACCGGCGGTGCTCCTTCCCCGTCCTCCGCCGCCTCGCCCTCCACCTCGCTCTCCCCACCTCCCCGCCTCCACCTCGTGTCCTCCCCACCTCCGCCTCCCCGCCGCGCCGCACTCCTCCGCCTCCCTCGCTCTCCGCCACCTCGCGACCGCACCGCCTCCCCTCCCGCCACCGCAGCCTGCCGTCTGCACTGTCGCCGCCGCCTCGCTCGCCGCCGCACCCGACTCCCCTCGTCTCCTCCCCCCTCCGCGACGCGCCGCCCCTCGTCCTCTTCCTCGCCGCCTCGCCGCCTCCACCCTCTCGGATCCGACCCCGCCGCCTCCACCTCCTCTCGATCCCGACCGCCGCCCTCCTCCCTCTCGGATCCGGACCGCCGCCTCCTCCCACGACCCGCGCGCCGCTCCTCCCCCTCCTCCACCGCCTCGCGCGCCGCACTGGCCGCCTCGACTCCGCCTCCGCTCCCTCCTCCGCCGGCCGCTGCTTCGACTCGCCTCCCGGCTCCCTCCTCCGCCTCGCCGCCCGACTCCGCCGCGCGCCGCTCCTCTCCTCTGTCGCCGCCGCCCGACTCCGCCTCCCGGCTCCTCTCTCGACCGCTGCCGCACCGCCGCCGACTCCGCCTCCCGCCTCCTCCACCGCTCAGGTACCATCTCGCCGCCGCACCCGACGCCTCCCCCTCGTGCCGCTGCCGCGCACCCAACGCCTCCCTCGCCTCTCCCCACCTCTCGCACCGCCACTAAGGTATACTACCCCTTAATCCCTCTCTCTCTCCCCGCCCCAATGCTCATGATGAATCCTAGATGCTCTGAGAGCTATGATGCTACTGCTATTGTGATGTGTATTGTGATGTGTATGATGCTGCTGCTATTGTGATGTGTATGATGCTGCTGCTATTCTAGGTATCTGTTGTTATGCCGAAAAGAATAATGAACAAATTTGAAAGTATTCAACACCAGGATTGGAAAGGAACTAATTTGATTAAAAGCTGAAACCAGGAACTAGAGTGGCACATGATTGAAATCAACACAAGAACAAAAGTGGCACTTAAACAAGAAACTCATTCTAGCAACTCTAGCCACATGTTAGTATGACATAAAATTGGCAACCATGAAGCTATGTGAATACTCTTCCGAAATTGGGCGACATTGTTTGGCTAAACATCGACCTTATAATTTTTTCAGATTATAAACTCTAATAATGCAATGTTATTAAGCATACTACAAAAAGGCCCTAGTAAGCATCAAGCATGCTTCTACAAATGCAATGAAGCTTCCAAAACTATAGCAAATCAAAGAAATTTAGGTTATACCCCTACGTAAACAAAAGCAATAACTCATGTGTTGTGCTAACAGAATAACATTTAGAATTCGTTTCTCTCAAAACAAGCTTTATATTTACATATGAAGTTTCCTTCTAATCGATGTTTCACCCGAAATAACATACTATCTTGATATTTGTTTTCTCACATCAAATCATACTCCAAGTATAATTTGCTATGAGGTCAGATAGGCAACAGGTATAAAATAGTTTCTTTCTCGCCACAAAGTCACAAAAATTCAGAGCCTGTCCACCCTATGTGTAGCAAGTTATCTCTCATCAGAAATTTAGAATAGAGCTCCTACTTAATACCCAGAGAGAAAAAAAACTTTAATCCTCGCGAGGGACCAATGTAGCAGCGGTTCAGACTTCCTTGTTAGCATCATTTTCTTATATATGTGCATAATTGAAGATTTGATATAATGATCAAGTTATAGACTGGCACTAATCAAGGTGGAATAACTACTTCGTGCTTCCCTCACTTCATTATCCATCTAGCAAGGAAAAGAGTAACTTAATTAAACAGGAGCATGATGATATCTTGTTTCTGTGTAACACAATGACATAAAATCAATTCTAATATCTTGGATGAGCACCTACCAAGCTATCTACCAACTTTTTATGGGTATGCATCCCTTCTTTGATCATACCTACATGTTGTCATGCAATGCTACATTAACGTGTTAATAAATAATGGTATTCATATATATTGAAATAAAGTGTTTTTATGTCTGCTGATCATGTATATTGTATTCATGTCAACTGCTTTAGTGTACATATATAGGGCATGCATCCTATGGTAGCTTCTAGCTAGCTCAGAGTTGTAAATTTTGACATAAATAAAAGTCGGATTAAAATATGCTTTATGTTTTGCACACTAGGATGGTGAGGATCGTAGTTGGATGTACACCGGGCGAGCGATGGGTGATGTGACTCCAAGAATGGATGGAAAAGTCGATGATTTTGTGGATCGAGCATTTGCTAGGCGTAATGGACGGGTGTGTTGTGCCCTTGTTCTCGTTGTTCGAACACATGGCCACAAATGAGGGCAACAATGATCGCACACTGCAAGAAGTACGGATTTAGGGCGTGGCTATACCGTGTGGGTGTATCACGGCGAGTCACAACATAGCAGATCAGATGTGCTAAGGGAAGAAACGGACGATGGCGGCCACAATGAGAGTAGGATAGAAGACATGCTAGATGATGTGCGTCATGCATATGGGCCACCTGCTGAGGAAGAACCGGAGCCTGCAACAAGGGCTTTCTTTGATATGTTGTCCGCAGCGAGTCAACCACTTCATGGGCACACACAGGTGTCCCAACTAGATGCCATCACACGACTACTTGTCATCAAGTCTCGATTCAAAGACAAGCATTGCTTGCTTTGATGCATTCTGCGTGTTTAGCACCCTTCTCCCAGATGGTCACAAACTGCCCGCTAACTTGTATGAGGCCAAGAAATTGATAAGCGCACTAAATATGCCATATGAGAAGATAGATGTTTGTCCAAATCATTGCATGCTATTTAGGAATGAGAATGTGGACAAAGATCACAGTGATAAGTGTGGTGAGTCTAGGTTTGTTGAGGTTGACTCCGGTGATGGTCAGAAGAGGCAGCTTCCTATTGGCAGAAAAATACTTGCTTCTACTGCTAATGTTGAACCTGCTGGTGCTAATGTTGAAGATCATGTGAATGCGTCCATCGCCGAGAGGCCACCACCAGGTGCTTGCTATTTTCATGATGTACTAAAAGGATAATTTGTATGTACAATACTTTCTATGAATTTGATGATAAGTGCTTGAGACATAAATGTTGATCAGTAGTTCACAATGACAACATATTGAGAGTTGGAGTTTAACATTTTTAGCACCTGTGCTTTTCATGTTCTATATTGTTAGGTGCTAATATAGTTTCAGCTCATTCCTTTTTACAGTAGTACATCATTATACTCAAATTTCTCTTGCATGTGCTGTAGATGGCATAAGTAAATGATCAATTAGGCCACAAGCTAGCTGGCCCACACCCCAGGCATGCCCTTAACTGATTAGGTTGCTCATCATTATTTCGGGAATTTTTTTGCTTTGTCAATAGTTTGGTTAATTATCTTCTCATGTAATATCAATTCCTAACTTTTGTTGTAAGATGGCACTAATATTAAGTTTTGCTCTATTTGCAGAACTCGCAAATGATGCTTTGTGCATGAAAGATTGAAGCAACAAATTACATGCATGCAAGACTATGAATTTACTATTTCGAATCATTATATGTATCATGCCATCATTATACTTAAATTTCTCTTGCATGTGCTTACATTTTCGAACTTGAACTTGAATGTTGTGCGCTTGGGAACTTGAATCATGTCTTTTGTTTGTGGAATAGATGGATGGATGGATTATTTGATTGTTGTGGAATGGATGGATGGATGGATTATTTGATTGTTGTGGAATGGATGGATGGATTATTTGATTGCAATTGAATTGCTGTGCAATGGATATTTGATTGCTATTGAATTGCTGTGGAATGGATATTTGATTGCTATTGAATTGCTGTGGAATGGATTTTTATTGAATTTGTGAAAAATGGGTTCTGCTGTTTTGTCGTTTTCCCGAGTGCATTTTCCTGAGTGTTGACACTCGGGAAATTGACCAAATTTTTCCCGAGTGTCGACACTCGGGAAATCGACCAAATATTTCCCGAGTGTCGACACTAGGTAAAATACACTCGGGAAAAACAGCCACGTGTCAATTTCCTCGGTTTCGTCGGCCGAAAGTCGAAAACGTTCCCGAGTGTTTTTTGAACCTTTTTCCCGAGTGTCGACACTCGGTAAAGATTCCCGTTACGGGCCCGAAGCCATTCTGCAGGGTTTTCTCCCGAGTGTATTAGTTTCCCGAGTGTATAAGTAAACACTAGGGGAAGTTGTATTTCCCGAGTGTTACACTCGGGAAACTGTTTTTGTCCCGACTAATCTATCCCGAGTGTTGTTTCCCGAGTGTGACACTCGGGGAATATATTTCCCGAGTGTTTATACCAGTTTCCCGAGTGTTTTTGGCACTCGGGAAAAATCCTGATTCTGGTAGTGATTGCTTATCTAAAGTGAGGTGGTAGCATATATAATGTATGTTGGGTCTAAATGTAGCACCTCCAATTTAACCTTTTTATACGAAGTGATGACGAAAATGTAAGCGGGTTGAACATAAAGCAAATTTGGGGTCAAAGTGTTACAGATGGTATTAGAACATCAATCTTCATTGCGTGTGGACCCATGGAGAGCACATGGGCATTTACCGTGTATATGATGTGCTACCGAGGCAGTCGGCCCTTAAGGGGTTGAATGTAATACCCTGACCCGTTAGTGTGGTGGCTCATATGAAGTTGTAGTGGTGGGATTAGTTCCGTATTGTTCGTCTAAGTGAGTTGTATTAGCATATAATGTGTTGGATCTAAACATACCACCTCCAAGTTAACCCTTTTACACGAAGCAAAAACAAAAGTGTAAGTGGTTACATGCGTGATCATGCCCCATGGTGGGCCGGCATAGAGCGGATTTTGGACCAGGTGTTACATGTCATGTGCTATGCTGCTCGCGTGAATCTAACAAGTTACGTGAATCTTTTTCAGTTATGTAAAGTGAGTTTCAAAATGTTCCTTTTAAAATCTAATTTTATTCCTTCATTTTAAGTTTATTATTAGAAGAATTTGTTAGATCCAAACATAGCACCACAACCTTCAAGAATGATTTAAAGTTTTATTATTTTATTTTCTCAAATGTGGAATACATGTTTACACTAAGATTACTTGTTAATTAGCTATTGTACCAAATTGTTGCTGATATGAATGTTATACTGATCCATTGAACAAAGCCAAGATGTATGGCCTGTCTTCGATTTCTTTTTAAATATTATTAATTTTTTAAAAAAATTACAAAATTAAATAGTCAAGAAAACAATTGCAGTTTTAGGCTACTGTCACCATATAAACTGGAGACAAACCTCCTATCGCCATTTGAAATGGCGGCAGAGGCTGAATTTGTTTTTTGTGTGCTAAATTGGGAATAAAGATTTATTACTGTTTATTTAAATTTCTAACATGATTCCAACATCTGAACCACCACACAACACCCACCAACTAAACTACCGCCGCTAACGGTGCCGCTGACAAAGACAATGGTGGTGGTTTCAGGAAGAAGGTAAGTTACACATTATACTTGGATGTACGACATAATAAGAAACAAAATAAGACACTAATAAGAAAAATAATATCGGCACAACATATTTGAAAGCAAAACTTCATCACATAGTTTTTCAATAAATCACAAAGATGTCACATAACTTTCCAGCACAATGTTATCACATAGTTTTTTGATAAATCACAATGATGTTAAACACAATCCAGCAAGACATTGTCACATAGTTTTTCAACAAATCACAATGTTGTTACAACACATTCCAGCAAGACGTCGTCACATAGTTTTTCAACAAATTACAATGATAATACAAAACATTCAGCATAACATATTTCGAGAAGACAAACCATTCTAGTGGTTGCCATCCGAACTACTGACCTCTCCTTCATCTCGTGCACTTCTCATAGGGCATTTTGTAAGTAGCCCTGGACTCCCTACAAATTTAGCATTTCTTTGTGTGACGCCCTACTTCTGCTTCGTTCATGTCGTTCCTAATACGCTGTACCTGCTACCAGCCAACTTTTCCCTTTAGCCTAGCGATGACCACGGCCAAGATGAGTTGCTCCCAGGTCGAATAGCTACTGAAATGGCCAACCACACCATAGCCATATAGCTTTGCACTCTAGGTCTGCATCACCTCTTCTTTTGTGAAATATCCGAAAAGGTACTAACTGGGATGCTGCGCCACTATCGAACATGCGGCGATGACATATGAGCATGGCCTATGCAAAAGAAGACACTTGTTGCATGTGCATGCACAACTAGCCTGCAGTAGCGTGCACTCGTTGATGATCTTCTTGTGGTTCGTCTTGTGGCGTTCTTTCTCCCTGCACATGATCTCGAAGCGAAGCTCCTGTGTGCCTATCTTGAATGCCCAGTGCATTTCACCCTTCTTGCTCTTCTCCTCCATGTACTTGGTGATCATGGTAGAGTACAGAACTTTGTCATTCACCATGGAGAGCAATGCATTGTTGCTTCGGTTAACAAAATATTTTGTGGTACCCCGGAGAATTACCTCCACAATAGCATCTAGAGGGAGGCACTTGGCGTTGCGCATGACCCAACTGTTAGGCTCGTGCATTGTCATTGTCATGTAGCAACGGTCATTTCTTGTTAGTCTCGTGGTTAATCCAGTCCGAGAAGCATTTCACCTACGCCCCCGTATTCCTCATCACACCAGGAGCATCTGTTGGTATCTGTGACAATTCCTCGGTGTAACATCCCATTTGTCCAGAGTTTTTAAAATTTTCAAAATTTAAAAATAACCATTTGGTTTTGTCAAGTGCTCAAGCTTAACTTGAAGATTTTGGAAATGTGGAGATTTAACTTGAATTAATCGAACTTCACTTAACTCTTTTTGGTTGATCTTGAGCTGTTGACGTTCTTTGGCTTTTAGTCCTCTTTCCTGTTCGCCCAGTGTGTCTTTCGGCCTAGCCTCTCCTCCTCTAAACCTCCCTCCTTAACTTAGATCTTCCTTTTGTTTGGACATCTCCTTATGTCCAGACGTCTTCTTTGTTGGTTCGAATCTCTCTGTGGTTTAGACCTCCCTTGGTCTGAACCTTCATCTCAGTTTAGAAACTCTTCTTGGTAGATCTTGACCGCCAGGACCACTCCTTGGTAGATCTTGACCGCCAGGACCTCTCCTTGGTAGATCTTGATCGTCAGGACCTCCCCTTGGTAGATCTTGACCGTCAGGACCTCCCCTTTGGTTCAGACCTCCTTCGGATCTCCTATGTTGGATCCTTCTCCTTTGAATCTCCTCTGTTAGGACCTCCTTTTCATCTAGACCTCCTCTTGAGTCCAGACCTTCATTTTTTTCCTTTGCGCAGTCCGCTCCAGCGCCGCGCCCTCCCCTCTTGAGGACCATCCGATTAAGATCGAATGGCCCAGCTTTGTTGTGCGTTTTCCCTTTGTTCCCCAGGACCTCCTCCTGGTTGTTTTGCAAGGACCACCTTCTTGGTCTTTGCTGGTCTTTTTGTAAAGACCACCCTCCTGGTCCAGATCATCTCTTGTGGCCAGGACCTCCCCCTTTGGGCCACGACTTCTCCTTTGTGGTTTAGACCTCCTGTGAGGTTTAGATCTTCTTTGTGGTTTAGACTCCTTTGTGGTCTAGACCTCCCCCTTTGAGTTTAGACCTCACTGTTGGTTCAAACCTCCTCTATTGGTTTAGACCTCCATTTCGGTTTAAACATTCCTGGTGGTTTAGACCTTTCCTTTGGGTGTAGACTCCCTTGTTGGTTACAACCTCTTTTTGGTCATGACCTCCTTCGCTAGATCTCCCCCTCCGCAGGACCTCTTTGCCCATCTGGTCTTTGTTGGCCCTTTTGCAAAGACCTCCCACGGGGCCCCAACTTCTTCAGGACCTCTTTTCCTCAGGACCTCCTTTGGAGGACATCCTTTGACTTCCTCGGGACCTCCCTGTAGTCTTTTTGCAAAGACCACCTTTGCGGCCATGACCTCCCCTTTTGCCAGGACCTTCTTGTCCGTAGGACCTCTCTCTGGTCTTTTTGCAAAGACCACCCTCTTTTGTCATGACTACCCTATGTGGTCATGACCTCTGGTCTTTTTGCAAAGATCACCCTCTTCTGTCACGACCACCCTATGTGGTCATGACCTCTGGTCTTTTTACAAAGACCACCCTCTTCTGTCACAACCACCCTATGTGGTCATGACCTCTGGTCTTTTTTATGAAGACCACCTTTGCGGGTGGAGACCACCCCTTTGACTGGTCTGTTTGCCCAAGTTTGACTGGTCCCTTTTGTCAGTCCTGACCCCCCTGCTGTTCTTGACGAGTCCCTTTTGTCAGTCCTGTCAGTACCTTTTCTACCTCTTGTCACCTCACTGGTACTGCAAGAGTCTATGCCCTTTTAGTGTTGTCAACTCCCCCTTGACTTTCCCTTCTCTTGTCCCATCTTTCTCCTGTTCTTATCCTTTGTCGTACCTGCTGGCAGTGTATCAATACCTTGAACCTGGTCACTTCCCCTTGGTGGTGTTCTTTTCTCTTTCTCCTTAAATAGAGCACTCACTTCTTCTTTGTTGTTCTTCACCCTAACATCTCCTTCAGCCCCTCTCGGTTCTGGTGAGCTTTTCGAGCTCCCCTGGTTCGGACCTCCTTGGGTTTGGACCTCCCTTTTGTTGAAACTCCCTCTTGGACCTCCCCCTCAGAGGGCCTTTTCTCCTTTGGTTTTAGTCAAGTTCTTTTCGGTTTTCTTCTTGGAGTTGCTTTATTCAATTGGTTTATTTGCGATCGTGTAGGTTCCGGTTTTGCTGAGAAGCTCAAGGATCCAGTCGTCTTCTCAGAAGCTCAGCAACTTGTCACCGAAGGTAAGTCGTGGTCCTTGATCATTTTGGAACCCATCTTTACAAAAGTATCTTGATTTAATATAAACTTGCATTACTAGTTGTATAAAACTGGTTTGTGCAGTAGTAAATCCCATTTGACAGTATACCTCCTTGAATGTTTGTGCTCAGCATGTTGACATGTTCCCTTTGTACGTCTTAGTATGGGTTTTTTTAGTTGGCCTTATTTGGTTTTGCCAACCTGGGAGCGTAGCTTTGCTTAGCCCTCCTTTAGTTGCGTTAGTCACGAGAATCTTGCTTCTTTCTTAATAATCTTGACTAATGAACTATAGAACATGTGGTGTGAGGCCACTGTTGTGTAGCTGTGGTAGGATCCCACAGTTGTATCAATTGTGGTGTGGTGCCACCTTTGTTAAAACTTGTGTGCTTGGACTTAGTGGTCCTTTGGCTTGGTTGAACCCCAAACTGTTTTATGCTGAGGCAAGAAGGTAGGAAGTGAGTAGTGGGTGCTGTGTGCACGTTGGGTTGTGGTTGGTCTTGCTTGAGCAGCAACTAAGGACTTAACCTTGTGAGCCATTGATCTGGGCCATGCCATGCAACCACATGTCCATTATGGGGAGGACCGGGAGTAATAATTAGGGATGTTCTGCTTCGGTTCTGTTATGGTTGGGAATGGTGCAAGAGGGGGCACGAATCTATTCGAATAGCCGCGTCCTCGGTTATGGACATGCCCGGAGATTTCGAATGAGGGGTAGACTTTTGTAAAACTGTGTTCCTGGACGCTTCTGCGATAGGTCGTGGCTTTCTCTCGAAGAGACCTTGGCCGACACCGGAGAGGTCATGGCTGGAACGTGAAGAGGTCCAGGGGCTGGTCGAGGGAAGCTCTAGAGTGGTCCTGGATGCTCTAGGGTTGGTGCCCAGAGGAGGACCTGGAGCTCTAGAGTGGTCTTGTGGGTGGCCTTGATCGTTGGTGCGACCAGGGCTATTTCGGAGTGGTCTAGGAAGTGAGTTGGTGCTCACGACCTCCTTTGAAAATAAATGTATTTATGTATTACTCTTTTAACTTGAGCTTGCAATCTACCTATGTTATTTACTGTGAAATATTGCTTTCTTCAAACTAACCATCCAGCTCTCTTTTGTCAAGCCATGCATAAATATTATTTGCATACATTTTTCCCACGGCTTGCTGAGTACATTTAAAGTATTCATGGCTTGTGCCCTCTATTTTAATCAGTAGAGGATGGTGATCTTCAAAGTTTTGTGCACTTTGAAGATCTTGCGCGCTAGGAGACGTCCTCCACTCGGTAGCTTATGGGCTTGCCGAATGGCCATGTATTTTGTTTTGCTGCAGGTTCTCCTCTGAGGTTGTATGCCCTGAGTGACAATCTTGTAAGAACCTTGACCATAAGGCCTTTTGCTAATAAATGTATGTGTTATGTTGTCTGCTTCTTCTTTGTATCTGTTGTATGGATTTAATCACACCAGTTGTTGAGTTTGTGCGAGCTAGCCAATTTGATCCCGGGACTAGCTCGTGATGCACAGAGGCTGGGACCCTCAGGCGATCTTGGAGGACCTCCGGGTGGACCTTGGAGTCCTCCTAGAGAGGTCCTGGAGACCTCCTGGTGGTCCTGGGAGACCTCCTCGGGTGGTCTTGGAGGACCTCCCAGACCTCCAGGTGGTCCTGTCGGACCTCCTGGGAGGTCCTAGGAGAGCTCCCGAGAGAGGTCCTCACACTCGAGGTCTTGGTCAGCATGTTATTGCACTCTACAGGCCTGCATGTTAATCATGTATGAAGCATACGTTAGGACGACTCTATACAACAGAGATCTTCACATTGCTCAGAAACTACATCCAACTGTTTATGTTCTCACTCTCAATGAATGCGAAGGCCACGGGAATAACCTGGTTATTCACATCCATCGCTATTACAGTTAGTATCTGACCCTTGTACTTCTTAGTAAGAAATGTACCATCCACACATAAGATTAGACAGCAATGCTGGAATGTATTGATGCATGGACCAAAGGAGAAGAATACTTGCTTCAGTACCTTCTTCTGTTACCGCCTCGGATGTACGCCATCTTGAATGTCAACATGAGTGCCGGGATTTCTATCTTGTATGACTCGAAGTTGGCCAGGAAAGGTTGTGGCAGGAGTCCTCGAACGTACCGAACCTTGATTTTAGTGCCTTCTGTTTTACCCCCCACACCTTTGCATAGCTGATTGTGTACTAAAACTTTGCCTCTATTGCCCGAATGATGGATCGTGACTCAAAATTTAGATTATCCATGATCTCACCATACATGATGTTTGTGATGAAGGCAGATGACGGGTTCCTGTAGGACTGCGTTGATTCAGCGATGATACATGTGTGAGGGACTACTATAGAGCTTTTCGAGTAGGTGTCTCACTTGGGCTGGAATGCATGCACTCGCTAAGGGCATCCCTCTATGTCGCACTTCATGTCGTAGCATCTAGGGTTAGACTTCACTACTATGAATATATGTCGCTTCGACAAGGCCTAGAATTTAACGTCCTCCTGCACGGCCTCCTTGCATTTTTACACAGCCCCTTGCCTGACCTCATTCTGGTCATACTCCCATGATACACGGGAGTCTTTGTTAACGACGAGGCTGTCGAACTGGTATGCGTTCCACTAGGATGGAACCGTCTATCGTGCCACACCATCAGATCCTTCATCTTCTGATAATGCTTGGTAGCCCTAGTCTTCAAGGTCCATCCTTTTAACTAGGCCTTCTATCTCCTCATCTTCATCAGCAATTCCACTAGCTTGCCTGACGGAGTCCCCAACTTCTTCTTCGCTATCACTACCACATGCTTGTTCAGCCGCCGATGTAGGGATGGCTTGGCATATGCCTGAGCTAGAAGGACCAAATCCCATCCTTCCTCCCTCACCAAGCCTACATAAGACTAACATGACCTAGTTCCCTTGAGCTGCATTAACTACCAATATGTGCCATGAAGAGCTATGTAAATTCTTCACAGGAAATATATTTTCAAAGAAAATAGCATCTCAGGATTCCAATATAATATTGATTAGCATGTTAGATATCCCGAATTGAACCACTAGAAACGTATAGCATGTATTATGATGAGTATATCCTAGACAGATACAATCCACTGTTTTAGGTCCAAGTTTGTGTTTTTTAGTTATTGAAACATTGACTTTCACCAAGCACTCCCAAGTGCACAAATACGAGAGTGATGGTTTTCTCCATTTCCAACCTTCATACAGAGTTACCTCACTATTTTTAGTTGGGACTCTGCTTAGGACATGACACGCGGTCAACACAGCCTCCCCCCACCATGCCTTAGACATACCCATAGTCTCTAATATGGCATTCACCAAGTCAATTAAGGTGTGGTTCTTTCTTTTGGCAGCCCCATTGGATTGGGGAGAATAGGGGGTGTCCTTTCATGGATAATACCATCACTACTATAAAAAAGGCTAATACTGGATACCTCATCATAGACGGTTGACCAAAACCGTCAGTATTAAATACAATTGCTGACGGTTTTGGTTTAGCGACCGCCTGTGTTACTGGCTGTGCTAAAAACCGTCTATGAAGAAATAATATCACAGACGGTTCGTGTTGAAAACTGTCTGTGAAGTATCACAGACGGTTCTGAACAAGAACCGTCTATGATATTACTAAATATCACAGATGGTTCTTGAACAAAACCATCTGTGATACTTCACAAACGGTTGTCAACACGAACTGTCTGTGACTTCTCGTCCTCATCACAGACAGTTGGTATTAAGAACCATATGTGATAAGTATCTTCCTAATTTTACCATGACTTACCAGGGTTTGAGTTAGGCATTTCAAGTCATGGTAAAATTATAGAGTTAGGCATTTCAAGAGACGATTCTAAACAAGAACCATCTATGATATTACATCACAGACGGTTTTTGTTTGAAACTATTTGTGATTCGTAGCGCGGGAGGGTGAAAATTTTTGAACGCGTGCGTAGGAAGTGAAATGTTTTGATGTTGTCCTTATATATTATAGCCACCCCCACCTTGACTTCAATCAGTCTCTCCCTCTCCCCTCCCCACGCCGAGCTCTAGTGACCACCCTTGATTCCCCGAGGCGGTTTAGCGAGGAGACGCACCCGACGACAAGGAGGAGGAGGAGGGACACGCAGGAGCTCTATGTCTGCCACAGGAGGCCGACACGCATCTACAGCCTGCTATTTCACGGCGCCTCTGGTGAGCTGGCATTGAGGCTCGACCAGTACCACCAGATCTGGTCGCCCCCCATCTTGGCCTCAGGTGAGCACGAAGTTTTGCCCCCAAATCCCCATCCTAGTTTCCTTCTCACACTGATTTCATCCCCTGCATCCTGTCAGATTTCATTCTAAGTGAGAACCCCCCCCCCCATTTGTGGTCGACAAGGGAGGTCGATTCAGTTCGAGATAGACACCTCTACTCAACCTCGTTCTTGTCAGAGAATGAGCCATTGATTGAGACAGAGAGAGAGAGTATCTTTTAATTACCTTCTTGCACACTATCGAAAGAGCATATGAAAATTATTATCTAGCAATTAATTGGTTTGGTTCAAAACTCGAATTTTTTTTGCAACACAAAAAACTATCACAGACAGTTTTTACTAAAAAACCATCTGTGATAGTCTATTTTCACAAACGGTTTTAAACGGTTATTGTTCAGAACCGTCTGTGATAGTTTTTTCACTGATGGTTCAAAAACTGTATGTGGTGACCACATAGTATTACTGACCCATAAAGTCAGACGGTTCATGAAACCATCTACGATGACGATTTTGAACCATCTGTGATTACCTTTTCTGTAGTAGTGCATGTTCTGCACAAAACTAATTGAACTCATTAGAAAAATACTCTCCACTATGATTGGACCTAATTCTTTTAATCTTTCTGTCTAACTGATTCTCAACCTCAACTTTATAAGTTTTAAAGTAGTCTAATGCCTCATCCTTTATTTTCAACAAATATACACAGCCGTATCTAGTGGCATCATCAATTAATGTCATGAAATATTTTTTTCCCTCCTTTTGTCAATATACCATTCATTTCACACAAGTTTGAATGTATGAGTTACAATTTTGCTGAATTTCTTTCCTCCACAGCCTTGTGAGCCTCTTAGGTTGCTTCACTTGCACACAAATTTGCCATTTGAACCTTTGACTATGGAAAAGTGTGGAATTAAATTTAAACTGGAAAGCCGAGACATACAACCAAAATTTATATGACATAAATGTAAGTGTCACACATTGGACTCATCACCATTCGTAGAGTCATAAATATGGTTCACAACCTTATTACAAATGTAATACTCCGAAACGTGTTAGAGAGAAAACAAAAATAGTTAAAGGGGTTTTCTGAAATTTCTTCAAAACCTGGGCCGTGGGCTCTTGGCCCACAGCACCAAGGCCCAAAAGGGGGGAAACCCTAAATATACTATAGTACCGTCCCTGCTACAGTGCGGTTGTGTGCTACAGTACCGTCGTGCTACTATACCCTCCCCAAATCCCCATTGCTACCATCCTCTCCCAAGCACTTCCTCCTGCTGCCCTGTGTGCGCCGATTGAAAGCAAAAGAGAGGAAGGGAAGGAGAATAGGAGGAAGAGGAAGGAAGAGGGAAGGAGGATCCCATAGATCCTTTAGTGGTGTTCATCGCATTCATAATGGATGACCCTCCATCTCCTTGTTCTATCTATTTGTTCTACGATTCAGTGATATCGGGTAATAGATCTAGTGTTTGCAGTCTATACTGCACTATCGTTTTAGGGTTGTTAACTATAAAATTTGATCTGGTCACCTCCTACAGATTTGGGTAACGTCTTTAGCTTTTGATAGAATCCTAGATCAAGTCATTTGGATGAACGAATCATGAGTTATGAATATTTTAGTTCTGTTGTCCAGAGGTTCTGCAAGGATTCTGGCAGGTTGTTGTAATTGGGTGATAAAAATTAGTTAACCAAATAATTATAGGATCTCACCAACCTGAATATTGTAGATGATTTCATAAGGTTTTCATAGAGCTAAAGAATGTAATTTTTGGATAAACATACTGAAAGTTATGAGTATTTTAGTCTTGCTGTCCAGAACATCTGCCATATTCTAGCAATCGTAATAAGCTGTTTACTAACAATAGTAAATGGCAAAATTAGGGAATCTCACCAACTAGTTTAATGTGGGTCATTTAGTAAGCTTTACAGAGAATCAAATAACACCATTTTTGGGTAAACAGACGAAAAGTTATGATTTTTTTTAAGATGACTGTCCTGTTTGGGACAGATTGATGTTCTTGGGAAGTAATGTTTGGGTTGCACTACGGAGCATAGATATTTATATAATTTATTTTAAACAATGTTGTTTTCTCAAAAATGTCCTTTTAGTGTGTTTATTAAAATATTCAAGTGGTGGTTTGAATCCGGGGGTAGCGCCCTCTTCGCATCGTCAAGCTTCATACGGTTGAGGCAAGTGCAATTATTGGGTAGAAAAAAAAATTAAAGATAATGTTCATGAATGCTTGTATTATGATTATATTCTTTATTTATGATTTTCGCTGCTGGTCATTACATTCTCATGATAAATAAATAAATAAACTCATATGCATCAGGTCATTATCCTTGAGACTTGGCTACGTGGTGGCCAAGTATTGATTTTTGACGTCCCCGTCATGCATTAAACGGGCATGAGGTCCCCAAACTCATGGAGTGTGGGCTTATGATCCTTATGCTAGAAGGCATGGGCATGGGTATACATCGACGGATGCATACTCCGCATTACCGGTAAATGCAAAGAGTAAAAAAAGGTGCATTTGTGGTATTTACATTGCATGAGCACATGAGATGAATGATATGAAATATTGTGAATGGTTGATTATGGCAAAGATGAATTTTGGATTATTGTCTTAATTATACTTGGCTGAGTCGTGGACTCACGCTTGTTGTTTTGTTTATCTTTTAGGTACCTTTTACACGGACGACATGCATTGGAAGGGCTAGTAATAAGGATTGATGCACTCCACCACAAATAACTCCTTGAATGCTAAATTTTGAAATAGGATATAATAATTGAGCAATCTGCTAAGATGGTATTATTTGGTTATGACTTTATGCACATGTTACTTTGTAATAGAGTCGACTAGTGTTTTCATAAAAGTTTCTATGATTATGATTTAAGTTGGATGTTTGGTATAATTGTTTATGTTATTGTTAAATGTTAGAATCCCTTGTATGGATAACTATACAAAAGAGATTCTGCCAAAATTTAGAGTATTGACTTAGACCTTTAAATTGCTAATAGGTTGTTTTAGTAACTTTTTAGGCTCATATTGGGCTAGGGTGTTACAACAAAAATCTAAAAGGGAAAAATGAAACAAGCCTCTGCACTCATAGCCTTTTTCCAATAAAGAGTCCAAATTTTTACATGACTACTTTATTCGACTTGAAGACCAACTTGAATCCATCTCGACATAGAAGGGAACCGTTGATGATATTCTTATTTATTGTAGGGACACGCTACAGGTTCTTCAAGCACACGATCTTTTCCGAAGAAAACTTTAGATCTATCGTGCCAACACTAAAAACAGAAGCATGTGAACTATTCCCCATTAGGACAGAAGAACCCCGTACGACCCGGTAAGAACAAAACATAGATGCATAAGCGCATATATGAATATTAACCCCAGTGTCAATCTACCAATCAGTAGATTGACGTGCCGAAAAACACTATGTAAATTACCAAACCCAGGTGCTTTGGCCTCGCCAATAATTACATTAGCAGACTTCTTCTGCACTGGATGATTTTTCTTCCCCATCCATTTGTAGTATTTCTTGGCCCAATGACTAGTCTCACCACAAACAAAGCAAGTAATATCCTTCATGTTCACTTTCTTCTTACTGTGGTTGGTCTTTTTGAAGTTGGTGATAGAAACAACCTTGCCTTTCCTGTTGTCAATATGCTACATGATGTTCGCTCTAGACTGTCCCTCTTGCACCATTGGTGTCACATCCTTTGCCCGAGCCTTCTCTTCAACATCAAGACTAGCAACCAGATCCTCGATAAAAATGTTTTGCCCCTTGTGTTTCAGAGATGTGACAAAATTCCTCTAAGTTGGAGGCAATTTGGCAATAATGCCCACAACCACAAATTTGTTAGGCAATTAACAACCAAGGTGGGCGAGTTTCCTCACAACAAATATTGTAGTTCATGAGTCTGTTCGACTACAGAACGGTTATCAACCATTTTGTAATCATGATATTGCTTCATGACATACAATTCATGTCCAGCATCTGAGACATCGAACTTGTGTTCGGGTGCATGCCATAGATCCACAGTGTTCTTTATGTGCATATGCACATCACAAAGCTGGTTAGATAACACACTTATAATGCCCCCGACAAATATTGTTGTAGCCGTGTCGTAGTCTATTTGTTGTGCAGCAGTACGAGGTCCTTCAGGACCTAGTATCACGACCCAAAATACATTCATAGCCGACAGTCACAATTGGATCCTTGTCTGCCATCTCCTGAAATTCACACTAGTGAATTTCTCCAATTTCATTGCCTCTGCAAAACTAGTCATCACAAAGTGCTTATGAGATTTTTGGTTTGTTAGGTATATGCACACTTTTGTTATTATTATAATTCCTAAAACAATAATTAAATCAACAACATCATATATAGTAGGCATAATTGGAACTATAAACAGTAGCATGATCATCAACTCAAATATTTCTATCTCATATATATGCGCTAACAAGGCAAAGCCTAGAACAGGAATGTTTCCCAAAAACCTGATTCGCCCCATCCCATGCAGGATTACGAGGGACGCCGGCTTCAGAGACACTACTTTCCCTATGTCGGTGCACACCGAAGAAGGGATGGAGTAGCCGAGGTTGCGCAGCACAGAGGGACAGGGCAATAATTTGGTACTGATCTCTCTATATTCTATTCTAGGAGTAGACTCCTCTCCCTCATATAGAACTAGCAGCTAGCAAAAGAAACTAATGTCATTACTCTATTTTAAACATAGTTAATGCATGCCATAAAAGCCCATTGAAACAGTGTAATTCAAACTTTCAGTTTCTAATTCGTATGAATGGTTTGCATGGTTTTGAGATGCAAAAAGAAGCAGCAGCTCTATAGCCAACTGGACACGAAATCACCGGACCATTCACGCGCATGTCGAGCGTAGGCGTGCGATGATGTGGCGAGGCGAGGTGTGGCGAGCGAGCGTGCGCGTGTGTTCTCCTTTTGCTTGCTTCAACTTGGTAAGACCAACTCCACTTTATATATTGGTCTCCTCCCATCTAGACTAGCAATATGGTATTAAATTCCCATATTCCACTATGTATGAGTGGGACTTTTGGATTTTCCTAGGATTTAATTAGAATATTATATGGGCCAAGCTCATAAACTCCAACAATCCCCCACCAGATCTCAAAAGCACCACGAATTTTTCCATAATTCCAAAGTGTTGTTGATATACTAGTTGTTCGGTGGAGACCAGTTAAGGTTGACATCCACACCTAAAACCGCAAGCTACACTCACCCACAACTACACAATGGACTAAGCTTTGAATTGGCAGTTTTGTGCGGACAAGTTTCACCTAAGGCCTTTGCAGATACTTGGCCGTAAATAGGTTAATCCTCTAGTGGAGCATATAGGTCATACTCGTATCTCTCTTCATGAGCTTCTTAGACATCACCCACATCTCATGGACTACGACTAACTGTTAGGCTCATATAGGTGTGTTTTTACATGACTACTCTGTAGGACGGTATTTTACTGTTAAGCCTCAGAATACATTAAGACAAAGTTATCATGCCTTACAGTAAATAGAGTACTGTATCTCGAACGGAGTGTGACATAAAGTAAGAATGTACTCTACTGTTACCCAAAAAGTTTATTTTTCCCAATGCCTATTTCACAGAATCTCCAATCACATAGATTTGGGTTACCACTGTGTGTAACTCACGTGGGTCTTATTCCCATATCCTTCGATGCAATTTCAAACTTCCCACCTTCCATCATATATGAGTGGATTTTTGGGATTTTTCTAATATTTAATTAGAATATTATATAGGCCAAGCCCATAAACTCTAACAGAACTCTAAGACTCAACAGCCTGCTTGCATATGTTTATTTTGTCTTTCCTTCTTAATTTCTTGCAAGGGAGTTTTGAAGAGAATAGTGTACTTCTTCTGTTTTTTCAAGAGGAACATGGGCCCAAGAAATATCATTTTGTTAAGTTGAAGGTGGCTTGTATGCCAAAAGACCAGAGTAGTCTGGGTATTCTAAACTCAAAAAAAAAAGAGAGAATGTGAACAGTGTAATTATTATATTTCTACTCGGGAGAATTGGCTACAGGGCACTGCAGATTGGTCACTTTTGCCAATGGACATCCAAAAATCGTGGCTATACCAAAACACACTACAAAAACATGTAATTTTGCCACAGGACACTAAGCCGATTATTATATTATTTTCGGTTGGAAAAGGAGAGAGAAAGGCAATAAAAAGTCCCTTTAACCCTCCATCTTCTTCAATCTCGTGCAGCTCGGGTGCCGTGGGTGGCGCCGGCGGAGGGAGCGATGGCGGCGGCCGAGATTAGTCAAAATGGAATGGCTTAGAGATGGCGAGTCCATGGACGGTGGCGGCGCAGCTCAAAAGGTGCGGTGGCGACCGTGCGGCAGAGCTAGGCGGCCGGCCGTGGGGGAGATAAGAGGCGGTGGTGCTCGGGTGTGGGAGGAGAGGAGTTAGCGCGCGCATGGGCTCCAGCGGGGTGTGGGGAACCCACTGGCGTGGTCACCGGCGACGAAGGAGGCCCTGGATGGCCTGGCGACGCTAGCCCGACGGCGGCACGGTGAGGGCACCGTGGCGGCGAGGTTGAGTAGAGGGAGAGCTTGAATGGATGATGGAGGAGGGTTAGGGGAGGCGTGGAGGTGCTCCCGCTGGGTTTAATTGGGTAGGGGCTCACTGGATAGGGCACGAAGGCGCCGGCGGCGGAAACGGCGGAAAATGGTGAAGATGACCGTCCCGTGCTTTTGCTCGCGGAGTCGTGTGGCGCGGCGTGACGCTGTCGGTCGACAGCGGAGCTCGTCGGAGCAGCGGGGAGACGAGGTGGCGTGTGGCGGCTTGTGAGGCCGAACAGCTGTGCTCTTCCCCTGGGCCTCGGCCCGCCCCGTGCAACTGCTGCCCACCACCACCTCGCCGCGTCGACCCCGTCACCATGCGCCCCGACGCCAAGGAGCTCGTCCCCTAAAACCGATTTGGTTTTGGTCCACCGCAGTGCCCGCATTTCACATTCTTCTCCGCCTCCGGCTACTTCTTTCTCCACCACCATTCTCCGGCCACCGTCCCTCCCCGGTCCCTATTCTTGTCCCTGTAAGTTCGCCTCCTCAAGCTCCGCCTTGTTCTCACCTTCCCCTGTTCAATGCACCGCCGGAGCTCCTATTCCGCCGTAACTGTGCCGCCGCCGCCTTTCCCTCGCCACGCCATCGCTCCGGTGAGCCGCCGGCCGCGCCACCACCACCATCAGCTCCGCTTCGCCGTGAGCATATCGTTTTGGTCCTTGATGACCGCCACCGAGCCTCCCTTCGCCGGCGGCGAGCTCAGACCGCAATCACCCGAGAGCTCAGGCCGCAATCACCAGACCAAGCCAGTGCATTGAGGGCATTTTGGACACTTTACAACGTTTCTCTCTCCTAATCACTCGGAAATGATAAAATATAGGGCTTAGTGTCCTGTGGTAAAATTACATGTTTTTGTAGTGTGTTTTGGCATATTCACGATTTTTAGATGTCTATTGGTAAAGGTGGCCAATCTGCAGTGCCCTGTAGCCCATTCTCCCTATTTCTATCTCCACCTTCCCTCTCCTATCCCGGGTCAACTGCTTTCCTCCTCCGTCCAATTGTTGTGCACCCCTCACCTCCCTTCTTCTGATCACTTGACTCTTCGCTGTGAAGCACTTGTTGTTGCTGTTATCTTCCGGATCGCGGAGTTGCTGACTCTGATCCGTGCGAACATGTGTTGCCGGCAATTCCAACCGAAGGGGCAGGTTGGGGCAGCGGATGCTCAATTAGCAGCAGCTCCACTCACTCCATGTGGTGAGTGCACCAAATTTCCTTGCCGTTGTACACCCCGAAAGCTTCTTGGAGGTTGCTTGGAACCAAAAGGATGGAAATTCTGCAAGAAATGAGATGGTGGAAAGTTTTGGTCACATGGAGAATGGGGGAAATTTGTGGGAAATAGAGGTGGTGGACTGGTGGGAAGTTTTGACTATATTGGAAATTTGCATTTTTTTTTTGGCATGTGGATTTGGGGAGTTTGTGTTGAAGTATAAGTGAATTGTCTATCTTTTCTCACTAGCTTAAGTTTTTGGGTGAACTGGTTGGTGCATGCAACTCAATATGGTATCAGAGCCAAGAGGTCTTGAGTTTAAGACCCGGCTGGCACAATTAAGAAAATAATTGCAGTCCATTTCTATTCTACGTCTTAGGCCTGAGGGAGCTTACACGTGAGGGGGAGTGTTGAAGTATAAGTGAATTATCCACCTTTTCTCATTAGCTTCAGTTTTTGGGTGAACTGATTGGTGGTGCATGCAACTCAATAGTTTAGATTCACAAAATTTATGTTTGAGGATCGAGGAATCCATTTCTTTTTTCACTCGTATCTCAACAATTGATGAACTTGGGTTGTGGAGAAGAACTCATGAGCAGCTCTGTTTTTGTAGGCAACTAACGGGAAGAAAATTTGTTAGGGGAGAGCTTCACGTGAGATCCCCTCATCAGCCATTGATTTATCTCCTATCAACAAAATCAACGACTAATGGATAGAGACTCCCGCATGAGATTTTCTTCCTGTTTCTTCGAGTCAGAATGCAATGACTACTTGCAACGGCTAAACTAAAAAATTGTATTTTATTGTATGGTGCAGTGTTCTAGCACAAGATATTGTATTTTAATAGCTTGTGAACGGGTCACAAGCTGTGGCTAGTCCTTTGCACCTACCATTTGTTGCTTCCCCAACAATGCTTATGGCCAGTCGGCCAGTCCTTAAGACGTAAGAACTCAATACAGTGTGATGCCTTTGGATCAGTGAACTTGACCCTATAATGGTTGCTTTTGAGTAATCAATTTAATTTTAGGTGGGAATCTCCCCCACCGTCGACTCCTAAAAAATTGTTGTCTAAATGGACACGGTGGTTGCATATAATGTCCATGGTGTTTGGCAACTATTGCTTGGAAATAAATATCTAGTAGGGGCACACTCAGTCGCAGCTTAAAGCCCTTAGGACACTGAATATATAGATATATTCTAAGATGTACAGTTCCAGTCCCCACAATACTGATGTACCGTTCCATAATATATTAAATAAAAGGGCATATAGATGACTTCTATAATCTTAGTGGATGAACGAGGCACGTGTCGTCGGTCACGGTGTTATTTTTTGTTTTGATCTGCGAAGGGACTAGATTTATTATTTTGATTGCAAACAGTGTTATATAAGCCAAAAATTCTAATTTTATGGCTTTTTGCTGTGAAACATCGGACCTATTAAAATAATATATCCGGTTGAGAGAGAAGAGAGAAGTTGGATAAATAGTCTATTTTGCCCCAGAGCCTACCGGCGCACTCGACCGGTCAACATCGTACAACGACAGCTTGGCAGTGCTGGGCCCGTTAGTCGGTTGGACAGAAAACAAAGGAGAGCAGGGGAAGCCATGCCAGAGAGCTTGGGCGGCTTGCCGGCGTGGCGTGAGCAGTGGCGAAGCACATGCGAGGTCGAAAACAGAACGAGGGCAGGGAGACGATGCTTCAAGAGGTGGTTCCCAGGGAAGAGGTAGTATTGGAGCTCGCCGGAGATGGGGTCCAGGCGGCGGCGCCATGTGTGGTTGCGGAGAGGGGTGGTACAGGAGTGAACAAAGGCATAAACTGGGCACGGAAACCAAGGGTCATTGTAGTGGCGGCAACGATGTTGTTCTACAGCAGCGCTGAGCCGGCCAAGATGGCGACCAAGATAGCAACCTCGAGCATCGAAGGTAAGGAGTGCATGAGTATTAGAAAGTCTCAGGGAACTCACCCATGCTGTTAGTGGTGGAGGAGGAGGTCTACAACGGCTTGGCGGCGATGGATGACGAGCGAAAATGGCTTCTACTACGACGAAGCTCTATGGTAGAGGAAAGCTTCAAAGGAGCATTGGTTTAGGTTCGGGGAAGTATGAGGGTGCTCTTAGACTAATGAATCGATCCAAGGCTTACTGAGGTTGGAGGAAATGGCGCGGTGGCTGTAGAAGCCGGAGTTGAGGAAGACAACTCGATCCCGACAAATTACTGCATGAATCAAGAAAGTGATGAGGGGAAATAAATTAGAGGAGATGGAACACAATGTGACCTGACAGATTTGTCCAAAAATCACCAGAGCGGTTGGGACATAGGCGATGTGCCACGGATGAAGTCGCTGGACAGTACTGGGGTAGCACTGAGAACCCTTTGACACCCTTTGGCAACTTGGAGTGTGAGATTGCTAGCACCAGCGTGTACGTCGATGGCTACATGCAGTGTGAGATTGCTAGCCTTCCTCTCTTAGACCATTGGATTTTGTTTGTTAACTTCAATTACTTTTTTTGATAGGATACTCTTCGATTGTTTGCTCCTCCTCCAGCGACGCGGCCGACGGCGCTATTGCCCATGGCAACCTCAAGGCCTCCAACGTCCTCTTCACAACCGACGTCACCCACCGCACCTCCCATGCCCGTCGGTGCCAGCGGCTCCTCCTCCCTCCACGCGGATGTGTGCGCGTTCGACGTGTTGCTGCTGGAGCTACTCACTGGGAAGGCCACAACAGTGCAGGGTGACGACGCAGAGCTGGCACGGTGGGTGACGTCGGTGAGTTAGCAGAGGATGGTGCGGCTGCTGCAAGTCACAGTGCCAGAGCAGAGAAAGACCTCCTAGAGGCTGTAAGGGAATAAGTAAGAAGGGAAGGGCATGAAGGTCATTTTTAGGTGTTTCTCTCTCCCAAACAATGAGTAATATTATTATAATAGCCTTAGTCTCCCACAGAAAAAAGGCACAAAATTTTAGTGTATTTCGGCAAAGACACGACATTTTGGTGTCCTCCAGTTAATTACACAAAATTATGATGTCTATTGCTAATTTTGCCAAAAAGGAGTTGTGTTTTCCCAACAGGTCAACACGTAATACGAAGAGATGGAGGGTCGCATTTAGTATATAAATCACCGGGCAGTGTGTGCCTTGCATAGACATGCGTGGATTGCAGCACGTTGCTCTGTGAGACGTCACTGTAGTTTGTCCATACTGAAATTGCCGGTACTATCAATATCGCCCCGAACAACCCAAATTGGCCAGCATTTGGGCCTGAACGGAACACAATCTCTTCTGTACTGGTGGCAGAATGGTACATTTGGACCATTACGGATGGTACCGGAATGATATTGATAAGATTGATTTTTAATAACTTGTGGACGGGGTCACAAGCTTGTGGCAAGTCCTTTGCACCTGCCATTTGTTGCTTCCCCCAACAATGCTTATGGTCAGTCCTTAAGGACTACTCTTTTTTTTTGTGCTTATGGACTACTTTCTATATACACTGTGGATGCCCTTGGACCAGTGAACCTAACCCTGCAATGGTTGCTTTTGAGTAATCAATTTAATTTTAGGTAAAATCTCCCCCACGACGGATTCCTAAAAACACGTTATCTAAATGATTATGGTGGTTTCATATAACGTCTAGGAAAAAGTCCATTCAACACCCCTAAATTCTTCCAAAATTCTAGAAATCAATTTTAAACTACAAAACTAGACATTCGACAGTGCTCCTGTGGCGCTCTTGCAGGACATTGACCTCGTCGGTGGCGTGGACAAGGTCCAGATCTAGTGGATCCGGATCCTTGGTTGCCAGGCTGCGAGACAAAGGTGGGATGCGACCGCACACCTGTGCCAACCCGCACAACACCGAATCCGACTCGCCGAGGCGAGATCGCACGATGTTGTGCCCTACCTACCGCTGGATTCCACGAGGTATGGTGATGACAAGGCCCGGCGAGGTGCAGTCACCGACGACGATGGGCTAGATCTATTTGCTGGCAGCGAGGACAATGTCCAAATCCCACAGATCTGGGTACCTTGTTCATCGGGCTGCTTCATTTTCCCTCTCTGGTCATCGGCGTTCGCTGCTTGTTGTCGAGATCCCACGGCGAGGATGACTTGTTGTCACAGACTGTCCTCCATACCGCATGCGGCAATGCCCCGGGGTCCCTAAGCCATGAGTGCACATCATCTTCCTGCCTCCTCACTGACCCAAGAGAGAGAGATTGGGGAGTGGCTAGAGTCAGCGGTGTAGAGGGAGAGTGAAGGCCGTGGTGTGGGTTTGGAGAAATGGTGGACGGTGGCGGTAGGAGGTGGCATGGTGGGAGACAGTGGATCTGGGTGGTGGTGGATCAAGAAGAAAGGAGGCGAGATGGGCGACAAAGGGTAGCGGCGTCGACGAGCTCTGGTCCGGCCCTCACCGGTGACGAACTAGAAGAGAAGGAGAGGGAGAGTGAGGGTAGAGAGAGAGAAGAGTGAGGAAGGGGAGGGAGAAGAAACGGAATGGAGATAACACGTGGGTCCCACATTTTTTGTTTTATTTGCTGATTGGTTACCATATCATCTAAAATGAGCTTATGTGTCAAGTACCACTGACACGTATAATAACAGGAGAGGCATCGTCTGACATTACTATGTAATGTCACTGTGTGCCATTCGCTCCATCCTGAACGTTCATTCCAAAATCAAAGGCGCCGCTGGATGTCCCACCATAGCAAGGGAATCAAAGCCTGACTTGGCTGTTGGCGCCAAAGCAACGTGCGCTTCCCCTTGCCTTTCTCTGTTGGCACCAACCCCTGGACGTCCCTTCCCCTGCCTTTCACTATTGGCGCCAACCCCTGGATGCCACTTCCCCTGCCAAAGCAACTTGACAGCACAAAGAAGTGCTTTTCTGGATGTCCCTTCCCCCGTGCCTTTCTCTGCTTTGCTGGATCTAATGGAAGAGGATAACACAAAGAATTGTGACTCAATCCAACATGATTCATCTCTTCGGTAAGCAATATAGTAGTTTCAATCTTGTTCTTGTATGATCAATGCAACAATCTCTCTCTCTCTCTCTCTCTCTCTCTCTCTCCAATGTGAACAAATAAATTTGGTCGGGCTAACAGCAATGGCTTGTTACCTGTTTACTGTAGGGATGACCCCATACCTAGTTGGGTACCCCAGATTAGCATGACATTTAGTAGTGTAACTGAGGCTCGGAAATTTGGGAACTACTATGGGGGTTAAATTGGTTTCGATGTTAGGAAGAGATTTTAGAATACTAGTAAACTCGATGGCAAGGTTACATCTGTTGGATTAGTCTGTGCGAAGAAAGGTTTTCGAACAAAGGATCAAAGAGACCACTTGATCAAGAATCCTAGAGCTGACACCAGAACTGGATGCAAAGTTTGCATGGGAATTACCTTGAATCGAGTGTTGAAAAAATATGAGATACATGATGTGGTTCTTAAACATAATCATAGACTTCAAATCCCAGAAACCCGTCACTTAATGCCATCACAACGGAGCATATCAAAAGTGCAAGCATTTGAAATCGAAATGGCGAGATAATCGAATTCACCTAGAATTGCTCATAAATTGGCTAGTTGGCACGTTGGAGGAGCTGCTAAGCTTGGCTATACTTGTCGTGACCACAAGAACTATTTGCGCACTAAACGCCAAAAGGAGATGAAGTATGGTGAAGCTGGAAGCTTGTTAAATTACTTCTAGAAAAAGATTGTGGAGAATCCGTCATTCCAATATATCTTGCAGCTAGACAGCGAAGAACAAATAACAAATATTTTTTGGGCTGATGCTAAAATGATTATTGATTATGCTCACTTTAGTGATGTTGTCACTTTTGACACTACTTTTGGAACTAATCAAGAAAGCCGACCATTTGGTATGTTTAATTTGTTGGATTAAACCACTTAAGAGAAACCATGATTTTTGGGGCTGCTCTTATGTACGATGAGTCATTTGACTTTTTTAGATGGCTCTTTGATACATTTTTGTCAACTCATGGCCACCAAAAACCTAGAACTATCTACACTGATCAAGATGTTGCTATGGGAAAGGCAATTGCAGAGGTGTTACCAGATGCATGGCATGGGTTGTGCACTTGGCATATTATGCAGAATGCAATCAAACATTTGAACCGTCAGAAGATTGAAGGTTCAAACATCCTTGGTGACTTCAGCGCTTGCATGTACCAATATGAGGACACAACAAAGTTTGAAGATGTATTCGCTAATATGAGAAGTAAGGTACATAAACAAACTTGGCTTGATAGTATTTATAAGCTAAAAGAAAAATGGGCTGAATGTTACATGAAGGATGTGTACACACTAAGAATGCGAAGTACTCAGTTGAGTGAGAGTTTGAACAACGATATGAAACAATACTTAAACTCGGAATTAAACATTCTTCACTTCTTTGGGCACTTTGAGAGAGTTGTCCAAGCAAAGAGAGATAAAGAGATAAATTCAAAGTACGAGTCAAGGAAAAAAGTTACCGCGCATCAAAATGAGAACTCCAATGCTGCTGCAAGCAAGCAAACTTTACACGACACATATATTTGAAGCCTTCCAAGTTGAATATGAAAGATCCATGTCAGCCTATACGAGGCCATCAAATGAAGGGAATGCATACATTGTTGGAATTGGAGCTCTTGAAGACGATTCTACACTTGAGGACGAGCATGTGGTTGTCGGTGATTATTTTCAGCACACGGTTTCATGTACCTGTAAACTATTTGAGAAAACTGGGTTATTGTGCAGTCATGCCTTGAAAGTTCTTGATTTGATGAACATTAAGAAGTTACCTGAGCACTACATCTTGAAGCGATGGACATTGCAGGTACGATCTGGAACTATCCAAGACGTGTGTGGGAGAAAAATATTGGAAGATCCAAAGTTAGATGCAACACGTCGCTACAAGTTTCTTTCACACAATTTTATTGGTTTGGCCTCCCGAGCAGCTGACTTTGAAGAATGCTTTTTGTTGGTGGAAAGCGTACTTGATAGCCTTGGTAGGGAAGTTGAAGAAAAAATCAAGCAGTCTTTATCTTATAATGACAATCAATCTGAAGCACAAGCAGCAACCGAAGCATATAATAACTTCACACATGCTGCTGGCCTTAAAAAAAAGAGTGGCAAAAACGAGTGGGTCAAAGCGAAAGAAAAGTTGGGTTGAGAAATATAAAAAAAAACAACGATCAGATCAAGCCAAGTCCCATAAACAAACTGATGTGGTATGTCACTAGTAACTCGGCAAATTTGTTTTTCAATTGCTCTGCGTTATAACTTGTTTCAAAACACGGTCAATTAATAGGGAGCAGAGGTGAGCGAAGCATCACAACTTCAACCATCGGCTGAGAAGTGCTTCAATAATAACCGATAAGAGATTGAAGGTTTTGAACTTGTTGGTACTTACATGCAACTATTGATGGTATGGTTCAGAAATATTCGATATTATTGTTTATATGATAGCCATTTACGTTTTGTTCACTGACAGAGTATTGCTCCGTTTTAGGGTCCCTCGGGTGGTCAAGATTTTAAACATGAAGGTTCATTTTGGACTGCTCACACCACTAATGGTTAAACAATCTAAAGATCTTACATATACAACTTGGTGTGGTTCTTGACTTGGGTATCAAACTTGTGTTAGTCGGGAATTATACACTTTGCTTTTGTGCTTTCTGGTCAAACATAAGCTGCTACGAGTATTGCTTTCCTTTCGTTAGTGATATTGTGCTTCTCCATATTTGCATAATTGTTCTTTGGTAGTTTCATTATACATAAATGTTTCGTTTTAGAGATTTCAGCAGTCTACTAGTTCACCAAGATCAATGTTTCCTTTGTGAACTAGAAAAAGAATTTCTTTTGCCAGCTAGAGAACACAAGTAGCAACATCATTTAGAGAGATATCACACATTTGCACAAGTACTAGCTGAGCATATTGACCTGGAGGCTTGGCGTGGCGACAAGGCGGTGCCACAAGGCATGCAGCTACTGCTCGTAGCAAGGTTGCAGGCTTGCAGCATCTTGAAATTTCAAGCTTGCTGAGCTGTTGGGGTGAGAGTAGAACATAAACAAAGTGCAGGTCAACCGATTATAGCAAGTAGAGATGGACGACAAGAAGATCTCAAGGGATAGCTAGCAGCTACCGCGAGCGCGGAGGCACTTGGCTTGGCGAAGCTGTCGGCGGACATCGTAGTGGGCGAAGTTGGAGAAGCGAGCAACAGAGGCGCCTGGCTCGGTGAGGCCATCGGCGTTGGCGCTTGGGCGGCTTGGCGCGGTGAAAAAAGAACAGCCGGCGAAGGCGGCTGGCTTGGCGAAGCCGCCGGCGTCGGCGGACGTCGTAGTGGGCGAAGCCGAAGAAGCGAGCAGCGGAGGCGCTTGGCTTGGCGAGGCCGTTGGCGTTGGCGAAGGCGGCGTCGCTTGGGTGGCTTGGCGCGGCGAAAAAAGAACAGCTGGCTTGGTGAAGCCGTCGGCGTCAGCGGATGTCGTAGTGGGCGGAGCCGGAGAAGCGAGTGGCGGAGGCGCCTAGGTTGGCGAGGCCGTCGGCGTCGGCGAATGTTGAGGCCCGAGAGAGACCAGGAGCGCAGGGGAGGATTGGGGAATTTTTTTCCCTTGTTATGTTGGGGTCACGTGGTCTAAACAGTCAAGTTAGGCTTTGATTCCCTTGCTATGGTGGGACATCCAACGGCAGCCTTTGATTTTGGAATGAACGTCCAGGACAGAACGAATGGCACACGGTGACATTACATAGTAATGTCGGACGATGCCTCTCCATAATAACATATACCATACTTAATAAAATACCACCAACTAGCCACCACATCAGGAAAAACCGGAGTGGAATGACTTCGGGGGTAATATGCATGGTATTGATATTTAAGGGCAGAAGTGCCCAATTTTGTAGTTGAAGGTTGATTTCTAAACTTTTGGAGAGTTCACATAGGGTCGGATGGACTTTTTCGTAATGTCTACGGTGTTTGGCAACTATTGCTTAGAAATAAATATCCGGCAGGGGACACACTCCCAGTCGCAGCTTGAATCCTCGTACACAAGGCAAGTGATTATCACTTTTGGTCAGGTTTAGTGAAAGTGGAAATTTTATTCTAATTGTTCGTTGCTATAAAATTATTGGCAATGGGGAAGAGACTTTTGCTTTCGGAGGATGTCTCGACTCTCGATGGGTGACAAACTTATGAACTTGCAATATCGTAGGCTTTTTTAGCTAATCTAGCTTAGAAATAAATTATCAATAACTGTCTCTTTTTTTTTTTTTGCTTATCGGAAAAGAATAGACACTACATGAAAATCGATAGGCAAATTCTCATGTCCAACAAATACGACAAAACTTTTTTAAAAAACTTAATGCGACAAAGCTGTTTGGGCTTTGGAAGCAGATATGCTCAGCTAAAGAAACACCGGCGCAGTGAGCCACCAATGGGTCACCCTGTCCACGGCCCACCCAGATCAGCCCAATTCACAGCTTGTTTACTTTCTCGGCCCGCTTAGCCCATCTATGATCTTCTTCCAGCTTGACCACCGAGCGAACCGGCCCAGCTCACACCCCTCCGGCAGAAAGCCACCAGAGGTTTAGGGTTCCGACGGCCGCAGCAATCAGACGAAGGGGAAGAGAGAGAGGAGAAGGGGAAGAGATGAGCGGGAGCGCGTTCAACGCGTTCAAGTCGCGCGTGCCGGTGGCGTGGAGCCCGCGGCTCTACATCACGCTGGTGCGCGGCCTGCCCGGGACGCGGCGTCTCCACCGCCGCACGCTCGAGGCCATGCGCCTCCGCCGCTGCCACCGCACTGTCGAGCACCGCACCACGCCCTCGCTCCTCGGCATGCTTACCCAGGTGAAGCGCCTCGTCGTCGTCGAGACCGAGGAGATGTACAACGCGCGGAGGCAGGTCGAGGAGCAGCGCCGCACGCCCCGGCCGCCGATCGTCGTGTCGCACCACCCGCTGCCACCGACGCCGGCGCAGGCGGCCGCCGTGGAGAGTGCTGCTGCGGCGGCGCAGTAGCCTCTGGTAACTTTTCTGTAGTCTCTTTGTGCCCAGAGTGCGTTGATCTGTCTGCTTGCTTGCTGCTTGCGCGTGAGGTGTTTGATGCAATGCCTCAGAAGAAAGAGTGTGCACTTGCCTGGTATTGTTTGTGTTTGGTAATGCTAGTATTGCTCTAGTGTTTTAGCGTGTCAGTTGCTGTGCTTACCACGTGTTTGTCGAAATGTTGCAATGGACATGAGTGATACAATTTCTGCAGCAAGGGTTTTCCTGCTAATAAACTATGATATTGGGCAACAATTTTAGTTATATCCCTACCAAAGTCCAGTTCGATACAAGCTCAAACACGATTTAAAATGCATTTCTTGTCTGGTTTTTCATATTAGCATTCTAAGATGCAACATTTGTTCATCAGCTTTAAGCCTTTAAATAGCTATTTGTGATATATGATAGACAAATTGAGGCATTTGTCAGAACTTTATGCGACTGTACTTAGACATTGGCAATTCCGCTGTGCTCAAATTTACTTCGAGAAGAAAGTTTAAGAAGAAACTGGCAATATCCATTAGATGTGAAAACTGTCGGGACCCGAAAATACATCTCAGGAACTCTCTGTGTATTCTGAACTAGTTCCAGATCAGTAGCTAGCTCACATAGGAAAACAGTGATGAAATACCATCCATTTATTCAATTTAACTAAAAAGATCTCAAAGTAACAAGTAATAATAATAACTGGATCTTATGGTCAATGTTTACTTAACTTGCCACACAGGGCTAAAGAAATAAATAAACTCTTGCAGCGGAAATGAACTCTTCAATGGTCAATCAACATGCCCACAGGCAATCGAGTAGAGAAACGCATCCTAATCCGCAAAACCTTCATGCTACTCTTCCTGGTAGAACTCGGAGTTCCCTGGTTCTTCTGTGGAGATTAAACAACACAGGGCGCAAAACCATGAGTACTTTAAATGTATTCAGCAAGCCGTGGGGAAATGTATGCAAATAGTATTCATACAGGGCTTGAACAAAGATTAGCTGTATGACTCTTTTGCAGAAAACAACATTTACTATAAATACAATAAATAGATTGAAATACTAAGTTGAAAACAATAATAAGTAAATAAACAATTTCTTTAAAACAACCAGTGAACTTTCCCATTCACTTCCCAACCAAACCAACGATAAGTGAATTCCCCATTCACCAATCGACACAACCCACCAAGTGAATGACTTATTCACCAAACGAACATTATATTCATCAATTTAACTTCCCATCCACACTCCGACTCATTTTTGAAGAAACTCTATCTCCCGTGTGAAATCCCCAAGCACGTCCATAATCGCGGACACGGCTATTCGAATAGTTTTACACTCTGCAGAGGTTGTACAGTTTGACCCACAAGAGATATATCAACTTATAATGTCAGGCATTTCACGCTTCTGTAGGCGTGCGACTAAGTGATCATCACAAGGCTTTTACAAAGCTCCTTCTTAACCTAGTTCTGCCCGCTAAGGTTTCAACACTGAATGTCTTTCCGACCAGACAGGGCCCCCCTCTTGCGCCACCGTGAGAATACGTTTTCCACGACTCACACTTCTCATGACAGAACCGAAATTAAGACATTGCTAATTAGTCAGCTAGGTCCGTCCCATACCAGACATATGGTTGTACGGTTAAGGCCCAGTTCAATGGCGCACAAGATTAAGTCCTTGACAAGTTACTCAGGCGAGGCTACCACAAACCCACAACATGTTCAATCCACATCCCCACTATCCACCAACCACTCGCCCAAGCGAAAACCAGTTTGTTTAACTAAAACCAATGACAAACCCCGTCATGGTACACAAATTTTAACAAGAATAGCTCACCACCACGATTCCATAAATCATTAAGTCAAAATTAATTATCAAGACACATGTGATGACAAACCCATCGTAACTAAGCTGAACTAAGCATATGTACGATACCCATGTTGGCAATATAAATATATCCAACTAAAATTACCCATGCTATGGTGACAAAGGATTCATGGCATTCAAATAATCAATGGAGGCATAATGACAGCAGGCAATAACTATACCCAAGGCAATTTATATAAAGATAGCATGCAATTGTATAAAACAATATACTTTTGAAATCATGGGTTCAATATGTTCAAAGGACCACGACTTGTCTGGGAATAAATCCTGTGATTGATCTTGATCTTGGTATACTACTCCTTGCTCAAAGCTTCCCGAAGTATCGACGTCTACTCGCAAACAAGCAAATAAACCAAATAAATAAATAACAGAGAGAAAACAAACTCCAAAAATTAAATAAAAATCTCAGATAAATAGATCTCGAATTTAGATAAATTTAGGAATTTGAATGGACTCAATCGGAGTTCGGATGCAGAAGATATGAGCTCTAGAAGATTAAAATCACATAAAATACTGAAAATCAGAATTTATGGATTTACTGAATTATTTTTCTAAAGGAAAAATGAATTATGACGTCAGCAGTGGATGTTCAGATGGGACGAAAATTGCTCTGACAAGCGGGTCCCACTCGTCATAGAGATGGTGCCCCGTAGACTGGGTTCATGGCGTTTGGTTCGGGTGAATTTCAGTTGCACCACATGGGCTGTTGACTGGCAGCTGATTAGGACACCACATGGGCCAAGGAGGTGATGTGGCGGCTGACACGGGCGATGATGTGGAAGGGAGGTGGCTGCTCCGGTGGCACAGAAGCAAACGAGAGGGAAGGGAGCTCCGGCCGGCGACATTGATGACGGTGCTGAAGGTGAACGGAGGCGAGCAGGCAGTCGGAGAGCGCACAAACGAGACCCCATGAGTGAGGCAGAGCTTTGGGCGGCGATGGCTTGACCGGAGCGGCGACAGGTTGTCGGCGGCGGTGACTTCAGCGGCGGGGAGCTTCTCGGGTGAGGCGACTTTGGCGAAACCTTGGCACCCTGACGAAACAAAGAGAGCAGCAGTGCGCGGCATCACCAGGAACACAGGGAAAGGCTCGGGACAAAGAAGAAGCTCACCGGAGATATAGATTGAAAAAGAGAGGCGGCGGCCGGTTTGATGACGAAGACGAAAACGGCGATGGAGTGGTCGGCGACCGAAGGCGATGGCGTCACGGTGTAGACCACGCTAATGCGGACCCAGAGAGGTCGACGACTCGGCCGGAGATGAACAGATGACGAAGGATTCTGGCGAAAACGAACTTGGCGGCCGGCTCGGTTTGTCGACAAAATCTGGTAAAACCAGATCGAAGACGGGACGGAAAGCTTAGGGCTCCAGTGGAGGATGGCCGCGCGAGGCTTGGACGCAGAGGGGCGGCACTTATATAGGCTCGGGATGGGAGAATCCACAAGAGCACGGCGCGGCTTCGGGATAGAAACGAACACGGGCAGGAGTCCGTGAGCAAGACGATGATGAGCTGTCTTGGCCGGGGCCCACACGGCAGTGAAAAGAGGAGGCAAAGCCTTGGTTGGGCTGCACGCACGGAAAAGGAAGTGGCCTGCTCGGTTTGGCCCACGCGCAAGAAAAGGAGCAACACGGTGACTTGGCTTGATCGCCACGGTTGCATGCGGTGTGGTGCACACGTCGTGGGAGGAAAAGGCCAAGGCGGGTTGGCCCGGAGAGAAAGGAGATGGGCCGGGATTTGGAGATTAGGCCCGAAAGCAAATATGAGATTTTAATAGTTTTTCTTTTTAGAAAATGGCAGAAAAGGCAAATAACACTTGAAAAATAGCAAATGCACTCGGAAAAATTCTAGAAAATTCTAGAAAATATATCCAAGTACATAGAACCCAAATAAAATAATTTTGATAATAGTTGATGTTGACATTAATCATATTAAATTGTTTTTTGAACTCTGAAAATTCATATTAAGCTTTTAACTTTAGCAGAAAAATCTAAATGGTTCTTTTTCTTTTAAAACTTTAAAAACAGACCAAATTTTTGGGATGTTACAAAAACCCTCTTGGAAGTTTCATATTACTTGCGGATGAGGTTGTTTGATGTAATATGACTAATGTCTCAGAAGATAGTTTGCACACTTCACTACTGTTTGTGGTTAGGAATGTTCTTCTATTTGTTATGCATATGGTTGCAAGATAGATACTTGTTCAAATCTTAGATGGACAATGTACAAAAGTGATGCAATTTCTTCTGTGATGGTTTTGCTGTCATATATCAAGGAGAGTGAGGAATGGTGCATCCTGGGAATACCATGATGTAGGTTGTGCAACTAACTTCATGTCCATTCAAAATTTGAACTCCATGGTTATAAATGTCAAACGTGAATTTGAAATAGAGAACCTAGAGTTCCCTACCAAACATTAGTGAACGCCACTTGTTTTTTTCCTTGGCTTCAGCTTCTCATCTGAAGCTAGATTTGATGACTCCGGCTTCTCCATGGAAAAAGCTAGAGCCTCCACAACCAGCTCCGGCGCCTCCCCAACCGGCCTCCCCTACCAGCTCTAGCGCCTTTCGCCGCCTCCTTGACCGCCCTCGTCTCTGTCGGCTGGTGTTGCCCTCCCCTTGCCGTTACCCTCCCGTTCCCCGGCACCCTCGTTGCCGGCCACAGCTATGCCAGGCGGCCGGGGGGATGGGACTTTACTCCTCCTGTGTTATGTACTTTTGTAACTTCTTTTGTTCGATCTGATGTGTGTGCCTTTTGTTTTGCCGGAATATCAATAAAATAGAGGTTGTAAGTACACCATTTAGTATAGATCTATCATTTCCTGTTTATCTGTAATAGTAACAAATGTAGTCTTTGCTTGTTGGATCCGTATAAATAACAAAGAAAGCACAGCTTCTTGGTGTGGAAATACTTGGAAATAGTACATTTCGCTTAAACCGACTAATCATTTACAGATGATTTGATTATTTTCTTTTGCTCATGTTGTAGGGCATCCGGTACCGGTCATGGCAGTTCAGCAACATAATAACCTTTTGCCTCCAGATGACCTCCTTGAATATTCTTGCTCAACAAGCTGTGTTATCTCGTATTATCTGCAAGACTGCAATACGGTTCAATTTTCGGCAACCCTACTGTTTTCATTAGCCCTGTATTTTCAAAGATTGTCATGGACTGAGGGCATTGTGATTTAAATCTAGTTCATTGAATGTGAAACGTCCAATCTTGCAGTTGACTTTCGATTACTAAACTTCTTAAAAATGCTCGTTAATATGTATTTCGTATTCTCGCCTAATTAGACTAAGGAATGTTGCCATTTAATTTTTTGTATACTGTTTATTCCAACTGTAGCAAACGATTACTATATTTAGATTATAATTGTTAAGTGGCAATAATTGCTTCAGTTTTAAAAGTGAGACTCGATTGTAGTCTCGCGACTTTGGTGCAGTACGGTCAACTTGCGTGTCATTTGGGGTGAAAACAAGTAATTGTAGATCGGATGGTGATTATATCGGATATAAGGCTGTAAGTTTCCTAAGTCGTCCGGCGACCTAGAATGTCTGTGTCATGCCTTGATTGCTACCACTGAGATATTGTCAATTTTGTAATTCTGGTTTTATTGTTACGTATCAGAGCTAGACTGTTCCTATTGAACCTATCTGTCGCAATTATTTACGACTTAGTTTTTAATTTGTGTTAATTGAAAATTATCAACATGCACCGAACCTCTCAGTTCAATAGCGCACATAGCAAGTGCAACTCCGTCGACCTGTTTCTGCAGTCAACATCTTTGTTGCCTTCTCTTTACCTTTCTCATCCTTATTGTTCATCCTAACCCTGTGCTACGATGCTAGCAAGTCACCATGAAGTCAAGGAGTATTATTTGAGTTCCACTGCAGGAGACACATGATTTAATGAGGGAATCTACACCAAACTTATCGATAACGCTCCGTTATCGGCCGGTATAGCTGTACCATTCCGTCACCTAAAATGGTATAGAGTAGGCTTGCATTCCGTACTGACGTCGATAACGATTAATATAGGTCATACCTGCTTCAATGCCGCAAAATACTGGTCATACTGATGGAATTGAAAATACCGTCTATTGAACCCATTGAAGCATATGTTATATTTTATCCTTCTAATCTGTATTTGGAGTAATATTAGTAGTGAAATTTACTATCTATATAGGACGCCCGTTTCGTACTCCCGGGAGTAAGTACTCCCATTTCTAATACATCACTTAAACGAATATATTTTACTTCTTTATCACTTTCAGTATACTTGAATACCAATTATAAGATACTCCAATGTGACTTGATCAGAAAATTTTCATTGGAGCCCTTTATTTTTTGCTATATACCATTTTTCATACATAAAAGAAGTATACACACGGATTTTGGTATAAAAAGTGGATTTTCATAAAAGAAATTTCATGGAACTCACTTTGGGATATCTTATAATCATTATTGGAATATACTCAAATTGATAAAGAGGTATAATCATACAGTTTAAGTGGTATATGGAGGTGGGAGTACGTACTCCCAGGAGTACCATACCATTTTTCTATATATATATATATATATAGGAAAAATATTTTCTACTCCCGGGTGTAGTTACTCCCACTTTTGATATACCACCTAAAAGAACTTGACATACTCCTTTATCACTTTGGGTATACTCATATACTAATTATAAGATACTCCAATATAAACCACACGAAAAAATTGCAAGAGAGTCTATAGTTTTTAGCATATTTTGTAAATACATTCATATTCGCATATAAAAATGAGTATGTCTAAATAATTGTACATACCACCTCTAAAAAGGTGTGAATACCACCTAGGTGGTCTTATATACTCGTATACTACACATACATACCCTCAGTTGCGCAAGATAATTCCTACGTTGTGAGATACGAAATAGGGAGTAACTACACCCAGGAGTAGGAAAAAGGCTTCCTATATATATATATATATTAAACTCCAGAACGGTACACCAATATAGACCGTTAGAATGTACCATTCCAAGAGTTAAACCAGTATAGCCTCCAGAATGGTATTGACAAGTATGATCTAAACAACAAGGTATCTGTATTCCAAACAAAAGCAGCGCACTAGCAAAAAGAGATGGGAACATACTTATCAATTCCATTCCGGTACCGGCTGGAATGGACGAAACATGCCATACCAGCACCGAAACCGGCACACCGTAGTCTGTACCGGCCTTAATACCGGTCATTCCGGTAAATTCCAGTCTATTCTGGCCATTTTGGTCATTTCGGTACTAGGCAAAATTGAAGTGACCACTCCTTTGAATCAGCTTAGAAGAGCCAATCCAATACTACTCCTTTGGTAAGTGAAATTATGCTAGACTAGTTGTAATATCCCGTTTGTCGTTAGTGGATGCAATAAAAAATTAGAGAGGGATTAAGATAATCAAAAGAGAAAAAAATCAGAAATTGAGAGAGGAATGGGCCACGCAGCCCATAGTCAAGTGGAGAAAAAAACAGGCTTAGTGGCCCGTGGCCTATGAGGAAACCAGAAACCAACTAAAGAAGGAGGGGGAACCCTAGGGTGCTACAATACCGCCGCTGTCACTGTAGCATGGTACTGTAGCAACCCCTATCCTCTATGGTGATGCCCCTCTCCTCCGATGCCTCTTCATTGTGGTGGCCAGCCAAGAAAAAAGGAAGAACAAGGAAGAAGAGAGAAGGGAAGAAGAGAGGGAAGGGGAAGGTTCGCGGGCTGCATCGTGGTCTACAGCGGTTCGTCAAGGATAACCCCGGTTTGCCCCCGAATAGATGCATATTTGATTGTTGTAGCAATGTCGGTATTTCTGTCTCCTCAGGACAGATCATGTTAGACAGACGTTTTGATGTAGTTAAGTATGGATTTAGTCTTGGGCTTCTCCTAGAGAGATGTAGAGGACGTCAATAGCTTTCGATGAAGTGCTAGATCGTATTATTTGGACCTCTCTAGGAAAAGTTATGAATTTATTAGTGCGACTGTTCTGCGAATATGTCACTATTTTGACAGGTTTTAGTAATCTGACTTGAGCGATCGGTTAAAGGGAGAATTAGAGGATCTCAGTATAACAAAAGTTCTAGATAATTGTCGTAGCTTTCAGGGAAGCCCAAGAACGCGAAATTTGGACAAATGAGCTGAAAGTTATGATTGTTTTAGTGTACTGTCCAGAGAACCTGACGTGAAATCGATGTTTTGTTAATCAGCATAAAAGGGATATTAGATGGCCGAATCAGGAAGGTCCACCAACTAGGTTTAGTTGGGGAATTTGATAACCTTTAAATGAAGTCCAAGAACACCTCATTTGGACTCCTGTACTAAAATATACGAATTTTAGAACATGACTGTTTCCAGAGGGGGCAGATCAGTATTTAGAAAAATTGGAGTTGGGATTGCGTTACAAGCTTTTGCTAGTTCGTGTTGCTTATATAGTTTATTTGGTCCAATATTGTTGTCTTAGTAAGCATTTAAAATGAATATTAGGTGGGGGACTGGTCCAGGGTGCAGCGCCGTTTTCACATCCTCCGTTCTCACGCGGTTAAGGCAAGAGCTTGTTTGTTGGTTTTGTGAATAAATGTGATATCTATGGTTGCTTGAGTGTTATGGATGTTGATGACCATGACTTTATTTGGCGTTGTGAATATATATATCATGCATGGATGTTGGAGTGTATGGATGCTTATGATATGAATGATAGAAGTATGAATGAGTTGAATTCATATGTGATGTTGCTGAAGAGGTATGACTATGATGATTCATGATTTGTGCATATGCATCATGTTGACAAAATGAAGACTTGGTCACATGGTGACCAAGTATTTGTTGAGATCCCCGTCATGTACATGACGGGCTTGAGGTCCCCACACTTGTGGAGTGTGGGCTTGAGGTCCCCTTTACTTGTAGAGTATTGGGCAATTGGTCCCTGGGCTTACGAGCACAGGCATGGTATGCGGCGACGGTCGCATATCTTGTATTACCGGTGAAATGAGACAAAGAGTGAAAGATAAAAGTTGCATTGCATAACTGCATCAATACATTGTGAGACCTGTTTTCGAGTAAAGCTTGGAAATGGAATGTTAATGTTGTAGATGTGAATTTAATGTTTCATTATTGGTACTTGCTGAGTCTTTGGGCTCACCCTTGCTTTTGTTGTGTTTTTAGGTACCTTTTGCAAGAACGACATGCATGGGAGGGAGTAGACATGAATTGGATTCACACACTGCCATCCACTTTTACAATTGATAAATTTCTAGATCGTACCTTAAAAAAATGAGCAAACTACTTAAGGATTGATTATGATTATGTTTCAAGCTTTGGATTAAGTGTAATAATGTTGAGTAGTGACTTTTGTATATCTCTGAATAGGCTAGATGCTTACATGTTTTGAATGCCTATTAATGATTCTGAGTGTTGGTTTATTTATACATGTTTTATTCAAATGCTGGAACCTCCTAGTAGTAAACCATACAGAGGAGGATCTGCCGGAATCTGATAGAATGTTTTGGCTTAGATTTGTTAATTGGGTAGCATTCCAGGCTCATGTGGGCTGGGGTGTTACACTAGTATGCTAGACTATGGTAAAATATATGAAATTATGAACTCATGTTGTATTATTTAACTACGTACGATCTTTGTGTTTATGAAGTCATTGAATTATATGTCATTTTTATTCTATGGTTATGTATTTGAAGGGAGATTCCAGGTGAAATTATGTGTGCATATATATATATATATATGGAACGATACACCGGAATAGACCGATACTGGTATATTCCATACCAAGAGGCAAACCGGAATGGCCTCCGGAATGGAATCGACAACTATGAATGGGAGTCCTTTTCCTCTACACCATGCCCTTACTCTGTTGACTCAACTATTTTCTCTTGTCCTGCAAAATTATCATACTCAGTTGTACAATCGACTAACAAATCTGAGAATCGGCTGGCAAAAGAGTTTTTGGCTCATTTGACACTGTTGGCGTATGGAATAGCAAAAGTAGCCATCACTACTACAGAAAACCTCATCACAGACGGTTCGGAACCGTCATCATAGACGGTTTTCGAACCGTCTGAAATTTTACGTCTATGATAACAAGCGGTTATCACAGAAGGTTATTGAGCCGTTTGTGATAAGGCACAACACAGATGATTTTATTTACCAACCACCTGTGATATGCACGATATCACAGACGGTTCTATTTATCAACCGTCTGTGATATGCACGATATCACAGATGGTTCTATTTACTAACCGTCTGTAATATATTGGATATCACAAACAGTTCTATTTACTAACCGTTTGTGATATTGTACATATCACACACGGTTCTATTTACCAACCGTGTGTGCTATGTTGGATAGCACAGACGGTTCTATTTACAAACCGTCTGTGATATGTACAATATCACAAACGATTAGTAAATAGATCCGTCTGTGATAGTTCTTTAAACCTAACTAAATTTTTTTGATTTTCAGCTAGCCTTAGGAATTGCTAGCCATGCCCTCTGAAAACAACAAGCAGGCAGAAAATAGATACATCACAGATGAATCAATCGTTGACAACTCAAAGTGATCATTTACAACTCAAAATCAATTAACAAAAGAATATGTATCAAGTATTATCACTAGAGTTACAATTTGAGGACAACATTCGAATTGCAGGAGAGCGGGTCGACCTCGCCAAGACGTAGGAGACCAGGGTTGATGGCCTATGGACTATATGGAACTTGATTAGGGAGTCCGAACGGCTACAAGCTCAAACCCAACGTGCAAGGTCGCAGGTAGAGGCGTTTGATCCGACAATCGCTGATCCTGTCACCATTGAAGCCGACGAGAAGGCTTACGAAGATTTGAAGGCTAAGATAGGATCGCTGATCCTTTTTTATCGTCTGTGATGTAAACAATATATGGTCTTTTATCGTTTGTGATGTAAACGATATATGATCCTTTTATCGTCTGTTTATTACTGGGCAACTCGTTTTAGTAATTAATTGCACATATAGAGGTCGTGCACGGGTTCTCCGTGCACGACCTCCATATGCAAAGTATTTATCACAGACAGTTCTACTTTAGAACCGTCTGTGATGTATGTTCAATACAGACGATTCGTATTAAGAACCGTCTGTGATGAGTGCGATTATCACAGACGGTTCGTATTAAGAACCGTCTGTGAATTATTACAGACGGGTCGTATTAAGAACCGTCTGTGATAGTAGCCTATCATAAACGGTTACTTTGGAACCGTTTGTGATGAGGCGTCTAGTATTAGCCTTTTTGTAGTAGTGCCTCTCTCCAAAAGAATTGCAAAAATATCACCGCAGAGCCACGTGTACGCGTCAAATAGCCAAGTTCGTGCCCCAAGGGCCAAGAATACGTCGTCCGCCCCAGGGGCACGGTTTTGGCTAGTTCGCCCCCAGGGGCACGGTTTTGGCTAATCCTGCCCCTAAGGGCACGACACTTCTTAGGTCCAGCCCCTTGGGGAGCAACGCAGCCAGGTTCAGCCCGAGGGGCACGACAATGGCCTCAGTCGGCCCCCAGCGGCACGAACACCCTCGCGTGATTCTTTTCTAAAACTAAAATCCGTGCTTTCGGCTTCCCTGGATTCTCGCTGTCACCCACATGCGCGTAAAACCCGGCGCTTCGAGCGTGGGAGCGAATCAGATTCCGCCCCGTTGCTTCGCGGTGCTATAAAACCCAACAATGCGCTCTCATTCCTCACACACCAGAACCATTCTGCTCTGCGCATAGAGACAAAGAGGATCAATCAAGCGAGAGGCAGCGCGATCAGTCGAAATTAGTTCCGATTTCACTGTCGATTTGAGGGTGTATAGAGAAGTGAAGATCTTCTAGAAGAGGTGTACACACTATGTTTATGAACTGTGTAGTTAGTATTGAAGTATTTAGTCGTAATTAATTAGTTGTCGTTAGTTAGTCGTAACTATTTAGTCGTAATTGAAATAGTTCTAATTAATTAGTCGCATGTAATTAGTCGTAATTTATTTTGTAAATTAGTTAGTTGTATTTAATGTAGTAGTCGTAGTTAATCGTAATTTTTCACTCGCAGCTAGTTAGTCATAATTAATTACTCGTAGTTTCTTAGTCATATTTAAAATCTGTAACTAAAATAGTTGTATTTAATTAAATGTAATAATTTAGTCGTATGAGCTACCAAGACCAATTTCAATCCTTCTTTTTTTCGATTCCAAAAAAGCCGCCAGTGTATCGTAGGTGTTTTCCGGTTTGTTGATTCGTACATGCTGTCGTTTGTAATACATGTAACCAACCGCAGCGCGTCATGTAATTCACAAATTACATTGTGAAGTCTCTCAAATTTTATTTCATAATTTTGTCAATCTTATTGTTCAAAATTTATTCCCTAACTTCACATAAAATGACGATGGCAGTTGGGGTGGGGGTGTTCGTGCTCTTAGGGGCCAGACTAGCCAAAACCATGCCCATAGGGCACAGATGACGTGTTCCGGGACCCTGGGGCACATACTTGGCTAGGTGGCGCGTCTGCGCAGCTCCGTGGTAATATTTTTGCAATTCTTTTGGAGATGGAGCTACTTTTGCTATTCCATACACCAATAGTGCCAAAACGGCCAGCTGAAAGCTCTAGGCAAGAGTGCAAGACCTGTGCTTCAATTCAAGGCCGGCTACTTTTGCACATCTATTTTGTACTATATGTACTGGACATGTGTATATGTCAGAATGCTATTTGTAAGAGTAAATTTAGCATAACTGCAAATTTACTATCCAAACTATCAATAAACTGGAACTTTTAGTTTGGATTTTTTTTTTTAAAAAAACTCCACCTTTAAGATTTTTTTTCATAAAATTGCAACTCTGTCACGCTTGAGTTGTCCCAACAAGTCAGGCCCATATGTCATACACACACTATGTTGTGGCTGTTACAGTGCGCCACCTAGACACACCACCTAGAGAAGTTGGGTCCACATGCCACCAGTGGTGTGGCCAAACATGCTATTTTTTGGCTCGGCACTGGACTTATGTCATGACATAGCAATGTTGTTTGCCATGCCACAAATGGTGGTGTGGCAAATAAATCAGATTCTGAAATAAATTAGGTGATGGGTTATTAATAAAAATAAATTAAAATAGGTTAAATAATAAAAATTATTTACTACTCACTCCACGTATGTGTGCTTTGGGGGCAAAATTTTTTGGTTTTGCATCGGATAGGAGACATACATGTCCATGCTTAAGACCGGTCCAAAATACCTGAAGTGGGATGGTCCTAGGTCCACTCCAGTCCATCGGAATGGGTCATAGATCTAGGACTTAAAGCTCTATTTGGAACGCGGAAATTTTTCTGATTTTTATAGGAATTAAACTATTTTCAATTAAAATTTTGGAAATTTTTTGCAAAATTCTTGCGTTGTAAATAGACCCTTAGGTGTTAAAACCATAAGAGAATCCATTTCTCGTCCCCAGATTGGTTTAACCAAAAACCGATGGGGATCGGCTAGTTTTCACTTGTTTTTTTAACCATGCTTAAGACCGAACATTCCTAAGTATCATCACAATTTTGTCAATTTGCAAATCTGTAATACATGATCTGTAATTTACTATTTCCATTGTTGGGCTATCCCTCCATATAAAGACCCATATCAGCCCACAAGCCCAAGAAATGACAACCATTGATCACCCTAAGAATGAAGGGTGGAGATACCTCCTCCTAGTGTGGGGATGAAACAATAAAACCCTAAGCCTCCCTTCAGCAGCCAGAGGGAGAAAAAGAAGTAGCAGCAATCAAAAAAGGAAATACAACAACAAGAAAGGAGAGGGGAAGAAGTGTTGTTCCAGCTTGAGTGCACCTGCGCGATCTTCATCAAGTGGGCGATCGGAGTAGCAAACGTGGTCGGATCTGCCTCCAATTTGGTTTGTGAGCTCCTGACTCGTAACTCTTTGATATGTGAGGTTGGATTGAGGATTAGATTAGAGGAGCTTCAGTTTTTAGAGGGATTTGTCAGTTCAGGTAGCAGCAGATTCAGCACTGAGCGGATTTGGTAGAAGTTATGTTTGAGTGATAAACATTGTCCGATTTGGCTGAAATTTGGAAAGCTTGTTGGGAACTCGTGGATTCACATTCCTGCCAACTTTCATGCAGTTTGGATCTGTAGTTTGCTAGATATGAACTGAAATCCAAAGGGGACAGAGGATAGGTTATGTTCAGCCTATTGGTTACTTCTTAATCTTGTGTTGTTGTTATTGTTGATGTGCCAAGGTTTCACCATGATGGTGGTATTGTTGCTGCTGTAATTTCTCTAGTGTAATCTAAAGAAGACTCCATTGTACCCATTATTGATATAGTGGAAGATTTAGGAGTGGACCGTTTGGTCCCGTGGTTTTTGCTCATCACATTGAGGAGATTTTTTTCACGTTAAAATCCTTGTGTCAATGTGCATGTGACCTTATTGATTATTCCGCTGCATATCTGCTAGTTGCAATTTTCTCACAGGTCATCACGAGAAGGAAAAGAGGTTGCTTGGACTACTGTCTGGTCATGTAAACCTCAACAAAGTGGTATCAGAGCTTTGTGTGTTTGCCTTGTGGTGAAAGATGAAACTGAATACTAGCAGAATGATCTCACTAAATGGTACAAATTACCAAGCTTGGAAGGGCAAGATGGAGGACTTACTCTATGTGAAGGAGTATTACAAGCCGGTGTTTGCACTTGAGAAACCGGATGACAAAACCGATGATGAATGGAAGATACTTCATCGCCAAGCTTGAGGGTTCATTCGACAATGGGTTGATGACAATGTATTGAACCATATTAGTGATGAGACACATGCACGCTCCTTATGGCAGAAGTTGGAAGAGTTGTATGCTCGGAAAGAAGGTACAAATAAAATATTCTTGATAAAGAAATTAATGCACTTGAGGTACCGAGAGGGCACTCCTGTGGCTGATCATGTGAATGTATTTCAAAGCATTATCAATCAGCTCTCCTCTATGAGAATCACATTTGATGATGAAGTTCGTGCCTTGCTACTACTTGGGTCATTGCCAGACTCTTGGGAAACTCTTAAAGTTACCTTGTGCAATTCAGCTCCAAATGGTACTGTCACTTGGAACTATGTGAAGACAAGGTGATAAATGAGGAGGCAAGAAAGATTGCTGAAAGGGAGAGTTCCTCCTCACATTCAGAAGTGTCGATCACTGAGTCAAGGGGGAGAAGTAGGAACCAAGGTCCAAAGAAAAGTACATTTAAAAATATAAGCAAGTCAAGAGGAAAGTATGCAAATGTAGAATGTTATCATTGCCATAAGAAAGGACACCTCAAGAAGTTCTGTCGAAAGCTGAAGCGGGAGAACAAGAAAAAGAAGAAGACACAGAAACATGACAGCGACAGCGATAGTGAGGTGAACCATATTACTTCTGTTGTTGAGGATATGATGATTCTTGTTGATGAAGACAACAAAAGTAATGTTGGTAAGAATATTTTAACTGTTGAGGAAATGGTCACTGTAGTTTCTGATGATGTGACCATCAACTTTGTGGGTGATGATGAGATGGTTTGGATACCTGACAGCGGTGCTACAATTCATGCTACATCTCACAGAGAGTTCTTCACAAACTACATCCCAGGTGACTTTGGAATTGTGAAGATGGATAACAATGATTGTGCTCAAATCATTGGAAAGGGAGATGTGCACTTGGAGACTGCAAATGGTACAAGGTTAACTCTCAAGTTTGTGAGGCATGTTGTAGTGCTTCGGCTCAACATTATTTCAGTTGGATTGCTTGATGAAGACAACTACAATAGTAGTTTTGGAGATGGACAATACAAGCTCACCAAGGGAAGCATAGTGGTTGCAAGAGGTAAAATTGTTTCTCTCTTGTATCATGTTCATGCTAAAGTTTATAGTGTTTCTGTCAATGCACTAGAGAAGGAGGATCCTTGTGTTTTATGGCACAAGAGGCTCGGGCACATGAGTGAGAACGGAATGACGATGCTAGTCAAGAAGGATCTCCTATCAAGGATGAAGAGTGTACACTTGAAAAGTGTGAAGATTGCCTAGTGGGAAAGCAGCACCGGGTTGCTTTCAAAAGTTAGCCTCCTCACAAGAAGCCAGAGTTGCTGGATTTGGGTGCATTCCGATGTGTGCAAGATGTCGGTAAGTTCGATCGGTGGTGCTAAGTACTTTGTCACTTTCATTGATGATTTCTCCAAGAAAGTTTGGGCTTATCCCTTGAAGTCCAAAGATCAAGTGTTGAGTGTATTCAAGCAATGTCAAGCCTTTGTTGAAAGAGAAACTGAGAAGAAGATAAAGTGCATCCGTACTGATAATGGAGGAGAATACATTGGTCCATTTGATGCATATTGCAAGGAGCAAGGAATTAGGTATCAATTTACTCATCCTAAGACACCATAACTAAATGGCGTTGCTGAGAGGATGAACAGGACATTGGTGGAGAGGGTTCGATGCATGTTGTTGTCACATACAAAGCTACCAAAGCACTACTAGGGTGAGGCTTTGATGACTGCAGTTTATCTTATTAATCTATCACCATGTTATCTTTTGCAAGGAGATGTTCCTAACAAGGTTTGGTATGACAAGGATGTGTCATATGACCACCTAAAGGTGTTTGGGTGCAAAGCCTTTGTTCATATTCCTCAAGATGAGAGGTTAAAACTTCATGCAAAAACACGTCAGTGCATATTCCTTGACTATGGTTTGGATGAATTTGGTTGCAAGTTATTTGATCCTATAGCAAAGAAGGTTGTGAGAAGTCGTGACGTTGTGTTTGTTGAAGACCAAATTATTGAGGATATTGCGAAGGTAAAGGTGCAAGTTCCTCAACAGTAAGACATGGTTGATTTAGACCCAGTTCCTGCAGTTCCAGCTCCACAACAAGCTGAAGGTGATGTTACAAATGATGTGCAAGGTACAGGTGATGATGGTGCTCCCCAAGAACAGCAAGTTGATGCTGATGGGCATGACATGCAACCACCAGTACTAGAAGCTCCACCAGCAGTTCCACTCAGACGATCTACCAAAGATCGCAGGGCCTCTACCAGGTATTCCTCAGATGATTATGTGGTGTTATTATCTGATGGTTCAGAACCTGAGTGTTTTGCAGAAGCAAAAGATGATGAACATAAGGAGTGGATGAAAGCTATGCAAGACGAGATGGATTCCTTGCATAAGAATCACACATATGAGTTGGTAAAGTTGCCTAAGGGCAAGAAAGCATTGAAGAACAAGTGGGTCTACAGAATCAAGCAAGAAGAGCACAATGTACATCCAAGGTACAAGGCCAGGCTGGTTGTGAAAGGTTTCAGTCAAAGAAAAGGATAGATTTTGATGAGATCTTTTCTTCGGTGGTGAAGATGACATCCATTCGGGTGGTTCTTGGCTTGGCAGCTAGTCTCAATTTGGAGATTGAGCAGATGGATGTGAAGACAGCGTTCCTTCACGGGGACTTGGAGGAAGAGATATACATGGAGCAACCTGAGGGGTTTGTTAAGAAAGGTAAGGAAGACTTTGTGTGCAAGTTGAAGAAAAGTTTTTATGGCCTGAAACAAGCACCAAGGCAATGGTACATGAAGTTTGATTCTGTTATGGGGGAGCAAGGCTACAAGAGGTGTACCTCAGACCATTGCGTGTTTATTCAGAGGTTTGCTAATGATGATTTTATCATCTTATTGCTATATGTTGATGATATCTTGTTGGCAAGAATGTCTCTAGGATTACAGAGCTGAAGAAGAAGTTGAGTAAGTCATTTGCCATGAAAGACTTGGGGCCAAAAAAGATTCTTGGTATAAGAATTGAGAGAGATAGAAGTTACAACAAGTTATATCTGTCCCAAGAGAAGTATATTGAGAAGATACTTCTGAAGTTTCACATGGACAATGCAAGATCTGTGAGCTGTCCACTCGCAGCTCATTTCAAGTCAAGCACCAAACAATGCCCTTCTACTGATGAGATGAAGAGGGAAATGCAGAACATTCCATATGCCTCAGTAATTGGAAGTTTAATGTATGCTATGGTGTGTACAAGGCCTGATATTGCTCATGCAGTTAGTACAGTGAGTAGATTCATGTCTAATCCTGGAAGACCGCATTGGGAAGCTGTGAAGTGGATTTTGAGATACCTTCGGAGCAGTACTAAGCTAAAGCTTTGCTTTGGTAAAGGTGAGCCTGTGTTGGTTGGACACACAGATTCCGATATGGCCAGAGATGTCGATAGTAGGAAGTCTACTTCAGGGTATTTGATTACCTATTAAGGGGAGTTGTGTCATGGAAAAGCAAGGTGCAGAAATGTGTGGTATTGTCTACAACTGAGGCTGAGTTCATTGCAAAGACTGAGGCGAGCAAGGAACTATTGTGGCTGAAAAGGTTGACTAGTGAGCTTGGACTTGATCAAGATAAGTATGTGTTGTTTTGTGACAACCAAAGTGCTATCCACTTGACCAAAAATTCCAGTTTCCACTCAAGGTCGAAGCATATTGATGTTCGATACCATTGGATTCGAGAGGTGTTGAATTCTAAGCAAATGTAGCTTGAGAAGGTTCACACTGACAACAATGGGGCTGATATGTTGACCAAGGTAGTGACGAGAAAGAAACTCGAGGTATGCCAGCAAATGGCTGGCATGATTGAGATGAGGTGTTAATTCCTTCATAATGTCGGGAGGGAGAGTTTGTTGGGCTATCCCTCCATATGAAGACCCATCTCAGCCCACAAGCCCAAGAAATGACAACCATTGATCACCCTAAGAATAAAGGGTGGAGATACCTCCTCCTAGTGTGGGGATGAAATAACAAAACCCTAAGCCTCCCTTCAGCAGCCAGAGGGAGAAAAAGAAGTAGCAGCAATCAAAAAAGGAAATACAACAACAAGAAAGGAGAGGAAGAAGTGCTGTTCCAGCTTGAGTGCACCTGCGCGATCTTCATTACGTGGGCGACCGGAGTAGCAAACGTGGTCGGATCTGCCTCCAATTTGGTTTGTGAGCTCCTGACTCGTAACTCTTTGATATGTGAGGTTGGATTGAGGATTGGATTAGAGGAGCTTCAGATTGTAGAGGGATTTTGTCAGTTCGGGTAGCAGCAGATTCAGCACTGAGCGGATTCGGTAGAAATTCTGTTTGAGTGATGAAACATTGTCCGATTTGGCTAAAATTTGGACAGCTTGTTGGGAACTCGTGGATTCACATTCCTGCCAAGTTTCATACAATTTGGATCTGTAGTTTGCTAGATATGAACTGAAATCCGAAGGGGACAGATGATAGATTGTGTTCAGCCTATTGGTTACTTCTTAATCTTGTGTTGTTGTTATTGTTGATGTGCCAAGGTTTCACCTTGACGGTGGTATTGTTGCTGCTGTAATTTCTCTAGTGTAATCTAGAGAAGACTCCATTGTACCCATTATTGATATAGTGGAAGATTTGGGAGTGTACCGTTTGGTCCCGTGGTTTTTGCTCCTCACATTGAGGAGATTTTTCCACGTTAAAATCCTTGTGTCAATGTGCATGTGACCTTATTGATTATTCCGCTGCATATCTGCTAGTTACAATTTTCTCACAGGTCATCACGAGAAAGAAAAGAGGTTGCTTGGACTGTCTTGTCATGTAAACCTCAACATCCATTAGATTCTGGCTGTTACTGTTAAACAGACCTGCCAAATATTTATAAATTTATAAACATGTACAAATATTGCAGGTGAAAAAAATAATAATAATCAGAATTCACTCAATCTCCCATGTGAGAAGCATTAGCACGCGCAGACGAGTCTCTGCACACGTTTTCCTCTGTCACGTCGTCCTGTAATTTCATTCACTTGTGCATCTAAGTCTTTATGCTGTACTGTGATGCAAGCAGGTCAACACCAAGTCAAGCGACAATTTTTTTTTGGGGGGGTAGGAGACACTTCATTTAGAGAAGGAATGCGAACAAGATTCACTGCATTAGCATACAAACATGGCACCTGCAGTTCTCTGCCTTCCAACTCCCACTCTTTCTCCACACCGTACCCTCATCCTCATGACTCATCTTCTCATGTTCCTGTCGTCCAACGCCATTGCACAATCCATCAACAAATCCGAGATCGACCGGCAGCCTCTCCTCTCCTTCAAGTCCGGCCTCTCCAACGACCCCCACGGCGTCCTGCGCTCATGGCGCAACGACTCGCTCGACTTTTGCAGCTGGAGAGGGGTCACTTGTGGTATGACTGTTCCACTTCGTGTCGTTTCACTGAACTTGAACTCCCTAAATCTGACTGGAAAGCTATCGCCTTGCATAGCTAACCTTACTTCACTAGCACGAATGGATCTTGGAAACAATCAAGTTTCTGGAACCATACCTGAGGAGTTAGGCACACTACGACACCTACAGTTTCTGATGCTTGCAAGTAACAACCTTGAAGGTACCATCCCTAGCTAGGTCATTGGGTTCTAGTAAATCTCTTACCTACGTCAATCTTGGATACAACCTTCTTAGTGGAGGTATCTCTGATTCCTTGGCAAATAGCCTGTCACTCAGTGAGCTAAACCTGACAAGTAACAGCTTCTCTGGAATAATCCCTGCTAATTTGTTCAACGGCTCATCTGAACTTCTTGTTGTTGATCTTCGAAGAAACATTTTTTCTGGGCTTATCCCAGATTTCTATAAGATGTCCGCCCTCCAAATTCTTAACCTTGCAGAAAATAACCTTTCTGGAAGCATACCTCCATCACTAGGAAATGTTTCTTCCCTCACTAACGTATCGCTTTTTATGAACAACTTAGTAGGATCAATTCCAGAGAGTTTGAGTAATATGCACAACCTTACTGTGCTGAATTTAGGATATAACAACCTATCAGGGTACGTCTCAGCCAAACTTTGTAACATCTCATCACTCATTGTCCTTCGCTTAGCCCAAAATAACCTTATTGGAAGGATACCATCCGGCATTGGTTACTCACTACCAAAACTTCAAAGTTTGTCCATGTCGGGTAACAAATTCGAGGGATCCATCCCAGCTTCACTAGCTAATGCATCGAAGCTCCTAGTGATTGATCTTAGAAATAACTCACTGACTGACCCAGTGCCATCTCTAGGATCTTTATCTGACTTATATGCATTACTTCTGGGAAGTAACTACCTAGAAGCTAAAGATTGGGCATTCCTTAGCTCTCTCACAAATTGTACGCGACTACAAATATTGGCAATTGATGGGAATGACCTGAATGGAAGTCTGCCTAGATCAGTTGGCAATCTTTCCACAACTTTACTACGTATAGACCTTGGACATAACCAAATCGTTGGCACAATACCAATTGAGATAGGCAACCTTCGAAATCTCCAAATGCTTGCTATGGACCAAAACTTGCTCTCGGGGGGGATTCCTTCTGTAATTGGGAATCTAAGCCAGCTATTTCTCCTAATCCTATCAGGCAACAGACTTTCAGGTCAGATCCCATCCACAATAGGTCATGTTTCTCAATTGAGCGAGCTTCATCTAGATAATAACAACTTGAGTGGAAACGTACCAGCAAGTTTAGGAAACTGCGAGCGATTGCTTATGCTTAACTTATCTGTTAACAGCCTTCATGGATCCATACCAAGTCAGCTCCTCAATATCACTTCCCTTTCTTTGGGTTTGGACTTGTCAAACAACTACCTTACAGGATGGATACCGCAAGAAATTGGTGCATTGATCCATCTTGGTCTTCTCGATGTTTCCTTCAATAATTTGTCTGGTGAAATTCCTGTTTCAATTGGGCAATGTGTTAATCTACTGTCTCTCAAGTTGAAAAGAAACATGCTTAATGGAACCATACCTAAGTCTTTCAGTAACCTGAATTCCATCGATCTGATTGATCTTTCTCAAAACAACTTCGTTGGACAAATTCCAGAGTTCTTTGGGAACTTCCCTTTTTTGTTGCAGCTTGATCTATCCAACAACTACTTTGAAGGGCCAATTCCAACTAGTGGCATCTTTCTGAATAGTAGCGCAGTAACCTTGAATGGCAACACAAGGCTGTGCGAAAGTGCAACCACCATCATTTTTGGATTCCAAATGTGCCCCGCCACATCAGCTGGTGAAACCAAGAAGAATGCACGCTTATTGGTAATAGTAATTCCGCCAGTTACTATCGCCTTATTCTCACTCTTATGCTTTATGGCCACTCTTCTGAAGAGAAGGCAAGCACATGCAACTCCATGCTACAAGGAGACGATTAAGAAGGTGTCATATGGTGACATCCTTAAAGCTACGAATTGGTTCTCTCCAGTCAACAAGATCAGCTCAAGTCGCACTGGTTCGATCTACATTGGCAGGTTCGAGTTTGAGACAGACCTAGTTGCCATCAAGTTGTTCCATCTCGACGAGCTCGGTGCGCACAACAGCTTTCTTACTGAGTGCGAGGTGCTAAGAAACACCCGTCATCGCAATCTAGTTAAAGCTGTTACCTTATGCTCGACAGTGGACTTCGAGAACAACGAATTCAAAGCCATAGTTTTTGAGTTCATGGCCAACGGAAGCTTGGACATGTGGGTGCACCCAAAGCTACACCAAAACAGCCCCAAGAGAGGCCTGAGCATGAGCCAGAGGATAAGAATAGCAATGGATGTGGCTTCTGCATTGGAATATATGCACAACCAGCTGACGCCTCCTCTAATCCACTGCGATATGAAGCCAAGCAATGTTCTTTTGGACTACGATATGACTGCGCGAGTTGGTGATTTTGGGTCAGCAAAGTTTCTCTCTTCAAGTCTTGGTAGTTCAGAAGGCTTGGTTGGTGTGGGAGGAACAATTGGATACATCGCACCTGATGAGTTCAACACTTTTCTCTATTTATTATCAGTTTCTCTTGTATTAACATGCAGTTGTTGCTTTTGCAGAGTATGGAATGGGATGCGAAATCTCGACTGGATGCGATGTTTATAGCTTCGGAGTGTTGCTGCTGGAAATGCTCACCGGAAAGCGGCCGACTGATGCGATGTTCACCGATGGCCTGAGCCTTCACAAGGTTGTGAGGTCCGCTTTTCCAGATAGACTACGAGAGGTTTTAGATCCCCATATGCCCCACGAGGAGCACCATGCGTGTGCGGCAGTGTTTCTGCAGAGCTATGTGTTGCCATTGGTTGAAGTTGGCCTCTCGTGCTCGATGGAATCGCCGAAAGATCGACCGGGAATGCGAGAAGTTTGTGCCAAAATTTTTGCGATTAACGAGTCATTCCTTCAGTCCGGGTGATTAACCTACACTTTCTTGAATAAAAATCTGCGACGTGGATATCTTACTATTTTTTACACAGTGTTGAAGCATTTTACTGAATTTATTCTCTGAGATACGTGTGCATTTTACTATAGAATAATTGATTATTTGCCACTACAGAGAGGTGAATTTCACGATTTGCCACTGTACTCCCTTTTACTACAGGGAATAATAAACTGCTTGCTTGCTTGCTGAATTAATACATTGCAGGTGTGTTTCTTACTTCTGTAGGGCTTATTTCAATGGGCTGGGATCCCGCCTAAATTATGTGGGAGAAAACTCTAGAAAAATATTTCTTGACCCAACGGAGAGTGTATTTGGGTCAGGAAAACGCTACCGGTTGGGAAAAAAATTTCGGAGGCTAGCGATAGGCCCGGTTATCGGCGGTTACCGGATTTTCAAAAAAAATTCGGCCGAAAATTTTCGAATAGAACTTCGAAATTCCAATTTTTACTGGCTAGAACCAGCCGAAAAATCGGCAAAATTTCGGCAAAAATTGTAAGTCATATGGTTAAGACCAAACACGAAGTGATATGGTTAAGACAAAACACGAAGCAATGGATTCAAAAAAGGCTGGTCGCCAGATGACCTGATCACATTACCAAATATCTTACATCAACATGATTATGGCCCTACCAACTAAGAACACACACTTCAGAGTTCAGGCCAACACACATGCAGATTAACATCTCATTATGTGGAGATCATGTGAATATGATCATAATCTTAGTGTGTTGAACAATTGGCAATAGCGTCGAGGTGTTTGGAGAAACCCTCATTTTCGGTGAAGTTCATGTGCTGTCAGGCTTCAGGCTGTCTGACCGGCCTTGGTGGCGGTCAAACCGGCCGTGCCTTGGGCTGTTTTGCAAATGAGAGGCTAGCGGTCTGACCGGACAGTGTGGCGGTCTGACCGGCTACCGTTGAGTGGTCAGACCGGCCATGAAAGTGGCTTTGGATTTTTGAGCTGGGCCAAAAATAGAGGGTGTAGGCAAGAGAAGAGGTTCTACTGCTCTTGGTCCCATAATTTTTGGAGCATCCAAGCAAAAGTTCTATTCGTTTGAAAATTCCAGAGAAGGTTCGGGTTTCCAGGCTGGAATTTTGGCTAAGTCATAGACTGGCGGTCAGACCGGCTTTTGGCTGGCGTTCTGACCGGTAAAGGGAGCGGTCAGACCGGCCTTGGTGGCGGTCTGACCGGTTTTTGCTTGGTTCGTCGTCCCGCATGGTGGCGATGTGTGTTTGTTAGGTCAAGTTCATGTTTATCAGTGCATATGTGTTGCATGATGCATGTTTTGGCTAACGTGGGTCAAGTTGTGAAGAACTTATTCTCGGATTCGTGTTTGCTTGTCTATTGCTGTGCAGGTGGCTTGCAGGTCTATGACGGTCAACGGCGAGGGGGATCGGGACTAAGCTTGGAGAGCTGAGGTCCAGAACGATCAAGGATGCCGGGTGAGGTCAGAGGACTCAAGCGGGGCGCATAATGGACATGGCTGACCGAACAGGCGGTTCGGTGCGACTGGTTGGATCAAGCGGCGCAGAAGTCGTTGCAAGTGCTCAGTGGTGCCGGTGGGATTCGGATGGGAGAGACTTGGCGACATGAAGCTGTTGATCAACCTACACGTGGCGAAGCAGGCGATTGCTTCACCAGGATTGGACTTGGTCTTTTGGAGAAATATCGAGAAGGGGTATTTTGGTAATTCCACCAAATACTACATTGGTGACTTTTGGCTAAACCGCGGCGCGGGTCGGCGCATGGTGAAGCGGTTTAGGTCAATCGATGATGAAGACGACGCTTTGAGATGCGTGCGTGTGTTAACTCATTTGTGTGTTAGGGTTTAATGGGTGTCGTAATGATATATTCCCTAGATGCTTAGCCTCCATATAAATAGGGGTGTTGTGTTGGCTGTTGGGGCTGTTGAAGCCCATGGAGAGCCAGCCAAACCGTTTGCACTTGTTGCCCTATTTGGTTTAGGGTTTTTGAGGAGAGAAAGGGAGAGCTAGGGTTTAGGGATTGGATTGTGTGCTCATGTGGTGAGCTTTGTCCTCCTAGATTAGAGTGGCTGTAAACAACAATCATCCATCTATCCAAATCAATCCAACCAGATTTCACAAGATGAATCTCTATTTCGTTTTTGTGTTCATCCTCTCTATTTGATGATTTTGGGGCTTTTTTGATCCGTGAGTTTTTGCTTGGTTTCTTCTCTTGATCTAGCTTGCTGTGACATGTGGGAACACATCTAGGATCATCTTGATCATCAATCATCCACGAGCAAGTCTCTAGATCAAGTTTTCGTTTTTGCTCGGTTTTAAACCCTCCTTTGGTAAAATGGAAAAATGTCAAAACTTTGATGTGGATCTACTCAATCATTGCTTGGAATAGGTTCCTAATATCCTTAGGAAGGTGTGTTCTAAATTTGATCAAGTTTGGCCGAGTAGATCAAAAGTTAGACTGATTTTAGTTTCGGTTTTCAAGCTGATTTTCCTGTTCATCGTGCTAAAGGTCAGACCGCCCATCTGAGAGGTCAGATCGCTAGGCAAATCGGTCAGACCGCCCCTGTGAGAGGTCTGACCGCTAGGCAAATTATTCAACCCGATTTATGAGAGGTCAGACCACCCAAGTATTTTGGTTTTGAGCTTTTGATTGTTTTGCTTTGGGGTTTTGATTGAATTCAATACAAGTCTTCCACTGTGCTTGTTGATTGATCTTCATAGTTTTCATAGCTATTGGAGTAAACATTGTGTTAAATCCGATCGTAGGTGAAAAAGTTGAGCGTGCTCCTATTCCCCCTCTAGTCGCCTCTTCGGTCCTACACATTAGCTCGCACCCAAACACACACCAGTGGAACACTTGCTACATCCAAAATCATGACAGTGAAGGAGTCTGTAGTCTGCACTATAAATAACTCATCAAGCTGCATGTAACATCCCATTTTTGGGGTTTGTTCAAATTCAATTTGAATTCAAAATTTTCAACTCAAAGTTTCATTCAAATTCAAATCTCCGGGTTTCACTTCCTTCTTGGGCTCAGCCCAGCCTGTTTTATTCCCTGCCCCAGCCCAAAGCACGCCCTACCGCTCAGGACGCATGCTGGAATGTGCCGTGCGCACGTGGACGCGCTACGCGTGCGCCCCCAGACCGCTCCCGCTAACGCACCGCCTCGCCATGCCGCGTCAATCAGGTCAACGCATGCCATGCGCATTGCCTCCACGTCCGTGCAGCGCCCGCCCCCCCCCCCCGCCCCGCTCCTCCTTTTTCCTCTTGTCGTCCCGACCAGCTCGCTGCGTGCGCGCTCGCTCCGCCAGCGTTCAACTCCTCGCGCGCCGCGTCCGTGCCATCAATGCCAGCCGCGCCGCACGCTGGGGCTGAGCCACCCTCGGCCTCCGCACCACACTGTGCCGGCACAGTGCCGCGTCGCCCCCGCCTTCAGTGCACCTCAACGGCCCCTTTCCCCTCCTCGGCTATTTAAGACACACCAGCCCTCCCTGATGCTTTCCCCACCTCCGCCCTACCCCCAATTGCCTCCCCACCGCCTCCCTCGCCCCCGAGCACCATTGAGACCCTTTCTTCCTTCCCCCCGGCCATTTTCGCCGCCACCGTTGCCTTTCAAGCTTCGCTGCACCTCGATCCAATTGGCTACACCAGGAGCACCCTGAGGATATCCCGATGGCATTCCAAGTGTCACCGAGCATCTTCTTCCTCTCCGGCGAGCCCTCCGCGTCGCCTACCTCGCCGCCACCTTGGGTCACCGTCGCTAGCCATCCCCCGTCCATCTCCGGCGTCCCGCGGAGCCGTGCTGTGGTCGCCATCGAGGAGCTCGAAATACCTCCATTTGAGAGGGAGAGAGAGGGAGTGGGTTGGGGGAACGGGGAGAGGAGGAGACGGGGCATCTAGGGCACCCTTTTATAGGGGTCGCGTGGGAGGAGAGAGGCGGGAGCAGCATGCTCGTCGCCGTGGAGCTTTAGGCCACGCAGGGCATAGGGAGGCTCTAGAGGTGACAGGGGCAGGTGGAAGGGGAGGAAACTAGAGGAGCGGTGGCGGCAGAGAATCCGGCACTTAATGCTCGTTGACAGGGGTGGCGAGATGAGCTAAGGCGATGGGACAGGGGAGGCGAGATGATGCCGCTGCAGCATGGGCGCTACAACGGGCAGAAAGGGGAGGAAGACGACAGGGAAGACAAGACCGACAGCGGGCTCTCTGCACGCAATGAGGCGAGCGCGGTCAGGCGGGTGGGTCATGGCGCGCGAGCTAGGCATTGGTGGGCGAAGGTGCGGGAGGGGAAACGGGCCGAGCGAGATTCGACCCGAAAGAAAAGAGGGATTTCAAATTAGTTTTTGAATTAAAGAAAATAAGAAAACCAAAAAGGCTTTTTAGAAAATAGTTAAAAGAGTCCAAAAATTCAAGAAAAATACACAAAAATTCCTCGAGTTATTTGGACTTAATAAAATTATTTATAACTATAATTTAGCTTTTGAATTTTGCAATCAAATTATTTTTGGCTTTCGGGATAAAAGAAAACCCCTTTTTAAATTCCAGAAAATCCAAGAAATTCATTAAAATACTCTTTTGACTTTTGAAACCAATAAAATCCAAGGAATTAAATAAACCAAGTTTTGAATTAATTGAAGTTTGATTAACTCATATTAAATTATTTTTGGTTTCTAAAATTTCAAGTTCAAGCTTTAACAATTCAATAAAACTCCTTTTAAAATTTTAGAAAATCAAGAAATCTCTTTTACAACTCAGAGAAAGCAATAAAATAATAATTTATTAATTTTTTTGAAATAGTAACAGAACTTTGGGATGTTACAAGCTTCATATTCCTTCAACTTCTACTCCTCCGGCAAGTACTAATGATCCCTGCACTGACGACTCCTCTTAGACATCGAGATATGCTCTTCGTGACCGTTCACGACTCCTCTTAGACATCGAGATATGCTCTTCGTGACCGTTCTTTCATTAAGATTCCAGCCAGATATGGTTTCTGTGCAGGAGCAGCTCATGAGCCTAGTACTTATCAGGAGGCAGTTCTACTACCCGAGTGGCAGTTAGCTATGTCTGATGAGCTTGCAGCTCTAGAGGGTACTGGTACATGGGATTTTGTGCCACTACCCCCTCAATCAATCCCTATCACGTGCAAATAGGTGTACAAGGTAAAAACCAAGTCGGATGGTTCTGTGGAACGCTATAAGGCTCAACTTGTTGCTAGAGGTTTTCAGCAGACTCATGATCGAGATTACGATGAGACATTTGCTCCAGTTGCTCACATGATGACAGTTCGCACTTTGACTGCTGTAGTTGCTGTTCGGTCATGGAAAATTTCTCAAATGGATGTTAAGAATGACTTCCTTCATGGTGATCTACATGAGAAAGTCTACATGGAACCACCTCCGGGTGTTGAGGTCCCATCTGGGCATGTATGTCGCCTTCGAAAGGCTCTCTATGGGCTCAAGCAAGCCCCTCATGCCTGGTTTGAGCGATTTAGCTATGTGGTTCGAGCTGCTGGTTTCTCTCCTAGTTATGACCCTGCAATCTTCATTCACACCTCTAAGCGTGGGGCGTACATGTGACGACCCGACCCGGGGCCACCCGAGAGATCCTCCTGGACCAACCGGAAAGTCGACCATGACCTCCCAGGAGGTCCAATAGGATCACCCGAGGGAACCCCCAAGACCACCCAGGAGGTCCAGCAGGACCACCCGGAGGTACTAGGAGCGGACCCGAGGAGGTCGTGGAGCCAAGGAGCACCCCCAGGACCCCCACGACCAGGCCAGAAGGTGATCGTGGAGGGTTGGGATCACTCCAAGGTCCCCTGTGCAAACCGAGCTAGTCCCAAGGATCAACAACTAGCTCACACAGCATACAAAAGTGATAACATAAATCAACGCAAACTTTATTAATATCAACATAGTTGTTTACAAAGGAGGCAACAAGCCAACAAACCAAACACAGTTTAAGAGTAAACAATAGGCCACCCGATACACCACAGGCAATCGACTGGAGGGCGCATCCTAGTCGTCCAGAACTACAAGGTCCATCGCACAGATCTTCTCAAGCTTTTATTCCTGCTCAAAAGATTAATTCAAGCAAGAGTGAGCACTACTACCGTGCTCGCAAGTCACACCCGTGGAATAACAATATGACATGCATAAATGGATATATCAAAGGAAGGTTGATAAGGCTAGTTTTGCATAAAGCCAAGTTTATTTCAATTACAAATAATAAGTTTAAGGCAATTACCATAGATAAAATGCATTTGCAAAATCTCAATTTTAGTTGGATAACATTCATCATAATTGGTGAATGATACCCTCCTGTCATAAAATAGTTTTATCAAATCCTTTTGAAAACAAAACCAACATCTAACTTTGAGCAGTTCGGCCAGCATGTCCATAACCGTGGACATGGCTATTCGAATAGTTTTACACTCTGCAGAGGTTGTACACTCTTTCCACAAGACATGAGTTCTCTAGTTTGTTTGGCACATATCTATGCCACCTCTCACTGTCGAAGGTAAGAGGTCTAGAGTTCATGACAAGGCCTCTACAATGCATTGTTCCACTGCAGTCCACCCTCGCTAAGGTTTCACATCCCTCTTTGGGCTACCCGCCCGCAGAGTTCGTAGGGGCCCCCTCTTGCGCCATGTGGGACTAACAAGGTCATAACACGACCATCCATCCGAGATGGACCCACACAACCAAAGGATCAACTGCAATGGAACTTTGCAAATTAGTTGGCCAGGTCCACTCCCCACACTGGGACATGTGATTGCACGGTAAGGCATGGCATCATACACTCGCAGACCGGTTCTTAACTGACCTGGGCAACATCCTCAACCTTGGGGCGCCGGCTCACACGGCCCCTGTGCACTACCCGTGCACCCACCAATCAAGAAAACCAAAGTTCGCCCAAGTCTAAACCATTTCCCATTTATTTATTTTTCAACAACATTTTCAAATCTCCATGACAACCCAATGTCATGGCTGAAATCATTTAGACAATAGTTGGTCATTGAGAGTAAAACTTCCCAAAATCAATTATTTTTGGTCTAAGCATACCTAAGCATCCATTTTTTAAATGATCCTGGTTCACACTATTGCATCAACCGGATTTTATCTAAGGTGTCAACATGTTCAGATCAAGGTAAACAGTGGCCTTACAAAGGATTTAGACATAGCTACGAATGTAAAGACAGGTATTGAAATAACTTAGTAAAGTAAGCATGCATTATCCTTTTGAACAAAACATAAGTACTTTGAAATAATGGGTGTAACATGGTCAAGGGTGTAACTTGCCTCCTGCTTGAAAAGCTTTACGAGATCTTCTCCTCACCAAGCTCGGGCTCACCAGAGACGTCGCAATCTACACGAGAAAACCCAAAGCAACTCAAAACAAAGCTCAAGAGAAAACCAAAAGAACTTCAAGGAAATCATCAACTAAAACCAACATAAAAGCTTCGAAAGTTGGAGAAATCCAAAGAGTGGACTGAGAGAAGGTCCGAAGCTTTTGGAGGTAGGTCAAGAGAGCTGGCCAGGAGAGCCCGAGAGTTGAAATGAGGAAGAGGGCCAAAATAAAGAGCTGCTCAGCCGATATAGCCAGAGCTGCTAAGATTTCCAAAGGTATACGTGTTCAACGGTAGGTGGAAGATAGGACAAAGATAGGACAATAACAAGACAGGACATGCTGACAATAGAAGAAAACGAGGCACCTCAGAAGTGATCGCATTTAATGTGACAAGACCCGCATTAAATGCGCACAGACTCTAGGTGGCGTCCGTGCCAGGGTCAAAGGAAAAAGAAAGTGAACGTGGCTGACAAATAGGGCCAGTCAAAACTTGAGAGGGAGGTCCCGCGGTGGTCAAAGGAGGTCTTGGCCCGCAAGGGTGGTCTTTGCAAAAAGACCAGAGGTCTTGACCACATGGTGGTCCGACCCGCAAAGGTTGTCTTTGCAAAAAGACCAGAAAAGGTGGTCTTTGCAAAAAGACCAGAAGAGGTCCAAGTGAACACAAGGAGGTCCAAAGGAGGGAATCCAAAGAGAGTTTTGAGTGGTCCAGATGGATCAAGGGAGATCATGGACGGTCCAGATCGACAACGAGGAGGTCCTGACAGTCAAGATCAAAGTTAAAGGAGGTCCTGACGGTTAAGATCTCACAAGAGGAGGTCATAACGGTCAAGATCAAAGCTAAAGGAGGTCCTGACGGTTAAGATCTCACAAGGGGAGGTCCTAACGGTCAAGATCAAAGCGAGAGAGGTCCGAGTAGACTCGAGGGGAAATTCAAAAGAGGCTCTAAATGGACAGGAGGAGGTCCAAATAAACACGGAATTTGAATGAACCTGAAAAGGTTCAATGAACAAGGAAGGATTCAAATGAACCTAAAGAGGTTCAAATGAACAAACAAAGGGGGTTAACAAGAGAGAGATCCAGAAGAGAGGAGTTAGACCCGAAGTTGAATTTCAGATATCAAAGATATTTGAAATACAAGCCTGAGCTTAGGACATCTCAGGGCGGTTGTGACCCGAAGGGGAGGTCAAAACCAGAGGGAGGTCTAAACTACAGAAGAGATTAAGGGAGGTCCGAATGGACAAGATAAGGAGACAACAACAGAGGCCAAGCAAACACGAAGGGAACCAACTTTTGGATTAGTTGAAGTTTAGTTTAGTCATTTTAAACCCTTCGAATTCTGAAAACCTCAGGTTAAGCTTTGGAATGTCAACAAAACCAAATGGTTCTTTTTATTTTGAAATTTTTTAAAAGGCTCGAAAAATCGGGATGTTACAGTACATTGCTTCTGCTCTATGTGGATGACATGTTGATTACTGGAGATGATTAAGAATACATTACCTTTGTTAAGCAAAAAATTGAGTGAGCAGTTCAAGATGTCAGATCTAGGGTCCCTCAGTTATTTTCTGGGAATTGAGGTTGATCATACTAATGATGGCTACTATATCTCTCAGCATCGGTACACTCAGGATTTGATCTCTCGCTCAGGTCTTACTGATACATGCACTGCTGCTACACCTATGGAGCTCTATTTACAGCTGTGTCCTACTGATGGCACCCCCCTTGAAGATCCCTCTCGCTACAGGCATCTTGTAGGCAGCCTTGTGTATCTCACGTGACTAGGCCTGATATTGCTCATGCAGTACATGTCCTTAGTCAGTTTGTCAGTGCTCTTACCTCAGTCTATTATAGTCACTTACTTCATGTACTTCGGTACTTGAGGGGGACAACATCTCGTCATTTATTCTATGCTCACTCTAATCAACTTCAGCTTCATGCTTACTCCGACTCCACCTGGGCCGGTGATCCTGTTGACTGTCATTTAGTCATTGGATATTGTCTTTTTCTTGGCACTTCTCTCATTGCCTGGAAGTCCAAGAAACAAACTGCAGTATCCCGTTCCAGCACTGAGGTTGAGCTTCGAGCTCTTGCCACTACCACCTCAGAAATTGTGTGGCTTCGGTGGCTTTTGGCTGATCTTGGTGTTCTGTGTGATGCACCCACATTCATTCTTTGTCACAGTATCGCTGCTATTCAAATTGCAAATGATTCTATCAAGTATGAGTTAACCAAGCATATTGGTATGGATGCTTCATTCACACGTTTTCATTGCCAACAATCAACTATTTGTCTCCAATATGTTCCTTCAGAGCTTCAAGTGGCAGACTTCTTCACGAAGGCTCAAACTAGAGAACAACATAGACTTCATGTTCTCAAACTCAATATGTCAGATCCACCATGAGTTTGAGGCGCGCGGGGTGTTGTGGTGGTTAAGAATAGTCTATCTCCTTGTATGGCACACATGAGGCCTATAGCCCATTAGGTCTTGTATAACTCTCTCTCTCTCCAGTGTACATCTATATATCTCTCCAGTTGTTGTATATAATAAATCAAGGATTCAGTTTATCTCCATTCTTGTTACAGGTGGATCTTAACTAGAAAATGTTAAACAAGAATTTTCCCTGATGTGCGACAACACGGACAGAGAAGTCCTTGGCGTGCCCCCTTTTCATATCCTTGATGCGCTCGGTAGTCGGTACTATGCAGAGTCAACTAAAGTATGCTTGGGCTTACAAAAGGAAACTTCCTAAACCACACTGAAATCGAGAACGTTTTTTCAAGCCAACTGTAGCATAGTCATATACCAATATTTATTTATTGTTAGTTGATGGTGTCACAAGCATTTCCCCCCAACTTCGCAAATCAATAACTGTAAGCGAGTTAAACTGATCAGCGTGAGCCAGTTTGTCTCCTTTTCTTTAATTTGATGCCATAAATTGTTCTTTTGTGTTCAAACTTTTCTCATTCATCTTGGATAGCCCGAGTGTGAAGGCGTAGACTACAAACAAGCCAAACAAGACGGGTTCCTGCAGGATATATCTAAAAAGACATACAAAATCTTCAAACAAAAGCACTCCATTAGAACAGAGACATGGTTCCTGCTGTTCATGGCTCCAAATCTCCGTGTCCTCAGCATGCACTCTTTCTTCTCTGTAGTCTCCTCATCTTTGTGTCCTCCAACACAATGATACCCTCATTAGCACAACCCAGCAACAGATCGGAGACTGACCTGCAAGCCCTTCTCTGCTTCAGGTCCGGCATCATCAGCGACCCCACCGCTGTCCTCAGCTCATGGAACAGCTCACTCAACTTCTGCAGCTGGCAAGGGGTTACCTGCGGCAGGACGCTCCCACCCCATGTCGTCTCCTTAAAGCTCAGTTCTATGGGGCTCAGTGGGAAACTGCCTCCTTGCATGGCCAACCTTTCTTCTTTGGTGCAACTAGAACTTTCAAGCAATAATTTTTATGGAAGTATACCTGAGGAGCTGGGCGCTCTTCCGGGCCTTCAAACTCTGATGCTTGCTGGCAACAGCCTTTCAGGTAACATCCCTATGTCATTGGGTACTGCCTCATCTCTTAGCTATGTCAGTCTTGCAAACAATTCTCTTAGCGGGGTTATCCCTGATTCCTTAGCAAGTAGTTCGTCACTCAGTGTGATAATCCTCTCACGTAACTACTTATCTGGAGTGATCCCAGCTAATCTGTTCAATAATTCATCCAAACTTGTCATGGTTGATCTCCAATGTAATGCTTTCTCTGGGGTAATCCCATATTTCCAAAAGATGGCAGCTCTTCAATTTCTTGGTCTTACTGGAAACCGCCTTTCTGGAAGTATACCACCATCTTTAGGAAATGTTTCATCCTTAAGTTCCATACTGCTAGCACAAAACAACTTCAAAGGATCAATTCCAGAAACATTGGGTCAAATTCCCAACCTAAATATTCTAGATCTAAGTTACAACAGATTGTCGGGGTATGTCCCAGCCATACTGTACAATGTCTCATCACTCAGATTCTTTGGCTTAGGCAACAACAGCATTGCAGGACGAATACCTTCTGAAATTGGCCACTTACTTCCAAACCTCCAAACATTGATCATGCGTGGCAATGGATTTAAGGGATTGATCCCGACATCACTGGCTAATGCAACAAAGCTTCAAGTGCTTGATCTTTCAGGCAACTCTTTAAGCGGTTCAGTGCCATCTCTAGGATCTTTGAGCAATTTGAATGAACTTATTCTGGGAAATAACAAGCTAGAGGCTGAAGACTGGGCATTCCTTACCTCCCTGACAAATTGCACTCAACTGTTAAGATTATCGATGGATGGGAATATGCTTAATGGAAGTCTACCAAAATCAGCAGGCAATCTTTCAACAAAGCTTGAGTGGTTAAACTTTGGAGGCAACCAAATTTCTGGAACCATACCAGCTGAGATAAGCAACCTTGTAAATCTCACTCTCCTTGGCATGGACCAGAACACGCTCTCAGGAGAAATTCCCCTGACAGTTGGGAACTTGAGCAACCTGGTTGTCCTGAAACTATCCATGAATAGATTTGTTGGACCGGAAAGGCGACTACAGGGGGGTGAATAGGAGCACGCTCAACTTTTTTCACAATGATCGGATTCAACACGATGTTTACTCCAATAGCTATGAAAACTATGAAGATCAATCAACAAGCACAGTGGAAGACTTGTATTGAATCCAATCAAAACCCCGAAATAGAACCAACAAAAACTTAAATCACAGAGTCTCGGGCGGTCTGACCTCTCAAAAATCGGTCGAATATTTTGCCTAGCGGTCAGACCTCTCACACGGGCGGTCTGACCGATTTGCCTAGCGGTCTGACCACTCAGAAATCGGGTCGAATATTTTGCCTAGCGGTCAGACCTCTCACACGAGCGGTCTGACCGATTTGCCTAGCGGTCTGACCTCTCAGGTGGGCGGTCTGACCTCTAGCACGATGAACAGGAAAATCAGCCCGAAAACCGAAACTAAAATCGGTCTAACTTTTGATCTACAAGGCCAAACTTGACCAAATTTGGAACACACCTTCCTAAAGATATTAGGAACCTATCCCAAGCAACGATTGAGTAGATCCACTTCAAAGTTTTGACCTTTTTCCAATTTACCGAAGGAGGGTTCAAAACCGAGCAAAAAGGAAAACTTAATCTTGAAACTTGCTCGTGGGTGATTGATGATCAAGATGATCCTAGATGTGTTCCCACATGTCACAGCAAGCTAGATCAAGAGAAGAAACCAAGCAAAAACTCACGGATCAAAGAAACTCACAAAATCTCAAATAAAGAGGATGAACACAAAAACGAAATAGAGATTCATCTTGTGAAATCTGTTGGATTGATTTGGATAGATGGATGATTGTTGTTTACAGCCACTCTAATCTAGGAGGACAAAGCTCACCACGTGAACACACACTCAATCCAATCCTAGAACCCTAGAGCCTCCCTCTTCTCTCCTCCCCTAACAACACAAATTAGGGTTTAGATATCTAAGGGTTAGGGGGCTGCTGGGCAGCACCCCCTCCTTATATAGTGAGGCCTAGACCTTCTAGAAGACTAACCCTAATGGGCTCCCGTTAAGGCCCAACACAAACGGGTCACATACGCACGCATTTTAAAGCGCCATCTTCATCTCCTCTTGATCTAATCCGCTTCTCCACGCATCGTCTTGCACCGCGGGTTCGCAAAAGGTAACTAAGGCGATATTTGGTAAGATTACCAAAATACCCCTTCTCGGTCCTTCTCCGAAGACCGAGTCCAGATTGTCGGCACACTCGCTGTTCATACGTGTAGGTTGATCCAACGGCTCTCATCATGTCGGCAAGTCTCTCCCATCCGGCTCCCACCGAAACCACCATGGCACTTGAACCGATGTAATATCCCAAAAATTTGGTCTGTTTTGAAGTTTTAAAAGAAAAAGAACCATTTGGATTTTTCTACTAAAGTTAAAGCTTAATATGAATTTTCAGAGTTCAAAAATAATTTAATATGAATAATATCAACATCAACTATTATCAAAATTATTTTATTTGGGTTCTATGTGCTTGGATATATTTTCTAGAATTTTCTAGAATTTTTCCGAGTGCATTTGCTATTTTCTATTTGCCATTTGCTTTTTCTGCTATTTTCTAAAAAGAAAAACTAATATAAATCTCAGAAACAGTCTTCGGGCCCAATCTCCAAATCCCGGCCCAACTTCCTCCACTTTCGGCCCATCCCCGCGCAGCCCACTCCGTTTCTTTACTCCCGTGCATGCAGCCGGCCCCACTCGTCAGCTTCAGTGCCGCTTTTTGTCACGCGCCGCTTCCGAGCCGCACCCGCTGCCACGTGGGTCCCACCTTTGCCACCTGTGCGTCGTCTTCAACCCGAGCTCCTCCCTGATGTCCGTGTGCAACACGCAGCGCCGCCGGCTCCATAAGACTCCCCCTCTCCGGTCCCTATTTAAGGCCTTCCCCTCGCGCCATATCCTCCGCGCCGCCATCCTTCACCGAAGCCCTAAACCACCGGTTCCGATCTCATCATCGTTTTGTCGGATTTTGTCGACAAACCGTGCCACCGTCAAAGCTTTCCTCGCCGGGGTTCTTCGCCGTCGGACATCCTCAGCCTGCGCCGTCGCCGCCATTGGATTCGCATCAACACAAGCTTCACGGTGCTCCCCTCATCTCCTCTCGAAGACTGCCGCATCGCCGTTGTCGTTTTCGTCATCAAGTCCGGACGCCGGCCCTCTGTTCCGATCTACTTCCTCCGGTGAGCCCTCGCACGTCCGAGCGTGTCAGATTGCACTCCTTGCTATTATCATCTATTTCCCCACCTCCTTGATCTCTCTCAGCCACCGAGTCGTCATCGCCGCCATCTTCTCCGTCGCTGGTTGTCTCTTTGTCGCCATCGATTCAATTGACCACCGGCCTCCTAGAGGTGCTCCCTGTGATCCCCGAGCCATCCCGAACCAAGTGCTCACCTCCAATCTTCTCGGGCGCCTTCGCTTCATCACCGCCGTCACATCCGAGGAGCTCTCCACCGCTCAAGTCGTCGCCGCCGACAAACTGATGCCGCCCTGGCCGAGCAACAGCCGCCTGGTGCTTTGCAGTGTTCCCAGGGTCTCGTTTTGCCACTTCACCGGAGTTGTCTCGCTGCCGTTTGCCTTCACCGCCGCAAGCCATGACCGCCGGCCGGAGCTCCTTCTCCCTCTCGGTTTTCTCTCTGTGCTGACGTGGCAGCCAGCTCTTCCCTCCACCTTAGCGTCTTGGCCCATGTGGCATCCTTGTCAGTATCCCTGTCAGCGCACATGTGTTAGTGCATGTGGTGCACCCGAGCCATGAATCCATGAACCCAGTCTACGGTGAGCCATCTCTATGACGAGTGGGTCCCACCTGTCAGGTTGCTTTCATCCCGTCCGAACGTCCCTGCTGACGTCAGCTGACGCATTAATTATCTTTTCCTTCAGAAAAGTAATTTCAGTAAATCAATAAATTCTGATTTTTGAGTATTTCATGTGATTTCAATCTTCCAGAGCTCATATCTTTTGCATCCGAACTCCGATTGAGTCCATTAAAATTCCTAAATTTATCTAAATTCGAGATCTATTTATCTGAGATTTTTATTTAATTTTTGGAGTTTTTTTTTCTCTCTGTTATTTCTTTATTTGGTTTATTTGCTTGTTTTGCGAATAGACGTCGATACTTCGGGAACCTTCGAGCAAGGAGTAGCATACCAAGATCAAGATCAATCACTGGATTTATTCCAAGGTAAGTCATGGTCCTTTGATCATATTGAACCCATGATTTCAAAAGTATATTGTTTTATACAATTGCATGCTATATTTATATAAACTGCTTTGGGATTAGTTATTACCTGTTGTCATTATGCCTCCATTGATTATTTGAATGCCATGAATCCTTTGTCACCTTAGCATGGGTAATTTTAGTTGGACATATTTGTACTGCCAACATGGGTATCGTACATATGCTTAGTCTTGCTTAGTTACGATGGGTTTGTCATCACATGTGTCTTAATAATTAATTTTGACTTAATGATTTATGGAATCGTGGTGGTGAGCCACTCTTGTTAAAACTTGTGTACCATGATGGGGTTAGTCATGGTTGTTGGTTAAACAAAATAGTTTTCGCTCGGGCGAGTGGTTGGTGGATAGTGGGGATGTGGATGGAACATGTTGTGGGTTTGTGGTAGTCTCGCCTGAGTAATTTGTCAAGGACTTAATCTTGTGCGCCATTGAACTGGGCCTTAACCGTACAACCACATGTCCTGTATGGGCGGGACCTAGCTGATTAATTAGCAATGTCTTAATTTCGGTTCTGTCATGTGAAGCGTGGTTACAGGAAACGTATTCTCACGGTGGCGCAAGAGGGGGGCCCTGTCTGGTCGGAAAGACATTCAGTGTTGAAACCTTAGCGGGCAGAACTGGGTTAAGAAGGAGCTTTGTAAAGCCTTGTGATAATCACTTAGTCAGACGCCTACGGAAGCGTGAAATGCCTAACATTATAAGTTGATCTATCTCTTGTGGGTAAAGCTGTACAACCTCTGCAGAGTGTAAAACTATTGGAATAGCCGTGTCCGCGGTTATGGACGTGCCTGGGGATTTCACACGGGAGATAGAGTTTCTTTAAAATGTGTCGAAGTGTGGATGTGAAGTTCACTTGATGAATATAATGTTCGTTTGGTGAATAGGTCATTCACTTGGTGGTTCGTGTTGATTGGTGAATAAGGAATTCACTTATCTTTGGTTTGGTTGAGAAGTGAATGGGAAGTTCACTAGTTGTTTCAAAGAAATTGTTTATTTACTTATTATTGTTTTCAATTACGCATTTCAATCTATTTATTGTATTTATCTTAAATTCTGTTTTATGCAAAAGAGCCATACAGCTAATCTTTGTTCAAGCCTTTCATGAATACTATTTGCATACATTTCCCCACGGCTTGCTGAGTACATTCAAAGTACTCATGGCTTTGCGCCCTCTGTTTGATCAGCAGTAGAGGAAGAATATCAAGCTGCTCAAGAGTTCTTCGCCCAGGAGAACCATGAAGGTTTTGCGGATTAGGATGCGTTTCTCTACTCGATTGCCTGTGGGCATGTTGATTGGCCATTTGAAGAGTTTCGTTCCGCTGCAAGAGTTTATTTGTTTCTTTAGCCCTGCGTGGCAAGTTAAGTATACGTTGACCATAAGGTCCAGTTATTATTATTATGTGTTACTCTGAGATCTTTTTAGTTAAATCGAATAAATGGATGGTATTTCATCACTGTTTTCCTGTGTGAGCTAGCTACTGATCTGGGACTAGTTCAGAAGACACAGAGGGTTCCTGAGATGTATTTTCGGGTCCCGACAGAGGTGGTATCAGAGCCATATCGACTGTAGAACGCAACCTTAGTTAGCATGGTCGTTTTAGCTAAAAGCTTCAAAAGTTATTTTCTAAATCAAATCAACCTAACTTGACTTGAGTAGTTGTTCTTTTCTCATCTCTTCTGGTTCTATTCTCATCTCAGTCTATTTTACTCTTATCCTATTCTATTCTACTCATCTTGTGCAGAGATCTTGTCTCTTGCCTTTGCTGAATGTTGCTTTATAATCTAAAATTGACTTTCTTGCCTCATTAACTTCTCTCGTCTAGAAGAAAAGCAATTGTCAAGAGTATCTTCGTTGCTTCGTTCCAGTTGTTTCGAAGGACCTTCGTTCTCTGGTTTAAATTTGGAGCCGTCCTATTAGAGTTTAGTAGCGCTTTTAGATCGTTGTTGCAATAGGTCTTTATTTGGGTTGTGTGCAAGTGGGAGCTGCAGTTTTGCTGTCAAGCATTATGTTGCAGTCACATTGAGGCTTTAATTTGAAAAGTTTTTGTGCTTTCATAGCGTTTCAGCTATATCTTCTTGTCTTTGCCTTTGGGTATAATCTGTTCCCCTAATTAGGCTGTTTCCATCTACTCTATCTTGTCTATCTCATCTATTGTGCTATTCCCTCTCGTCTACATTTCTTTTCTATCTTACCTATTAAACCTGTGGAGGATTATCGCAGATGGTTGATACTCGCAATACTTCGAGCCGTACTCAGTCAGAGGATGGCAATGTCAATGCAAGTGACCAGTCACCAGCCCCTGGAGCCTCAGAACCAAACATGGCCCAACTTCTAGCAGCTCAGACGCAATTCATGAGTGCAATGATGCAGAACATGAACGCTATGATGACACAGCAAAGTCAGACCACCACTGCAATAGTCAACTTGTTAAACTAAAACAGTCAAAATGGTCAGAATAATCAAGCAGCAGCTGTTCCGCCGCCAGTTCATCATCATTCCAAGCTATCAGAGTTTATGAGGACTCGTCCACCTACGTTTTCTCATTCGTCAGAACCTTTGGACACAGAAGATTGGCTTCGTTCAGTGGAGAAAAAGCTCGCCATTGTTCAATGCAATGATCGTGAGAAAGTTCTTTATGCTTCACATCAGTTGGAAGGTACTGCCGCAGAATGGTGGGAGAACTACACCGTAACTCATGGAAACTCTCACGCTATCACTTGGGAAGAATTTTCGACAGCTTTTCGTCAAGCTCATGTCCCGGATGGTATAGTGGAAATGAAGAAGAATGAATTTCGTGAACTCCAGCAAGGAAACATGTCCTTGGGTGAATATCTCAACAAATTCACTCAACTTTCTCGCTATGCCCCAGAAGATGTTGCTACAGATAATGCGCGTCATAAGCGATTCAAGCGTGGACTCAACCCCAGTTTGAAAGTGCAAGTGGTTGGAAATGATTATGTGGATTTTTAGCATATGGTTGATAAAGCCGTACTCATAGAAGATTCTCGTCGTGAGTTAGACGAATCTCGCAAAAGGAAGATGATACAACACGGAGTTCATCAGAATCAGCTCCAAAGAGCCAGAACCAATGCTCAGCAACCTTTTCGTCTCAATAATTCGTCTACCGGATACAAGACCCCAGCACTAGTGTCTCATGCAGGAAATACAGGGATTCCCAATGTCAACAACAGCAACAATAATCAACCTCAAGGGAACCCCAATTATGCTGCAGGAGTTCAATGTTTCAATTGCCACCAGACAGGTCATTATGCAAACAAATGTCCCCAGAAACGAGGTCTCACACCAGTTCCTTTCAATTTGGGACCTACACCAGCCAGGACTTCTTTGCCAGGAGCAGGAAGAGGAATGCCTCGGACTCGAATCAAGCTACGAGACTCCATCAATCGCCTCAAGAGGAAGATCGAACCACGCCAACTGCGAAGCACAAGCGATTGTAACGTCGCCTCGTAAGTCTTGAGTTAGACTGCGTCGAACCTATTCTTTAGTCACCGAATCTCGGGGCGAGATTCCCTTTAAGGGAGTAGGTTTGTAACATCCCAAAAATTTGGTCTGCTTTTTGAAGTTTTAAAAGAAAAAGAACCATTTGGATTTTTCTCTAAAGTTAAAGCTTAATATGAATTTTCAGAGTTCAAAAACAATTTAATATGAATAATATCAACATCAACTATTATCAAAATTATTTTATTTGGGTTCTATGTGCTTGGATATATTTTCTAGAATTTTTCGAGTGCATTTGCTATTTTCTATTTGCCATTTGCTTTTTCTGCTATTTTCTAAAAAGAAAAACTAATATAAATCTCAGAAACAGTCTTCGGGCCCAATCTCCAAATCCCGGCCCAACTTCCTCCACTTTCGGCCCATCCCCGCGCAGCCCACTCCGTTTCTTTACTCCCGCAAGACGCACCGGCCCCACTCGTCGCCTTCGCGCTTTTTGTCACGCGCCGCTTCCGAGCCGCACCCGCTGCCACGTGGGTCCCACCTTTGCCACCTGTGCGTCGTCTTCAACCCGAGCTCCTCCCTGGTGTCCGTGTGCAACACGCAGCGCCGCCGGCTCCATCTTGGACACCCCCTCTCCGGTCCCTATTTAAGGCCTTCCCCTCGCGTCATATCCTCCGCGCCGCCATCCTTCACCGAAGCCCTAAACCACCGGTTCCGATCTCGTCATCGTTTTGTCGGATTTTGTCGACAAACCGTGCCACCGTCAAAGCTTTCCTCGCCGGGGTTCTTCGCCGTCGGACATCCTCAGCCTGCGCCGTCGCCGCCATTGGATTCGCATCAACACAAGCTTCACGGTGCTCCCCTCATCTCCTCTCGAAGACTGCCGCATTGCCGTTGTCGTTTTCGTCATCAAGTCCGCCGCGCCCTCTCGCTCCGATCTACTTCCTCCGGTGAGCCTCGCACGTCCGGCGTGTCGATTGCACTCCTTGCTATTATCATCTATTTCCCCACCTCCTTGATCTCTCTCAGCCACCGAGTCGTCATCGCCGGCCATCTTCTCCGTCGCCGGTTGTCTCTTTGTCACCATCGATTCACTTGACCACCGGCCTCCTAGAGGTGCTCCCTGTGATCCCCGAGCCATCCCGAACCAAGTGCTCACCTCCAATCTTCTCGGGTGCCTTCGCTTCATCACCGCCATCACATCCGAGGAGCTCTCCACCGCTCAAGTCGTCGCCGCCGACAAACTGATGCCGCCCTGGCCGAGCAACAGCCGCCTGGTGCTTTGCAGTGTTCCCAGGGTCTCGTTTTGCCACTTCACCGGAGTTGTCTCGCTGTCGTTTGCCTTCGCCGCCGCAAGCCATGACCGCCGGCCGGAGCTCCCTTCTCCCTCTCGGTTTTCTCTCTGTGCTGACGTGGCAGCCAGCTCTTCCCTCCACCTCAGCGTCTTGGCCCATGTGGCATCCTTGTCAGTATCCCTGTCAGCGCACATGTGTTAGTGCATGTGGTGCACCCGAGCCATGAATCCATGAACCCAGTCTACGGTGAGCCATCTCTATGACGAGTGGGTCCCACCTGTCAGGTTGCTTTCATCCCGTCCGAACGTCCCTGCTGACGTCAGCTGACGCATTAATTATCTTTTCCTTCAGAAAAGTAATTTCAGTAAATCAATAAATTCTGATTTTTGAGTATTTCATGTGATTTCAATCTTCCAGAGCTCATATCTTTTGCATCCGAACTCCGATTGAGTCCATTAAAATTCCTAAATTTATCTAAATTCGAGATCTATTTATCTGAGATTTTTATTTAATTTTTGGAGTTTGTTTTCTCTTTGTTATTTATTTATTTGGTTTATTTGCTTGTTTTGCGAATAGACGTCGATACTTCGGGAAGCTTCGAGCAAGGAGTAGCATACCAAGATCAAGATCAATCACTGGATTTATTCCAAGGTAAGTCATGGTCCTTTGATCATATTGAACCCATGATTTCAAAATATATTATTTTATACAATTGCATGCTATATTTATATAAACTGCTTTGGGCTTAGTTATTACCTGTTGTCATTATGCCTCCATTGATTATTTGAATGCCATGAATCCTTTGTCACCTTAGCATGGGTAATTTTAGTTGGACATATTTGTACTGCCAACATGGGTATCGTACATATGCTTAGTCTTGCTTAGTTACGATGGGTTTGTCATCACATGTGTTTTAATAATTAATTTTGACTTAATGATTTATGGAATCGTGGTGGTGAGCCACTCTTGTTAAAACTTGTGTACCATGATGGGGTTAGTCATGGTTGTTGGTTAAACAAAATGGTTTTCGCTCGGGCGAGTGGTTGGTGGATAGTGGGGATGTGGATGGAACATGTTGTGGGTTTGTGGTAGTCTCGCCTGAGTAATTTGTCAAGGACTTAATCTTATGCGCCATTGAACTGGGCCTTAACCGTACAACCATATGTCCTGTATGGGCGGGACCTGGCTGATTAATTAGCAATGTCTTAATTTCGGTTCTGTCATGTGAAGCGTGGTTACGGGAAACGTATTCTCACGGTGGCGCAAGAGGGGGGGCCTGTCTGGTCGGAAAGACATTCAGTGTTGAAACCTTAGTGGGCAGAACTGGGTTAAGAAGGAGCTTTGTAAAAGCCTTGTGATGACCACTTAGTCACACGCCTACGGAAGCGTGAAATGCCTGACATTATAATTTGATCTATCTCTTGTGGGTCAAGCTGTACAACCTCTGCAGAGTGTAAAACTATTCGAATAGCCGTGTCCGCGGTTATGGACGTGCCTGGGGATTTCACGGGAGATAGAGTTTCTTTAAAATGTGTCGGAGTGTGGATGGGAAGTTCACTTGATGAATATAATGTTCGTTTGGTGAATAGGTCATTCACTTGGTGGTTCGTGTTGATTGGTGAATGGGGAATTCACTTATCTTTGGTTTGGTTGGGAAGTGAATGAGAAGTTCACTAGTTGTTTCAAAGAAATTGTTTATTTACTTATTATTGTTTTCAATTACGCATTTCAATCTATTTATTGTATTTATCGTAAATGTTGTTTTATGCAAAAGAGTCATACAGCTAATCTTTGTTCAAGCCTTTCATGAATACTATTTGCATACATTTCCCCACGGCTTGCTGAGTACATTCAAAGTACTCATGGCTTTGCGCCCTCTGTTTGATCAGCAGTAGAGGAAGAATATCAAGCTGCTCAAGAGTTCTTCGCCCAGGAGAACCATGAAGGTTTTGCGGATTAGGATGCATTTCTCCACTCGATTGCCTGTGGGCATGTTGATTGGTCATTTGAAGAGTTTCGTTCTGTTGCAAGAGTTTATTTGTTTCTTTAGCCCTGCGTGGCAAGTTAAGTATACGTTGACCATAAGGTCCAGTTATTATTATTATGTGTTACTCTGAGATCTTTTTAGTTAAATCGAATAAATGGATGGTATTTCATCACTGTTTTCCTGTGAGAGCTAGCTACTGATCTGGGACTAGTTCAGAATACACAGAGGTTTCCTGAGATGTATTTTCGGGTCCCGACAGAGGTGGTATCAGAGCCATATCGACTGTAGAACGCAACCTTAGTTAGCATGGTCGTTTTAGCTAAAAGCTTCAAAAGTTATTTTCTAAATCAAATCAACCTAACTTGACTTGAGTAGTTGTTCTTTTCTCATCTCTTCTGGTTCTATTCTCATCTCAGTCTATTTTACTCTTATCCTATTCTATTCTACTCATCTTGTGCCAGAGATCTTGTCTCTTGCCTTTGCTGAATGTTGCTTTATAATCTAAAATTGACTTTCTCGCCTCATTAACTTCTCTCGTCTAGAAGAAAAGCAATTGTCAAGAGTATCTTCGTTGCTTCGTTCCAGTTGTTTCGAAGGACCTTCGTTCTCTGGTTTAGATTTGGAGCCGTCCTATTAGAGTTTAGTAGCGCTTTTAGATCGTTGTTGCAATAGGTCTTTATTTGGGTTGTGTGCAAGTGGGAGCTGCAGTTTTGCTGTCAAGCATTATGTTGCAGTCACATTGAGGCTTTAATTTGAAAAGTTTTTGTGCTTTCATAGCGTTTCAGCTATATCTTCTTGTCTTTGCCTTTGGGTATAATCTGTTCCCCTAATTAGGTTGTTTCCATCTACTCTATCTTGTCTATCTCATCTATTGTGCTATTCCCTCTCGTCTACATTTCTTTTCTATCTTACCTATTAAACCTGTGGAGGATTATCGCAGATGGTTGATACTCGCAATACTTCGAGCCGTACTCAGTCAGAGGATGTCAATGCCAATGTCAATGCAAGTGACCAGTCACTAGCCCCTGGAGCCTCAGAACCAAACATGGCCCAACTTCTAGCAGCTCAGACGCAATTCATGAGTGCAATGATGCAGAACATGAACGCTATGATGACACAGCAAAGTCAGACCGCCACTGCAATAGTCAACTTGTTAAACCAAAATAGTCAAAATGGTCAGAATAATCAAGCAGCAGCTATTCCGCCGCCAGTTCATCATCATTCCAAGCTATCAGAGTTTATGAGGACTCGTTCACCTACGTTTTCTCATTCGTGAGAACCTTTGGACGCAAAAGGTAACCAAGGCGATATTTGGTAAGATTACCAAAATACCCCTTCTCGGTCCTTCTCTGAAGACCGAGTCTAGATTGTGCGAAGCACTCGCTTGCTCTGCCACGTGTAGGTTGATCCAACGGCTCTCATCATGTCGACAAGTCTCTCCCATCCGGCTCCCACCGAAACCACCATGACACTTACACCGACCCCCGCGCCGCTTGATCCAACGGCCGCACCAACGCGCCTTCGGTCACCTTTGTCCATCTTGCACCATGCTTGAGTTCAATGACTTCACCCGCATCGTCGATCGCTCAACCTCGCTCTCCAAGCCTAGTCCGATCATCCTCGCCGTTGACCGTCGTTGACCACCAAGCAACCTCGCACAACAATAGACAAGCAAATCGAATTGGGAACAAGTTCTTCACAACTTGACCTCGTTAGTCAAAACATGCATCATGCAACACATATGACATGAAACCCATGAACTTGACCTAATCAAGAACCATCGCCACCCCACGGGCCGACGACTTAAGTGAAAACCGGTCAGACCGCCACCCTTGGCCGGTCGATCGCCACTATCGATCGACCAGCCAACGAAGGCGGTGACCACCACCAAAGGACTTAGCCAAAATTTCAGCACTGAAATCCGCAACCTCTCTGGAAATTTCAAACGAATAGAATTTTTGCCTAGAGGCTCCAAAAATTATGGGACCAAGTGCAGTAGAAACTCCTCACTTGCCTACACCCTCTATTTTTGGCCCAGCTCAAAAATCCAATGTCACTTAAATGGCCGGTCAGACCGCTCATCAAACGCCGGTCAGACCGCTAACCAACCGGTGGCGGTCAGACCGCTTGAGACCAGACAGGACCTGAACTTTGCCGAAAACTCGTGTTTCCGCAAACCTTCAACGTCATTGCCAATTGTCACATCATCCTAAGATCATGAGCATATCCCCATGATATCCACAATCTCCCCCTTGATGAACACATTGACAATTCCCCACAAATGCAAGTTTTGAGGTTTGAAAAGTAAAAAACTCGACGTTTTCGCGCAAAGGCACAACTTGGTCCATATGCAAGAGAAAGCAATGGAAATGACCAAGCTGGCTTCAGAATAGTATAGACAAGTGAGATAAGGCAAAAGATAGCGAGAAAGCTTCATTTTCCAGAAAGAGTCACAATCTCACTTAAGGTCCATATGAAAGAACAATTATTCGATTTGACCTTTGATCATTGTGAGTCTTCAAGAATTGCAATTCAAGTTCAGAAAAGACACTAAGATCAAAATAATGCAATTTCAAAACTCCCCCTCACTATGATCATCATTTTCTCCAAAAAGTTAAAGCTCCCCCTTTGACAATGAGAAGTCATTTCTTTTCTCTTTACAAAACTTCTCCCCCATAACATCCTGAACTTCTCTCCCTTATCCTGAAAGCTCTTTTTCACATTTTTGCCAAAACTTCTCCCCCTTTGACAATGGATTCATCAAGGAATCAACCCTTCCTCTCATCCAGAGATAACAAGTGCAACAATACGGAAGAAGCAAAAGAAAGAGCATGCATGAAGTGCAATGGGGTGGCTTCATTTTTGTTTTGATTTTTCAATTCTTAGTAAAAAGAAGCTTTGGAGATTACTCAATTGAACAGGCTAGCATTTCTACCATTACTCAAGATACAATAAGCCTAACAAAGCTAGCAAGATCATATTAAGACATGTATAGCAAAGCTAAGCTAGTGAGCTCAAAATACCATATGTTGTTGGATTAAGTTAAGTAAAGCTTCAAAATTAGCAAGTTCAACAACAGGTATCCTAAAGTGATAATGGTCATGTCAGAATGTCATTGTTAGATCCAGAAGCTAGCAAAAACCATCTTAGAGACAAAAAGTCCTGAATTGAATCATTTAGCTCAAATTGTCTCAAAAGCCCAAATTTCTCAACAGATTTCATTTTTAATAAATACTGAAGTTGAGTAAAGGTCTATCTTGGTGAAGAAGATCCTGGACTAGGAGCCATCCACAAACTCTTCCCAAGCTTCAACCAATTTTTACAATTTGTTTTCTTAGCCATGTGTTAGATCTCAAGCCTTGCCGCGACCATCTCAAGCAACAAAAGCTTAAAAGAGTGGTCTAGGTCATCCAAAACTCCCCCTGAGTTCATGCCTAGTACAATGGCAAGCAGTCTCATGAGAAAGAATTGGTGAGATCAGTTCTTTCGCACAAAAGAGATCATTTTCATTTTGCACAAGGGCTGTTTTAGATTCTTTTAAAAGAAATAAAAGCTCACAGATCATCAATTCTAGATTCCAGAGCTAACAAAGCAATTTTAACAGGGCCAATGTCACAAAAGGATCACTAATTGTGCAACTAGCTAAAAGATCCACAAATTGCAGTTTTTAGTTCAAGTTGTCTTAAAGTTCTAGCTCATTCAGCAAAGACTTAGCTACACATGTGAAAGCATGATAATTCTAGCAAGTCAAAGAACTAGACACGATATTGAGCAGAATTGAAATACTAAAGCTCAAGAGGGTAATAAGCAAAGCTTCATCAATTTTAAAAGACAGAAGCAGTAAAGCTTATATTACAATGCATCTTTTTGGATTTTTCATTTGTATGCAATATGATACAATGAGATGCACAAAAAACTTAAAAGACTAAAAAGACCGAAAAGGATCCGAAGAAATACCACTTGAAGAAGGTATCAAAAAAGATCCACAAAACGTTCACATGAACAAGGAAAGTTCAGATGAACAAGGAAAACTCAAATGAACAAACAAAGTTCAGATGAACAAAGAAGGTTCAGAAAAGAATCAACTCCCCCTCAAACCAACCCAAAAGGATAAATTATCCCTAACTTGCTTCTCAAGGTGGTAAACCTTGTTTGGTCAAAAGGCTTTGAGGGAAAGACCTACCAAAAGTGCCTTGAACTCCACAAAAACTAGCACAAAAGGCTTCAAACTCCAGAAGATCTCTAGGGAAAGCAACTCGAAAAGTTAGGGAGCGAAACACCAACACTAACAAGACCTACAGGCAACTCAAAAACCTGCTAAGGACTAGTGAATGAGAAACAAGCTCAACCTAGGCTGTGAGAAGAGAGCATCCTAGCAAACCATGGGATAAGAAGAGTGCCTAGAAAAGACACGTGCTAGAACAGAGCCTCCTATCTACCCTGAACTCAATAAGCCCAAAATGCTATGCAAGGTAGACTAGGGATACCATACACAAATGTAAGGTATAGAAACTCGAACCTGAGTCGCACTGCTTGGCAGTGAGATATAGTCATGATGAGTGAAGATCCATTCCTTGGAGCTCTAGAAAGTAGTTGCGCTCACCCATCATCCTCATCTCAACATTCCTTCGTCTCCTAGAAGTGATAGCCAGCATTGAATGCACAAATGAAGAAGAACCAACAGCTGAGTCTTGAACACTTGTTGGACCACATATTCTTCTTCTCAACTGAAAAGGCTACACCAAAGAGACAGAAAAAGTCCATGCCTTGGTACTGGGTTAGTGAAATATTATCTAGGGAAAACAGTACCAAGACACACGACTAACAAGGATAGCAGCAAATGATCCAAACCTCATAAAAGCATATAATCAATAATTCAGAACATGAGGATGAAGATAAACAAATCAATTGCAGCACATGCTATCCAAAATATGACAAAACTCAACCTATCCTTAATCCACAATAAGGCATAGGAGCAAGCAAACAAGCACATAGCATATCACACACCACATATACAATCAAAGATAAAGCATGCTGGTGAAAGCTATGGCAAGACTCATGCATCCACAATTAATAGTATGACACAAAAACCATGTAAGCATAAAGTATGTTAGAGAACAAATCATGATCAAGGTATGCTAACATGGAATCAAGTAAGAATGTGGATACATATAGCAAAAATCAACACGAGCAAGATTAATCATGTACAAAACAACACAGGCTCGTGAAGACAAATCCAAGCTTATACATCCATGGAAATAAAGAACAACAGTCTAATACATGGATACATAAGCAAGAATCAATCATGAGTAATATAATAAAGGTACAAGACAACACAAGCTCATGATGACAAAATCATGCTCATACAACCATGGAAATAATGAACAACAATATATTACATGGATATATAATCAAGAATCAACAAGAGCAATATAACAAAGGTACAAAACAGCACAAGCTCATGTTGACAAAACCAAACTTATATACCCATGGAAATAATGAATAACAATCTAGTTCATAGATACATAAGCAAGGTACTAGCAAAGGCATGATAAAAGATATCAAAAGAATAACACATGCCAATATGATACAAGTGAGCACAAAACAAGCACAACATGCCAAGATTGAATAATCATGAAGGTAAATGCATGAAGGTATAAGATTGCTTACAAAACATGTGAAGACACCGATCATGAAAGCACATGCCTCTTGGAGGCCATTATTGAGGTGGAGAACCATCAAGAGTCCCAATCAAGTAGTGAAGCAGAAGATCAGAATCTTTTAAGTCCATGTTCTCCAACTCGCATTCTCGGTACCTACACATGAGAAAGGCAAGGTGTCCAAACCTTGGATCCCGAAGGGTTAGAGAGCAAATGCTTGGGAACCCAAACCTTGGACACACCACCACTAGAGGCAGTCGAACCATTATGTGAGTTACCATGATGCAAATGATGGTCCATGCAAGAAGATCCAACATCATCCTTGGAGGCACGCCGCGAGTGGATAACTCGAAGAGGAAAACGAGGTCCATCTCTAGAAAAGCGGCGATGACCTTGCTTGAAAGCACCATGATGTGAACCAACAAAGGCATCAAAAGAACTCACACATCCTCGCTCTGTGTGTGTACCTTGATGAACAAAACGGGGTCCACCCCTTGGAAAACGGCGAAAAACCTGCCTTGGGGCAGCTCGTGGACTAAAACCATGTCCACGATGCTGTCCAACACCACTAGAAAAGGTGTCAAGGAAGCCATCAACAATGCGAGTCATCGTGCTAGGCTCTTTAGTGTGCATGTCATGAGAAAGACTATGCCCACTAGGAGACTTAGAAGCATGAGCTCGACGCAAATGCTTTGCACGTCGAAAGCAGAAATCCATAAGATGTCCGTTCTTCCCACAAAAAGAGCAATGGTGTAAAGGTCTACTAGGAGACACGGTCCGAGAGGACAAGTCACCATTAAGGCTCAAAGAAGAAGTCCTGGAAGAACTAACATCAAGACTCGTCCTCGTATCGGCACTAGACTCACACATGCCACGATAAAGACTATGTGTGTTCCTAGAGGTACGACGACGCACTCGACGCTCATATTTCAAACGGCGAAAGCAAAACTCAAAAGTGTGTCCATCTTTCTTACAAAAGGTGCAATGATACTTCTCTTTTGAAGATGTAGTATCATTTGAAGAAGAAGCACCTTTGTCCTTTGAAAAACGTTGGACAACACAAGAAGGGTTCGAAAGAGTCGAATCTCCTAAAGAAGAGCTATTCAAAAAGATGGAACAAGAACCAACATCAAGTGACTCACTTTTAGCACAAAAAAACTCCGACTTCGAATGTAGAGATTCAAGAGAAATCTTAAAAACATCAATTTCGGAGTGAAGACAAATACAAGAGTCACAAGACTTGACGCTCATATCATCGCGCAAAGAATCAATCTCACTCTTCAAAGAAATGCAAGATGTGCAAGAAATTAATGATGCTTTTGAATTAAGCAAGCAATTTAAAGCATCAATTTTATTTTCTAAACAAGCACAATTCTTGCAAGAGACTAAACCATCCTTAAGCGATTTTTCATAATCAAAGCACATGCTACAAGGCCTAGCTTTAATATCAATAATTTCAGCCCTAGCATTCTCTAATAGCTCAAGGTGAATGGAATTAGTCAATTTTAACTTGTCAAATTCAACAAGCATGCCTACATGAGAATCACAATTATTTCTAGCCATAGAAGTAAGATTGTCTATTTCTAACTTAGCATTGTCAAGTTCATGATGTAAGGCAACACAAGAATTACATGGCATAGAAGCATTTGATTTCAAAATCTCATTTTCAGCTTTTAGGCATGCAAGAGGATTATTCAAGTTATCCATGTCTATAAGTAATGAATCATAAGCACACATGGATGTTTTCAATTCGGAGAGCTCATTAGATAAATCACCCTTCTCTCTTTCTAATAATTTCATTTTTATCCTTAGAGCTAGCAATTTAGAATCATATGAATATAAGACATTTACAATTTTTTCTTTGCTGACCTTGCTTAGCTCGAGTAAGGGATCATCCTCGGAAGAGTCATTGTGATCATCCTCGAAAAGCTCTCCATTATGTTCATCATCAAATGCCGCTGCACACATACCAATGGGCTCTTTCTCCTTAGGCTCCATGCGTATCTCATCTCTGAAACTAGGACAATCAAAACTAAAGAGACCGCCACAAATATCGCAAGAGAATCCCTCCTGAACCGACAACACCATTATTGCATCTTCAAACGTCTTGTCATGACTCACATCAACGATAAAAGAATCATGCCAAGATGCAAGGAAACGCTCACAAGTCGGCACACTAGTCGCCATGCTCAAAGATCGGTTAAGATCACAAAAGAGCAGACTTGGCTCTGATACCACTTGTTGGACCGGAAATGCGACTAGAGGGGGGGTGAATAGGAGCACGCCCAACTTTTTTCACAACGATCGGATTCAACACGATGTTTACTCCAATAGCTATGAAAGCTATGAAGATCAATCAACAAGCACAGTGGAAGACTTGTATTGAATCCAATCAAAACCCCGAAATAGAATCAACAAAAACTTAAATCACAGAGTCTCGGGCGGTCTGACATCTCAGAAATCGGGTCGAATATTTTGCCTAGCGGTCAGACCTCTCACACGGGCGGTCTGACCGATTTGCCTAGCGGTCTGACCACTCAGAAATCGGGTCGAATATTTTGCCTAGCGATCAGACCTCTCACACGAGCGGTCTGACCGATTTGCCTATCGGTCTGACCTCTCAGGTGGGCGGTTTGACCTCTAGCACGATGAACAGGAAAATCAGCCCGAAAACCGAAACTAAAATCGGTCTAACTTTTGATCTACAAGGCCAAACTTGACCAAATTTGGAACACACCTTCCTAAGGATATTAGGAACCTATTCCAAGCAACGATTGAGTAGATCCACTTCAAAGTTTTGACCTTTTTCCAATTTACCGAAGGAGGGTTCAAAACCGAGCAAAAACGAAAACTTGATCTTGAAACTTGCTCGTGGGTGATTGATGATCAAGATGATCCTAGATGTGTTCCCACATGTCACAGCAAGCTAAATCAAGAGAAGAAACCAAGCAAAAACTCACGGATCAAATAAACCCCCAAAATCTCAAATAAAGAGGATGAACACAAAAACGAAATAGAGATTCATCTTGTGAAATCTGTTGGATTGATTTGGATAGATGGATGATTGTTGTTTATAGCCACTCCAATCTAGGAGGACAAAGCTCACCACGTGAGCACACACTCAATCCAATCCTAGAACCCTAGAGCCTCCACTCTTCTCTCCTCCCCTAACAACACAAATTAGGGTTTAGATATCTAAGGGTTAGGGGGCTGCTGGGCAGCACCCCCTCCTTATATAGTGAGGCCTAGACCTTCTAGAAGACTAACCCTAATGGGCTCCCATTAAGGCCCAACACAAACGGGTCACATACGCACGCATTTTAAAGCGTCATCTTCATCTCCTCTTGACCTAATCCGCTTCTCCACGCACCGTCTTGCGCCGCGGGTCCGCAAAAGGTAACCAAGGCGATATTTGGTAAGATTACCAAAATACCCCTTCTCGGTCCTTCTCCGAAGACCGAGTCCAGATTGTGCGAAGCACTTGCTTGCTCCGCCACGTGTAGGTTGATCCAACGGATCTCATCATGTCGGCAAGTCTCTCCCATCCGGCTCCCACCGAAACCACCATGACACTTGCACCGACCCCCGCGCCGCTTGATCCAACCAGTCGCACCGAACTGCCCGTTCGGTCACCTTTGTCTATCTTGCACCATGCTTGAGTCCAATGACTTCACCCGGCATCGTCGATCGTTCTGAACCTCAGCTCTCCAAACCTAGTCCCGATCATCCTCGCCGTTGACCGTCGTTGACCACCAAGCAACCTGCACAACAATAGACAAGCAAATCGAATTCGGGAACAAGTTCTTCACAACTTGACCCACGTTAGTCAAAACATGCATCATGCAACACATATGACATGAAACCCATGAACTTGACCTAATCAGCAACCATCGCTGCCCCACGGGCCGACGACTTAAGTGAAAACCGGTCAGACCGCCACCCTTGGCGGTCGATCACATCGCGATCCGATCGCCAACGTAAGGCCGATCTGACCGCCACCAAAGGACTTAGCCAAAATTTCAGCACTGAAATCTGCAACCTCTCTGGAAATTTCAAACGAATAGAACTTTTACCTGGAGGCTCCAAAAATTATGGGACCAAGTGCAGTAGAAACTCATCACTTGCCTACACCCTCTATTTTTGGTCCAGCTCAAAAATCCAATGCCACTTAAATGGCCGGTCAGACCGCTACCCAACCGGTCGGACCGCCTACCTGGCTGGTCAGACCGCCAGTCCAATTCACCCGAGGCATGGGCGGTCTGACCGCCACCAAGGCCGGTCAGACCGCTTGAGACCTGACAGGACCTGAACTTTGCCGAAAACTCGTGTTTCCGCAAACCTTCAACGTCATTGCCAATTATCACATCATCCTAAGATCATGAGCATATCCCCATGATATCCACAAGATTGTCAGGTCAAATCCCATACACAATTGGTAATCTTCCTCAACTCAGCCAGCTTTATCTTGACGACAACAAATTGTCTGGAAACATACCGGCAAATATAGGACAATGTAAAATGCTATCTATGCTAAACTTATCAGTCAACAACCTTGATGGATCCATACCAATTGAACTCCTCGGTATTTCTTCTCTTTCCTTGGGTTTGGATTTGTCAAACAACAAACTTTCAGGGTTGATACCAGAGCAAGTTGGTGCACTGATCAATCTGGGTCTCTTCAATATTTCCAACAACCAGTTATCTGGCCAAATTCCTTCTTCACTTGGACAGTGTTTTGTTCTGTTGTCCCTTAACATGGAACGCAACATTATTAAAGGGAGTATTCCACGGTCTTTCAGGAACCTAGTGGCCATACAGAAGATTGATCTCTCTCGAAACAATTTATCAGGTGAAGTTCCCGAGTTCTTCGAGAGCTTCACCAGCTTAGATCACCTTGATCTATCACACAACAAATTTGAAGAGCCAATTCCGACTGGTGGTATCTTTCGAAATTCAAATTCAGTAATCTTGGAAGGAAACACAGGGTTATGTGCAAGTGTTTCCATATTAGCATTGCCGATTTGTCCCACCACCTCATCCTCACCCGCTAAAAGGAAGAACAATGTACGCTCGCTGGTGAGAATGCTACTAATAGTAATACCACCACTTACTGCATTCTTTTTATTGTCATGGTTGCTGGTCACTCTTTGGAAGAAAAGGGTGTTTTCATTTCCACGGTGTGACCTGTGCTTGAATATGTTTTGTTTCCTTGCCCACCCGAAGAGAAGAGAAGTGCAGACATTTCCGTGCCATAATGAGCCTCTGAAAAAGGTATCATATGGTGACATCCTTAAAGCTACTAATTGGTTTTCTTTGATCCATACAATCAGCTCAACCCGTACTGGATCAGTTTATGTTGGTAGGTTTAAGTTTGACAAAAGCCTAGTTGCCATCAAAGTGTTCAACTTGAATGAACCTGGTGCGTATGGGAGTTACTTTATTGAGTGCGAGGTGCTACGAAACACCCGCCATCGAAATCTAATGCGACCTGTGAGGCTGTGACCCTATGCTCGACATTGGATACAGAAAACCATGAGTTCAAAGCACTAATCTTCAAGTTCATGGTTAATGGCAGCCTTGAAAGATGGTTGCACCCTGAGCAATACAATGGAACCCCATATAGAGTGCTAAGCTTAGGGCAGAGGATGTGCATAGCTACAGATGTGGCTTCTGCTCTCGATTATGTCCACAACCAACTGACGCCTCCTTTGGTCCATTGTGATTTGAAACCGAGCAATATCCTTCTGGATGATGACATGACTGCACGTCTTGGTGACTTTGGGTCAGCAAAGTTTCTATTTCCAGATCTTATCAGTCCACAAAGCTTGGTCGATGTCGGAGGAACAATCGGATACATGGCACCTGGTGAGTTCATGTTTCTCTGTCTGCTTATTTATGGTTTCTGTTGAACTTAACTGTATTTTTTCACTTTTACAGAGTATGGCATGGGCCGCCAAATTTCAACAGGAGGTGATGTGTATAGTTTTGGAGTGCTTCTTCTAGAGATGCTTACGGGAATGCGGCCGACTGACGATATGTTTGTCGATGATCTTAGCCTCCATAAGTTTGTTGACTCCATGTTCCCAGAGAGAGTTGCAGAGATTCTAGATCCCCATATGGCCGATGAGGAGCACCAAGGGTATGCAGCAGTATGGATGCATAGCTATATTATCCCGTTGGTTGCACTTGGCCTGTCATGTTCCATGGAATCTCCAAAGGATAGACCCGGAATGGAAGATGTTTGTGCTAAACTATCTGCTATCAAAGAAGCTTTTCTGGAATATCGTGACTAATATCTGAACTCTGTAAGCGCGTTCTACTTGGATGTGTTTAGTGCTTCGTTATTGTTAAGAATGTAATTTTGTAACTGCGAGATGCATCGAACTAGTACCTTGTAGCCTGTCTATTTGACTAGCTGAAAAAAATGGTTTGCGAAATAGATTTAAGAGCAGAGATGTGATTTGCAGTGAAGACAGTTACAACTCAAATTAATGTTTCAATAGTTGGCTAAATGAATTAAGAAATTTCGATATCCTTATACGTAACCGCAGCACATATAAAGTTTATGTACCAAATTCATATCCTTTCCAGTTAAACAAATCATAGGTGACACAGTTTTATTCATTTCCGCTAGTACCCTCAAACCTAGTAATGTGTTAACAGTGACAATCAATGTCAGCAATTCTGATTCATCTGACAAGTCGTAAAATTCAGCGTGGTTGCTTCTTTCCGTTAACCCAACTCATCGGGTATGCTTCCAGATACTTGTTTGTAAGGTATATTCGCACTAGACAAAGACCACACGGGGTGGATACAGAGTCGTACTGCAAGTGACCCGTTTCCGGGACAAAATGCTGTTTTACAATGCAATGCTGCCTCCTTTCTAGCTTATTTTCGATCAAGTCTCTTTATCTTGAAACATATTTCACTAGTCAGTAAAAAAAGACATATTTAACAGATCAGCCTTGAGATTAATTAGCGGCAGAGGATCGAGTGTCTGCAAACCAGTGGCTGACGATCTGATAATGAGTAGATCACCAGGTTGTGAGTTCTGACTTCAGAGAATTTCTGTACAGAAACAGGATCTACTCAGACGAATCACAACGTAAAAAATTTCACGCGTTCTAGTTGCATCTCCTAAGAGAATTCAAACATCGGAATATACTATTGTCCAACTTAGAATGAAGCCTTTTTTTTGCGGGAAAACGATAATTTTATTTATTGAACAAAAGGTAAAATCTTTAAGCAGTAGATGTAAATACAGTCCAGTGCTATCGACAACCACACTATGCAGCGTTTTGATTGTCTACCAACTTTAGCTAGTTCACGAGCTATACAATGCTTCTGTTCTCTCCTTATCTTCTGAACCTGCCACTCTTCCCAGATTCTGGAACAAAGATTTTATTTCTCGCTAATTGAACATCAGTCTGTATCTACCCTCTTCCAAATTCTTCAACTTGTGAGCAACAGAAAAGCCTCTTTGATAGCATGGACAAACATCTCGCATTTCAGGTTGATCTTTTGGAGTTTCTATGGAACTCGATAAGCCATATGCCCATATGCAGCCTATTATGAATTGCGTTTGTATTCATCATGAGGCCAATGGACCAATATATATACAAGTACAAATACAGCATATATGCAGTTAACCTCTTATACAACAGGAAAAATACACAGATAATAATATACATCTAACACCCCCCTCAAACTCATGGTGGATCAACAACGTAAAGTTTGGAGAGATAAAAGCTATGCTGGGCTCTGCTCTGTGCCTTTGTGAAGAAATCTGCTAACTGAAGCTCTGAATGCACATACTGAAGAGCAACAACCTGGTCCTGCACCTGTGTCCGCATATAGAAAGCATCAACACCAATATGCGTTGTAAGCTCATGCTTCACCGGATATTTAGCAATGCTAATAGCACCTGTACTGTCAGACAAAAGAGGAGTTGGTGCTGAAATAGAAACATCAAAATCCTCAAGTAACCACCGTAGCCAAGTAACCTCCGCAGTCAACAAAGTCATAGTTCGCAACTCAGCCTCAGCACTCGAACGAGAAACTGATATCTGCTTCTTAGTCTTCCAAGCAATGAGAGAACCACAAGAAAAACACAATAGGTAGATAGAGGTCGGCGATCAGAGTGATCACTAGCCCAAGTGGCATCAGAATATGTCTGGAGCTGTAAAGAGCTGGAGCGAGGGAAAATAGACGACGAGTGATGGTTCCACGAAGATATCGTAGAACACGAAGAAGAGACTATAGTGGAGCTGGGTGGGAGCAGAAACAAACTAGCTCAAGATATGCACAGGGTACGAAATATCAGGACGAGTGACACCCAGATAAACAAGACTCCCAACAAGGTGACGATAGCGAATAGGATCAGTAAGAGACTCACCATCAGTGGGCCGAAGATGAACATTAAGCTCCATGAGAGTCTCAACGGTGTGCTAATCAGTAAGAGAAACACGATTAAGAAGATCCTAGATATACTTTTATTGAGACAGATAGAAGCCCTCATGTGAGGACCCCGGTTTATTCGGCTTGTACTGTTTAACCATCCACTTGGTCCTAACAGTACAAATCAAATAAACCAAGCCTCGAGATATGTATACTTCCCAGAAATGCAGTATACACACCCCGCTACAAAATCATCCATCAATTCCATTCATACACATAGAGCCGAAGCAAAAGCAACAACTGAAAGACATAGATAATATAAAGAGAGTTATTACAAAGAGAGGCCGACTGCCAAAATTCATAAAGATAAGTAAATACACAATGAAGCAAAATGGCCATAAGATGGCGATGAACAAAAGCCAATCGGTGTGCCTTTACCCACAAGGCAACCAACCGGACCGCCAAGCTAATCGTCCCAAACAATGCGCAAGAACACAGACTCACAAAAGTGAGGCCCTTGGGGCTCACCTTCTTCCTCTGCAACAATTAATATTAAGCAAGCGGATGAGTACAAAACTTGTTTTTGTACTGCAACTGACGTGTGAGATAACAGAACTATAATTAACTACATGCAAGCTTTATTTAAGTGGATGAGGCTTTGGACTTATTTTCAAAGATAAAGCAAGTTTTCATTTACAATAAGGTAATAGATTCAAAGCAAGTTTGCAATTAACTTTTATTGTTCAAATAAAGAGAGACAATAATAACATAGATAGAGAACAACACCAACCTAGAAGTGACTAACCCATAGTCACCACAACAATAGCATGAAGTACCCCTTCATACCACCCATGTCAAGTTTAAATTTTTAAAAGGTTGTAGTCTAGTTCTTGCACGACCTTACCAAGCATGTCCATAACCTAGGACGAGGCTATTCGAATAGTTTGAACCCTGCAGGGGTGTACCAATGTACCCACACGATAGACCGCCTTTCCACCAGCCACGGTTAGCACACTTCCTTTGGTATGCAGGCATGGCTAAGTCTAACAAGACGCTTTCCAATGGACGATGCTAATTAAGAGCCGCAACCCACGGGAGAAGGATACATTAGACAGCCTAACCGGACAGCTAATGCTCCCCTCGCACACCACAAACACACACACGCACACACCCACCGACCAGCTCATAATTAGCACCTCCCAAAGTACTTAGTCAAGAGAGGTTCCATATCCCCCTCGTGTGGTTAGCACGCAATAATTGCTTGGATCAATGGCACAAGTAACTCGGTCCTTAGGGACTTAGGCACCATTCCAATCACACCCAACAGATCACCCAACATACCATTGTGCCCAAGCCAAGATATAATTTTTGTTTTCAGTTTTTGATTTGCAAAATGGTAAAACACAAGGGTTGGACATAATGGAGTAGTATAAGTAGTTGTGTGATCAAGATCACCGACTAAGTCGATGATCGCCCAAATCTACCGATACTAGGCATGGCTAAGCAATATTTATTCGAAATCTACTAAGTGACAAGAGCTCATCCAACGAACTCTAATCACATAGAAATAACCTAGGCTCAGGTAGTAGAGGATAATTATTTCCTACAGATTATGCAACTAGAGGTCTAACTAATTAATTTAACAACAAAATAGCAATGCATACATAGAAGTTAAACAAAATATTAGACTTTAAAAGTAATGGGACCAATTGGGAAATGATCAAACTGCTTGCTCGCTTGTCGTTTGCTCAACTTGTTGCGGAGGGTCGTTCGGGATTACCGCAAATATCGAATCCTAAGCGAAAGAGCGAAAACAACCAATAAGACGAGCAACACTTAAACAAAAGAGCAAGCAAAATTATCCAAATGTGACGAAATTTATACACAAGGTAAAATACGAACATACCTAGACATAGAAACTGGAAAAACTTAATTCGGATTTGTGGTGCAAAAGATATTCTCTAAAAACCTAATTTCGGCCATAATTAGCACTTCAGCAAAAATATTTTCTAGAAAGATTTTGGAGCTGAAATTTTTATGGTAGCTACCTACTGGTATAGTGGTAACCCATATAAAATTTCAGGTCATTTGGAGTTAAAATGATTTAGTTATGATTTTTCTAAGTTTTAAATCTAAGACATGATTATTTCCAGTATTAAAGACTACTGTAAAACCTATACTAAGCTAAAGTATTTTAACAGATGCATTTATAGAACTTTAGTTTGTTAAATTTGGAGCTACAGAGAAAAAGATATGCAATTTTGAAGTTTAAAACAATTAATATGTTCAAATAAAAGCTCTCGGGACTAAATCTGGAAAACCAACAAAAACTGGGGAGGTCGTGGGCCGTTGATCAAAGATCGCACGGCTCACGATCTCAGATGCTAAAACCCGCACGAGCACCCGGCGCAAAGACCTCATCGCGCCTAGGGGAGGTCTTAACCGTTGATATTGAATCCAACGGCTCCGACCACCGGATGCACAGCACACGCGAAGGAGCTCCTCGCGCACTAGGGAGGTCGTGGCCATCAGATCTGGATCTGGCGGCCCCGAGCTCCACGAGGAGGTCCTACGGCTATCCAACTAGGGGAAGGTCTGGGCGGTTACGATCTCCCGAGGGGAGGTCTTAACGGTCTAGATCTGAGCGGAGAGAGGACCTAAACGGTGCTTAACAGCGAGAGGTCTTGACGGCTAGGATTTCACCGAGGAGGTCCTAACGGTCGAGATTTCCCTCGGGGAGGTCCTCCAACACAGTGCTTTGAGAGAGAGATCCGGATGGCTCGGATCTCCATGGGAGAGGTCCCGAGCGGTCCGGATCTAGGCGGGGAGGTCCTCACAGCTAAGACCAGCACGAGGAGGTCCTGAGGTTCTCTTTACAAAAAGACCAAGGGGTGGTCCTTTGCAAAGAGGACCCTGGGGTGGTTTTGAAGGTTTTCTTTACAAAAGACCAGGGGTGGTCTTTTGCAAAAGAGGACCTTGGTGGGGTGGCTCAGGGTGGTTTTGACAAACACGACCGGGGTGACCTTTTCGCAAAGAGGACCTCAAGGAGGTCTTTTGCAAGGAGGACCCCAAGGAGGTCCGAGAGGGCGGTTTTGACAAAACGACCGGGTGACCTTTTGCACTGAGAGGACCTCAAGGAGGTCTTTTGCAAAGAGGACCCCAAGGCGGAGGGTGATCTTAGCGGTGGGATTTTACCTATGGAGGTCTTTAACGGCCGTGATTCCAAATGGTGGGAGGTCCCGCGCTAAGGACTTAGACTAGGAGATCTAGCGGTCGGATCTACAATGAAGAGGTCATGAACGGCTAAGACCAAAACCGAGAGGTCCTAGGACTTAGCCATTACTGTAACAAAGGATCTACGGTGGATCTAAACAGGAGGAGGTCATTAAGGGCTAGGATCAAATCGAAGAGGTCTTGGGAGCTAGAGTTTTTGCCGACAAGATCCCACGGTGCTAATCTATCACGGGGAGGTCCTGGAGGGTCACGATGAACCCGAGGAGGTCCAATGACTTGACAAAAACGCGACAACAGCCAAGGACACCGGCTTTGGTCACTGGCTCGTCGCCGGCGACCACGACCACGGCGGCGCGGTCCGACGGGGCAAAAACGTTCGCAATACTATTGCGAACATTTTGAGGGCACAAATGTCGCCGGACACGACCCATATCGCCGGCGAGCCGGAACGAGGCGGAGATCAAGTACGGGGAAAAGCGAAAACTGAGAAAGGCTTTGCCGCGACCTAAGCTAGCGAGTGCTTAAGCTACAGGAGGTCATTGCGAACTCACCTGGGCCCAAAGGAGGTCCAAGGGAGGTCGAGGGAGTTCCAGCGACGACGACTGCCGCCGGAGTGGAGGAAGATGACACGGGGGAAAAACTCCTGAGCGATATGAGAATCAAGAAAATGCGCATTAGCTCCGGAGGACCCGCAGATAGAGCAAGAGCGGCAAACGGAGGAAGGAGACATGCTTACCGAGCTAAGGATGGAGGCGGCGATGCCAAATCCGAGAAGGCCGAAACCCACCCACCGCTCGAGAAAACAAGCCAATCAAGTTAGTGGACGGGACCGGAGGTCGAAAGAAACGCCGCGACGCTAAGGAGGGCAGAGGGACCACCGGAGCTCGATGGTGATGAGGGCTCGGCGGTCAACAATGGCGGCAAGTGTTTCCAGCACTATGCGATTTGGTTCACGAGGGAGAGCTAAGGACTCGCAAAGGTGCGAAAGGAAGCTAAGGTGAGCTCGGGACCATATAAAGCTAGTGAGCAACGGGAGGAAATCAGAGCGCTCTACGGGAAATGGAGCTCAAGCACCGCCACCGCTCGAGGAAGTGACAGGGAGTTGGTAGCGGGAAGACTTTGGAGGAAAGGTCTTGACGAGCATTTAAGAAGGGCGAGAAAGAGCCGTTGACGAGGACGGAGACGATGGGACCACCATCAGGCAATCCTCGCACGCCATCTCCCCGTGGATCGAGGAAGAAGAAGAACAGGAGGGTAGGGTGGCCGTGGGATCCGATCCAACGGCCCGCACTGAACTCAATCGATCGCGCCGAGCCCGACGCCACTAGGTGGCTCGGTGCGACCACGACCCAGAGTCGGACTCGGGTTTGAGTCCAAGCCTGACTCAGACCAGGGTTTCAAATTGGGAGCTGGAATTTAGGGAATTAATTAAGGCATCAAACCAACTCCAAAATTTCTGAAATTTTAACTGGAGCTTGCTAACTTTAGAATTAACCTCCCATAAAATTTTCAGAGATTTTGGTGTGCTAGAGTTTCCTCAAGAAATTCCAGAAGGTGATTTCAGAGGTTTGACCAAGGTTTGACTTGCCTCTAAAATATTTCAATTAATTTCCAAAAAGCATGAAATAATTTAGGGGCGTTACCAAACAACCTTAGAACCAAGGAAAATTATTTCCAAGGGTTTAACAAAAGATTTGACCAAGGAGGTTGTTGACTTGATAAATGAGGCTTTTGATTTTGAACTTCCCAAAATTCCTTTACAAGAATTTCAGAAAAGTTTCAAGAGTAAAAGGATGAAGGAAAAGTTTTAATTTACCCTCATTTTATTACATTTGAAACACAAGCCAAAATGGGGATGTTACACCTCAGGCATAGAAATAACCTCAACCCTAAGAAAGTAGCGAAAAAAAACCAGAACAGACATGACAAACTGCTCACTAAGACACTCCTTGACAAAAGTGATATACTGAGATTCATCTCCAGTAATAATCATATCATCAACATATAAAAGAAGAAGCATCTGACCACGAGGTGAAGTGTGAATAAAAAGAGCAGGATCATTAGCACTGGCAGAAAAACCAACCGCAGTGACAACAGAAGAGAAACGATCAAATTAGGCACGAAGAGCTTGCTTGAGGCTATAAAGAGATCGGCGAAGGCGACAAACCGTACCCTCAGGAACAGAACACCCCGGCGGTGGCTGCATATAAACCTCCTCACGTAGCTCACCATTGAGAAAAGCATTATTGACATCAAGCTGAGAGATGGACCATGCCCGAATAGATGCTACAGCGAGAAGAGTGCGAACAGTGGTCATGTGAGCCACAGGAGCAAAAGTCTCATCATAATCATGATCATACTCCTGCTGAAACCCATGTGTCACGATACGAGCTTTGTAGCGCTCAAGAGAACCATCAAAGTGGGTCTTAACCTTTGTAGACCCACTTGCATGTGATAGGAGTAACACGTGTGGGAAGAGGGATAAGATCCCACGTGCCAGTACGCTCATGGGTAGTAATCTCCTCTGCCATCACATGCTGCCACTCCTGATGAACAACAGCATCACGATAAGAGATCGGTTTGGCAAGAGCTGCTAAACAAACGCGTAGGAGGCCGAATAGACTGGCGATCACAAAGAGCATATCGAGGAGGAGAGGCCGAAGAAGATGACCTATCAGAAGATAGTACATCAGAAGAATCCTCAACTCGCGGACAACGAGTGTAGTAGAGAGGATAAGAAGGAACAAGGCCAGGAGTCGTCTCTGGAGAGGGTGTCGGTGGAGAAGGAGGCACTGGCGGTGATGGAGGCACCGGAGAGGCCAAAGGTTGTAGTAGAGGTGTGGTGACTATGGGGGCAGCATGAAAAGTCATGAAAGAAAGTGACTCGACAAGAGATGTTGGAGTGGTGGAAGGAAAAGGACGAGAGTAGAAAGGGTGAGACTCATCAAAAGTGACGTCCAAGAAACCCGCATCCATCGACCAATAGGATCCCAACAATGATATACCTATGCTCAGCGCTATAGCCCAGAAAAACACATTCCACAGACTGAGCGGTGAGCTTGGTGCGCTCACGGGATGCAAGAAGAACATAGCACACACACGCCCAAAGGAGATGAAGACTAGAATAATCAGGATTCTTACCATAGAGATGCTCAACTGGGATCCCACCCTGAAAGGCAGAATAATGCTGAATATTAATCAGGAAAGTGGCAGTAGAAACAGCATCAGCCCAGAAGTATGGTGGAACAGCAAAAACAAGCATAAGAGCACGGGCTGTCTCAAGAAGATGATGATGCTTTCGTTCAGTTGCACCATTATTCTAGGCATGAGCACTAGGACAAGAAAACTGAGAGAGCTCGGCAAGAAAACCACGAAGGACTCCTAACAAGTACTCCCCAGCGGAATCAACCCGAAAAACACGAATAGGAGAGTCAAACTGAGTACAGATCATGGTGGCAAAATTCTTGTAGATGGATAGAACCTCACTACAAGATGACATAAAGTATATCCATGTATGTCGAGAAAAATCATCAATAAATATAATATAATATCGATGACCTCCTTTCGAAACGAAAGGAGCCGGACTCCATACATCAGAATGAACAAGATCAAAAGGATGCTGTGATTGGTGAAATCAGATGTCATATGAAAGGAAGAACCAGAGTCAAGAATCTAAGGTGATATACCCGAGGAAGAAGAAGTAGAAGGTGGTCTCCCACTAGAAGAATGTGCAGCAGAACCAACAGAACCGGACGGTGCAAAAGCAGTCATGCGACGTAGCAGTGTGAGAAACTCTTGAGAATCGAAGCACCAGGGTCCTCTAAGAGGAGGAACCGCTAGTGCCCTTTGGAGGACGGACACCACGACGTAAATCCTTCTTCTTCCTGTAGCAGAACTGCTTCACATGTCCATCTTTGTTGCAATAGGTGCAGTGGAGTCCCCTACCAATAGCAGCTGTCACTAGTGAAGACACAACTGGTGAAGGAGTAGCTGGATACATAGAGTGTGTAGAAGCTGGAGAAGCTGCCAGAACCGAAGGAAACAACTGGGACGACAACAGACCCGCACCACGAAAGCGAATCTCCTCAGAACAAACAGTTGAAAGGGCCTTCAACAGAGTCACACGAGGGTGGTGTGCCAATAACTGGGCACGAATCTGCTCATACTTAGCCCGAAGATGTGTTAAGAAGTCGTAGATACGACAAAGCTCCAAGTGAGACTGCTGACGCTGATAGCACTGACAAGTGTGGCAAACATCCGGTTCCAAAGAGTCAATCTGACGCCATACCACGGACAACTGAGCATAGAACTCATCCACAGTGGCATCTCTCTGCTATAACGACTGCTCTTGACGCACAACAGCAAGATACAAAGAATCACCAAATGACTCGTAGCGGTTGCGCAGATGCGTCCACATCAACTGTGCTGAAGCTAAGCCAACCACATCCCCGTGAGATGCACATCCATGCTAGCAACCAGAATAGCAGAGGCACGAACATCCTCATCAATCTATGTCTTGTAGGTAGTATACTGAGTCTGAAAAGTCTCCATGGTATCCTTAAAAACATCAGATGTCTCTTTACGAGTGTCTTCGAAAGCATCCTTCGGAAGCACGAGCTCAATAGGTGGAACAGGTCGAGATGGACAAGGTAGATCGCCAGTGAGAAAATCCCAAAGACGCTGACCACACATGTGGAGACGCATGTACTGAAACCAGTTTCGACAATTAAGACCATCGAAAATCACCAGGCAACGAGGCACAGAAACAATGCCTGAAGAGGACGACATATTTTTTTTTTTTTTCTTTCTTTTCTTTCGGGTCGGGCCGACTTGCACTAAAACTCCTGCGCGGCCTGCGAAGAGCCGAATACACACACAGGGGGAACTAGGGTTCCCCCTGGCCCTGGCAGCGGTGGCGGTGACGAAGATACGACTCGAGAGCAGAGGAAAACGGGCGACGCAACTTCCGGCCAGGGAAGAAGAAGCGTGCGGGCGGCGACGGGGCGGCCCGGATTCGACGGCGGGGAGCCCAGATCCGGCGATGGGGAGGAGCCGTCGACGGGATCCGACGGCGGCGCCTGGGATCCTCTGCTCAGAGGCGCTGCTCTGCGGTGGGAGCAGAGGAACTCGGGGAGGAAGATGACGGGGAGGTCAGCGGCCGGCGGTGGCGGCGGAACCGAAGACGCGCGCGGTCGATGGAGGTCAGCGGCTAGCAGCGACGGCGGTACCGAAGACACGCGCGGTCGATGGAGAGCTACAGCGGCTGGAGAAGACCAGCGCAGCAGCAGCGGATGGAGAGCGGCGGCGGCTGAGGAAGAACATCGACGGCGATGGGTAAAACTAGGTGACGGCGGCGACTGGAGAAGAGAACCAGCGGCGACAGTGGCTTGACGAAAAACCCTTTGTACGCTCTGATACCATGTTATGATTAGCATTTGTATTCATCATGAGACTAATGAACCAATATATATACCCGTTACAGTTACAGACATATCTGGTTGATATCTTACATGTCTATTTTTTCACCCCTACGAGTGCTCGAATATAATAAGGCTGTAAAGACTGTAAGTTTCCTAAGTCGTCCGGCCAGCTAGAATGTCTGTGTCAAGCCTTGATTGCTACCACTGAGATATTGTCAATTTTGTAATTCTTGTTTTATTGTAATGTATCAGAGCTAGACTGTTCCTATCGAACATATCTGTCGCAATTATTTACGACTTAGTTTTTAATTTGTATTAATTGAAAATTATCAACATGCACCGAACCTCTCAGTTCAATAGCGCACCTAGCAAGTGCAACTCCGTCGACCTGTCTCTGCAGTCTGCACACGCTTTCTTTTCAACATCATTGTTGCCTTCGCCTTACCTTTTCTCATCCTCATTGTTCATCCTAACCCTGTGCTACGATGCTAGTAAGTCAGCGTGAAGTCAAGGAGTATTATTTGAGTTCCACTGCAGGAGACACATGATTTAATGAGGGAATCTACACCAAACTTATCAATAACGCTCCTCCGTTATCAGCCGGTATCATCTGTTATCTAAAATAGTATAAAGTAGGTCTGCGTTCTGTACCGATCTCGATAACGGTTAATTAAACTACTTTCAATAAAAATCTCGTAAATTTTTTGTAAAATTCTTGCGTTGTAAACAGACAAAACGACTACCTGGATCGGTAGGATGGACAAAACGCGCGTACGCAAGAACTCAGACAAAGCGGGTGTTTGATCTGATACTGAGGCCACACACAAAAAAAAAAAAAACGACGAAACCGCGAACGCTAGATCACGAAGCTCAGACGAAACAACGAACGCAGGTTCTAGCAAAGACAACGGGTAAATCGCAGCGGAGAAAAAGATGAAGCAACAAACGGGGAATGCAAGAGAAAGAAAGAAACAAGATGGTCAAGGCTCATTAACGAGTAGCGTGAGTCACGCAAGGCAAATAGCCGGGCCAGCAAGCGAGTAAAAAAAAGTAATGAAGTAAGTAAACGCAGGTGCAACCCACTCAACAACGGGGCCCAGCAGCAGCGAAACAGTAGGGCATGTACCAATGTCCAGGCGGAGAAGCCAAAGAGAAAAAAGCCGAGCGAAACGCCTGAGACTGACGCGGCCGTCTCGGCAGACCGCGAGCGGAGCGTCTCGGCAGGAATCGAGCGGAAGCGATGGACGCTCACAGTTGGATCAGCTCCGTGGACGAGTCTCTGCACACGTTTTCCTCTGTCACGTCGTCCTGTAATTTCATCCACTTGTGCATCTAAGTCTTTATGCTGTATTGTGATACAAGCAAGTCAACACCAAGTCAAGCGACAGTGGGTTTTTTCGGGTAGGAGACACTTCATTTAGAGAAGGAATGTGAACAAGATTCACTGCATTAGCATACAAACATGGCACCTGCAGTTCTCTGCCTTCCAACTCCCTCTCTTTCTCCACACCGTACCCTCATCCTCATGACTCATCTTCTCATGTTCCTGTCGTCCAACGCCATTGCACAATCCATCAACAAATCCGAGATCGACCGGCAGGCTCTCCTCTCCTTCAAGTCCGGCATCTCCAACGACCCCCACGGCGTCCTGCGCTCATGGCGCAACGACTCGCTCGACTTCTGCAGCTGGAGAGGGGTCACTTGTGGTATGACTCTTCCACTTCGTGTCGTTTCACTGGACTTGAACTCCCTCAAGCTGACTGGAAAGTTATCGCCTTGCATAGCTAACCTTACTTCACTAGCACGAATGGATCTTGGAAACAATCAAGTTTCTGGAACCATACCTGAGGAGTTAGGCACACTACGACACCTACAGTTTCTGATGCTTGCAAGTAACAACCTTGAAGGTACCATCCCTAGATCAGTTGGCAATCTTTCCACAACTTTACTACGTATAGACCTTGGACATAACCAAATCGTTGGCACAATACCAGTTGAGATAGGCAACCTTCGAAATCTCCAAATGCTTGCTATGGACCAAAACTTGCTCTCGGGGGGGATTCCTTCTGTAATTGGGAATCTAAGCGAGCTATTTGTCCTAATCCTATCAGGCAACAGATTTTCAGGTCAGATCCCATCCACAATAGGTCATGTTTCTCAATTAAGCGAGCTTCATGTAGATAATAACCACTTGAGTGGAAACGTACCAGCAAGTTTAGGAAACTGCGAGCGATTGCTTATGCTTAACTTATCTGTTAACAGCCTCAATGGATCCATACCAAGTCAGCTCCTCAATATCACTTCCCTTTCCTTGGGTTTGGACTTGTCAAACAACTACCTTACAGGATCGATACCGCAAGAAATTGGTGCATTGATCCATCTTGGTCTTCTCGATGTTTCCTTCAATAATTTGTCTGGTGAAATTCCTGTTTCAATTGGGCAATGTGTTAATCTACTGTCTCTCAACTTGAAAAGAAACATGCTTAATGGAACCATACCTAAGTCTTTCAGTAACCTGAATTCCATCGATCTGATTGATCTTTCTCAAAACAACTTCGTTGGACAAATTCCAGAGTTCTTTGGGAACTTCCCTTTTTTGTTGCAGCTTGATCTATCCAACAACTACTTTGAAGGGCCAATTCCAACTAGTGGCATCTTTCTGAATAGTAGCGCAGTAACCTTAAATGGCAACACAAGGCTGTGTGAAAGTGCAACCACCATCATTTTTGGATTCCAAATGTGCCCGACCACATCAGCTGGTAAAACCAAGAATAATGCACGCTTATTGGTAATAGTAATTCCGCCAGTTACTATCGCCTTATTCTCACTCTTATGCTTTATGGCCACTCTTCTGAAGAGAAGGCAAGTACATGCAACTCCATGCTACAAGGAGACGATTAAGAAGGTGTCATATGGTGACATCCTTAAAGCTACGAATTGGTTCTCTCCAGTCAACAAGATCAGCTCAAGTCGCACCGGGTCGGTCTACATTGGCAGGTTCCAGTTTGAGACAGACCTAGTCGCCATCAAGTTGTTCCATCTCGACGAGCTCGGTGCGCACAACAGCTTCCTTACTGAGTGCGAGGTGCTAAGAAACACCCGTCATCGCAATCTAGTTAAACCTGTCACCTTATGCTCGACAGTGGACTCAGAGAACAACGAATTCAAAGCCATAGTTTTTGAGTTCATGGCCAACGGAAGCTTGGACATGTGGGTGCACCCAAAGCTACACCAACACAGCCCCAAGAGAGGCCTGAGCGTGAGCCAGAGGATAAGAATAGCAATGGATGTGGCTTCTGCATTGGATTACATGCACAACCAGCTGACGCCTCCTCTAATCCACTGCGATATGAAGCCAAGCAATGTTCTTCTGGACTACGACATGACTGCGCGAGTTGGTGATTTTGGGTCAGCAAAGTTTCTCTCTTCAAGTCTTGGTGGTACAGAAGGCTTGGTTGGTGTGGGAGGAACAATTGGATACATCGCACCTGGTTAGTTCAACATTTTTCTGTATTTACTATCGGTTTCTCTTGTATTAACATGCAGTTGTTGCTTTTGCAGAGTATGGGATGGGATGCAAAATCTCGACTGGATGCGATGTGTATAGCTTCGGAGTGTTGCTGCTGGAAATGCTCACCGGAAAGCGGCCGACTGATGCGATGTTCACCGATGGCCTGAGCCTTCACAAGGTTGTGAGGTCCGCTTTTCCAGATAGACTTCGAGAGGTTTTAGATCCCCATATGCCCCATGAGGAGCACCATGCGTGTGCAGCAGTGTTACTGCAAAGCTATGTGTTGCCGTTGGTTGAAGTTGGCCTCCTGTGCTCGATGGAATCGCCGAAAGATCGACCGGGAATGCGAGAAGTTTGTGCCAAAATTTTTGCGATTAACGAGTCATTCCTTCAGTCCCGGTGATTAACCCACACTTTCTTGAATAAAAATCTGCGATGTGGATATCTTGCTATTTTTTACACTGTTGAAGCAATTTACTGAATTTATTCTCTGAGATACGTGTGCATTTTACTATGGTAATAATAAACTGCTTGCTTGTTTGTTTAATACATTGCAGGTGTGTTTCTTACTTCTATAGGGCTTATTTCGATGGGCTGGTAATAATAAACTTGTTTGCACACCGGTACGTTCATAGTGCCAAAAACGGCTTTACACTGAGCTTTACATCGCACGAACGACTAGTTTTGCTAAAACGACGCTAATAATACCATATAAGGCAAAAACTCGCTCCATGCATAGACTCTACCTAGGGCAGCCTAGACGAGGGTCCTTAGACGAAGGTATTGGATAGAGAAACAAGCAAAATGGAATAGACAACGGTGTTCAGCGATGGGAGGTCTTCTGTGGTCTCCGAGTCCAGGAGGAGGGAGAACAGGTGGCTCAGTGACAGTGCCTCTCAGATCTGGCTGTGGTGGCAGCATTGTGGAAAAGGTGGATGGACCTCAGTGTTACACACTGTGGACGTAAAGATGAAGATGAACTCATGAGACAAGTTTTGATGCTGTCCCAAAAAACTGCTACAGCTTTTCCTTTTCTTCTCTTATTTATACTAGCAAATAACAAGTAACTTACATACAAACAAGTAACTTAAGCACTACAGCCATCTTTCCACCTTCAGACAATTAGCACCATCAATATTCATGACTAGCAATTCAGTCATGCAAACCAAAACTGAAACTTAAACAACACTAGGCAATATGCCTCTAAATGCAAGCTAATAGACTTGACCACTATCTCCACTACTCTGTCAAGATTAATTCCAACATTCCATCCCTAATCTTGACTTTACTTACTTCACAAACCGAAGTCCGATCTCCTGATGTATCTCCAAGGACTTTTGCCTTCTTCTTGCTGACCATGCCGCCAGTGACACAACTTGCCGACGTCTTTTGCTTCTACCTCAGCTCCGATTATCTTTCGCCGGTAACACAACTAGACGGCGACGAAGATTCTCATTAGAGCTTACACACATGAGAACTTGGACACACCTACAAGAACTCATGCGCACACACATGTATCATGCACTGACTCACCTACATGCATGACCATGACACAAATATACGCATGTATGTAACACGCCTTCTACGTGCACAAAGAAATAAATGACACATGCAACACTCCTAATGTGCCTCCGCGTCCACGCATGCACCTAGCGCCGCCTCGGCAAGTGCTACGCGGACACCGCTTCACTCACATCGTCGTTGCCGCGCTCCACATGCACCAGGGTGACGAGGTTGTCGGACGTCTCGTACAGCTGCATCGCGGAGGCCTCGCAAACCTTGATGCACACATAGAGAACAAGATCTTGTCACCCACGTCCGCCGCCGCCGGTGAGCATGTCACGTGTGATTCCGGCACACCACGCTGGCCGCGCGGACCTTCTTCGCGCTCGCCAACACCGCTGGCGCCACCGGTGAGCACTCTCCTTACATTGAACCTTACTCTGATACAAATTGTTGGCTCAACCCAAGGATCAAACACACACACACTGTGGACGTAAAGACGAAGATGAACTCACGAGACAAGTTTTGGTGCTGTCCAAAAAAACTACTACAACTTTTCATTTTCTTCTCTTATTTATACTAGCTAATAACAAGTAACTTACATGCAAACAAGTAACTTAAGCACTACAGCCATCTTTCCACCTTCAGGCAATTAGCACCATCAATGTTCATGACTACCAATTCAGTCATGCAAACCAAAACTGAAACTTAAACAACATTAGTCAATATGCCTCTAAATACAAGCTAATAGACTTGACCACTGTCTCCACTACTCTGTCAAGATTAATTCCAACACTCAGAATTGCCGGTGACGATGCAGCATCGACCCATCGCACCCCAGACGCCCGTCGCTGCACAACGTTGCCGCCTGGGGTTGTCGGACGCTGCCTCCGTGATGTCGTCTCGCGCACAGCAAGTTAGCCTGGCGGATCCCTCACGGCAGTGAGGAGTGGCCCCAGTGAATCATGCCGAACATTGTGAGGTTAGCCATGGCGAGCTCGACCCAAGCTGTACATCACCTAGATATCCTGGCCGTGAGATTCGCCGTTGTTCCTTCGTCTATCCTGATCTATCGCGTAGAGAGATTATAATGCGTAAATTTGCGAACGAGGATTTTGCCCTTCCCGCTCTGTTCTAAACGGAGCTGAAAGGAATGATTTCCATGGGGGTTTGAGTGGTGGCACCAGACCCAACTGGGATTTTGCTCCCGTTAGGAATGTTTCACTTGTAGCCAAAACAAGCCCTTGGTGGCTCAAAAATATTCTAGATGGTCACATGCAGTTTTTCCTTCCTTTTCTACTGCACATACTAACAATTTGTTCGGTCTCTTTCCTTCGAAAAAATTATAAATCATGTTTACCATGTGCGTGCCACCGTTCCTTAAAAATGGTATACGGTGTCAGGTACGAAACTCTTTTTTTTTTTGTGAAGCGTGGTAGGTACCAAACTCAATGCAGGGTTTTCTTCCTCTGGATAATAATACATCTGTCAGTATAAAAAAAAAAGAAGCTGCTAGTCCATGCTATACTGTTGTAATGCATTTCCAACCGTATAGTTGTTTCATGGAGTTTCACGAGGTTTCATTTTGCATAACATATGTTTCGTACATTTCAACAAGTTTCATATTTCAAGTTGCAGGTTTCGGCAAGTTACAACAAGTTTCAAATTCTAGATTTCAGAAGGTTTCAGTAAGTTTCAAGTTCAAGACCTAATTAACTTTTAGTAAAGTTTCAACAAATTCTAAGTTTGAAAATACCATGTTTTAGCAAGTTACAACTAGTTTCAAGTTTGAAAATGCCACGTTTCAACAAGTTTCATGGGTGCTTCAAGTTTTAAATCAAAATTAATGCAAGTTTCACAAAAAGGTTTAAAAAATTAGAGAGAGTTTCACATAATTTCAAACGAAGTTTCGTTCGTGTTTCAAAATAAATCAAGAAATTTCACAAGTGTGAACCCAAAACTAGGCCACACATAGGTCCAACATCGATAGCCTGTTGTGCCCACGATAGTGCTCGCTAGCGGCCGCCGTACTCGCTCACAGCTTGCCACTGCGCATGCACATGTCCTCTGCACCCGCTCGCCAGCACGTTCGCACACAGCCGTGACAGCTTCGAGTATGGTCGCCATTAGTTTTTGTATGCATTTGCCTGTTGCTCGCCCTTGTCCCCTCTCATGGTGCACCACATTAGCCTTTGCTCAACCATCTGCTCCCCGCATGGGAGAGAGAGATGGAGGAGATGAGATGCTGTGGGATAAGGATAAGGTAGATAAATGAGTGGATAGGAACGATTCGGTTTGTATAGGAGTAGAGATTTTGTGGAAGCATCCGACAGTGCACAAGGATCCTGTCGGATGGGATCGGACAGTGAGCAGCTACAGTGTTGTATAATTTTTCTGATAAAACATAGTCAAAATGCTGCTAATCTGTGGAAGCTTGGAGGAATGTATCCAGTGAACGCCGCCTCAAGCCGTCCGATCCGAGACGTCGCGATGGCGACTATTGGATAGCTCGACCACAGGCCCGTGCGCGTGTGCTGCTTCGGGCGAACGAGGAAAGAGAGACGCTCGAGGGGGAAGACGGCAAGGCGGCGAGCTCGTGACGGGTTTCGGTGAGCGATCGAAACTACGGAGCCCAACATTAATTCTCCAAGAGCAAAGCCCATCGGCCTACATCGCGCGGTCGTCTCACCCCCGCCGCCTCGCGCTTTGCCCACCCCGGCCGCCGGCGGATGGCGCTCCGACTACCTCCTCAGCTCCCCTCGTCCAATCCAATTCCCCCTGAAGTCGAATTGGTTAGCACCTCTGAGCGTCAAACCCTAGCAGCAATTTATTTGGCATGGCTAACCCTCGCTGCGGCACCGCCGCGGCTTCCTGCGGCGAGCTCCGCGGTCTACCGCCGCGCGTAAGGTGAGTGAGTAATAGTACCCTGTACCCGGTAAGTATTGTAGTAGGCTTCCCAATTTTTCCAAATAAAGTACTAAGTTCCATGCTAAAATGGATGAAAATGAGGTTATCTTCTCAAAATTGCAATGTTCCCAAAATGGATGTTGTCACTCTCAATTATCAACCATGTAATTGCAACACAAAATTGGCATTTAGTCTTTTGGTTTGTTCATGTCGTTTTGATCGTCACACCCAACCCAATCTCAGAACCCGTCACTTCAGTGTGCATCAATGGCTAGGTATTCCGTCACCTCTTAAAATCTTCATTTTGTTCCTCCCGGTTTATTGTGTGCTCCGCCGCGGGCTGCAACCACGGCAGCAGCCACGACAGGTCCAACAGCATGTCTGTCGCTGTCAAATTTGCCACTTTTGCTTTTGCAATCTTTATCCACTTACTAAGCTCTACAAGTCTAAAACATGGTTTCTCTCGGTTCGCAAAAAAAAAAAAAACAGTTTGCACGCGTTTTCTTTCACAAGTCTTTGTTCCATTCTTCTTCTTTTCGCTTTCCTCTCATACACGTTCATAGTGAGACAACAGGCGATTAATTTCTTTTCAGCATTAAGTCTAGTCCCAGTCAAGCATGCGTTCAGTTCAATTCCGGTAGACAAATCCATCAAATAACATATACGCACACAACATCATCCATGCCCCAACCAAAGCACTCCATGTTCTTGCAGTTGTTGGTTCTTTAGCACACTATGTTTCTGGACGTCATGCCCTCGATCTTGTCTCTACTCTGTATTTTACTCATCTTTTTCTCCTTCAACACTACAATACTCGCAGAAGCACAAGCAAATAAGTCCGAGATCGACCGGCGAGCACTCCTGTGCTTCAAGTCCGGCATTTCCTCCGACTCCCTAGGCATGTTGCGCTTATGGAGCAGCCACTCACTCAACTTCTGCAGCTGGCAAGGGGTCACTTGCAGTGCGAAACTTCCATACCGTGTGGTCTCTCTAGACCTCGCCTCTGCACATCTCAGTGGGCAAATATCTGGTTGCATAGCCAACCTGACTTCTCTGTCCCGGATAAACCTTACCAATAGGCAATAGTCATCTATCTGGAGCCATCCCCGAGGAGTTGGGCAAGCTTCCAGACCTCCAAACTCTGATGCTTGCAGGCAACAACCTTGAAGGTAACATCCCTGACTCATTAGGCTCTAGCATGTCTCTCAGATTTGTCATTCTTGCAAACAATACTCTCAGTGGTGGTATCCCTCACTCATTGGCCAATAGCTACTCACTCAACATGCTAATCCTCTCACGTAATAACCTCTCTGGAGAGATCCCTGCTACTTTGTTTGCTAACTCATCTGCACTTTGAGTCACATTCCAAAACTTCTTAAACTGGATCTAAGTTTCAACAGCTTGTCTGGACATGTCCCCTTATCCGTTTACAACATGACATCACTCAAATACTTTAGCATAGGTAGCAATGGCCTTGTTGGAAATATTCCATCTTACATTGGTTACTCACTACCAAATCTCGAGTTCCTGATCATGCAAAGCAACAAACTGGAGGGCCTGATCCCTTCTTCACTGGCAAACACGTCAAATCTCATAGTGCTTGATCTTTCCAACAACTCATTACGTGGCCATATTCCATTTCTTGGATCGTCGTCAAACTTGGGCCAACTACTTTTAGGGAGGAATTGGCTAGAAGCACATGATTGGGCATTCCTTACTTCTCTAGCAAATTGCACCCAGCTGATAACATTGTCCTTGGAAGGGAATATTCTGAATGGCAGCCTACCTAGATCAGTTGGTAATCTTTCCACAAACCTACAAGGTTTAATGCTTGGGGCGAACCAAATTTCTGGGAGCATACCTTCTACACTTGGGACATTGCACAACCTATTTATCCTAAACCTATCCAAGAACAAATTATCGGGTCAGATACCTTCCTCGGTAGGTAACATTACTCAATTGGGCAACCTTTATCTTGATGACAATAACTTGAGTGGAAACATACCTAGTAGTTTAGGTCATTGTACGGGACTGCTCAAGCTAAACCTGTCTGTTAACAACCTTGAGGGATCCATACCATACGAACTCTTTGCTGGCCCTCGACTTTCCTTGGGTGTGGACCTGTCACACAACAATCTCACAGGGGAAATACCGGACAGGTTTGGCGTTTCAGTAGATCCTGTTCTTCTAAATGTTTCCAACAATCATTTGTTTGGAGGAATTCCTCTTGTTATCTGTCGGTACATCCAACGGATTAATCTTTCTCGAAACAACTTACCCGGTCCAGTGCCAGAATGCTTTGAAAATTTCTGTATGGTGGAGCAACTTGATCTATCCTATAACAACTTTGAAGGGCCAATTCCATCTGGTGGCTTCTTTCAAAATTCAAGTGTCGTATTTTTGGAAGGCAACAAGGGGCTCTGTTCATGGTCCTCCACACTAGCATTACCAATTTGTGTTGGCACCTCAGCGACTGAAATAAAGAAGAGTAATCATGTTCATGTGTCCTTGCTGGAGACAGTGCTACTAATAGTAATACCAACACTTACAATTGCATTCTTATTATTGTCATGGTTGCTGGTCACTCTTTGGAAGAAAAGGGTGTTTTCATTTCCACGGTGTGACCTCCTGTGCTTGAATATGTTTCGTTTCCTTGCTATAATGAGCAATGTTATAATGAGCCATTTCCCGAAGAGAAGAGAATTGCAGACATTTCCGTGCCATAATGAGCCTCTGAAAAGAGTATCATATGGTGACATCCTTAAAGCTACGAATTGGTTCTCTCCAGTCAACAAGATCAGCTCAAGTCGCACCGGGTCGGTCTACATTGGCAGGTTCCAGTTTGAGACAGACCTAGTCGCCATCAAGTTGTTCCATCTCGACGAGCTCGGTGCGCACAACAGCTTCCTTACTGAGTGCGAGGTGCTAAGAAACACCCGTCATCGCAATCTAGTTAAACCTGTCACCTTATGCTCGACAGTGGACTCAGAGAACAACGAATTCAAAGCCATAGTTTTTGAGTTCATGGCCAACGGAAGCTTGGACATGTGGGTGCACCCAAAGCTACACCAACACAGCCCCAAGAGAGGCCTGAGCGTGAGCCAGAGGATAAGAATAACAATGGATGTGGCTTCTGCATTGGATTACATGCACAACCAGCTGACGCCTCCTCTAATCCACTGCGATATGAAGCCAAGCAATGTTCTTCTGGACTACGACATGACTGCGCGAGTTGGTGATTTTGGGTCAGCAAAGTTTCTCTCTTCAAGTCTTGGTGGTACAGAAGGCTTGGTTGGTGTGGGAGGAACAATTGGATACATCGCACCTGGTGAGTTCAACATTTTTCTGTATTTACTATCGGTTTCTCTTGTATTAACATGCAGTTGTTGCTTTTGCAGAGTATGGGATGGGATGCAAAATCTCGACTGGATGCGATGTGTATAGCTTCGGAGTGTTGCTGCTTGAAATGCTCACCGGAAAGCGGCCGACTGATGCGATGTTCACCGATGGCCTGAGCCTTCACAAGGTTGTGAGGTCCGCTTTTCCAGATAGACTTAGAGAGGTTTTAGATCCCCATATGCCCCACGAGGAGCACCGTACGTGTGCAGCAGTGTTACTGCAGAGCTATGTGTTGCCGTTGGTTGAAGTTGGCCTCCTGTGCTCGATGGAATCGCCGAAAGATCGACCGGGAATGCGAGAAGTTTGTGCCAAAATTTTTGCGATTAACGAGTCATTCCTTCAGTCCGGGTGATTAATCCAAACTTTCTTGAATAAAAATCTGCGACGTGGATATCTTACTATTTTTTACACAGTGTTGATGTAACGTCCTGTTTTTGCTTTGTAAAGGAGTTTCAAAATTCGTTTTGAATTCAAGTGTGTATTTCAATTTCCCTCAAAGATTTCAAAGTTTGATTTGAATTTAAAAGTTCAACTCAAATTTCTCTCAAGGTTTTTCAAATCTCAAACCATTTTCAAACTTCAAAGCCTCCTTGGGCTTAGCCCAATTCCTCCTGCATCTTTCTGTCTTTCTTCCCTCTGGCCCGGCCCAAGTCGCCCAGAGCACGCTCTGGACGCGCCACGCATGTTCTCCCAGCTCCACCGCCCCCGTTCATGCCGAGTTGCGCTGCCTGACAGCACAGCGCCTCCGCACAGTGCTGCGCCTCCACCTCGGCGCCCGTGCTACGCCCGGACCCCCATTTGCTTCCCTCCTCTCCCGCGCGTTGCCCAGACCCGGCTTCGCTGTGCGCGCCGCGTCGTGCGCTGCATTTCGCCGCCTCGGGGCTTCGCGCCGCCTTCAAAGCCTCCAACGGCTCCATCCTCCCTTCCCAGGCAATAAGAAGCCCCCGGCCTTGCCCTTGCCCTCCCCCACCTTGCCTCCATCTCGGTCTTCTCGTTTCAGCCGCCGTACCACCGTTGCCATTTCTTCGCTCTGGTGAGCCTCCCCTTGCCATCCCCGTCACGTTGCGTTCCAGGAACGAATGATTCTTTCCCCTCTCTTAATTTGGCTTCTGGTCCACAGACGTCGTAGGAATTGATTTTCTTCTTCGTCTCTGGCCGAGACCTTCCTCACCGCCGTCTGTCGTCCTCCGGTCGCCTCCTCCCTCCTGCCTTGTCCAGGTGAGATCCACGTACCTTGTTTTCACTCATGCGCTCGCTTTTTTGCTTGAAGCATCGCCTGCGCGTGGTTGCCGCCGAAGCACCGAACGCTGTCGCGCCGTCGCAGTGAGCCACCGCAAGCCTCGCCGCCAGTACCTTCGGGACCACCTACCTCGTGGGGTTCCATTTTGGGCCCTGTCGGCCGCTGCCGTTCCCCCTCTCGCCGGCGACGAACGTGTCCAGAAACGCCCGTAGCTTCCCTGTGCGCCATTAAATGAGGCAAATCACGGTTGGTTTGGGATTAGAAGTAATTAGCACGGTTTAATTGATGTCTGCTTTGACTGACGCGTGGGCCCGAAGCTTAATTAATGAAGCTCGGACCACTTGGATGACTTGATAGTGATTGGAGATTCGGTAAGGTTGACCTCCCGCTTCATGGCCTTCAGATGACGTCTTGACTCGTACGAAGAGAATCCACCAAAGATCACATCGACTATGTGTTGTGGCTCCTGGTACTCTATTTCTTCGTCATCATCTTTGTCCTTTTTGAAGCTTGTTTCTCCGAGTTCCTGTATTGAGGGGAGTGGACCTTTACTTGCATAATAATCTTTTAGCTTCTTTTGCCAGACCCGGTTGGTGTGCAAGTCATGCCCTACTTGCTGGTGAAGTGGACACCACTTCTTGTGTTTCTTGTATCCATCAATCGAAGCCTTTTCTTTGCCACAACCGGTGTACTCTTTCTTACCTTTAGTAAACTTTCCAAGAACTGCAAGGACCTCCTTGTCGTCGGGTTTACGGTTTCTCTTTTTCTTGTGAGCCTTCCTTTGCTTCTTTTGTCTTATCCAAGCCAGGTTGAGGGATTTTGTCCTTCCGATCAATGGCCTCGTTCCATTCAACCGCTTCGCTAGCGGTCACGTACTTGTCGGCCATGTCGAAAAGTTCGACGGTTGTTCGTGGAGGATGTATTGCTATATCCTCCGTAAACCATCGATTCCTTAACCCTTCTTTGAAAGCTTGAATGACAAAAGATTCTGCGGCCTCTGGTATTGAATTACGAATCTGGCTAAATCTTTTGATATACTGTCAGAGAGTCTCATTAGATTTTTGCCAGATTCGGTGGAGATTATCTTCCTTCCCAGGGCGGTCGTACGTGCCCTGAAAATTCGCAATCAGGAGGTCGCAAAGTTGCTCCCAAGTATAAATCATCCGACTAGTAGGTTGAGTAACCACGATCGGGTAGATCCTTCTAGTACCGTGGGTAGATAGTTAGCCATCACATTTTTATCACCACTAGTAGCCTTGATGGCGGTGATATAAATTTGGAGAAATTCTAATGGATTTTGAGTCTCGTTGAATTTATCTAAGTTGGCCGGTCGAAACTCTGTTTGGCCAACGTGTAGCCTGGAGCCCTGCGAAAAAGGCTTGATAGCCTGTAATTGATTCATGGCGCCTCCTTTGGAAAGGTGCGGATTGTAATCGGTCGGAGACCGGTTTCTCAAGTTCGAGTGCCGGTGCTCAAGTGTCCCGATTTGGTCATGGACATTGGTAGGATGCCTTCGACCGCCTGCTTGGTTTAGATGATGTCGGAGATCATCAGGTCTAAGTGATTGCTCCTCTCGACGAAGAGAAGGAAAGGCTTCTTGAAATAGCCTTCTCCCCTTGTGACTCCTTGGTCGGAATCGTCGAGGTGGTCTTGGTATCGACTGGCCTCCAATACGACATTACTGCCCTCTGCTGAGGGAGGAACGTTGAGATGAAGTCATGGTCTGATTTTGCAAATGCCTTTGTTCCCGGTACACTTCCGTACGCTGCATAGTCAGCTGGAGGATTTCTGATACCTAACCTATAAGTTGGACAAAACCTAGAGTCTCTGCTAAAGCAGGGTTAGAAGTATTTAAGATATTCTGAACTCGCTGCAGGTTTTGTACATTACCAAAGGTCTTGGAATGTTCCTGTTAATAGCAGGTGTCTAATGGCCTAAACTTTCCCCCGAACTCAGGGTTGGTCCTGCCTGGTCCCTTACTCGGGCTAGAGTAGAATCAAGCGAATTAATTGATGGACATCCATCAGCTCTGTCACCTCTGGCATTTGGTGCTTGACCGCCTGTACCATCTCCATCAATATGTGGTGATGAGGTCGTACACGACATTTTGATCAGTATCTTCGATCGCATTGACCTCGGACCTCCAGTAGTGATCTTCCGATGAGCTAAAATCGTAACTGATGGAGAGCCTTCTAACGTTTCTGCAAGGAGTTTCCATGATGGAGAGTGGTCGGTGATTAGCACATCCTGAGGTTTTCGTGGTAGACTCGGTCTAATCCAGCGGATTGCCGATCGTATACTGAGCCTTATAATCCCCACTTGGCCTACCACCAGTGGGGGTTTCATCGACACCGTTACCAGATATCGGTTGGCTCCTGGAATTGCCAGAAGCCATTGGTGAGTACCTGTCAGCCATGATCGTATCGAGAGTACATTGATCCTCGAGTTGTGGCGCTGAGGTTTCGTCACCTTTTTCGCCGGACGGAAGGTCCGGGCTTGCAGAGGTTCTTGAGTGTTTAGGACTGATCGGAAACACTTCTTTTGAAACTGCCACTGGTCGTAGTGGTGCATCCTCATCCATCCGGTCAATTTCGCTGATGTCTGCGATTGATGAACTGGTGGAGGAGGAGGATGATGACATCCCATTCTCTTGCATGGCGCGGATGCATGCGTCCATGTCGAGATTGGAGTAGTCCACTAGGTCGAACCAGTTTTCCTCATCCCAACTCCCTACCATAGCCGCATGAGCGATTACAAAAGAGAAATGGGAGAGGATTTGTTGAGCGAAGATTCTCTTCAGGAAATCCACGCCTTGATCCCCACAGACGGCACCAGCTGTCGACGATTGAGTCGCCGATCTTACGAAATAAAATAGAGAAAAATGGCACGGGATTTCTTGGAAGAGAATGAGGCTGCTCTTTATTGATATGAATTGGCTATTACATGGGGTGCCTGCGATTAGGCGGTGGACTAAACCTAATTACACTGAGCGTAATGCTTGCTATGCTAATGACTATGCTTCAATCTGATGTGACTTGATCTGATTCCGGTTCATCCTCCCTCCTTCTGTTCATGCTCCATCTTAAATAACTTCTGAAGAGGTGGTAGTTACTCTTGGAGAGACGCCTGTTATGAAGCGTTGCGACTGGTCGGAGTGAGGCGGTAGTTGATGGTGTATCAACTGTTCAGCGATTAAGTGTCTGTGAGATACTCAACCGTATGGTGGTTGTTATCAGTGTCTGTAGTTTATATAATGTCGTGTGGCAGAGAACATATGACATGTGTTCCATTTATCACACGGTAGGGAATATACATGGAGTTAGATCCAGATGCTAGTTTATAGCTTCTACGAGCGGCTAACTGATCGGAGGCTAGGTACAGGACCTTATCCGACTAGGGTACCCATTCATGTAACCTCTGGAATCCTTATGACCAGTGAGGTCGTTAGCCTTAGGGGTTACGACCATGAAGACATATGGTCTTTTATTATGTATTAAAGAAATACATAGAGGTTTTAATCCTCGTCAGTTGACTTCTCTGACTAGCTCCGTCCGTGGCAGGGCTCCTCCCGGCGCCTCCCCGACCAGCCTCCCCTACTAGCTCTGGCGCCTTTCGCCGCTCCCCAACTGCCCTTGCCTCTGTCGGCCGGTGTTGCCCTCCCCTTTCTGTCGCCCTCCCGTTTCCCGGCACCCTCGTTGTAGCCCTTGTTGCCTGGCTGTGACTATGGTAGGAGGCAGGGCGGATGGGACATGAACAGCGGGACCGGTCACCGGCGACGAAGAAGGTGAGATGGAGAGAGATAGAAGGAGGTGAGATGGGGAGAGACGGGGTGACCGAATCCCACAATTTTGCGCATGTGCGGTCACGTGACAGGAGCGAACGACCTGGGACAAGTTGGTTCGGCAAAATTTGCTACACCGCTCCATGTCGAATCAAAAGGGAATATTCCTCGAAGTGGAGCCATCTCGTCCCGGACCATCCCGTTCCATTCTGCCAACCAAACACAGGTATGACCTCTCGTTCCGGGACGATCCCATCCCATCCCAATTGCTTCCCCGAACCAAGCACTACCTTATATTGCATGACGGAGGGAATATAAGGGAAAGCTTGGATAAACACTGCATTGCAAGGGGTGGCTAGGGGTTGGTGCATGGGTACTCTAACCTGTAATTTGAAGATGTCATAACGTCATCTTAGAGTCAAATAAAAACTCGACTCCAAGTTTTAAATTGTTTTTTTACTGAACTTATCGGATTATTTGGAGTTGGAGTTAGGATCTCAACAATGAAGCACTGGTGAGCAAATTGCTAGTACTGAAAAACAGTGTTGTGATTCGTGGTTTGAGCTTTGAGGTCATCAAAGTGAACTACTAGTGTACTACAAACAAAGGGTGGCAATATTCTAGCTATAATTTGAAGATGTCATAACGTCATCTTAGAGTCAAATAAAAACTCGACTCCAAGTTTTAAATTGTTTTTTTACTGAACTTATCGAAAACGAGTAATTGTAGATCGCATTACATGTCTATTTCTTTCACCCCTATGGGTGCTCAAATATAAGGCTGTAAAGATTAAGGGTGTGTTTGGTTTATGATCTTAGATAGATATACCAAAATTTTGGCAACGTTAAAATTCAGGCAATGCCAAAACTTAGGCAAAAAATGTTGTTTAGATCATAACCATACCAATTCACAGGTAATACTGAAATTGATGTATTTTGATTGTAATTATGCCAAAATTTACCAAAAATGTGAGTACGACACGTGATGCCCGCATGACATATATTCTTTTTTGCACCGAAATATGCCAACAGTGGTTTTGTTTTTGTTGATTAAATGACAAGGGACACAACGGTTCAATCGGATACTCGGTTTAGAAAATATGATCATTTTAAGGCCTTGAATTAAACTGAATTTGCAATTAATGAGTTATCAACAGCCAACGAGCAATTGCCACTTGTCAGATTCTCTGATTCTCGCTGAACCAATTCTTTGACGAAACAATTGGCCGCCCGCGTGAAGCCAAGGATTTGGCGTGAAACAGTTGGGCATCGGCCAAATTTCAAGGGCGATGCCAACATTTGGAATTGAAACAAACGCTAGCTAAATCTTAGAGGTATTATCAAACTTTGGTGAAATAAATTGGGGTTACAAATCAAACAGATCCTAAATTTCCTAAGTCGTTCAGTGACCTAGAATGTCTGTCAAGCCTCGATTGCTACCACTACATCGACCTCTGCAGTCTGCTCACGCTTTCTTTTCAACATCTTTGTTACCTTGTCCTTGCCTCTCATCCTCATTGTTCGTCCTAACCCTGTGCTACGATGCTAGTAAGTTGGCATGAAGTCAAGGAGTATTATTTGAGTTCCACTACAGGAGACACACGATTTAATGAGGGAATCTACACCAAACTTATCAATAACACTTCGTTATCGGCTGGTATAGCTGGTCTGTAACATTCCGTCACCTAAAATGGTATAGAGTAGGCTTGCGTTCCGTACCGGCCTCGATAACGGTCAATACAAGTCATACCTGCTTCAATACCACACAATACCGGTTGTATCGGTGGAATTGAAAATACCATCTATTGAACCCATTGAAGTATATGTTATATTTGATCCTTCTATTATGTATTTGGAGTAATATTACTAGTGAAATTTAGTGTACATATAATTAAACATATATATATTTATAAATATATACTATTATATTAAACTCCGGAACGGTACACCGATATGGACCAGTAGAATGTACCATTCCAAGAGCTAAACCGGTATAGCCTCCAGAATGGTATTGACAAATATGATGTAAACAACAAGGTATTCGTATTCCAAACAAAAGCAGCGCACTAGCATAAAGAGATGGGAACATACTTATCAATTCCATTTCGATACCGGCTGGAATGGACGGAACATGTCATACAGGCACCCAAACCGGCACATTGTAGCCCCAATCCCGTACCGACCTCAATACCGGTCATTCTAGTCTATTCCGGTCATTTCGGTACCAGGCAAAATTGAAGTGACCACTCATTTGAATCAGCTCAGAAGGTCCAGTCCAATACTACTCCTTTGGTAAGTGAAATTATGCTAGACTAGTATGCTAGACTATGGTAAAATGTATGAAATTATGAACTCATGTTGTATTATTTAACTATGTACGATCTTTGTATTTATAAAATCATTAAACTATATGTCATTTTTATTCTATGGTTATGTACTTAAAGTGCGATTCCATGTGAAATTATGTGTGCATATAATTACATATATATATATATATATATATATATATATATATATATATATATAAATACAAAATTGTACATCGGAATGGACCGGTATCGGCGTATTCCATACCAAGAGGCAAACCGGAATGACCTCTGGAATGGAATCGACAGCTATGAATGGGAGTCCTTTCCCTCTACACCAGGCCCTTACTCTGTTGACTCAACTATTTTCTCTTGTCATACAAAACTATCATACTCAGCTGCATAATCGACTAACAAATATGAGAATTGACCAGCAAGAGAGTTTTTGGCTAATTCGGCACTATTGGCGTATGGAATATCGAAAGTAGTCCTCTCTCCGAAAGAATTGCAAAAATATCACCGCAAAGCCACATGGACGCATCACGTAGCCAAGTTCGTGCCCCAAGGGCTAGGAACACGTCGTCCGCTCCAGGGGCACGGTTTTGGCTAGTTCGCCCCTAGGGGCACGGTTTGGGATAATCCGGTCCCTAGGGGGCACGACACTTCCCAGGTTCGAACCCTAGGGGCGCAACACTACCAGGTCCATCCCCAGGGACACAACAATCGCCTCGGTCGAACCCCAGTAGCACGGACACCCTCGCGTGATTTTTTCTAAAACTAAAATCCTCACTTTCGGTCGTCCCCGGATTCTCACTGTCCCCCACATGCGTGTAAAGCCCGGTGCTTCGGGCGTGGGAGCGAATCAAATTTCGTCCCGTCGCTTCGCGGTTGGCCTTTGCGTTGCTATAAAATCTGGCAATGCGCTCTCATTCCCCCATACCAGAACCATTCTGCTCTACGTAGAGAGACAGAGAGGATCAATCGAGGGAGAGGCAACGTGATCAGCCAAAATTAGTTCTGATTTTGCTGTTGATTTGAGAGTGTATAGAGAAGGGAAGATCTTCTAGAGGAGGTAACTTTTCTCGTACGCACAATGTTTATGAACTATGTAGTCAGTATTAAAGTATTTAGTCATAACTAATTAGCCGTAGTTAGTTAGTTAGTCATAACTACATGCTGTCGTTTCTAATACACGTAACCAAACGTTGCGTATCATGTAATTCGCAAATTACATTGTGAAGTCTCTCAAATTTTATTTTGTAATTTTGTCAATTCTATTTTTCAAATTTTATTCCCTAACTTCACATGAAATGACGATGGCAGTTAGGGCGAGGGTGTTCGTGCCCGTAGGGGCCGACCGAGGCCATTGTTGTACCCCTACGGCCGGACTAGCCAAAATCGTGCCCCTAGGGCATGGATAACGTGTTCTAGGACCCTGGGGCACGGACTTGGCTACATGACACGTCTGCGCAGCTCCGTGGTAACATTTTTGTAATTCTTTTAGAGATGGGGCTACTTTTGCTATTCCATTCACCAACAATGCCAAATCCGCCAAAAACTCTGAGCAAGAGTGTAAGACCTCTGCTTCAATTCAAGGCCGGTTTTCCCTCCGTTTGCACATCTATTTTGTACTATATGTTCTGGACATGTGTATATGTCAGAATGCTATTTGTAAGAGTAAATTTCGAATAACTGCAAATTTAGTATCCAAACTATCAATAAACTGCAACTTTTAGGTTGGTTTTTTTAAGAAACTCCACCTTTAAGATTTTTTTCATAAAAACTGAAGGGATACTGGTAGGCTACATTAGCAACAATTCAAAAAATTCTACCATGTAAACCAGGATGCCAAGCAAGTAGATAATCATAGATTGTTACCACCAGACGCACAGTGTAGTGGAAGAAGAGTCGGAGCAGCCTAGTCCAACGAAGAGAACGTCGGTGAAGAGTCGTAGTCGATCGTCCAGCGTCCTCGCGAGTCTATCGTATTCTCCAGCAACCTCTGAAGTTCCTTGTGAAGATCGCGGATCGTCCTCAAGTGTAACAACGATCGCAGTAGCGCCTCTACGGTATCCACACGTCCAGTGAAGGAACACCGAACGCTAGTGTGCTAGCACCAAGTCGCACGGCGGGGCTCTCTGGGGAAGATGGAAACTAGGGTTTCAGTGGAGCAACTCACATCTCTCACATGCATCCCAATAGCCTCAAGCATCACTTTATATAGTGCCTATGGCGGATCCTATCTGAACACATTTTACGAATTGTATCCGTACTAGTTTGTTCCAACTCGTTAAGTGTGTGACCCGTTAGGTTTATGCATATTCGGTTGTGACTCGGAAACATCTTTCCGACCAAGAATCGTCAGCGGCACCTAGCAGGATATAACGATTTCCGAATACACACAAATTATATCAGACGAACCTTAATGCAATATGATGATCTACGACCAGGTCCTCATCACTTACGATCAGCTCGTATCTCGTCATGACCAGTCTATATTTAGGTACGTGTCACATCCCCAAGTTAATAAAGAGGATTATTATGCATCTCATTAGCATGCATCATGTTTTGAAATATTTTCATTAAGTATTGCACTTGGAAAAATCTCAAAACAAATATTAAACATACACTTTAATTTGAACTCTAAAAGAAAAATTGTAACAAATTCTACTAAAGTTCCTCTAGAAATAATTATTTCAAATACCATATTAATTATCATGAATTAATATAATTTTTTCCAAATTTTTTGGAACCGGTTTGAACCCTAAGAAAATTCAAACACAAATTAAAGACCAACATTAAGTTTAAATTTAAATTGTGCACAAAATATCATGAACAGTAGTGTTCAATAATTTTATGGGTACTAGACTGTCCCAGGAGCCCCTTTGAATTATTTCATGATTTTTAGGAATTTATTTCTATTTTTAGCACCCTAGTCAAAGTGGGAAAAAAAATTTAAATCTTAGTCAAACCCTAAACCCTAACCGGCTGCTACTGTTCATCGGGCTCGAGTCTGACTCGGCGAATCAGCTCAACCCAACCGCCTAAATGCACCTTCGCATGCAGACCTTTGGATGTTAAAATAACGGCCCAGATCTCGCAACCCTTTAGCCCGTTGCGATCGCTTCTTTTAATCCAAGCCGTCCACTCGAGATCCAATGGTGCACACCAAAACACTTAAACCCCGTCCGCGCGCGCACAATGAGTCGCTGCCACGCCGGACCCACCTATCGGATTCGCCTTCCACCTCTCGCTGGCGCTCGCGCAGGAGCTGAGCTCCACGCGACCGAGGCAGTCTGCTCCGAGCCGTTGAGGGATTCCGACGCCGTCAATCCACCGCTGTCGTTGGGCACTCCGGTGCGTTCCCCACTTGACGTCGCCTCCATCTCTGTCAACACCCGGGGATAATACCCCTCGCAACCCCCTCCTTCTCCCTCACTTCTTCTCTGTTGACCGAGAAGAAGGAAGCTCGCCTGTGCGCCTCACTTGGGTAAGCTTCCACCGGGTGTTTCAACTCTCTTCTACCTGTGATGCCGTCTCCATTTTTACTAACCCCAGCTCGTACCTTGGCTTGTAGCTCTCGAACCACCTTGGTGCCATTCGACAGTTCCAGAGCACGCTCTCGAAGACACCTAGTGGTGTTCTTGGTCTCTGGTGAGTTTCTTGATCCTTCTTTTGTGTCATCTCGTGTATTTTGGCATGAGATTAAAAACCCCTCAAGCAATTTCATGCATGCATGGCAGGATTTTGCTAAATTGAAGTTTGCCCCTTTCGGCCGAAGCTCAAACCTTTTCATGTCCTACCTTGATTCGGTAAGCCATTGGCCGATTCCTTTTGCTTGTAGCCTCCTAATGTGGTCTTTGAACTACTCCGACCACTCACTTGTGTTGGTTTTGCTCAGGGCCATCTCTCCACGTGAAGCCGTGTTGTCACTATTTTCTTCTCCGGTGCCGACGAGGCTCCAGCTTTCTCCGACCACCTCGACCTCGCTCCAGCGCTCAGGTAGACCCTTAGTAGTCCCTAGGATCTCGGGCACTAGCTTGAATGACGCTGCGGAGTTTCACTTTGCTGTTGTATTATTGCCGTATTGGGCGCCGCCGCTCAACTCCGGCTAGCCGCCAGTACGGGTCGGCCCAGCCGTTGAGACTACTCCCATTATAAGCGTAACACTATTGTACACCTGTACATGCCTTGGGTTTGCGCTGTCGTGGCGCACAGCGCCGGCGAGCCGCCGGTAAAGCACACGGGATCGAAATCCCGTTGTCGTACTCGGACAACTACTGTAGCAAATGATTAGGAGTTAAACGTTAATCATTAGCATTTAAATACTGTCGGAAAAAGAACAACTAAACTCACCTACATGCAGGCCCCGCGCACAGAAAACCAACGCACTAAGTAAAACAAAGCAGAGGCTGACGTGTGGACCCAAGTATTTAAACACGTGCTTTACGCTTAAGTGATCAAATACACTAGGGTCATTGTGGACCGTCAGATGCGAAATCAACGGTCTGGATCTGTTGGGTTGTTCGGACCACCCGAATGAACTACGATTGTGGACCGTTGGATCTTAATCCAACGGCTCACAAGCGCGGCCGATCACCACACGCGTGCGCCCGCGTCACAGTGGGTCGCTGACAAGCGGACCCACTTGTCAGCGCGCGAGTACGTTAGGGAGCAGTGCCATGTAGGCTGCGCGGGCCCCACTGGCAGTGCCTGTGGCTAGCGCTGCGCTCGGTATAAAAAGGTATAAACGCTATATAAAATCCAAAATAGATTTAGTTACGCACTATTAATTTGAATAAACTTTGAAAAATACATATCTAATTCGTCTTAACTCCAAAATAGGTGAAACCACTTCGGATAATTTTCATTTTTGATGAACTACTTATTAAAATTGGTTTCAAACATGCCTCTATAACATAGAGCATTATTTTTGGAAAATGAGCTATTAACTGCATTATTTTTACAAAAGAAACTACTGATTACTTTAGAAATTCATAACTAAATCATAAAAACTCCAATTGAGGCAAACTCAACTGTTTTGAACTTGTAATAATATTGCCTATTTATCCATGTAATCCTTGTACTCACCACTGTTCTACAAATTTTGACCAAATAATTAAAATTACATGAATTAAGACATATTGTAAGCTGAAACTCAAACCACCATAACTTTCATATACTAAATCAAAACGAAATGATTTTTCCACCTAAATTTATCTAAAATCATGATTTAGCTACTGTAGGAAAATCATGCATTTCTGAGCATCTTGATTTTTGGAGTATTTCTCAGTATTTATATCGGTCTCTATTCTTTAGATTCTGAAGCGATTGATATTGACTCCTACGTTACTGAGAGTGAACAACAACTTTTCCAGCAAAGCAAGCATCATTTGAACTTTCTTTTGCATCATATTTGATCTCAGTTTTGTTAAGATAGTGCAATGATAATTGCTTGCATGCTATTTTGATAATGTCGCTATTTTTGTGATGTGTAGATTAGTTATCTCCTATTCATTGAGGTTATCCTTAAATTATTCCAGCACCACATGCTTAAGTTAGGATTGTGTGAAATATGGTTTACAAGGTTGCTTAGCCATGTAAGTCTAGAACCAGTAGCTGATTGTCGGGAATAACCCGACAATTATGGGATAAACACAACTTTCATTATATACTTTTGTTTCAGATCTTCGTAGCTGTTTTATGAGTTACATTTTGTCATTTTAAATGAGCTTTTGGTCTGGACAAGTGATGGTTAGTGATGGTGTCTTTGTACACGAGCTTGGGTAAGTGGTCGACTTGTCTGGACAATTAAGGACCGAACTTTGGGTACCTGCGGTTCAAGCAACACTCGTGCTATCACACGCGGTATATGAGTGTTGTATGGTTAAGTAGGGGAAATGTTTTGTTGTGTTGAGTCCCACGGTGGTGAAATTGTAAGGACATGGGACCGTTAAATCCTGTGTTCCTTAGGGGCCGATAGGGCATAGAGACCGTAATGTCTTATGTCTCCTAGGAGCCCTAGGTTGAGGGACTTAGCCCAATGAGATCTTCTTGCTAAAAACGATCATATCTTGATTTACTCAGCCGGCATACCATAGGAAGTATGCTATTTTCGGAGACATCTGGAGGCTTACGGGCTAATCAAGTCATGTGGGTAAAGTAGTACACCCCTGCAGGGTATAATCTATTCGAATAGCTGTGTCCACGGTTATGGACGACCGCTTGAAATTTGTGGCTGCTTATTGTTAGACTTGGAATTAAAATTGTGGGTAAATTCGGTATTCGTCATGAATGGGATGTTCATGTTTGTTGTAGTTTCGAAGTGGACAACCATTTTGCTATTTGTATGATTTATTTTTTATTCAATTCATTACTCATTCACATGCTTTACTTCTACTTCAAATCTGATTTTGAAATGGCACTTGAAAAACTAGTATGGGTAGGTTGTACATTGTTGCGTCTCTTTTGCAAAACTAAGCCAATATGAGCCATCCCTTGGAACAACCTTATGCATAACTAATTTTTATTTGTGTAAGACTTGTGAGTACTCTTTATACTCAGCCAGTTTGTCTACTGGCTTACAGGTGAGGAAGTTATCGAGCTCGATGAGCTTGTCAGTGTCAGTTTAGGCGACACTGATGAGTAGTGCTATCATTTAACTCCCAATCGGTTGCTGATGGGTTATGGGGCATACCACTACTGGCCTTTTGGTTTACTTACTTGCTTCCGCTGTTATCTTTTTGAACTTGTTTAATTTGACCGGTCGGCCACTTGTATTAGTTGTAAACTTGGATAATTATGATGTATGCCTTTTATACTATTTATGTATGAATATTGTATGGATGTGATCAACGTTGTATGAGAGTATGAATATATTGGTCGCTGATCTTGGGAGCCAATATAAGTTATGCTCGTTGTTTATGGCTTTCCATTTAACTCACTAAGTGTATTGCTTGACTTGTTGGAGAAACGACAATCATGTAGTGCTCGCAAAGGAGCAACGCGCATGATCGTTGGGGCTCTAGTTATTAGTTAAGCCTCTCACTTAGATGAAGTTAAGTTGGAATCCATTTACTGGAGATCCAGAGTTATATCTTATGGAGATAATCCGGGGTCCCCACAGTACGACCAGTTAATACTTAAGTACAACCAGTTTACGATCAGCTCGTATCTCTATACAACCAGTTTGTAACTGTGTACGACCAATTCATATTTAGTCTCGACCAGTTCGTAACTCCTTACGACCAGGTTTCGACTACTCTGTGACTACGTTCGACCAGTTCATAGTAGTGTTGTTTGCCACGCCACGGATGGTGGCGTGGCAAAAAAGTCAGATTTAGAAATAAATTGAGTGATTAGTTATTCATAAAAATAAATTAAAAATAGGTTCAATAATAAAAATTGTAAACAATACTCACTCAACGCATGTGTGCTTTGGGGGCAAAAATTATTGGTTTTGAATCGGATAGTAGACATACATGTAATTCCTACTCAAGGTATGTCGGTATGTGTGCTTCCCACATTTGTATAATGGAAAGAGTAACATTCCTACTCAAGATTGAGTGAATTTCGACAATTATTATTTTTCACCTGCAATATTTGTACATGTTTATAAATTTCTAAATATTTGGCAAGTCTGTTTAACAGTAACAGCCAAAATATAATGGAAATAGTAAATTATAGATCATGTACTCCAGATTTGCAAATTGACAAAATTGCGATGATACTTAGGATAGGAGACATACATGTAATTCCCAAAATTGCGATGATACTTAGGATAGGAGATAGGAGACATACATGTAATTCCCAAAATTGCGATGATACCTAGGATAGGAGACATACATGTAATTTCCACTCAGCGTATGTGTGCTTCCCACATGAGAGATTGAGTGAATCTGTGATACAGTGCATCTAAGTCTTTATGCTGTAGTATGATACAAGCAAGTCAACACCAAGTCAAGCGACAGTGGATTTCTTTTTGGTAGGAACACTTCATTATTTAGAGAAGGAATGTGAACAAGATTCACTGCATTAGCATACAAACATGGCACATGCAGTTCTCTGCCTTCCAACTCCCACTCTTTCTCCACACCGTACCCTCATCCTCATGACTCATCTTCTCATGTTCCTGTCGTCCAACGCCATTGCACAATCCATCAACAAATCCGAGATCGACCGGCAGGCTCTCCTCTCCTTCAAGTCCGGCCTCTCCAACGACCCCCACGGCGTCCTGCGCTCATGGCGCAACGACTCGCTCGACTTCTGCAGCTGGAGAGGGGTCACTTGTGGTATGACTCTTCCACTTCGTGTTGTTTCACTGGACTCGAACTCCCTAGAGCTGACTGGAAATCTATTGCCTTGCATAGCTAACCTTACTTCACTAGCACGAATGGATCTTGGAAACAATAAATTTTCTGGAACCATACCTGAGGAGTTAGGCACATTACGACACCTACAGTTTCTGATGCTTGCAAGTAACACCCTTGAAGGTACCATCCCTAGGTCATTGGGTTCTAGTAAATCTCTTACCTACGTCAATCTTGGATACAACCTTCTTAGTGGAGGTATCTCTGATTCCTTGGCAAATAGCCTGTCACTCAGTGAGCTAAACCTGACAAGTAACAGCTTCTCTGGAATAATCCCTGCTAATTTGTTCAACGGCTCATCTGAACTTGTTGTTGTTGATCTTGGAAGAAACATTTTTTCTGGGCTTATCCCAGATTTCTATAAGATGTCCGCCCTCCAAATTCTTAACCTCGCACAAAATAACCTTTCTGGAAGCATACCTCCATCACTAGGAAATGTTTCTTCCCTCACTCACGTATCGCTTTTTATAAACAACTTAGTAGGATCAATTCCAGAGAGTTTGAGTAATATGCAGAACCTTACTGTGCTGCGTTTAGGATATAACAACCTATCAGGGTACGTCTCAGCCAACCTATCATCACTCATTTTCCTTGGCTTAGCCCAAAATAACCTTATTGGTGTTGATTTGTGATCCAAATTCTATACATCAATTAGGCCAGCTTCTGGACGGAGCGTAGCGAGGCCCGTCGCCGAGCGGAGCGAGTCCTGGCGCCCAAGGCCCGTGCACCGGGGGCGCTCGGGTGTGCGGGCTTCCCCGCGTATGGATCCTAGTCGAATTAGGGTTTCCGATATATATATTTCCGTAAGCGCTGTTTGGGATATCGAATCGAGTTGTAAATCCCAGCGTTGTAACCTCACCCGATATAGTGAAGATTGTTGTCGGGCCGGCGCCGTGGTTTCCCTCTCGCATTGAGAGGGTTTTCCACGTTAAATCTCGTGTCTCTCTGCGATTGATCTTGTTTACTTCGTCGTTCCTCCGCCGTCGCGTATAACAAGTGGTATCAGAGCTGAGGTTCTTCAGATCGGGCATCGCGATGGCGTCGATGAAGTTTGATCTACCGCTACTCGACTACAAGACGAGATTCTCGCTGTGGCAAGTGAAGATGAGGGCGATACTCGCCCAATCACAGGATCTGGATGAGGCCCTAGTTTGCTTCGGGAAGAAGGAGCAGGATCAATGGACTCCTGAGGAGAAACGTAAAGATCGTAAGGCTCAGTCGCTCATTCAACTTCATCTTTCTAATGATATTTTGCAAGAAGTGCTGCAGTGAAAATCGCTGCGAACTTTGGTTGAAACTGGAATCGATCTGCATGTCAAAAGATCTCACCAGTAAGATGCACATGAAGATGAAGTTGTTCTCGCACAAGTTGCAGGAGGGAGGATCGGTGATGAACCACATATCGGTCTTTAAGGAGATCGTGGCCGATCTGTTATCCATGGAGTTAAAATTTGATGATGAGGATTTAGGTCTTCTGTTACTATGCTCACTGCCCAGTTCATATTCAAATTTCCGTGACACCATATTGTTAAGCCGTGATGAACTAACCCTAGCAGAGGTTTATGAGGCGCTCCAGAGTAAGGAGAAGATGAAAGGTATGGTGCGGGTGAGTCGTCGTCCCTCCAAGGGCGAGGCGCAGTGTCAGCGATATGAGCGAAAGTCCTATGATAACAACAATCGCGACAAGAGCGGCATGGTAGAGGACGCTCAAAGTCCGTGGATAAGAAGTTCGCAAGTCTGCAAGAAAGCGAACCACTTCATCGAGGATTGCTATAAGGTAAAGAATAAGGAGAAGAGGAATGCTGCATACCAACAGAAAAAATAAATCTGAAGGTAATGCCTCTGTTGTCTCTGGTGCTGATAGTATTGATTCTGGAGATTGTCTTGTCGTTTTTGCTGGTTGTGTTGCTGGTCATGATGAATGGATACTCGATTCGGCATGTTCGTTTCATATCTGCATTAACAGAGAATGGTTTAGTTCTTATAAGTCTGTGCAGAGTGGAGATGTCGTTCGCATGGGAGATGACAACCCATGTGAGATCGTGGGCATTGGATCTGTTCAGATCAGGACACATGATGGCATGGTTCGCACGCTGGACAATGTGCGACATATACCAAGGATGGCAAGAAATCTCATCTCCCTCAGCACACTCGATGATGATGGGGACAAGTACTCCGCTTCAGGTGGAGTTTTAAAGGTATCAAGAGGTTCTCTCATTTACATGGTTGGTGATATGAATTCTGCCAAGTTATATGTGCTTAGAGGAAGTACTTTGCGTGGTTCCGCTACGGCTGCTACTGTCTCTGATAATAATACTAACCTCTGGCATAAGCGTCTTGGACACATGAGTGAACTTGGTATGGCAGAATTGATGAAGAGGAACTGTTGCATGGTCGCACTCGAGTAAGATGAACTGTGAGCACCGCATTTTTGGTAAGCACAAGAGGGTAAAGTTCAATGCCTCAGACATCGCTCCAAAGGTATACTTGAGTATGTACATGCTGATTTGTGGGGCCTTCGTAAGACCTCGTATGGTGGTGCAAACTATATGCTTACTATCATTGATGATTACTCTAGAAAAGTGTGGCCTTATTTTCTGAAAGGTAAATATGATACATTTGCTGCTTTTAGAGATTGGAAAGTAATGATAGAAAGGCAAACCGAGAAGAAGGTAAAGTCTTGCCAGCATCGATAATGGTGGTGAATTTTGCTTGCATGAGTTTAATGATTATTGCAGGAAGGAAGGCATTGTGAGGCATCACACCATCCCGCACACTCCAGCAGAGAATGGTGTGGTGGCGCATGAACAGAACCATCATATCGAAGGCTCGTTGCATGTTGTCCAACGCAAAGATGAGCAAGCGTTTTTGGCGAGGCCGCCAACACCGCATGCTATTTGATCAACAGTCGCCTTCTATTCCACTCAACAAGAAAACTCCCATTGAGGTATGGTCCGTACATCCGCGATTATTCACAATTGAGAGTTTTTGGTTGCATCGCTTATGCTCATGTTGATAATGGAAAATTGGAGCCTAGAGCTATTAAGGTCCTGCTTTCTTGGTTATGGTTGCGAGTAAAAGGATATAAGCTATGGAATGTTTGAAACAAGAAAGACTTTCATGAGCGTATGTTGTTTTTAATGAATCGTGATGTTTAATGACAGCTTACCCATAGATATTGTACGCATGATCCGATGATGAGCAGCAGAATATGAGCGCAGTGGAGCACGTGGATGATCGTGGAGATGAATTTATTGATGATACCATTGATATCGTTCAAGACTTATCTCTGCTTTGCGCAAGACGATCACCTATTGCACTTTCGCAGAGAAAGAGGAGTTGTGGTCCTCGATCCCGATTAATTGAAGAGTGTAATTTGATTCATTATGCTCTTAGTTGTGCTGAACAGTGGAGAACACTCATGAGCCGCTACGTATAATCAAGCCATTGTTTCGGAGATCATGAGAAGTGGATCTCAGCTATGCAAGAAGAGATGCGATCCACGGAGAAAATGGCACATGGGACGTGGTGCGCTTGCTCAAGAATAAGAAGACCGTGCGTTGCAAATGGATCTTCAAGAGGAAGGAGGGTCTATCTCCTAGTGAGCCTCAAGATTTAAGGCAAGGTTAGTAGCTAAAGGTTTCATCGATTCCGGTGTTGATTACAATGATGTGTTCTCCCATTGTGAAGCATAGCTCAATCGTACATTCTTGATATTGTTGCTATGCGTGATCTTGAGCTTGAGCACTAGATGTGAAGACAAAGATTCTTGCATGGAGATCTTGAGGAGGAGATATACATGGACCAGCCGTAAGGGTTCATAGTGCACTGTAAGGAGGATCATGTTTGCAAATTGAAGAAGTCCTTATATGGTTTGAAACAGTCTCCTCACGATGGTATAAGAGGTTTGATTCATTTATGTTATCAAATAACTTTAAAAGATCTAATTATGATAGCTGTGTCTACATTAAATTTGTTGATGGATCACCTATATACTTGCCGTTATATGTTGATGATATGCTGATTGTTGCCAAGAGCAAGAAAGAAATCATCGCATTGAAGGCTCGATTGAGCATGAATTTGAGATGAAGGATCTTGGTGCTGCTAAGAAAATTCTAGGTATGGAAATTACTAGAGACCGTGCTTCGGTTTATTGTTTCTTAGTCAAGAAAATTATATTCGTAAAGTGCTTCATCGTTTCAACATGCATGATTCAAAGCTGTTAGTACTCCCATTGCACCTCACTTTAAATTGTCGACTTCACAATGTCCTAGCATCGATGAGGAGGTTGAGTACATGTCCGAGTTCCGTATGCTAGTGCTTGTTGGGTCTTTGATGTATGCCATGGTTTGCTCTCGTCCGGATTTATCTTATGCTATGAGTTTGGTCAGAGATATATGGCTAATCTCGTAAAGAGCATTGGAAGGCCGCTCGGTGGATTTTCAGGTACATGCAAGGCACATCGGATGCTTGTTTGAAGTTTGGCAGGACTGAAAAGGAACTCGTTGGCTATGTTGATTCAGATTATGCTGGTGATTTGGATAAGCGTAGGTCGCTCACAGGTTATGTATTTACCATTGGAGGTTGTGCTGTGAGCTGGAAGGCACATTTGCAGGATGTTGTTGCGCCGCCCACCACCGCGTAATATATGGCTATTTGTGAAGCAAGTAAAGAGTCAGTTTGGCTGAAAGGTTTGTTTGCTGAGCTTGCTGGAGTTGATTCTTGCATTAATCTGTTTTGTGACAGCCAGAGTGCAATTTATCTCACTAAAGATCAGATGTTTCATGAGAGGACAAAGCACATTGAGATTAAATATAATTATGTCAGAGATATTGTTGCAAAGGGTAAGCTAAAGGTATGCAAGATTAGCACTCATGAAAATCCTGCTGATATGTTCACAAAGCCAGTTCCTGTTGCTAAGTTTGAGCTTTGCTCAAGCTTAGTTGGTATTACAGCTTAGCCCAAGAGGCTGTGTGGCGCCGAAAGTATTTCTTTCTTTGTTGTGTTCAGGGTGAAGGATTGATTTATGCTACAGGAAGGAATTTGTCTCAAGGTGGAGTATGTTGATTTGTGATTCAAATTCTATACATCAATTAGGTCAGCTCGACGGACGGAGCGTAGCGAGCTCCCGTCGCCGAGGCTTAGGGCCGAGCGAGCGGAGTCCTGGCGCGCCAAGCCCGTGCACCGGGACGCCTGGGGGAAAGCCCCCGCGTATGGATCCTAGTCGAATTAGGGTTTCCGATATATATATTTCCGTAAGTCACTGTTTGGGATATCGAATCGAGTTGTAAATCCTCACGTTGTAACCTCACCCGATATAGTGAAGATTGTTGTTGGGCCGGCGCCGTGGTTTTTTCCTCTCGCATTGAGAGGGTTTTCCACGTTAAATCTCGTGTCTCTCTGCGATTGATCTTGTTTACTTCGTCGTTCCTCCGCCGTCGCGTATAACAATTGGAAGGATACCATCCGGCATTGGTTACTCACTACCAAAACTTGAAACTTTGTACATGTCGGGTAACAAATTCGAGGGATCCATCCCAGCTTCACTAGCTAATGCATCGAAGCTCCTAGAGATTGATCTTAGTAATAACTCACTGACTGGCCCAGTGCCATCTCTAGGATCTTTATCTGACTTACGTGCATTACTTCTGGGAAGTAACTCCCTAGAAGCTAAAGATTGGGCATTCCTTACCTCTCTCACAAATTGTACGCGACTACAAATATTGACAATTGATGGGAATGACCTGAATGGAAGTCTGCCTAGATCAGTTGGCAATCTTTCCACAACTTTACTACGTATAGACCTTGGACATAACCAAATCGTTGGCACAATACCAGTTGAGATAGGCAACCTTCGAAATCTCCAAATGCTTGCTATGGACCAAAACTTGCTCTCAGGGGGGATTCCTTCTGTAATTGGGGATCTAAGCCAGCTATTTGTCCTAATCCTATCAGGCAACAGATTTTCGGGTCAGATCCCATCCACAATAGGTAATGTTTCTCTATTGATCGAGCTTCATCTAGATAATAACAACTTGAGTGGAAACGTACCAGCAAGTTTAGGAAGTTGCGACCAATTGCTTACGCTTAACTTATCTGTTAACAGCCTTCACGGATCCATACCAAGTCAGCTCCTCAATATCATTTCCCTTTCCTTGGGTTTGGACTTGTCAAATAACTACCTTACAGGATCGATACCACAAGAAATTGGTGCATTGATCCATCTTGGTGTTCTCGATGTTTCCTTCAATAATTTGTCTGGTGAAATTCCTGTTTCAATTGGCCAATGTGTTAATCTACTCTCTCTCAACTTGAAAAGAAACAAGCTTAATGGAGCCATACCTAAGTCTTTCAGTAACCTGAAGTCCATCGATCTGATTGATCTTTCTCAAAACAACTTCATTGGACAAATTCCAGAGTTCTTTGGGAACTTCACTTTTTTGGTGCAGCTTGATCTATCCAACAACTACTTTGAAGGGCCGATTCCAACTAGTGGCATCTTTCTGAATAGTAGTGCTGTAACCTTATATGGCAACACAAGGCTGTGTGAAAGTGCAACCACCATCATTTTTGGATTCCAAATATGCCCCACGGCCCCCACCACATCAGGTGGTAAAACCAAGAAGAATGCACGCCTATTGGTAATAGTAATTCCGCTAGTTACTATCGCCTTGTTCTCACTCTTATGCTTTATGGCCACTCTTCTGAAGAGAAGGCAAGCACATGCAACTCCATGCTACAAGGAGACGATTAAGAAGGTGTCATATGGTGACATCCTTAAAGCTACGAATTGGTTCTCTCCAGTCAACAAGATCAGCTCAAGTCGCACCGGTTCGGTCTACATTGGCAGGTTCGAGTTTGAGACAGACCTAGTTGCCATCAAGTTGTTCCATCTCGACGAGCTCGGTGCGCACAACAGCTTCCTTACTGAGTGCGAGGTGCTAAGAAACACCCGTCATCGCAATCTAGTTAAAGCTGTCACCTTACGCTCGACAGTGGACTCAGAGAACAACGAATTCAAAACCATAGTTTTTGAGTTCATGGCCAACGGAAGCTTGGACATGTGGGTGCACCCAAAGCTACACCAACACAGCCCCAAGAGAGGCCTGAGCGTGAGCCAGGGGATAAGAATAGCAATGGATGTGGCTTCTGCATTGGATTACATGCACAACCAGCTGACGCCTCCTCTAATCCACTGCGATATGAAGCCAAGCAATGTTCTTCTGGACTACGACATGACTGCGCGAGTTGGTGATTTTGGGTCAGCAAAGTTTCTCTCTTCAAGTCTTGGTGGTACAGAAGGCTTGGTTGGTGTGGGAGGAACAATTGGATACATCGCACCTGGTGAGTTCAACATTTTTCTGTATTTACTATCGGTTTCTCTTGTATTAACATGCAGTTGTTGCTTTTGCAGAGTATGGGATGGGATGCAAAATCTCGACTGGATGCGATGTGTATAGCTTCGGAGTGTTGCTACTGGAAATGCTCACCGGAAAGCGGCCGACTGATGCGATGTTCACCGATGGCCTGAGCCTTCACAAGGTTGTGAGGTCCGCTTTTCCAGATAGACTTGGAGAGGTTTTAGATCCCCATATGCCCCACGAGGAGCACCGTGCGTGTGCAGCAGTGTTACTGCAGAGCTATGTGTTGCCGTTGGTTGAAGTTGGCCTCTTGTGCTCGATGGAATCGCCGAAAGATCGACCGGGAATGCGAGAAGTTTGTGCCAAAATTTTTGCGATTAACGAGTCATTCCTTCAGTCCGGGTGATTAACCCACACTTTCTTGAATAAAAATCTGCGACGTGGATATCTTGCTATTTTTTACACTGTTGAAGCATTTTACTGAATTTATTCTCTGAGATACGTGTACATTTTACTATAGGTGATAATAAACTGCTTGCTTGCTCGTTAAATACATTGCAGGTGTGTTTCTTGTTAAAATATAGAAAGAGAGAAACCGTATTTGGTTTGGATTGTTGTATAGATAGAATCCTATCATTTCCTGTGATTAGATTCAGTCTGTTACTATTTCCAGTCATGCGATTGTCGCTGGTATTGTCGCTGCTGTATCGCGTATACCACGCGTGACCCAAGATTTCCTTGATCTGTTGATCTGTTGTAATCTTCCTTCATATATGCAATACAATCCCACAGGGAAGACTACGGCAAACAATTTGGTTTTTCATGGTATCAGAGCCTTGTCTTGCTCCTTACTGGTAAGAAACCGGGTCCGGTCAGGAGTCCGGGTCCAGGTGGGCACCTCATCCACCCGTATACTATATATAAGAGGGGGGACCCCCGACCCTTGTACACACGTTCATTATTGAAAGAGCAATAAAGAGAAAGCCTGCAGTCCCCTCTCATACTTGTGTTCATCTCTTGTTCTGTTTTTGTGTTCTTGCATTGTTCTTACGATTCTCTATTTGTCTACGAGGTAATCGCTCGGACTGGACTTGCCAGCGACGGTTCCTCAACACTTACCAACATATCGCTTCTCTTCAAAAATGACCACCCAATCCTCCTCAACACTGACCTCCCAAGTCTCTTTTGCAATGAACTCATCGTCGACAAGCAGCAGATTTGCGCTGTCCTCGTTTGGCCACTTTGTCACGGTCAAACTGAATCAAGAGAATCATTTGCTCTGGAAGGCAAAGATCCTTCCATACCTACGGAGTCAAGACTTGATTGGCTTTGTAGATGGAATTGAGGTGGCATCATCAAAGCTTATCATTGAAGCTGATGAAGGAGTGTCGAACCCGGAAACGAAGGATCCTGAATTCCCTGTGTTCATACAATACTCCAAGATTTCTAGTGTACACAGTCAAACAAAAGTGATAGCACAAACATATCACACACTTTATTAATAATAACTCAGAGTTTATTACAAAAGGGGCCTGAGGCCAAATAAATAAATAACACAGCAGAAAGCAAAGGAGTGGTAGACCACACGACTTGCCATAGGCAATCGTCTGGGGGCGTAGGCCTAGACGTCAAGATCCTCACCGTCTTGATAAAGGTCTTCTCCCAAATAAAGATTATTCAGCAAGAGTAAGCACAACTACCGTGCTTGCAAGTTACACCCAATATTGAAAGATAATGCATGCATAATGTAGACAAAGGATATTGGCAGGGTTCATTTTGCATAAACATCATTTTCAGTCTAAATACTCATATTAATTTCTAAGGCCAGTTTGTATACTATACCTAAACTTAGTGTTTAAAAGACAGTTTTATAGTGTATAACCTCCATTGTTTGAATGGTGAAGGATACCTTCCTATCACTTGGCTAACCGCCCAATTTTTACCATATGATTAACCATCCTAAAATCATCTGTTGAAAGCATTTTATAAACCAAAAACAAAGTCTAACTTAGTGTGACTTTGCTAGCATGTCCATGACCGCAGACGCGGCTATTCGAATAGTTTTCTACTTTGCAGAGTTTGTACAGCTTTACCCACACGAGATATCATACTCATTATGTTGGCCAATACACGCTTCCGTAGGCGTGCGACTGAGTAGTTATCATGAGGCCTCTATAGTGCAATGTCTTATTGTATTTATGCCCGCTAAGGTTTCGCTACCATTGGACTAACCATCCTCCGGGAGCCCCCTCTTGCGCCAGGTGGGACTACTGTCTAACCGATACCCACACAAACAACATAGCACAAATAACACTAAGATGTCACAAATTATTTAGCCAAATCTGTCCTATTTCAGACATGTGGTGGTACGGTAAGGCATAACAAAGGAACGCTCAAAGGCCGGTCCTCAAATGACTTGGGCATCTTTCAAAACAAACCCTGGGCCTTAACCTTAACCAGATTAACCCCGTGTATAAATTTGCACCCATCAATCATCCAATTCGCCCAAGTCCAAACCTATTTTTTATTTTATTTTGAGTAAAACCCTCTTTATAAACCTTCTGTGATAAAACAATACCACAATGCCAAATTTAAACCAAGTTTGTAAAAGATTTGGCTAAACCTTCCCAAATTCATAAGTGTGATATAAGCATGGCTAAGCATAAGACTAATTTTAGTAGCATTTTGTCTAAGGGTGACAAGGCATTCATATTCAATACTCAAATTGGCCATACAATAAAGATTGGAATAACTATATACAAAAACAGGACATTCAAACAATTGTATAAACATATGCATGCATTAAGTAATTTTTAATTTTTTTAAAATACTAGGAACAACATGATCAATGGTATAACTTGCCTTCGTTGACGTCCTGAAAATCTAGGTCCTCGGGATGGTCAAACTCTCCGGAGTCGTCGAAGTCTATATGCGAAAATATGACAAATTCAATTCAAATTCAAATAAATTCAAAACTACATCTCAAATTAATTCCAAATTGAAATATTTTAGTTTAGTTAGCTAGATTATAATTTTATACAAATTTTGCAACTTGAATCACCCAATTTGGGGTTCAGATACAAAAGATATGAATTTTAGAAGTTTAAAACCTAAATCTGCAATTTAAATGCATTTCCCGAATTATCTTTCTAAAGGAAAATCTATTTACTGCGCAATGCTGATGTCAGCAAGGAATTTTCAGAATTTAAAGGAATTAAATTAATTTCCTGACGTGTGGGCCCTACGTGTCATAGACATGGTCTATGTGCACTAGGCCCACGGGCTTTTGGCTCGGGAGGTTTGTGCTGACGCGGCGCCACACGAGCGGAACTGGCGACGTGGCGCACACGTAGCCCTGAGATGGTGCCGTGGTGGCAAGTGCGTGGCAAGGCCACGTAGGCCCGAGGCTGGTGGCGCTCCGGTGACCACCCTCGCCGGCGCTACGCGCCATAGCGAGGCGTGTGAGTGTGTGCAAAAGAAAGAGGGGAAGATGCCGAATGTGATGCTTACCGAGGTTGTGAGAATGCGCGGCGGAAAGGTCGTCGGCGACGGGGTTATGCGGCGGCGAGGTTCGGTCGTTGAGGAAGTAGGCGATCCCGGGGTCCTCCGACGAAGTGGGTGGGTGCGCTGGCTTCGCGTCGGCGCGGCGATGTCGAAGGCGAGGTTGGAGTGGCCGAAGAGTCCACGATGGCGCCGGAACCGGAGAAGAAACAAGTTTTCACCGCCGACGAAAAACTTCAATTTCCGGGCGCTAGGAGAGAGGAGGTGAGCTGTGGATGGCGGCGTTGCGGTGAGGAGGCTACGGCAGTCCTGAGGCCCCTTTATATAGGGCGAGGGCGTGGCCGAGGCGGCGTAGAGCGCAAGAAGCTCCCGCCGGGTCTGAGGCGGAATTAGGGGAATTGGGGCCGGAGATGGAAAGGGAGAGGCCGGTACGGGCGCGATTCGATGCGATGGTCTTAATGCGTGCGAAATCGCGGGGATTTAATGGGGATTGGACCAGGTTTTGGAAGGTCCGAATCAACATCAATGGCGGACACGCTCGGGCGAGAAAGGGAAGCGCGAGGTTGAAGATGGAAAGGAGACGATGACGCGGGTCCGTTCGATTTTGATCGTACGATGCACATGGGTGGGAGCGAAGGGGTAAGTACGGTGGATGCGTAGCTGTTGGATTTTAATCCAACGGTCGCGATAGATTGAAGCGGTGCGAGTGAGTAGTAAAGTTACTAATGCACACGAGCCGTTAGATTTAGATCTGACGGCTATCGCTCACTGAAGTTAATAACATGAGGTGAACGTTGGCCGTTGGATTTGAATCCAACGGTTGAAGACGAGCGCGCGGTGGAGCGGGTTGTGCGCGTGCGAAAAGGGAATTGGGCCGGCTGGGGTTTCGGCCCAATGACTGTTTACGATTTTCTTTTGATTTTCTAATTAGTTAAATGCTGATAATTCAATTAGGCTTTAGAAAATAGTAGATTAAGTCCAAAAATTATGAGAAAATTCACAGAAATTCTCTGAGGTATTTTGGATTTAAATAAAATATTTTCAACTATTATTTGGTAATATCTTTTGCAAATAAATTTGTTTATCTTTAAATTAATTAAGTAAAAGCTTTTAAAAATTTCAGAGAAATTCACAAAAATAATTAAACTTTATTTTCAACTGGAATTTGAAATTTGGGCTGATACAAACCTACCCCCTTAAAGGGAATCTCGACCCCGAGATTCAGACTTGATTAGCAAAAAGGTCGGGATAGTTGGTCTTGAGGTCTTCTTATTTCTCCCATGTGGCTTCACTTTCTGGGTGGTGACTCCACTGCACCTTGTATGATCTGATGATTTTGCTCCTGGTAACACATTCTGCGACATCCAGAATTTTAATTGGTCGTTCCACATAGGTGATGTCTTCTTGGAGATCACAGCTCTCCAGGAGTGTGTGGTCTTCGGGCACTCAAAGGCATTTCTTTAACTGTGACACGTGGAAGACGTTATGTACTGCTGACAAGGCCGCTGGCAACTCTAATTGATAAGCTACTTCCCCACGCTTTGCCAAGATCTTGTATGGCCCGATGTATCTGGGTGCGAGTTTTCCTTTTGTCTGGAATCTTCTTACTCCTCTGAGTGGAGTAACTCTGAGATAGACAAAATCTCCTACCTCAAAGTTTAATTCCCTCCGACGGTTATCAGCATAACTCTTTTGTCGGGATTGAGCCACCTTCAGGCGTTCCTTTATAGCTTTCACCTTACTTTCAGCCTCTTTGATCAACTCAGGTCCAAAGAGCTGATGTTCTCCCACCTGATCCCAAAGGAGCAGAGTTCGGCATTTTCTACGATATAGAGCTTCGAATGGAGCCATCTGCAGACTGGCTTGGTAGCTATTGTTGTACGAGAACTCTGCATATGGCAGATTCTTGTCCCAACTTTTTCCATAATTTAGAGCATAGGCCCGAAGCATATCTTCAAGAACTTGGTTGGTGCGTTCTGTCTGGCCATCTGTCTGGGGATGATAAGCTGTGCTGAAATTGAGTCTGGTTCCCAAGGCTTCATGCAGGCTCTTCCAAAACCGAGAAGTGAACTGGGAACCTCTGTCGGATACGATCTTCTTGGGCACTCCGTGTAGACAGACGATCTTGACCATGTACAATTCTGCTAACTTGCTACTCGGGTAGGTAGTTTTGACTGGAATAAAGTGAGCTACTTTAGTCAACCGGTCAATTATCACATAGATGGAATCACATCCTGATTGGGTTCTAGGAAGTTCGGTGATGAAGTCCATTCCAACTTCTTCCCACTTCCACTCGGGAATTGGTAATAGTTGCAACAGACCAGCGGGTCTTTGATGCTCTGCCTTGACTCGCTGGCAAACATCATAACGAGCGACGAATTCAGCAATTTCGCGCTTCATGCTGACCCACCAGTATCTTTCCTTTAGGTCCTGGTACATTTTGGTGCTTCCAGGATGAATAGAGTATGGCGATTCATGAGCTTCTTTCAGAATCGACTCTTTTATCTCCTGTTGATTGGGTACACAGATGCGGTCTCCAAACCACACTGTTCCTTGCTCATCCTCAGAAAAACCTGGGGCTTTGCCACTTCTCATATTCTTTTTGATTTCTTTGATGTCTTCATCTTCTAACTACTTTGTTCTGATCTAACTCTGAAGAGTTGGTTGAACTTCCAAAGCGTTCACACAACCTTGGTTGACAATCTCTAAGTTCAGGTGCTTCAGTTCTTCATACAACTCCGGTTGATTCTTCTGCACCAAGATGGTGTTGCAATACGCCTTTCTACTCAGGGCATCCGCCACCACATTGGCTTTGCCCGAATGATAATGAATTCCGAGGTCGTAATCCTTTATCAACTCCAACCATCTTCTTTGTCGGAGATTGAGTTCGGACTGAGTAAAGATGTATTTCAGACTCTTATGATCCGTGAAAATCTCACAACGGTTACCAATGAGATAATGCCGCCAGATTTTCAGAGCGTGCACAATTACTGCTAACATAAGATCATGAGTCGGATAATTCCCTTCGTGTGGCCTCAACTGCTGGGATGCATAAGCCACAACTTTGCCTTCCTGCATCAATACACATCCGAGGCCTTGACGGGATGCGTCACAGAAGATCTCAAAATCCTTGCGGATGTCCGGTAGAATTAACACCGGTGCTGAGACTAGCCTCTTCTTCGGTTCCTGGAAACTTTCCTCACAGGCGTCTGTCCATTCAAACTTCTTTTCCTTCTTCAGAAGTTGGGTCATGGGTCTTGCAAGCTTAGAGAAACCTTCGATGAACCTGCGGTAGTAACCCGCTAGTCCAATGAAACTTCTCACTTCGGTGACTGATCTGGGTTGCTTCCAATCTATTACTGCCTCAACCTTGGTAGGATCTACTGCAATTCCTCCTGCTGACACAATATGTCCAAGGAATGCCACTTTACTTAGCCAGAATTCACTCTTGCTGAATTTGGTATAAAGCTGGTGCTCCCTGAGTTTGTCTAGGATCATTCTGAGGTGCTTCTCGTGTTCTTCTTCATCCTTTGAGTAGATGAGAATGTCATCGATGAAAACAACTACAAACTTATCCAAGAATTCTATGAACATTTTGTTCATCATATTCATGAAATAAGCAGGGGCGTTCGTCAATCTGAAAGACATTACTGTGAACTCGTACAATCCATATCTGGTGGTGAAAGCGGTCTTCGAAATATCTTCCGGTCTGATCTTCAGTTGGTGATAGCCGGATCTCAGATCAATCTTCGAGAAGACGCTTGCTCCCTTCAACTGATCAAACAGATCATCAATCCTGGGTAACGGATATTTGTTCTTGATTGTTACCTCATTGAGTGATCTATAATCAACGCATATTCTCATACTATTGTCTTTCTTCTTGACAAATAGTACTGGTGCTCCCCAAGGTGAAGAATTGGGTCGAATGTACCCTTTGCTTCGCAATTCTTCAATTTGTTTCTTTAGCTCTGCTAACTCATTGGCTGGCATTCTGTAGGGCCGCTTCGAGATTGGAGCTGTCCCGGGGACTAGATCAATTAGGAACATTATGTCTCTATCCGGTGGCATGCCGGGTAAGTCGTCAGGAAAGACATCGGGGTACTCCCGCGCCACAGGTATATCTTCAAGCTTTACTTCCTTCAAGCTGGTGAGGATGGAACTTCCTCCGGTGCAGGTCTTGGGCTTGAATTCGACTGAAATTCCTTGTTCATTGGCGAGGGTGACAGACCTATTGGCACAATCTATTTGTCCTTGGTTTTTGGCTAGCCAGTCAATTCCAAGAATTACATCTAGCCCTTGGTAATGCAGGACTATCAAGTGTGTTAGGAAGGATACTCCGGATATTTATAGGATAAGATTTGGGCATAGAGAACTGGTTCTCATTTCCGAGCCCGGAAAATGGATTATCATGGGATTGGCTAAGGAGGATATAGGTAACCCATATTTTCCCACAAACTTATTTGAAACAAAAGAATGTGAAGCTCCAGAATCAAATAGGACAGATGCTGGTATCGAATTAACAAGAAACGTACCGAGAACCACATCTGGTGCTGCCTGAGCTTCCTCTGCAGTGACATGGTTCACCCGTCCCTTGGTGAACTGGCCCGTTGGTCTTGTGGTGCCACCAGTGACTGGAACTCCTAATGTTGGCTTGGCTGGGGTTGCACCTTCCTGCTTCTTCGGGCATTTGTTGGCATAATGCCCTGTCTCATTACAATGGAAGCAGGTCACCCCTGAAGCCGAGGAAGTTGAGTGCTTCTGCTGGAACTGCCCTCCAGATGAGGTGTTGCGAAAGCTGGAGGTGTTGGAGCGCTGTGGTGGTGTTGGGGCTCTGGACGTAGAAGATTGGAATTTCCCACGTTGCGGTGGCTGCGATGTGGTGAAACGAGGCTTGGGAAGACCTCCCGCGTTGAATCTCTGAGCGGCCATCCTCCGCTTGCGGTTCTCCATCTCCAGGTGCTTGGCCTCCTGACGAATTGCCTTGTCCACCAACTGCTGGAAGTCGGTGAAGTTCTGGGAGATCGGTTGGATAGAGATGTCATCATTTAGCCCTTCTAGAAACCTCTCCTGTCGATTCTCATCCTTGGCTACGTCGGCTGGAGCGTAGCGAGCGAGTTGGTTGAATCGGTGCAGGTATTCATTCACCATGCGGTTGCCCTGACGGAGTGCGTGGAACTCCTTCTTCTTCAGAGTCATCATTCCCGCAGGGATGTGTGCGTGGCAAAAATCTCACACAAACTCGGTCCATGTGATGGATTGAGCATCCATATGGGAGATGCAATAGTTATCCCAACATTCCGATGCGGGACCATTAAGTTGGTGAGAGGCAAACAGGACCTTCTCATGATCGGTGCACTGGGCGATGTCCAATTTCTTCCCAATGGCTCGAAGCTAATCATCAGCGTCCATTGGCTATATGCTGCTTGAAAAGGTCGGTGGGCGCATCCTCATGAACTCGGACATGTTCATCCTTGGGTTGTGTGGGGGTGGGGCCTGAGCTGCTACTGCCGCGGTGGTTGCTTGAGCATTGTGTAGAGATTGGGCGAGAAGGTCGATCAAGTGGGTTTGATTCGCCGTCATCTGGCGCCAGTCGGGTCCTTCTGTCGGTGGTGGCGGCGGCTGCGGAATGGGGATGACTTGATGATCCGCCGGATCTTTCCCTTGGCCACTGGCACTGCTGATGCCTGTCCTGCGGGTATTCACCATATGCTAGATCCTCCAAAGACTTAGACAAGATAGAAAGGAAGCTCTAAGGGGGATAAATCTAAAATAGCCCAAGAACCAATAAACACACAACAAAGAACCAAATTTTCAAAATAGTTCTTTTATTCATTTATTTTATTAATTGATTATGGCTATCACAAAGGAAATCAATAGCTCATAATTCGCAACTAATGCACGGACTAAAGAGATAACAACTATGGGGTACTAGGGTTGTAATCTATCTCGCTAGAGCTGACCTCGCCTGCCTTGTAGTGAGCCAACTCTTCTTCTGCTGCTTTCAGCCTTGCTTCTGCATACTTCATGCTATCCTGGGCGGTACGCAAGTCCTCCAAAGTGTTCCCGTAAGCATAGTCCAATGCCTTCGCCAGGTCCACCTGGTGCATCAGCTCGGGAGAATCCTCCTCTCTGGCTGAGCGGAAGGTGCTGTCGAGTCTGGTCGGGAGATGCATCGGGTAATAATGGAACCCGGTGCCATTGAGGTAGCGGTCATAGATGTGGCGGAGACGACGGATTGCCTTTCTCGCTGTATCCTAGATGCCATCGGCGAAGGAGTCGCGTCTGATCGGAGCGTGAAAGATGTGGAAGACCGTGTTTGGCGAGAGGTCGGAGTAGATCAGCACTTCTACCCTCCAAAGACGTCGTTCTCCTACTTTGTACTTGTAGCCTTGAAATGTTGGCCTCTTCTTGTACTCCAGATGTTGCATCATCTCCTGAAGAATCTCGGCCTAGTGTCCAACAAGAACTCTGTGAGAGGTAGCATCCGGTATCTCAGCCATCTACAATTTTTGAGAAAGAGATGAGTGAGTAACCATTTTAAAGAGAAGGGTTGAGAGAGGACTCTGGACAGACTCAAAATAGTTTTAGTTTTTGAAATTAAGTCCTTAAGATGATTCTAAGGCCACGACCTACAGTTGATATGGCTCTGATACTACTTTTGTCGAACCCGGGAACGAAGAATCCCGAATTCCCTATGTTCATACACTAGTCCAGGATTTCTAGTGTACACAGTCAAACAAAAGTGATAGCACAAATATATCACACACTTTATTAATAATAACTCAGAGTTTATTACAAAAGGGGTCTGAGGCCAAATAAATAAATAACACAGCGGAAAGCAAAAGAGTGGTAGACCACACGACTTGCCACAGACAATTGTCTGGGGGCGTAGGCCTAGTCGTCAAGATCCTCACCATCCTGATAAAGGTCTTCTCCTGAATAAAGATTATTTAGCAAGAGTAAGCACAACTACCGTGCTTGCAAGTTACACCCAATATTAAAAGATAATGCATGCATAATGTAGACAAAGGATATTGGCAGGGTTCATTTTGCATAAACAACATTTTTAGTCTAAATACTCACATTAATTTCTAAGGCCAGTTTGTATACTATACCTAAAATCAGTGTTTAAAAGACAGTTTTATAGTGGATAACCTCCATTGTTTGAATGGTGAAGGATACCCTCCTATCACTTGGCTAACCGCCCAATTTTTACCATAGGATTAACCATCCTAAAATCATCTGTTGAAAACATTTTATAAACCAAAAATAAAGTCTAATTTACAGTTGCTTTGCTAGCATGTCCATGACCGCGGACGCGGCTATTCGAATAGTTTTCTACTCTGCAGAGTCTGTACAGCTTTACCCACACGAGATAACATACTCATTATGTCGGCCAATACACGCTTCCGTAGGCATGCGATTGAGCAGTTATCATGAGGCCTTTATAGTGTAATGTCTTATTGTATTTATGCCCACTAAGGTTTCGCTACCATTGGACTAACCATCCTCCGGGAGCCCCCTCTTGCGCCATGTGGGACTACTGTCTAACCGACACCCACACAAACTACATAGCACAAATAATACTAAGATGTCACAAATTATTTAGCCAAATCTGTCCCATTCTAGACATGTGGTGGTACGGTAAGGCGTAGCAAAGGAACACTCAAAGGCCGGTCCTCAAATGACTTGGGCGTCTTTCAAAACAAACCCTGGGCTTTAACCTTAACCAGATTAAGCCCGTGCATAAACTTGCACCCACCAATCATCCAATTCGTCCAAGTTCAAACCCATTTTTGATTTTATTTTGAGTAAAACCCTCTTTATAAACCTTCTGTGGTAAAACAATACCACAGTGCAAGTTTGTAAAAGATTTGGCTAAACCTTTCCAAATTCATAAGTGTGATCTAAGCATAGCTAAGCATAAGACTAATTTTAGTAGCATTTTGTCTAAGGGTGACAAGGCATTCATATTCAATACTCAAATTGGCCATAAAATGAAGATTGGAATAACTATATACAAAAACAGGACATTCAAACAATTGTATAAACATATGCATGCATTAAGTAATTAAAAATACAGAATTAAATAAATTTAAAATACTAGGAACAGCATGATCAATGGTATAACTTTCCTTCGTTGACGTCCTGAAAATCTAGGTCCTCGGGATGGTCAAACTCTCCGGAGTCGTCGAAGTCTATACGCGAAAATATGACAAATTCAATTAAATTCAAAAAGACAACTCAAATTAACTCCAAATTTAAATATTTTGGTTTAGTTAGCTATATTATAATTTTATACAAATTTTACAACTTGAATCACCCAATTTGGGGTTTAGATGCAAAAGATGTGAATTTTAGAAGTTTAAAACCTAAATCTGCAATTTAAATGAATTTCCCGAACTATCTTTCTAAAGGAAAATCTATTTACTGTGCAATGCTGACATCAGCGAGGAATTTTTAGAATTTAAAGGAATTACTATAATTAATTCTCCGTGGGATTGGCCCCCTCCCGGCTTGGCCACGTCGCCCGAAAAAGAATAGCCGTCCGATGGCCCGCTCGCGACCGCCGCAGCCGCCCGATCCCGCACTTGCGTTTCGTGCGTTTGCCAGCCGCGTGCGTCCGTGGGCCCCGACAGCCACTACACGGCGCGTGCTCATCCGCGCGTTCTACGCTCACCTTCCCGCGCGTCCGTGGGCCCCACCATCCGTCCGCGCGTTCGCCTGTGCAGCAATCGCGCGCTCGCACCTTTCCACGCCCCCGCGAAAGCCCGCGCCAGCGATAACGGCATGCGCCATTCAGCGCGGGTGGATATCTAGTTAAATTAATTTCCTGACGTGTGGTCCCTACGTGTCATAGACACGGTCTATGTGCACTAGGCCCACTGGCTTTTGGCTCGGGAGGTTTGTGCTGACGTGGTGCCACGCGAGTGGAACTGGCGACGTGGCGCACACGTGGCCCTGAGATGGTGCCGTGGTGGCGCTTGCGTGGCAAGGCCACGTAGGACCGAGGCCAGTGGCGCTCCGGTGACCACCCTCGCCGGCGCTACGCGCCACGGCGAGGCGTGTGAGTGTGCACAAAAGAAAGAGAGGAAGATGCCGAACGTGATGCTCACCGCGGTTGTGAGAATGCGCGGCGGAAAGGTCGTCGGCGACGGGGTTATGCGGCGGCGAGGTTCGGTCGTCGAGGAAGTAGGCGATCCTAGGGTCCTCCGACGAAGTGGGTGGGTGCGCTGGCTTCGCGTCGGCGCGGCGATGTCGAAGGCGAGGTCAGAGTGGCCGAAGAGTCCACGATGGCACCAGAACCAGAGAAGAAATGAGTTTTCACCGCCGGCGAAAAACTTCAATTTTCGGGTGCTAGGAGAGTGGAGGTGAGCTGTGGGTGGCGGCGTTGCGGTGAGAAGGCTACGGCGGTCCTGAGGCCCCTTTATATAGGGTGAGGGTGTGGCCGAGGCGGCGTAGAGCGCAAGAAGCTCCCGCCGGGTCCGATGCGGAATTAGGGGAATTGGGGCTGGAGATGGAAAGGGAGAGGCCGGTACGGGCGCGATTCAATGCGATGATCTTAATGCGCGCGAAATCGCGGGGTTTTAGTGGGATTGCACTGGGTTTTGGAAGGTCCGAATCAACGTCAATGGCATACGCGCTTGGGCGAGAAAGGAAAGCGCGAGGTTGAAGATGGAAAGGAGACGATGACGCAGGTCCGTTCAATTTTGATCCTACGATGCACATGGTGGGAGCGAAGGGGTAAGTACGGTGGATGCGCAGCTGTTGGATTTTAATCCAACGATCCCGATAGATTGAAGTGGTGCGAGTGAGTAGTAAAGTTACTGATGCACACGAGCCGTTAGATTTAGATCTGACGGCTATCGCTCACTGAAGTTAATAACGTGAGGTGAACGTTGGCCGTTGGATTTGAATCCAACGGTTGAAGACGAGCGCGCGGCGAAGCGGGCTGTGCACGTGCGAAAAGGGAATTGGGCCGGCTAGGGTTTCGGCCCAATGACTGTTTACGATTTTCTTTTGATTTTCTAATTAGTTAAATGCTGATAATTCAATTAGGCTTTAGAAAATAGTAGATTAAGTCCAAAAATTATGAGAAAATTCACAGAAATTCTCTGCGGCATTTTGGATTTAAATAAAATATTTTCAACTATTATTTGGTAATATCTTTTGCAAATAAATTTGTTTAGCTTTAAATTAATTAAGTAAAAACGTTTAAAAATTTCAGAGAAATTCACAAAAATAATTGAACTTTATTTTCAACTGGAATTTGAAATTTGGGTTGTTACAAGGAGGAAGCAGTGCGCGCCAAATTCCGAACCCTCAGTATCGGATCTGATTACAACAAGAGCAGCTGGTGTTGAGTGCACTCCTCTCATCAATGACGGAGGATGACCTCGGACAAGTCCTTCTCCTTACTTCTGCTGTAGATGTCTGGGTAGCAATTGATGCCATGTTCGCCTCGCAAAATCGAGGGCGGACTATGCAAATCAGAATTCAACTTACGAATCTGAAGAAGAAAGATATGACCATGTCAGAATACTTTCGCAGGATGAAAGGGCTGGCCAACACACTTGCCTCGGCTGGTCATCCACTACGCGAAGAAGAAGTTGTCTCATATATACTGAATGGGCTTCGGACAGACTATGATTCTCTCATTACGTGTGTCTCTACCCGAGTTGAACCGATCGGGCTGAATGAGCTTTATGCTCACATGATCAGCTACGAATCGCATCACAATGAGTCTGACACAACTTCTCCGCAAATGATGTCGTCAGCCAACAGTGTTGGACGACAGGACAACCGTGGAGGCTTTAGTGGACGTAGCCAAAAGCACAGGCATAGTGGACGCAGCCGTGGAGAAGGTGGGCGTAGTTCCAGCTCAGGAGGGAATGGAACACATCCCACATGCCAAGTTTGTGGCAAATACAGCCACGAAGCACTGCGATGCTACCATTATTTCAACCATGCCTACCAAAATGAAGATCCAAAGTCTGCGTCTGCTGCTGAAACATCCTACAAGGTAGATAAAAATAGGTATGTCGATACCGGAGCAACAGATCACTTGACTGGTGATCTAGATCGGCTGACCGTAAAGCTACGAACTAGTTCTCTCCAGTCAACAAGATCAGCTCAAGTTGCACCGGTTCGATCTATTGGCAGTTCGAGTTTGAGATAGACCTAGTCGCCATCAAGTTGTTCCATCTCGACGAGCTCGGTGTGCACAACAACTTCCTTACTGAGTGTGAGGTGCTAAGAAACACCCGTCATCGCAATCTAGTTAAAGCTGTCACCTTATGCTCGACAGTGGACTCAGAGAACAACGAATTCAAAGCCATAGTTTTTGAGTTCATGGCCAACGGAAGCTTGGACATGTGGGTGCACCCAAAGCTACACCAAAACAGCCCCAAGAGAGGCCTAAGCATGAGCCTAAGCATGAGCCAAAGGATAATAATAGCAATGTATGTGGCTTCTGCATTGGATTATGTTAGACCATGGTGGTTGGTCATGGATTTTGTGATGATGAATAATTGAAGTTTAGGTTGCATTGGAATTTTCGTTTGTGAAAGTTTCGGTCGTTCTATTTGGTTTCAGCTTGTTTCTGAGTACTGTATCCACAAGTACTGTAGCTCAGAGTACTGTTCATCACGAGTACTGCGTGGTCGTGGGAGACTTCAGCTACACGTGGTCATAGTTGAACGCGGTTGTAGAAGGTTTCAACTACTGGTCGTAACAGAAGATTTGACTACGCGGTCGTAGATGTGATCGAAAGCTACAATGCATGGTCGAAAGGCCAAGGCTACAGTGCATGGTCGATGGTCGAAGCTGTAGTATTGGTCAATGGTCGGAAGCTACAGTGGTCAAAGGCTACATTGCGTGGTCGTGACTGGTTGTGATTGTGGAACAGGTCGAAGACCTGGTAGTGGTCGTAGGCTTTGTGATCGGTGGTCGTAAATCTCGTGAAAGTGGTCGTAGACCTGGTGGAACTGGTCGTGGACTTTTTGGAAGTGGTCGTAGACCTGGTAGAACAGATCATGGATGATCTGGTTCGTGTTTATCGTATTTAATGATACATGAGGGTGTGATATGCGCGTATGAACTGATATTGGTCAAGTTGGAGAACTTGTGTTGGGAATATGTTCTTTGGTCTTTGCATATGCAGGTTGAGCGTGGAGATGGCCATGGTCGATGATGAGGTGGACTAGGACTAGGATGGGGAAATCCTAGGTTCAGGTGGCCAAGGATGTAAGGAGGTGGTCGGGCTTACGCTGGGGCACATGGAGATCAAAGGTGGATGCATGATGTGTGGAGAAGCTACAGGAGGTGCAGTCCCGAAGGCTTCAACGCATGAGGAGTTATGAAAGGAGTTTCATATCTGAAAGGTTTAGAGATTTTAGAAACCCGTGTTTGGAAGGGTTTCAGGTCCCTTGATTTTCGAAAGCAGATAGGATTATGTGTCCGTGTTGTTGAGGACACGGCTTGGTCCCTAGGCTATAAATAGGGATGGGGTTAGGTGCTAACCCCGTGGCTTTATAGAGGGCTTTCGAGAGAAAGCTTTTGAAGTTTTTGGTGCTAGGGTTTGAGGGGTGCCATCAGAGCACTTTGTAGCCGCATAACATGTTTGAGAAATAAGAGATCAGATCTATTTCAAGAAATATTTGTTCTCGTCGGCTGCTTGTTTGTCTGGGCATCGTCTTCAATTACTGGGTGGTTGAAACTCTTTCGACCAGGTCGAGTTCATCTTCTCCAGTCATGCTGTGTTGTTCACCCGATTGTCGACTACAGTATCAATAGGCAGAGCAAATCAGAGCAGATTCGACCACAGCGACTAGGAGACATCACACACGAGTACATTGTTTTCTTGTCATCAGTACACTCCAGTGCAGGCCATTTTCGATAATAAAAAGAAAGCACTACAATCATTCACCCCCTCTGATTGCAGTATTCGATCCTATAAGTGGTATCAGAGCAGGTTGCTATGGCATCAGAGAGGTATGTGAATCGTCCCTCCATGCTAAATGGTACTGATTTTGCTTCTTGGAAGTGTCGTATGCAAGCTTAAATTGAGGCTCAAGGTAATGTTGTTTGGAATAAGATTTTTAAACCTTATGAGGTTTCCGTTATTGTTACCAATCTAAATAAAACAGATGTTGATCTAAATGCTCAAGCTCTTAACTTGCTGTTTCAAGGGATTTCTCGCAAATAATTTGATCGTATAGCTCATATTAATTCTGCCCACTTAATATGGAAGACTCTTTGCGATTATCATGAAGGAACCACTAAAATCAAGAAAGTGCATAAAAATCTTAATAAAAAAGAATATTCTGATTTTGCTATAAAGTCTGGTGAAGCTATTGATGATCTCTTTGCTCGGTTTGAAAAAATATTGTGTAATTTGCGCGATGTTGATGCTATTCCTTCTCATGAAGATAATGTAACTAAAATATTGAAATCTTTAGGTTCTAGTGGTTGATGGTTGTCATAACTATCAATCAAACTATCGATCTAGGTACTTTAACTATGGATGATCTTTTCTCTAGATTGAAAACCGATGAGATGGAAGCTTTGCCATCTAAGATCGATAAATCTTCGTCTTTAGCACTTGTTACTAACCTCATGCAGGCTGCTTCATCGAGTTCTTTTCTTGTGTCTGCTTTGTTCTCTTTTTCAGAAGAACAGTTCGAACAACTCCTTGAAGAGGATTTGGTGTTGATATCCTCACGGGCATATAAGACACTCAATGATGAGGACATGACCTCTATGGATACAACCATATTTGCTATGTTTAATGTTCTAAGTATAAGAGCTCGTACGCTTCACTTAAATTATAAGGTGAGCTCGTTTTTAGGAGTGTCTTTATATTATATGAACTATATGATGCTACCTAATGATGAAATATATATATGTGCAGCACCATGTCACTTTTGGTCCAAGAGAAGCAAGCGGTTTGAGCTGGACCTGTTTTGGAATCGAGTTCGGCCTCCGAATCAGCTGACAGATCAACTTAAAACAGACATAACTTTCTCATACGATTGTCCGTTTGAGGTCCACAAGTACTTGATTGAAAGCTTATTTCGTCCTCTTTCCAACGGATCTGGCCTCATCTTCAAATTCCTTCTGGACTGATCGCAATCATCAAAAGAAGACGTTATATCAATTGTTTGGGCCAATCTGGGCTTTGTAATCATATTGAACTTGGCCCATCTGCCATCGGGCCACTTGGGGGCGCGGTTACTGTTCATGTGAACAGTAACCCGCGAGTTTAATCCCACCCCGCTAGTTCTATTAGTTGTGTGGCTCCTCATCCCCTATTTAAGGAGGCCGCACCTCCTCTAGTTTTCTGGGATTTTGTTTATGTTTAGTTTGCCTTCGTTGCAACTTGTATCTTTTGCGTGTGTCGACTAGACCACCCAATTAAGATCCTTATTCAGAATCCCAACTCAATTCAAACATTTCAATTCATATTTGCAATTTCAGATTGCTTATTTATCTTGTTCTTGCGTGCTTCTTGGTGTATGCGAGAATCGACCTTCGTGGTCGTCAGCGGGTATTCGTGCACGGTTGATAACGACTGTCGAGCGTTCAGCGATTGCGTGGTTTCGGCCTTGCGAGTTCGTAGCCGGATCGTGAGAGTTGGCGACTACTACGAACGTATCGTTCTCATCGAAAGATCGGGCCAACAATCGGACCTTCGGGTTCATCGGTGGTATCGAGCTTGATTGATCGGTGAGAATTTCCATTTTTCTAGTAGTAGATTCGTTTTTCATACCTAGAGTCCAGAAAATTGCCCAAAAAATTATTGCATCTTTCATCCCTGTCCGAACCCCTTTGAGCCATAGCAATTTTTCTTTTCGGTATTTTGCTTGTTGAATCATTGGTTGCATCGTCGTGTCTAGTTGCTGATTTCTAGTTCTAGTTATTGTCTAGTTAGTCTTTGTCTAGTTGCATCTCGTGTTTCCTTTGCGTCGCTTGATCGTTCGTTTAGGGTCTTAGTTTTTGCATCTAAAACAGAAAATTCGTGAGTTAGAACTCCTCTAATCCGCACAAAAACTAGAAAATCCTTACTATTGTTCATCTGAAAAAAGAGAGGGTTGCTGTAATCTTTTGGGAGAATTGATATTATTTGCGACTTGCGATAAACCTTAGGGCCGACCAAATATTAGAAGGAAAAAAGAGGCAGCCGCATAGAACAAAAGCCGCGGTAAAAAAAAGAAAAAAAAAGTGCATGAAAATTGGTAGATACCTTCTACATATAACCAAAAGCTTCCACAAAAAATTTCAGCAAGTTTGGCCCACGGGTTTGAAAGATATAGCAGTTTCAAATTTAAACCCGAGACGGATTCGAGTCCGAGTAGAATTCCGTATCCGAGACACCTTCAGTAAAACGGGCATAACTTTTGCATACGGTGTCCGTTTTTGACGTTCTTGTGCTCGTTTCGAAGCTAATGACGAGGCGCATCTTTTCCATATAAGACACTTGTCGCCCTCCAAGTGCCCCAAAATCGGCCATCTTCGGCCCTGAATTCGCGTCGCAAGTTTTCAGTTTCGATTTTTACCGTTTCCTTCGATCTTCCTTTCGGAATTTGGAGTTCGCCTCAACTGGAAAGTTGTAGATCTCGTCGAAACCTTTCAGAAGAGTATATATAAGCCATATAAAACTTTTTTTGTCATCATTTGAGACTAGCTATTGTTTCTGCTCAATCTAGAGGGTTGTTTACGTTGCACGTTATTCTGTTTGTGCTCTACATCGCGCAAACAATCTTGTGCCCATAGAAAGAGGTTTGAGTAGTTGGCTAGCGTCTCTCCTAGCACTTGTTGTGAGATTTTTCCTTGCTTACATCAAGTCACATTGATCGTTGCGTTTGCGTACATACACTTCTCTACATCGGGCTTTGATTAGCTAGCTTTGATTAGGCTAGGATCAGCAACATTGGCTAGTACTTTGAAAAATCTTTCAACTTGCATTAACTGATTTGATTATTGCTGATCCTTGCTACTATATTGAAGCCTTCAAGCTCCACTTCCTACTAACTCAGCGGTGTCATTCCTGCAATCGTTGGACTATTCACAGGTGAGAGTATCACGAACCAGCCACCGGTTGTACCACTTCCTTGCTACATTGGTAAGAGCTTGTAAGAACTTGGTAAAAGGTTAAGTGTGAGTGACTGTTGAAAACTCTAGAACCTAGTAGTTCATAGGGACATATACATTGCGATTTGTTCCTTGTTTTATACTAACTATGGCGAGTTCACGGGATGATTACAAGATAGATCCACGTCTTCTTCGAGCCATTGAGCGGGGCGCAAGAAAGTCCACGAGGAGATGCACGCTTGAGACGCGATTATCCACCACGGAGGTACATGAATGTGATAGTGCGTCTGTAAAACTAAACTCACTATGCCTTCTTTTCTTGGTAAATTTGATCCTGATGCCTATATTGGTGGGAGATAGCTTTAGACAAAGAATTTGAATATTATGATTTGTCGATAGGCAAAGATTAAAGCTGCCACTAGTGTTTTTATTGAAGATGCAATACTTTGGTGGAAGCATCTACATAGACATGGAAGAGTGCCTCAAACATGGCATGCATTAAAGAAACTTTTGAGAGATGAATTTGTTCCTAAATATCATGCGATTATTTGTTAGCTAGATTACAATGTTTAAAACAACGTTGTAGAACCGTATGGGAATACTATCATGAATTGAAATCTCGTTTGTTGCGTTGTGGCTTAGAGGAACATCTTGAAGCTACAGAGAATAGATTCTTAAGTGGGCTTAATCAAGAAATTCAGGACATTCTTGTTCACAAAGAATATAATTCCCTCCTCATTTGTTTATACTTGCTTGTAAGGTTGAGCGTCGATTGAGGAGAAATTGAGAATGCTTGATGATAGGGAACATGAGAACAAACCTATGTTTGTGTCTTTTTCATGAATAACAATTTGCGGAAGTTGAGAACCATGCCAAAGAGGAGAATGAGTGATTGAACCATCGACTCCATTGGTTGAGAAGGAAGATGAGGAGATGGATGCACCTACATCATCTGAGGAGAGCCAAAAAGGTAAAGATTATGGTGCTATCATCACTCAAGGTGAGTATGCTTGTGAAGAACTACAATTGTCCACTGTTCAGGCTATTTTAGAGCAAAAATTAGTGGAAAATAATTCTGATATGCACATATTTCAAGTAGAGAATACAGATCGCATTGATTTGAGTGCACCATGTGATAAAATTGTTGATTTACTGTGACTTGAGTGCACCATGTGATGAAATAATTGAATTACCTACTGTTTTGAGTGATTCATGTGATGAGTTAATCACATATAATGATCACGTGGAATTGATTAGACATAAAGAAATTTTGACTAGAATTTCTCCTCACAGTTCTTTGTATTACATTATGTTGGATTCACCTATAAAATTGTCACATGCTATGGAGAAAGTTTCTGAAATCGCATGTTCAAAATGTTTGTCTAGTGCCTACACCCCTGGGTATAAGTTTAATTTGATTGGAGATTATGGTATAGATGATCAATTTCTTGTTTATCGAATATGCATAACTTGTGATTACATTGATGAATTGAAGCTTGTTGTTTTGAACAACAATTCTTATGTGTCGAACATTGTTCATTATGAGAGAAAATTAAAATTTAGTGATCATTCAATGCCCATGTGTTCATCTCTTATTGCACCATCTAGTATGGACAATGCATCATGATGTCGAAGTATGGAAGAATTTACACATCCTTTCACCCTTGCTAGATGAATTTTCTATTGCTCGATTGAAATATGATAATATGAATGAACTTTGTTTGATTCCAAAAGTTGTAGATTTGCCCATATGTGCTACCACTACAAGTTTACAACTTCAGAGATTTGAATTGCATAAGCGCTTCACTTACATTTGCAAAACTAATTGCAATAATTGTTGTGTGAGAACTTTTGTTTTGATTATTCACATATATGATTGTTCTGTCTTCTAACATTAATGGTGCAACAACGAAGAACTGTTAAAGCAGATGACATATACATATATCATGCATACACTTTGGCTTCTTTGTTACCCTATTTTCAGCTTATCAAAAGCCGAGGACGGCTTTGTTTTCAAGAAAGGGAGGATGATGAGGACATGACCTCTATGGATACAACCATATTTGCTATGTTTAATGTTCTAAGTATAAGAGCTCGTACGCTTCACTTAAATTATAAGGTGAGCTCGTTTTTAGGAGTGTCTTTATATTATATGAACTATATGATGCTACCTAATGATGAAATATATATATGTGCAGCACCATGTCACTTTTGGTCCAAGAGAAGCAAGCAGTTTGAGCTGGACCTGTTTTGGAATCGATTCGGCCTCCGAATCAGCTGACAGCATCAACTTAAAACAGACATAACTTTCTCATACGGTGTCCGTTTGAGGTCCACAAGTACTTGATTGAAAGCTTATTTCGTCCTCTTTCCAACGGATCTGGCCTCATCTTCAAATTCCTTCTGGACTGATCGCAATCATCAAAAGAAGACGTTATATCAATTGTTTGGGCCAATCTGGGCTTTGTAATCATATTGAACTTGGCCCATCTGCCATCGGGCCACTTGGGGGCGCGGTTACTGTTCATGTGAACAGTAACCCACGAGTTTAATCCCACCCCGCTAGTTCTATTAGTTGTGTGGCTCCTCATCCCCTATTTAAGGAGGCCGCACCTCCTCTAGTTTTAAGGATTTTGTTTATGTTTAGTTTGCCTTCGTTGCAACTTGTATCTTTTGCGTGTGTCGACTAGACCACCCAATTAAGATCCTTATTCAGAATCCCAACTCAATTCAAACATTTCAATTCATATTTGCAATTTCAGATTGCTTATTTATCTTGTTCTTGCGTGCTTCTTGGTGTATGCGAGAATCGACCTTCGTGGTCAGTCAGCGGTATTCGTGCGGTTGATAACGACTTGTCGGCGATTCAGCGATTGCGTAGTTTCGGGCCTTGCGAGTTCGTAGCGAGATCGTGAGAGTTGAGCGACTACTACCGAACGTATCGTTCTCATCGAAAGATCGGGCCAACAATCGGACCTTCGGGTTCATCACTCAATAACATGAGGATGAGGAAGCGAGGTGGCGTGTCTAGTTCGAGCAAGTGTTATGAGTGTGGCGAGCCAGGTCACATTAAGGTTGACTGTCTTAAGCTCAAAGGGAAGGTGATTAAGAAAGACAAGAATTAACGTGGTCGCCCATCCAAGAACAACAATACCAAGGGTGGTAATTTCCATCAGAAATTTGCTAAAAAGGTCCTTTCGGCTATCAAGCAACTTGGTCTAAGTGATGTGGAATATGAGAGTTGCGACGACAACGATCACGACCATAATGATGCTAAAAGTAAGAAAAGGAACAACGATGACTTCACGGGCATGTGCTTCATGGCAAGAAATGACAACGATAATGACAGTGATCCCGATGAGGTAAGGCCGTCATATGATGAACTTGAAGATGGTTTGATTAAGCTTTCTATTGAATTGAAAAAGACAAAAAAGAAACTGAAAGAAAATAATTGTCTTGTTGAAAGCCTAACTTCTGAAATTAATAGACTTAAGACTTCTATTCCTGATAGTGAATCATGTGAGTCTTGTCAAGTTTTGCATTCTGAGTTGGAGACTACTAGGTCAATAAATGCTAAATTTAATGATTTAAGACTAGCACATGACTTTTGTAATGAAAAACTCAAGTTTAGTGCTCCTACATATTTAGAGTCAAGTATTTCAAATACTCAAACTAAAACTTGCTCTAATTGTGGATTGCTAGAAGCTAGACTTAACTCATCTCAGAAAACAATTCAACAGATGCTTTCTCATGAGATAACTTCTTGCTCTAACTATCCTAAACTTACAATAGAAATCGAAGCTTTGACTAGACAACTTAATAATTTTGCTAAAAAAGAAAGGTTAACTCAGTCTAGTGCTTCTAAGAAAATTGTGAATGAATATGTCAAATGCACAGTTTGTCCTATTCTAGCTAAAGAAAATGAGTATCTTAAGAACACTTTAGAGATATTTTCTTTTAGCAAGAAAATTTTGAATATTATCCTAGACAAGTCAAAAGTGAGTGTTAAACATCATGATCTAGGATTTAATTTTGTTGAACATACCAAGAATAATCTTCCTAAGATTGTTAAGCTTTTTGAACCTGGAAAATTTAAAGTAAAATTTGAACCAAAACAAATTATTTTTAAACTGGCTGGTATTGCAAAGAACTCATCTACAAAAGTGAGTGCTGTAAAGGCAATAGATATGATTTCTCATCAATTCAAGTATCATTGCACTCATTGTGATAGAAAGGGTCATTTGGTTCAATTTTGCTTTCGAAAAGCTAAGAAAAAAAAAGAAAGACAGGTTAAGAAAGATTTCTCATTCGGCTATAGAGTTTGGTCAAGCTCCTTATCATCATTTTGCTCCTTCTAAACAACTGTCTGCTGGATTGGGAGCTTTTGCGATAGGACCGGTCAGACCGACGCCTTTCACGCGGTCAGACCGGTAGGCGATCTGACCGACATTTTTCACGCGGTCAGACCGGCACGTCAACAACGGTCTGACCGGCAGTACCCAGAAGTTAAAAGTTATTTTTTCCTACTTGCTGTTGCTCCTGTTTGTCGTGTATCTCAGTACTGGTTACCTAAATATTTATTCTCTAACCCCAGTACTAAGATACCGATGATTGTTCATGCTTTATAGATTCGCTGCAAGCGGAAGGAAGACATATGGTTCATTGACTTCGGTTGCTCTCGCCACATGACCGAAGATTCACGATGGTTATCCTCCCTCACTCATGCCATTGGTGATGAGATGATCACTGGCTGCCGGTGCCAGTGACGAAACAAACAAAACCGCCGTTGTGCTTTTCATTTGTCCTGATATATTGTATAGAGAAATTACAATGCGTAAATTTACGAACGAGGTCCCTTCCCGCTCCGTTCTAAACGGAGCAAGACATTGTTTGTTCTAAAGGGATGATTTCCATGGGGTTTAAGTGGTGGCACCAGACCCAACTAGGATTTTGCTCCTATTAGGAGTGTTTCACTTGTAGCCATGTAACATCCCGTTTTCGTTCTTTGTAAGGTTTTCAAAAGTTGAGTAAAGTTCAGTTTGCATTTCAAAAGTTCATCTTTAAAACTCAACTCAAAATCAAAGTTTTGAATTTCAAATCCTAACCTTGCCACGCCAGCACCTTGGACGCACTCCAGGACATGCCTAGGACATCCGCACGATGCGCCGTGCGCCCGTGCATGCCTACGCCCGCTCGTGCCCTCTGCCAGCCATGACATCCCCCGCACCCGCTGCTCCCGCCGGTGCCCATCTCGTCACCCGCGTATCTTCCCTAGTGTAACATCCCAAATCAGGGTTTGTATTTCAAATGTATAAAAATGAGGAGAAATTAAAACTTTTGAGTATTCATTGGATTTCTAGACCTTCTACATATTTTTGTGCATTTGATAATGTTGGAATTGGATAAAACATTAAACTCAAATCGAAGTTCCAAAAGAAAACAGAAACAAAAAGTTGTGATCATCCTTTGGAAATATTTTTCCTATCATCTACATCATCCTAGTAACTTCTCTGCAAAATCTCATAATTTTTAGATTTTGTTTTCTATTTCAAAAGAGCAAGTCAAACCAGTTTGAACTCTGGTCAAACCCCTAGGGCAGCAGCTTGTGAATTTTCTAGGGAACAATGAAATGCATGAAAATTCCTAGAAAAATTACACAAGGTTGTTCTCTGATCTAGGAAGTTTCTATAAAATTTTTAGAATTTTTGGAGCTCCAGAGCTACCTCCAAAAAGTTCCCTATCTTCTCAGCCTTATAAAACAAAACCTGAAATCACTATTTAGCGGGCTTGGACCATACTCTGACTCGGGCTCCGACCCAAGCCGACTTGGCTCAGCCCAACCATCTCACCCGCGCATCGCATGCAGCCGTCCGATGGAGCATCGATGGTCACGATCACGTATCGCTTTGGCCTGGTTTAAAACATCTCGCACATTATCGACCGTTGAATTTCGATCCAACGGCCCGCCTTGATTTCTTTCCTCGCGATCACGCGCTCGCGCTGAGTCGCTACCAGCCGTGGCCCACCTATCGGGGCTTTCTTCCTCCCCCTCGCGCTGACGCTCAGAGCAGGGACGCCACGCGGCCGCGACACTCCGAGCGCCTCCGTCTTCGCCACATCACGCCGTGACCGCACCGCATCCGTTGGCCACTCCCAGGGCTTCGCCAGTTCACGCCGCCTCCGCTCCGTCTGCAACCCGGGGATAATACCCCCCCCCTCTCGCCTCCTTTCCCCTCATTCTTCCTCTCGGGGCTGAGGAAGAAGAGGCCCGCATTTGCTCAGCTCTCGGGTGAGTCTCCTCCGCGTGGTTCCCTTTCTTCCTCGTCCTTCACCGTCTCCATTTTTGCTTATGTGGAGCCTTGTTTTACCTTGTAGCTCTTGGTCCGCTGTGAAGCCCCCTACTGCTCCAGAGCGTGCACCCGACGCCGTCGCCGTGCCATCTTCTCCTCCGGTGAGTTTCCCTCTCCCGTAAGTGCGTCACCATGCGCATTTTGGTCTAAGGAGGAGAACCCCTCAATCAATTTTATGTTTCAGTCGCAGGAGCTCTCGGGATTGGACTTTTCCCCATTTTCGGCCGCCTGTGCCATCTTCTTCTCCGGCGACGATACGGTGAGCCACTGTCAAATTCCTATCTCGTACACCATCTGTGTAGGCCTCACTTGAACTCTCCTGACCATTCGCTCTTTGTTTCCTTCACCAGGTCGACTCCTCCTCGGTGAAGCGCCGCCGCCGACTCGGTTCCTCGTCGCCGGCTCAACTCCGACCACCCCAATCCCTTCGCATCATCCTGGTAGTCTCCCTGAACCCCCTAGTACCTTATGCGCGTGCTAGTTAGCTCATTTAACCACCGGGTGGCGACATGCACCGCAGCCGTAGTGTCGTCTCCGCCCCTCGCCATCGCGCCACCGCGTCAGACCACCTCCGGCCTCGCCGCTGGTGCCGTCGGGTGCGCGAGCTTTTTGCGCACCCATCCTTGTCCTCGGTTCATGCCACCGTGGCCGGTAATGCCGGCAAGCCTCCGGCGAAGCCAGCGCGGCGTTGTCATACGCCGAAAACACTGTAGCGCGTCATTAGACATAACCGCCGTCATTAGCTGTTAATCATTGCTTAGTTAATTAATTTGCTGTCTTAGAGTTTTAGATGTGTCTATTACATGTGGGCCCAGGAGCTTAAGTGCACAGTGTAGATCCTATGGACCGGCCATAGATCCTTGGTCCATACACTATGCAGTGGATCGAGAGTATGGCATGTGGACCCCACATGTCGGTGCGTAATTAAAACCTGAAATTTAAATAGAAAATGGCACTATGCAATGGACCCCTCTTGTCAGCGTCTACAGCTAGGTTTGGTTTCGGTAAGAAAAGTCTAAAATTCTTATTTAAATTCTGAAATGCTTTATAGTTGCACTGAAAAATCAGTTAACTTCAAAATGGCATAACTAATTCATTTTAGCACCAAAATTGATGATTCAAAGTTTGTTAGCTTCTATTTTAAATGTGCTTTAATCTAAAATTAGATTGAATCATGTTACTGATCCAGAAAATGTTTGTTAATAAAATAACTTTAGGTTTAGATTTATTTTGCACTAAAAATTGTTTTAACTTCAAAAATACATAAGTATTTCTTTGTAACTCCAAATTGAGTGAATCCATTTTTGTTGGCTTCCTATAATAATAAAATTTATTTTAAAATTGGTTTTGAATATGTTACTATTTTTGAAGGAATTGCAAAAATAATTAACTTGTGCTCTTTTTCATGTCTTCGGAAATTCATAAAAGATGCATCATAGCTCCAAATGAGATGAATCCAATTGGGTTGTTCATCGTATGAGGTGCTTGTTTTACTGTAAAAATTTCAGCTTCACCACCTTTCTATAAAATATTGCCAAACAATTTAATTAGGATGAATAGTAACTTTTTGCATTTTTCAAGCTGAGCAGAATTGTTTTGATCATAACTTTTGCATAGAACATCCAAATTAATTGGTTCTTGTTTCTAAATTCATTATAAATCATGCTCTTACTGCTGTAAAATTTTCAGAGCATTTGGAGAAAGTTGGTTGTTGAGTGTTTTCGGTTTTTCTTCGTTCTTATCGGTTCTTTTTCGCTTTTTCGTTATGTTAACAAATTTATAGCACAACCTGATTAATAATCAACACAGTTTATTACAAAAGAGGCTTACAAACCAACAATAAAGAACACAGCAGAGTACGAAGAAGAAGTAGTAGAGTCCAGCAATCTGCCACAAGCAATGGACTGGGGAAGCGGCCTAGTCGTCGAGATCCACACTGGTAGCAAAGTCCTTTTCCTCTGAAATTTTATTTGCATAAAGCAAGTATAAGCACAACTACTGTGCTCGCAAGTTACACCCGTCAAATAACAGAATGACATGCATACATGGATGTAACGAATGATAGCTTATTGGTTGATTTGCATAAAGCAGTATTTTCTTTAAATACTTGTACTAAGTTCCAAAGCAGCTATTCTATAACTAAAATTCATTTTATAAATTCTTAGTTTTATAGTAAGATAATATTCACACAAGAATGGTGAATGATACCTTCCTATCACAAGGCTACCTGCCCAAAATTTTCAATTGGATAGAAATCCAAAATCATTTTATAAAGTTATTTGAAAACAAAACCAAAGTCTAACTTTGAGCAGTTCGGCCAGCATGTCCATAACCGTGGATACGGCTATTTGAATAGTTTTACACTCTACAGAGGTCGTACAACTTTACCCACAAGAGATAATCAACTTGTACTGTCCGCTCACATACTTCCGTAGGTGTGCGACTAAGTGACTATCACGAGGCCTTTACAATTCGCCATTCAAAGTAGTTATGCCCGCTAGGGTTTCACTTCCTTTGGACTATCCATCCGCCAGAAGTCCCCTCTTGCGCCAAGTGGGAATACTGTCTAACCGACACCCACACACCAAAATGGCACAGCTAACAATGAAACGTTGCAAATTACTTGGCCAGGTCCCGCCCACACAGGATGTAATACCCGATTATTCGATATCGAATGCTGTAAGATTAGAGAGGAAATAAGTTAAAATTCAGAATTTTAGGAGAAGTATGGGCCGCCAACCCATATTTGAGAAGAGGAGCCACCATAGTGGCCCAAGGCCCATGAGTGGGCGGCAGCCCATTAGAAGGCAAGGGAGGAGGGGACCAAACCCTAGCCCCATTTGCTACAGTAGCCGCCGTGCTACAGTAGCCCGTGCTCTGATGGCGGCGTGCTACAGTGCCTCGCCGCTGCTGCTCCTCCTCTCCCGGCGCCATGTTTCCTGCTGCTTGTGGCCGACCGTGGGAAGAAGAAGAAGAGGAAGGAAGAGAGGATTGAAGGAGAATTTCTTCGTGGGATTTGATCAGCGATCTCCGATGGTTCTACAAGGGTAATGATCGATTTCCCTCGCTGTTTAGGTTGTTTCGATGCGAATTCGATTAGTTTGATTGGATTGAATTGCTGCCGTTAGAATTTCAGTTCTGTCCTGAATGTTGCGTGGCCTGTTTCGTGATCTTAGAGGCCGAATTTGGGTTGTCCATCTCCTAGAGTTTCGTAGATATTGATCTTAGCTTTCGGTGGCCGCCAAGAACACTGAATTCCGACTTTCGAGTCAAAAGTTATGATAGATTTATTATCTGCTGTCCAGAATCCTGACGAGAAATAGCAGTCTCTGTATAGGTTGATTTATGGCCTAGTTAGAGGGGGATTCAGAGGTCTTTCCCATAACAAATTTTGAAGGTGATATCACTAGCTTTCAGGATTGATAAAGAACACCTAATTGGGATTTATATATCAAAAGTTATGCACTTTTCTTTGTGACTGTCCAGATTGTATGTCAGTCTGTCCAGTTTGTATGTCAGTTTCTATCTTTAATTTTGACCCGTGTGCCACTTTTTGTTAAAGACAATATATGAATATCGTGCCAACTAGGTTATTGTAGATAATTTCATAACCTTTTCAGATTGTTAAAGAACGTACAATTTGGAGTTGTACAACAAAAGTTATGGATATTTTAATTTAGCCGATATTTCTGTCTATTAATTCAGTCAACAGATTTGAGCCGTGGGCCAAATTTTATTAGAGGCAAAATCTGAACTTTTGCCCAACCAGATTATTGTAGATATGTCAGTTAAGAATCCATGGAAATTGGTCTCACCTCATTCCGAGTTCCAGACCAATAGATATGTCAATTACCGTGCTGCTGTCCAGAATTAAGTTATGTCAGAAATTGTTGATTTCATTTTAAGTTTTGTATTAATGACTAGAGTCATCGTGGAAGCGATGTTTAACATCGATTAGTAGTGTTGGGTATATTATGTCCTTATTGAAATTATTTTACTTGTTTATGAGGTGAAGCCTCGGGTTTAGGAGTATCACCTTTGCCGACTAACGCGTCGCATCGTGGAAGGCAAGTACATTGCCACCCTTAATGATTGTGATTGATGAATGTTTATATGGTCATCTGTGATTTGGTATGATACGAGAGAAGATGGATTGTTTATGTTCTTTCATATGTGTTGAATCCATGTTTTGTTATCATGTCTTTCAATATTCGTATTTCATTCTATGCATTCATTATGCATGTTTCAGTCCACGAAAGTGGATTGCAAGTCCCACCATTCCAATGTGGGCGTGTTGGACATTGTCATGTCCCGCCCACGGAGTGGATTTGAAAGACCCATTAATTCCGAATGGGCATGTAAGACCCATTAACTCCAAGATGGGCAATGTTGGACACCGTATGAAACGTTCTTCATACGGGAAGTGGATCCCAGCTTTGTTAAGATGCGGGCTTGAGTGAACATCGACGGGTGTTTCACCGCTATACTGTATATGCATGTGTGCAGTCCATTCCTTTGATTTTGAGCATTCATATCATGTTTTCATTTGTAATCAGTTGTGATGTGATCGAACCTGATGATGAGTTTGTCTTATTCATATTGAATGATTATCTTATTGATAACTGTACTTGCTGAGTCATGGACTCACTCTTGCGTTGTTTTTTTTTTTTTAGGTAACCCCTGATGTTGGCTCTTGGGAGGGAGTAGACACGCACTACTTGTTCACAACATCAAATTCATGTTCAAGACTAGATTTTAGTTCCATATTTCATTCGTTAATGATGAACTGTAATAATTAAATTATAATTGGAGAAGGAAGGATACCTTCTCCACCTGGATGTTGATTTATTACTGCGTGTGAACCTTCTTTATTGATGTTCAGTATTAAATAACTTAGAAGGTGAAGGAAGGATACCTTCACCATGTCCTGTTTATCTTAATGCTGTCTTTAGTTGTTATACTTGATTCAAGTTCTTCCGCATTATGGATGTATGTTAGATGTTTTAGGTGACATCTTGGCTTCCGGATAGCCAGGGTGTTACAGTTGGTATCAGAGCGGGCTTTAGGTCCGTGGTTAATAGAAGAACATTAAAATGACACACTGTGCACAGTAGGTGGGGTTGGAAAAGTACATTGCTTCCGCAATATCTGTTATTATGTTTCATTTTGGTTGAGCAATTGTTGAATTGCTTCTGTACTATCATCCTTGTTGGTAATATATGATCTGCTATGATATTCAATATCTATGAACTAATACTATGATTGTCATGAGATGATCCTGTGTAATCATAATTGAGTATTTCGGTGAGGCGTGATGTTATCAAATGATAAGAAGTGGAGGTCGTGGTTGTTACTCCGGATTCACGGTGTTACACCACCGTTCGCGTAACGTGGTTAGAGGAGTAGTTACCAAGTACCATAGTTTCGTGTTAAGCGTGAGTTGCTTTAGAAAGTTGTTCTCTTTCTTGATTTGAATTTGGCAATTCTTGTCCTGTGGTGGTTGATGAACTTCTCCGGGATTTGTGGTCTATGATAGTTATGGTTTTCCATAGATCCCTCTTGGTTCTCTGAAACAAATAATGCCTTTCAACTGTTGAGTTGTTTCTACTACTTGTGATCGTTGTCAATTGGCAAGATTGATGTTTTCTTGGTTGCTCCTTCTTTCTCATTGAAAAAGAATGACTCATTTACTCATTTGGTAACTTGATTAGTGAAGAGTTTTCCATTGTAAGTTCGGTTGCTTGGGGAAAGCTTTGGCTTTATGTGTTTCTTTGGATTACTTGAGAGTTGAGGTTTGAAGTCTCTCTTTTCTTTGTAGTAAGGTGTTAGAATCCTTTTGTGATGTCTTGCCATGCCTAAATTGAGAATTTATGATTAAGCGAATAAATTGTTATGATATGAGTTACCAAGTTTATTAGCATAGTGCAAATCAATTACTCTTAACTACCATCCATGGAAGTGAAACTGATTAATTTGATATGTCCTTGTATTTGATTCAGGTGTATGTTAAATAAAGACTCACAATATCTATTCGTAACCTATAGATCTTACATAAGAGCTAGATTTATCTATTTCCTAGTATGCTAAAATTGTTGAAACTTGTATAAAGTACCGGATGGGTGTGGTGTATCGACTCATGAAACCTTGTTTATAGGAAATTATGTTAGTGAATCTTTAATCATGTTTTGAAATGATTTCTGAACAAAGGTGAAATGTGAAACTATGTTTATAAATGGTTATGTGATTGCAAATAGAATTAGTACCGTATGTATACGCGTGGTTAGTACAATCATCATTTGTTAATGAGCGCTGAAGAAAGTGTTGAGCAACACCAACAATTGAGTAGATGAATTTCGTAAGTAGTCTTTGTTAGCGTGCCTTGTGATATTGTTATTGCTTAGCATAAACTTGTTATGATAAATTTGTTTCAACCTTGTGGTTTGTGTTCCCTTTGGGAAGTTTTAGGATGGAGTAATAAAGTTTGATGATTCTTGGTACTATGTATGTTGTCGATGTTATTAAATAGTTAAAAATGTGAGAATGAGGTTAATTCTCGTAGTAATTTGATCACCCATGGTGATATTTCCTAAATGATCAAATTTCAGAATTTGTATTCATGATCTTTTGGGGGTTCAGGCTTTATGTGATAAATGAAGTTTATCGAGTAGCGATATGTTGCAAAGTTATAATGGTTCTTCAGTAATGCAAGTGCTTTGATTTTGAGTACTTATTTGTTCTTATCTGTTAAGGTTCGATATTCTCTTCTTGTGAGGCTTAAGTGTTCAACTGTGGACTCCACTTATGTTCTATAAGTTCATTGCTTAATTGGTTTCTTCCTTGGTCCCGTGTTCAAGTCTGAGTGGTGGATGAGTTTTCTAGTTGGTGAAAATCGTTTCCATTTGTCTCTTCTTTTGAGAAAGAATCAATTCATTCTTTTCACGTGGGTCTTTTGAAGTGTTTTCTAATTGTTGTTGTGAAATTGATGTTAATACCCATAGTAATTTGATCGCCTTAGGTGACATCTTGGCTTCCTGATAGCTGTGGTGTTACAGATTGGTGATATCGTTGAATGAGAATAATTCAAGTTTAGCTTTGTGATATTTTCTTTGAGCCCATGAATCATCTGGTAGCTGAAATTATTTTAAATAAATTAAGGTATTGGATTGTCCTGTTGCTTCTTAAGAGATTTGTGTGATTTAATTTTAAAGGCTCTTTGGTCTGAGTTGGCAACGTGAGGTTGCAATCAAAGAACTTATGTTGGTTCCTTTAAGAGGAGAATAATCTACTTGCGTTTGCGAAATCTCAGTAATTGGAAATGTCTCGAGTTTGGTGGTGAGATTATTTGGATCTCATGTTTCTTGTGTAGTTGAACTGCTCAACAAATATGACGTATGGAAGAATTTCATTGGTTCTTAATTAGTCCTTGTGGTTTGGACTAAAGATCTTATCTTGTACGTTGTGGCAAAGCGATGTTAGTCAAAGAATTAATTTCAATGTTAAGGGAAAGAGTGCAGTAGGAATATTTGAGAATTTGAGTCAAGTTTTGTAACTTGTAGTTATTAGAATTGTTCATAAACTTTTTACTCTTTTCACTCAAGAGTTGTCGAGTTTCAATCGCAATGTCATTTTTTTCTTATTAGTGGTTATTTGCTATTCCCTTTTCGAGGATGCGTGCCCTCATTGTGAACTCAACTTTCGTTTTCCGGATCTTTATTACAGATTGTTTCTTTTGGTTTTGTGCTCACTTGAGCAGTAACATTTTCTGTGTGGTGAAATTTGTTCTTATTCGCCTCTTTCTTTTGAGAAAGGATCAACCGCTTTGTGTCAGAAAGTTTTACAACTCGTAAGTTGTTGTTTGTTTGGTGGTGGTTAAGTGATTGTAGGGGTGAGTTTTGCTACCCACTATTGGAGTAGTAATAGAAGATGAGTTGGTTTTGACCGAATCTCTTGGAGGAAGTTGATTCAGATGGAATGTTTGGTTTCGAGGTAAAATCGTATATTGTTCGACTAAGTAGGACCTATGGTATAGTGTAGTTCCGAACCTTGGTTCATGTTGAAATGTTGGGATTATCAAATGTATGGAAATCGTAATCAATTTTATACAAGAACACTATTGAAAGTATCGCGATGTGGTATGAGTGATTCCTGATGATGTCAATGAGTGAGTATATCGGAATTGTGGGGATCATAGAGATTTAATCCGATGATTTCACTATTTGTTATAAGAGGAATTCGTTGTAGAGGTCTCGGAGGTTAAATTTGGGCTTTCCGTTTTCATACTAAACTTTTGGTCACCTAAAGATTGGTGTGTAGAGGAGATAGAAAACTGAGTACTCGAGTAGTGGAATGATTGTCGATAGAACCCTTTTGTTGTAGTTCATGAGCGGGTGTCTTGAAAATTCGATGTGATATTCTTGAAAGTTGGAGGTGATGAGATTGCATGGGTTTTTGAGGGCTTTGGTGCCTTCTATCAAATTAATGTCATCGATTGAAGGAGTGGTCCAGAGTGTTCAATGGAATCAATAGAGTCTCTCCACAAAGGTGTGGATGATGTATTTCGGTTTAAGCCTAATTTGAGGTTGTTAAATTAAGAGGTTTGAGCCCTGTGGTATGCGATGAATTAATTCCAATGTCTGAGAGAAATTTTATTCCTAAAGAGGAATTGAAAAAAAGGATGTTACCTTGGGTATTGAAGCGTTTTCTTGTTACTCATTTGAGCTTTATGTTGTTGGTCGTGTCTTCGCATGGTGAGTTGGTGTTGTGTTGGCATGTTTGCTTCTTTCCAATTCAGCAAAAAAAAAGAAGTTTTTGGTTTGAGCGTTCAAGTGATCTCCCTTTGGCTTTCGTGACATTTATTCGCAATTTGCCACTTGGAAAGTGGAAAGGTTTTCTTGATGAAATTCGATTTACGGATTTTACTCTTGATTACTCGATTGGTAACGTATAGTTGTGATGTGAATTTTTCTTATTCAGATGTGTTTTGCGGTAAAAAGTTTGCTTAAAAGAATTCGATTGTATGTTTCGGTTAAAGAGGGTGATCCTTGTTCGTGAAGAGTTCAATGGAGAGGTGGAACAAGATTTCCGTGCTCTATGTGCTTGTTGTGTGGTTCGACTTCAAGGAGAAGGTTAACCCTGTGTTCATTGGGTTGTTTTCGATAGCTGTCATTTCGCTAAGACCGTCTCGGATTCCTACACGTTGTACTCACTTTTGGTTTCATTTGGTGTGGAGTGAGTACCGAGATCCGAGTTTGTTATTCGTTAACAACGTTGACCATCGAGTAGGATCTTACCTTCGAGTCTCGTCCGATGAGTATAGCCGGAAGTGTCGGGACGAGTGTTAAGACGACGTCGATTTGCGTCAAGATGTTGTGGTGTCCTCATCCAGAAAGAGGCCACTTAGGAGCTGGAGGCTCGCATGCACGAGCATTATTCGATTTGTTCATATCGAGTACATGTTACTGTTATTAATTTTTAGTTGCAACCGACCTTTCGCGTAGAGTCGGTGTGAGGATTCGGTCGAATCCTATTTAAGGGGGTAGAATGTAATACCCGATTATTCGATATCGAATGCTGTAAGATTAGAGAGGAAATAAGTTAAAATTCAGAATTTTAGGAGAAGTATGGGCCGCCAACCCATATTCGAGAAGAGGAGCCACCCATAGTGGCCCAAGGCCCATGAGTGGGCCTGCAGCCCATTAGAAGGCAAGGGGAGGAGGGGACCAAACCCTAGCCCCATTTTCTACAGTAGCCGCCGTGCTACAGTAGCCCGTGCTCAGATGCGGCGTGCTCTGATGCCTCGCCGCTTGCTGCTCCTCCTCTCCCCGGCGCCATGTTTCCTGCTGCTTGTGGCCGACCGTGGGAAGAAGAAGAAGAGGAAGGAAGAGAGGATTGAAGGAGAATTTCTTCGTGGGATTTGATCAGCGATCTCCGATGGTTCTACAAGGGTAATGATCGATTTCCTCGCTGTTTAGGTTGTTTCGGATGCGAATTCGATTAGTTTGATTGGATTGAATTGCTGCCGTTAGAATTTCAGTTCTGTCCTGAATGTTGCGTGGCCTGTTTCGTGATCTTAGAGGCCGAATTTGGGTTGTCCATCTCCTAGAGTTTCGTAGATATTGATCTTAGCTTTCGGTGGCCGCCAAGAACACTGAATTCCGACTTTCGAGTCAAAAGTTATGATAGATTTATTATCTGCTGTCCAGAATCCTGACGAGAAATAGCAGTCTCTGTATAGGTTGATTTATGGCCTAGTTAGAGGGGGATTCAGAGGTCTTGCCCATAACAAATTTTGAAGGTGATATCACTAGCTTTCAGGATTGATAAAGAACACCTAATTTGGATTTATAGATCAAAAGTTATGCACTTTTCTTTGTGACTGTCCAGATTGTATGTCAGTCTGTCCAGTTTGTATGTCAGTTTCTATCTTTAATTTTGACCCGTGTGCCACTTTTTGTTAAAGACAATATATGAATGTCGTGCCAACTAGGTTATTGTAGATAATTTCATAACCTTTTCAGATTGTTAAAGAACGTCCAATTTGGAGTTGTACAACAAAAGTTATGGATATTTTAATTTAGCCGATATTTCTGTCTATTAATTCAGTCAACAGATTTGAGCCATGGGCCAAATTTTATTAGAGGCAAAATCTGAACTTTTGCCCAACCAGAGTATTGTAGATATGTCAGTTAAGAATCCATGGAAATTGGTCTCACCTCATTCCGAGTTCCAGACCAATAGATATGTCAATTACCGTGCTGCTGTCCAGAATTAAGTTATGTCAGAAATTGTTGATTTCATTTTAAGTTTTGTATTAATGACTAGAGTCATCGAGAAGCGATGTTTAACATCGATTAGTAGTGTTGGGTATATTATGTCCTTATTGAAATTATTTTACTTGTTTAGGAGGTGAAGCCTCGGGTTTAGGAGTATCACCTTTGCCGACTAACGCGTCGCATCGTGGAAGGCAAGTACATTGCCACCCTTAATGATTGTGATTGATGAATGTTTATATGGTCATGCTGTGATTTGGTATGATACGAGAGAAGATGGATTGTTTATGTTCTTTCATATGTGTTGAATCCATGTTTTGTTATCATGTCTTTCAATATTCGTATTTCATTCTATGCATTCATTATGCATGTTTCGTCCACGAAAGTGGATTGCAAGTCCCACCATTCCAATGTAGGCAGTGTTGGACATTGTCATGTCCCGCCCACGGAGTGGATTTGAAAGACCCATTAATTCCGAATGGGCATGTAAGACCCATTAACTCCAAGATGGGCAATGTTGGACACCCATATGAAACGTTCTTCATACGGAAGTGGATCCCGCAGCTTTGTTAAGATGCGGGCTTGAGTGAACATCGACGGTGTTTCAGCGCTATACTGGTATATGCATGTGTGCAGTCCATTCCTTTGATTTTGAGCATTCATATCATGTTTTCATTTGTAATCGCCAGTGATGTGATCGAACCCGATGATGAGTTTGTCTTATTCATATTGAATGATTATCTTATTGATAATCGTATTTGCCGAGTCATGGACTCACTCTTGCGTTGTTTGTTTTTTTTAGGTAACCCCGATGTTGGCTCTTGGGAGGGAGTAGACACGCACTACTTGTTCACAACATCAAATTCATGTTCAAGACTAGATTTTAGTTCCATATTTCATTCGTTAATGATGAACTGTAATAATTAAATTATAATTGGAGAAGGAAGGATACCTTCTCCACCTGGATGTTGATTTATTACTGCGTGTGAACCTTCTTTATTGATGTTCAGTATTAAATAACTTAGAAGGTGAAGGAAGGATACCTTCACCATGTCCTGTTTATCTTAATGCTGTCTTTAGTTGTTATACTTGATTCAAGTTCTTCCGCATTATGGATGTATGTTAGATGTTTTAGGTGACATCTTGGCTTCCGGATAGCCAGGGTGTTACACAGGACATGTGGTAGTACGATAAGGCAAAGCATCATACACTCGAAGACCGGTTCTTAACTGACTTGGGCGTCTTTCAAGTAAAACCCTGGGCCTTAACCGTAACTAGATTAAGCCCGTGCATAAACCTACACCCACCAATCATCCATTTCGCCCAAGTCCAAACCTATTTTTATTTTATTTTCCAAGTAAAGGCATTTTATAAACCTTCTGTGGTAAAAGAATACCATAGATCCAATTTAATTCAAATTTGAAAGATTTGGCTAAAAACTTTCCAAATACAAGATTTGATCTTAAGCATTGGCTAAGCATTTAATTATTTCCAATATTATTTTATCTAATGGTTACAAGGAAATGATAATCAATATTCAAATTGGCTATACAAAAGGAATTGGAATAACTAAGTATTTAAACAGTTAGCTAAATAAAATTATGCATGCAATAGTAAATTAAAACAGAATTAAATAAATTCAAAATAATAGGATCGATATGATCAAGGGTATAACTTGCCTTCTTGATGAGGTGATCTTTGTGTAATCATAATTGAGTGATGTTGTTTTCCTTAATAGGTCATCTAGTACTCAAATGATAAGAAGTCCCAGTACAATCAAGATGATCATACAGTCAAAATCAATCCTCTTATAAGCTCTTCCAACAGCGTCGAAATCTGACTCTCCGAAGTCGTCGAAATCTAATCGTGAAAATAAGCCAAATTCAAACTAAATTCAAATAACAACTCAAATGAACTCCAAATTAAATAATTTTGGTTTAGTTGGATAAATCTCAATTTTATATGAATTTACAAACTTGAATGGACTCAATCGGAGTTTGGATGCAAAAGATATGGGCTCTCGAAGATTGAAATTACATGAAATGATAGAATTAGGGTTTTTCAAAATTATTGGAATTATTTTTCTAAAGGAAAAAGGCTTTATTGCGTCAGCATGGCGTCAGCACCCGGGAAAATTGATTTTTCAGCCGAATTAAATTTCTAAAGGAAATCATTTGAGTTACTGACAAATGGGCCCGGTGGTCAATGGACCCGGTCCACGGCTGGTCAAGGGTCCATGGTGGACTCGGCTCATAGCAATAGTGAAGGGGGTGATGTGCTGGCTGTGTGAGATGAAGTGGCGCCACGTGGGCTCCACGTCGGCTTTTGTGCTAAGGTGGTAGTGATGTGGCGCACGGGTGGCGCCGAGGTGGCAGCTACGTGGCTAGCCACGTCGGGAATGGCCAGCGGCGGCTCGACCGCGAGCTCGCCGGCGAACGACGGCGAATTATCCCTCGGCGAGGGCACGGGTAGATAGAGGAGAGTGCGGGAAGTTGAGGGCGCACGGTTGGGTCACCTGAGGACACGGCGATAGCCGACGGTGAGGTATTTGGCAGTGGTGATGTGCGGGGTTGACGGCGGCGATGAGGTACAGCGGTGCTTTAGCGAAGCGGAGGCGAGCACCAGGTAGGCGGTGGTGTGGCGAAGACGTTGGTGGCGGCGGCGAGGACGCGGGGGCGGTGTCGGCACCGAAATCAGGGAAGAAATGATGCTCGGCCGGAGATCTTCAAGCTCAAATTCCAGCGAGGTGGGAGCGAGAGGGGAGAAGTGGGTGACAGAGTTGGGATGCGGGATGAGAGGGGCGCACCATGCCTCCTTTTATAGGGGCGGAGGAGGCCGGGAGGAGGAGATTGGCGGCGGGGATCGCGGCGACGATTTCAGCTCTGGCGATTTTGCACTCGGACGAGGGGGCAAATGGCCGGAAATGGGGTGGCGTGAAGCAGGGGCGTTATTGCACGCATCCACGCGTGGAAGGGAGGCGTAAATCACGGCGGCGACGAAGCTTAACGCGGCGCTAATGGCGGCGGCTTGGTTCGTCCGCGCGGAGAGGAAGGGCGTGGGGAAGAAGGGACATGGGCTGCCGGATCTTGATCTGGCGGTGGGGAGGAGGTGGTGGTGTGGAGGTTTGCTGACCGTCCGATCCAAATCGAACGGTGGGGGTGGGTGGGGAGGCGCGCGGGGAAGCTGGACCAGACGGGTCGCGCGCGCGTGAAAAGGAAGTGGGCCGAGCTAGGGTTTCGGCCCAAGAACCGTTTTATGCTTTTAAATGCTTTATTGATTAAAACAATTCTGGTAAATCATTTTAGCTTTAGGAAATAGCAAATTAAATCCAAAAAATATGAGAAAATTCACAGAAATTCTCTAAGGAATTTTGGATTTAAATAAAATAGTTACAACTTATAATTGGCTTTTAATTTGGCAAATAAATTATTTTGGCTTTAAAATATTTAGAAAAAAGATTTTAAAATCTCAGAAAATTCTAGAAATTAATTAAAATTTCATTTTTTAGTTTAAATCAAATAAAACTTCAAGAACTTTAAATAAATTTTACTTTTGACTTTTAAAATTTTAGAATTTCAAATAAAGCAATAGAACTATTTCAAATTTCAAAAAATCCAATAAAATATTAACTTTATTTATTTTATTTTGGTAACAACACTTTGGGATGTTACATATCTATTGCTCTTACTCACCCCTCTTAGTTCTTTACTTACCTCCTTTTGTTAGCCTACTCCGTTGCTGGCTCTCTCTTTTGTTTTAAAATTTTTAGATAAACCGTATCGTCGTCCGATGGCCTGTGGGATTTCTTCTCTCACGACGAGAACGACGACAAGTTTGTCGGTATCCCCCGCAAACTCGCGCAGTACCTTGGTTTGCCACCGGCCCATCCTCAGAGGCCAGAAGACCTAGGTTCTGGATCGAGAGTCTCGTTCCCTAGGGGTTGAGTTCAACGCTCACACCTTTCGGACCGAGCATCCTAGGGGCTGTTATTCTGATGCTGTTCAGGACATAGTGCTCTTCGCCTCGACTCACTTGTGCCAGGTGCACAAGGATCTCTTGTTGAGGTCACCTTTCTGTTTCTCCGGGAGGGAGAATGCTACCCGAAGATCTACGACATCAGGAGAACACCGTCGTTGCAGTAGCTGCTGTGATGCACACCCCAGCTCCTCCTGCACCAATCGTCATCCTCAGTGACCCGGCACCGACCAGACGTCTTGGACCCCGCACCAGGATCGCTGCACGCAAGAGCATGCGACATCCCAGTCCACCACCTGCCATCAACAATGAGACTCCAGTTGAGGACGCAGCCTTTCTCGTTCTCACTCTTGTTCCCGGTCGCCTGGCTTCAGTTGCAACCGTTCCTGTTCCTGCTCCCCGGACAACTGCACCGCTTGTGGTGGTCAGCACCCGATAGAAGAATAGTTAGCTTAGTTTAGCCAACAGTGCTTGCTTTAGCAGCCCTTTTGGTTGCAAGCACTTCTTGGTTCCTTCTTTTGTAGACGTTGTGTTTGTATTCTTGTATCATGGCTTAGCCTAGCCTATACGCTATGCTTCAGTAGTCATGTAACACTTAACCCCCTTAATATAATGCAGCCGCTCTAGGCTTTGTATTGCACTTGATTCTTTCTTCTTGTTGGTTTGAAGTTCTTCTGTATGTGCTCTAGAGGGCTAGTAACCCTCATATATTCCCTCTAGTTCTTAACCCCTTCTGTTCCCTCAGATGGCACCACAGAGAGCAACAGCCCAAGGAAGTGGTGTCAGTCGCAAAAAGATGATAGCGCAAGCTTACAAGACAAATGCCTCAAAGAACAAGATTCCTTGGCGATCATCATTCAATCACCAAGAAATTCACCACCAAGAGCTCTTCTTAGTAGTTCTTCGGCTATTTGTCCTTTGGGTTAAACCGATCTTTCCCTAGTTAGGATGCTTCTGTCTTCCTCCCTTGTCCTCTCTCGTCTAGTGTGCTTTTCCCTCTCGTCTATCGTGCTTTCTTCCTCTCATCTATGAAACCTGTGAAGAATTGTTGAAGATTGCTCAAATAAGAAAGTCGCATGGAAGCTATTCTTGTTGGGATTAACTAGTGTGTTGGATGCCAAACTAGATGGTTTTGGGAAATAATCATTGAAAGGACTTATTTTGGAAATTGAAAGCTTTTAAGGTTTGCCGATGTTATAAGAAGATCTTGTGAACACTAGAGTATGATGATGGATAAGCTTTGTTTATAAATGGTTTAAAGAATAGCATATATATATATATATATAAATATATATATATATATATATATATATATATATATATATTATGGAGAAAGAAAATGATCGTGGAGGAAAATTTTGATTGACCATGAAGGATATAGGAATCTGAAGTACCGATTTGATTATTATGAGCAATTGGATTTTCATCGAATCTTGAATTGATTATGATGTTGGTTGGAAACATGGAATTGAGATATGTGTGCATTAAAGGTACAGAGTAGAATACGAAGAAAATTGGATTTTCATATTGATGCATGATATTAATTTTGAAAGAGTTAGTTGAATCATGATTGGATTGTAGAACTATAGTTGTGGAGATTGGATTATAAAAATATAATTGTTAGATGTTAGATTATAGAAATGTATTATGATTGGAATCTGATTAAAGGATTAGATGATTATTGAAGATTAGATTATAGGATTACCAAGTCATGATATTGATTTTGGTAGAGTGGATTGGATTAAAAGTATGAAATTAATTATGTATGTTGGTAACGTTGGATTCAATTGAACATGATTGAACAAAGAAGTTGGGATTTAAAAGAAATTTTGGTTGGATTTTAGAGATATGTCTTGATTAGATTATAGAAGGATATAATTGCGGGATGTTGGATCATACAAACATATAATTGCTGAAAATGGGAATGTATAATTGAAGGATACCTTATTGATATTGGAAATAGTCCAAATAATTATTGGATAAATGATGATAAAATAATTTGGCGGATTAAATTTGAATTCATGAATTACAAGCAGTCTTTTGGGAAGGTTCTTTAATAAAGATATTGGATTTGTACAAAGAAATGCTGGAGAGTCACAATTGATAATTATGCTTGAGGAATTAAGTGAATGAAGTCATGGATTTAGTCAAGAATTTTGGAGAAAACAATTATGCGATTATAATCCTTGGAGAATTTCGTTCCAAAACGGGATAGAATGGAATCTAGCATGATCTTGGAGTTTATTGGATTGAAAGATGCCATTATTGCCACTAGATTTTGTGGATCTATGAATTGGAGAAATCATGCAATCGAAGTGGTGAATCTATTGGATTAATTAAGCATATACCTAAGAAAGATTTGGGAATTATGTTATTGTATCAATAGAATGAGAGATTAATTAAATGACTGGATTTTTTAATTAGGTGACTTTATGCTATGCTGGAATGAAGGACTTCAATAATAATGAGACTTGGATCCAGCAATTTGGGGGACAAAATTGATAGTTTTTTAGTTGGCACCCAGTACATGGTTGTGAACAAGCAGTTGGCATCAGTTTACCGAGTTGGACCTACCACTGCAGCTGTCAGAGGTGCACAATATCTTTACTTCAGGCCGTAGTAGAAGGAAATGCCTTAGAATGCCTAAAGAGAAGACACCCGTAGAAGCCATCGCCCTCCAGCAAGATCTGACTTATCTAGAGCATCTGATCATAATCCTCGACGTCATCAAGAAGCGAACCAGGCATCAAGTCTTCCGCCTTTGCAAAGTCCAGTGGAACCACCACTCAACAAAAAAAGCCACCTGGGAGCACAAAGATCAACTGAAGCAAGACTACCCGTCCCTGTTCTCAGAGCAGCTCGAATCGAGGGGTCGAGATTCCGTTTAAGGTGGGTAGGATTTGTAACATCCCGTTTTCGTTCTTTTAAGGTTTTCAAAAGTTGAGTAAAGTTCAGTTTGCATTTCAAAAGTTCATCTTTAAAACTCAACTCATAATCAAAGTTTTGAATTTCGAATCCTCACTTTGCCATGCCAGCACCTTGGACACACTCCAGGACATGCTCAGGACATCCGCACGATGCGCCGTGCGCCCGTGCACACCTACGCCCACTCGTGCCCTCTGCCAGCTGTGACATCCCGCGCACCCGCTGCTCTCGCCGGTGCCCATCTCGTCACCCGTGTATCTTCCCCAGGCACCTGCACCGCACACGCCGCCCTTGGCCGCCTCGCCCTCGCCTTGTCCCATTCGTGCCCAACACACCTCCGCACCCAGCGCTCCCACCGGCGCACTGCCCCGCCCTGTGCACGCCCACGCCGCACGCACGTCGCCCTCGCCCATCCCGCGTGCCCGTAGCCTCCGTTGATCCCCGCCACCCCCTACGTCGCCCGCATTCCCTCTTTGCCGCGCACGGTCGCTCGGGCCCTCTCCAACGGCTCCTCCTCCTCCCTTGCCCATAAAAAGTCCACTCGGTGCCCCATTGTCCCCCCCGTCCGACACCTCCCTTCTTTCCCCAAGCAAGAAGAGGACCGAGTGAAGAAGCCAACGGTACTCACCTTGGGTTCCCGCGCCGCTTTGTCTCCTTGTCGACCCTGTTTCTGCCGCCACACCGTCGGCTTGCCCACGCCACCAAGACCAGTGCGCCGCTGCCTCCTTGCTCCGCCGCCGTCGCTCCCGCCCCTCTTTGGAGCCGCCACCACCTCTAGTGGGACCGCCGCCCTCCGGCGCCTCCGTTCCGCCCACCCACTGGTTGCCTCGCTGCCGCCACCTGCCGGCGCCGCCTCTGCTCCCGGCCACCTGAGCGCCTCTGCCTCTGCTCCCATTTCCCTGTGCCAAGAGAAATGAAGGGGGGATTGGATTTGAACGGCCCCACATGTCATTGCTTGGAGCCCTTTCTTTCCCTTTGACAAGTGGGCCCGACCACTGCAGCCACTCCAGTGCCCCATGGACTGGTGCGCATGGATTGGGTCCATACTGTGCAGTGCACCCCCCTCTCTCTCTCTCTCTTCCAATTTAATTTCAATTTAAACATCAGAAGCTCTGTTCTCCCTCGTCGTAACTCAAAAAATTGTGATTTAAATTTCTAAAATTTTGTTAATTCAATATCTTGCTAATGGCATAGGTCTTGTTCAATTTGGAGTTCATTTGTGTATTCTTGTATATTTATTTGCTCTCTCTGCCGTTGTGTCTTTTTTCGGTACTTTCGTCCGAATAGGATTCAAAGACACCGGAGACCTCCAAGTTGATCAAGAACAAGACTACCAGGACTCTCTTACCTACAATCAAGGCGAGTCAATTCTTTGATCATATTGAGCCTACATTTTATGCAAATTATATTCTTTTAAAATAGCAAATTGCATGCTTAAATTCTTTAAACAAATGTATGTTAAAGCTTAAGGTAGTTAAATACCCATTTAATGATTAATTAATTATCATGCCATCCTTGATAACTTGAATCCCTTAATCTTTGTCACCCTAGTAACTATATGGTAATACTAGCTATGGGTTGTACTTAAGCGACATGCTAGTCTTGCTTAAGTACCGGAAATTAAAATGTTCCAATCATCATCTCTTTAAACATGAAAATATTTTGGGTAGTCATTGGTGGTCCATGACAAAGGTAAATGTGGTAATCTAGTTTTACTCATCAAAACCCTAAAATTGCTATTACCCTGTCTGGGTGGACTATAAGATGGATGGTATGACAGTGGGTGCTAATGTAGCCCAAGAACTGTTGTTTTGTGGATTGGAATGTGGAATGAACCGCCAGACAACCCTAAAGACTTAATCTTGTCACGACCTCCTGTGTAAAACAAGTGCAACCACAAGTCTATATAGTACAACTGTAACAGCCCAAATTTCAATTTCAGTAAAATTTAAAAGTTTATTTATGTTTGTGGTTTTTCCTGAATTTTCATAAGTTTTTATAAATATTTTAAAGCTAAAACAAATTTATTTGCAAAATTAAAAGCCAACAAATAGTTGGAAATAATTTTTATTAAGTCCAGAATGAGTATGGGAATTTCTGTGAATTTTTCCATAATTTTTGGAAGTATTTTGCTATTTTCTAAAGCCTAAATGAATTAACAGAATTAAAACAATTGAGAAATCCAAAAAGAAAATCAAAAATGGCGTTGGGCCGAAACCTACGGCCTCAGGCCCAACACCCTGCGCAGCGCAGCACCACCCACTTTTCGCCCGCACTCCTCTCACCTCTCCCACCGTCCGATCAAAATCGAACGGCTACCATTTCTCCGCGTATCTCTTTTCTCCACCGTTGGATCATGCACCGACGGTCAAGATCCTTCACAAAGAACCGCGCGGTCCGAATGCCATCATCAACGTGAGCGCACGATCTTAATCCAACGGCGCGCCAAACGCACTTACCGCTTCGCTCGGTCTAATCTCAACCATTGGATCTTAATCCAACGGCTGCGCCCGAAAGTCACTTACCGCTTCGCGAATCTAATCTCGACCGTACGTTGAAAATCGGACGACCCTGAGTCGTCGTCTTCCTCGCCTTCTTCTTGCGATCGAGTCGGCGCCGCCATTTTCGCCGCACAAGAGCTCGGTCTCGCCACGATTTCTCCCCTTCACGCAGGGACGTGCGCAACGGCCGCGCGCCCAACCGCCCGTTCCCCACCTTCTTCCTCTTCTCCGCGCGGTTTCACCCACGCCCACCGAAACCGCCGCCATGACTCCCACTACCTCCACGCCGCTCCAGAGCTTCCCTTGCTCTATAAAAGGGAGCCCCGTGAGCCCCTTCTCATCCTCAACCATTTGCCCTCACTCACTCTTCCTCTCCCGCCACGAGTTCACCGCAATCCGAGGTTTAGTCGCCGTCAAGCCGTGAGCTTCCGCCGCCGATTTCGTCGCCGTCGTTGGAGCTTCGTCCTCCCCGTCCGCACCTCTAGCATCGCATCATCGTCACGAAGCTCAGGCGCGCACCCATTCCGCCGGAGGATCATCGGAGTCGCCACTTCACCAACGACCGAAGCTCTTCGCCGCCAAAGCTCGCCGCCGATGACCAAAACGCCGCGTCGCCGCCCTAAGGTAGCGATCCGATCCCCGTGTCCTCCTCTTGCTTTTGGTACCACTCGCCGGTGAACCTCCGCCGCCGCGTTGTCGCCGCACCAAAACGCCGCCGCCGTCAAGTCGACGTGGCGCGCCACCTCACCATCCACGTCGGCGCCACGCCACCATTCCTGCTGCATCAACGCCCACGCACACGCACACGTGGCATGGTCCACCGTGCTGGGCTGCCCAAAGCTCAGTGAGCCTGGTCCACATGGGCCGAGTCACCGACCCGAGGGGCCCACATGTCAGAAATCTTTTTATTTAAATTTAATTCTGAAAATTCAGTGCTGAGGTAATCATTGCGCAATAAATGGATTTTCGTAGGAAAATAATTCTGAAATTCAATAAAATTTCAGATTTGGATATAAACTTCAAAATTCATAACTTTTGCATATGAACTCCAAATTGGGTGATTCAAATTGCAAAATTTATATAAAATTATAATCTAGCTAACTAAACCAAAATATTCCAATTTGGAGTTAATTTGAACTATGTTTTGAATTTATTTGAATTTGAATATTGAATTTGTCGATTTTCAGATAGACTTCGACGACTCGAGAGTTCGATCAATCAAGATTTAGAATTTCAAGACATCGACCAAGGCAAGTTACACCATTGACCATATTGCCCTATTATTTTAAAGTTATTTTCAGTTTTAAATTCCTTATTGCATGCATATGTTGTTATAAATATTTTAATATCCTGCTTTTCATATAGTTAATTCCATATGTTATTGTATGGCCAAATTTGAATGTTGTATCTGACTACCTTGATACCATAGGCAAGATATTACCAAAATTCAAATATATGCTTAGCCAAGCTTAGTCCACATTTACGTAATTTGGGAGGGTTTATACTGATTTCTACAAATTGTTTTCAAACTTGACATTGTGGTATTGTCTTACCACATGAGTTTAAAAATAAAGTTTTTATTCAAAATAAAATCAAAATGGGTTTGGACTTGGGCGAAATGGTCGGAGTGGTGGGTGCGAGTTCATGCACGGTTTGATCTGTTAAGATCAAAGCCCATGGGTTGTAGGAATGATGCCCAAGTCAATTGAGGACCGGTCTTTGAGCCGCTTATTGCTATGCCATAACGTATCACCACATGTCCTGTATGGGCGGGATTTGGCTAACTAATTTGTGATGTCCTAGTATATTTATGTCATGTGATTTTGTGGGTGTCGGTTAGACGCTTTATTCCCACTTGGCGCAAGAGGGGCTTCCTGAGGACGGTCGATTCAAAGGAGCGAAACCTTAGCGGGCATGAATGTACTAGGATAAAACATTGTAAAGGCCTCATGGTAATCGCCACCACACGCCTACGGAGCGTGAATTGGCGACATAACGAGCATGTCACCTCGTGTGAGTAAAGTTGTACCAACTCGCAGAGTAGAAACTATTCGAATAGCGCGCCCATGGTCATGGACATGCTAGCAGGGCCACTTAAAGTTAGAATTGTTTTTGGTTTTAAATGCTTTATTAAATGTTGAGGATGGTTAGTCCCTATGAAAATTTGGGCGGGAAGCCAAGTGTTAGGAGGGGATCCTTCACTTTATCATTGGAGGTTATCCACATTATATCATTGACATTTCAAAATATGATTTTATCATAGTATAAAATTGCCTTAGAAACTACTATACTTATTCAAACCGAAAATGTCATTTATGCAAAACAACCCCGCCATACTCACTTGTTTCTTATGCATGCATTTAAATTCAATATTGGTGTGACTTGCGAGCACGGTAGTAGTGCTCACTCTTGCTGAATAAATCTTATTCAGAGAAGACGCTATATTGACGGTGAGGACCCGACGAGTAGGCCTTCGACCTGCACGATTGCTCGTGGCGCATCGTGTGGCTCCCACTATTATGTTATTTCCGCTGTGTTTATCATTTGACATTTGATGTTATTATTCAGACTCATTTGTATTAAACAGTTATTTATTTAATGCCAATTACGTTTTCATGATATGAATGTGATATTCATTTTTGTGAGACTGTGTACACTGGAAATCCTGGACTGGTGTTTGAACACAGAGAATTCGGGATCCTTCGTTCCCGGGTTCGATAACAACCTGGCTAAATAATTTGTATCCACCAGGTTGAGTTGCATCAGATAGATGATCCGCGACGCCGTAAGCCTTAGTGGCGAAGGTGTCGGGGTGCACGACGTAAGTCGTTGGATGGTGCAAGACGGGGTGATGCGGGGACCGCCGCGGGGTTGTCCCGATCTTCACGACGTAGGATTATGGATTACTAGCCCGTGCAACCTAGCAATTGATGCAGCCAACCACCGTCTCTATACGGCAGCCTGCAGCACTCAAATTACTCAACCACACGCTACAACCTTCGTCTACTAGCTATCGTGGAGCAGACACGTTAAAGCAATCCCAAAGAATCACAAGAACAACAGAGTGGCAACTCAGAGATAACACCCAATCCCAATTGGTGGTGGAAATGGCTCACATATAAAGAGGAACAAGTGTTCATATCTATTTCTGAATTTCAAACTCTAATGTTACATGGAGGGGTGCCCCTCCTTATGTAGGGTCTAAGGTCGGTTGCTACAGTGCATGAATAGTACAATGTCGTTTTGCTACAGTACACTTGATGACATATGCGCTTATGTCACATTCATGATAATCCTCTGTGGTTACCCGATCTTCTGTGGCTATGATGACATATGCGCTTACATCATGTTATGATGATCTTCTGTGGCTACACGATCTTCTGTGGCTGTGATGACATATGCGGTGACCTCACCTTGATGTTGACATTTGCTAGTGGGCCCCACTGATTGTTCTCCAAAGATGGGTCCCACTGCTCATCTCCTTGCACCAATATGCAACATGCATTGTTGAGTGTTGGTTCCTTTGTTCTTGAAGTTGTTGTAACGAATTTTCCTTTTGCCTCCAAATATTATTCATGGAACCTTATTACAAGTAAAGTATAAGCATTATGTAGCAATCTATTCTTATAAAAATCAACATGTAGCTCATTGAGGAAATGATTCACCTTCTTGATTAATTTGCTTTGTTCTAGTTTTGGTGGTTGACCCAGTTGGTATTGGAGTAGTATTTGGGACAATGTGTGTGTTCTAAAATGTTCTCATGGTAAGTTGTTTAGAACTAGAGTTTATAATTCAATTCAAGTTGTAAAGTTCAACTTTACAACTCATTACTTCTTGGCTAAGTATTTGCATCACATAAGTGATGACATCCGCTAGTGTCATATTAATGTGGAATTATTCATCTTATTTTCATGTGGCGGTTGAGACTATGTGCACTAGAGAGTGCACAGAACTCTAATACAACAACTTGAGATGGAGAAGATGTGCATATGCTAGGTTTGTCCTCATCATCCTCCTCTTCTTCAAGAAAAGCCGTCCTCGGCTTTTGATGGTCTGAAAGTGTACTAAACAAAGGGAACAACGTATATGCATGGTAGATGTATTTGTCATCTATTTTAGTATTCCATTTGTTTTGCACATCATGATTGCCAGAATAATAGCGATAAGTACAAGAGTCGTATGACATATATAATGTGTATATGTAATTAGCATTGGCATTCGTCTCATTCTCCCAGTTATGAGAAAAAGTCATCCTCGACTTTTTAAAGCATGTTAATAAGTTACCAATGGGTAGCACCACAATTTGTTCTAAATTACACAATTGTCTTATATGATCATATTTCAACATTCTAATATCAAATCCTTTTAATGATGAGAAATGTTTTAGCATCTTCCATGCTTCAACTGTGTTATTGTGATTGCCTATACATGATTGTACAACAAAGGATGAACAAGTAGGCTTAAGAAATCTTTCTAAACAGCAAGCATTAATATTGAAACTCATCTCATTGTGATCATGACATGGCACAAAAGGTTGTTTATCCAAAACATGCAATTTCAATTCAGCAAGCTTACCACATGTAATACATATTCGATAAACATAAAACTTATCATCTACACCATAATCTTCAATCAAATTGAACTTATATGTGTAGGCATAAGTACTAACTAGTGACTTTAAACATGAAATTTTAGCAACATTCTCAATCACACTAGATAGCTCTATAGGATCATCAAATATGATATAATACAAAGAATCAATAGGAGATACTCTAGTAAGGACTTCCTCATGAGTAATCAATTCCACATTATATAAATTAAGCATATCAAATTCAGAACATGGAATTTCCAATTGACGAAAAGAGTTCTCACAATTACTAACCTTTTCTTGATGAACTAACAAATCAGCACCAATGTTGTTACCTTTAATGTCCTCCTCGGATGATGTAGGTGTTGTAGGTATCAAATCAACATGATGTAACCACGGAGCAGCAAGTACTTCATCCCCAACCGTGGTTATCCCCTCGTCTTTTACTTCCAACGATGTCAGTTGTTGAATGTTCAACTCAATGTCTTCAATGTCAACCTGCACAATGTGAGAAACAACACTAGAAGTAGACATTAATGTGTTAGTTTCAGAATCAACCTCACTTTGTCTATCATCTACATCTCTGTCTTCTTTTGGTGTATCTATCACATTCTCAATTTAGATGCTCTTAACCTTACATTTGGTGGTTTCACACAACTCACTCTTTTTAGCATTCTCACTCATTTTGGCTATGTGGTTCTCATCCTCACATGGGTTTTGATGCATCTGAAGCGTTGTATGTAGTATTGGGATAACACTACTCAACACTTCAGTCGAAGGGGAAGTCTCATGCTCGACTATCTTATCAGGAATTGATAGCTTAAGATTAAACCTAGCTTCGGACTTCTCTTGGCTCTCTTGTTTTGGAGGCTTAAGAGTAGACATAGCCTTTGACTTTACTTTGCTCTCTTGGATTGGGGGCTTAAGATTAAACTTGGCTTTAGACTTCTCTTGGCTCTCTTGAATTGGAGGCTTAAGATTGAATATGGCTTTTGACTTTTCTTTGCACCAATCATTTGGTACAAATTCGTTTCGCATGATCATCTTCAATTCTTCCCAAGTTTTCACAAAGCGCCTTCTTGGATATTGCGTCCACCAATAATTTGCATAATCTTCGAATTCCACGGTGGCTCGTAACACCTTCCTAAAATCAACAAATTTGTGGCGCTGAATTCCAATTCTATTTGTTTCTCCCATTTGAGGTACTCGTCTGGATCATTACTTCCATAGAATGGAAATTCTACATACTCATAACTTGCCATGATTATAAAAATACAACAATAATATATGTGGACTCACTCCCTCACTCCTTGTTTACCGAAGTTCTTATGAATGCTTGATGGATTGGTGAAGTGCATGTACTCCGGTAGCGGTAGATGGATATAGGTGATGAGTTGAGTAATTCAAGGCCCAAGTGTTGTAATTTGACAATGGCTATATATGAAGCTTGGAGGGTTAGCCTATGCAACTGAAATTCGAGATATTGTAATGATAAGTAATAATCCAAACTAGAATCCAATACCTAGTTGCTGATCTTTTGATATAAGTGAATATTATAGCAACTCACACGCAATGATAATGGAACTTAATGTAACCAAGGAATGAGCTTTAACACCTGGTATAAGTGAAGAATAAAATAGCTCGTGTTGCACAAGTTATAGAAAGACACTAGCTTGATTGCAATTGATGTAAATGGGCTACAGATTTGCACACTAGTATCACAAGTTATTCCTACTTTCTTGTAATGGAAATTGATACATAGAAATTATTATTGGCCAAAGCTATCTTCTCTTTTTTTTTTTTTTGCTCTTTTTGTTTTCTTTGCCTTTTCTTTTCATTTTTAGCTCTTTTTTTTGGTACTATGGTCCAAAATAAAGATTAAAATAACATGCTAAAATTTGACAATATTCTAAGCCAATCTTTGGAGAGGATAGTAAGTGTGCAAAGCCTAAGGAATACTTCAAAAGCTAGCGATCAATTTAGGTGCAAAGTATTCGCAAATGATAGAATTGTCTATCAATGGTATAAGTGAAATTTAGAATTTTTTTTTTCGAATTCCAACAGAAGAGCAAAAACAAATCTAGAACTTTGAGATTTATAGCTCTAATAAAGCAACACAAATAAAGATTTTGGATCAGCAGGTAAGCAAGGTTCTAATAGATCAAAACCTAGCAAAACTCACCAAAATTTTCAATTGAAACTACGGCAAAGAACAATATTTTAGTGTGGCTTTTTTTTGGATAGGAATGAAAATAACAACTATATAAGTACTAGAGATAAAATCCTACCGTGTCAACCTTGAGCTCTGATACCAACTGATGCGGAGACCGCCGCGGGGTTGTTCCGATCTTCACGACGTAGGATTATGAATAACTAGCCTGTGCAACCTAGCAATTGATGCAACCAACCACCGTCTCTATACGGCAGCCTGCAGCACTCAAATTACTCAACCACACGCTATGGCCTTCGTCTACTCGCTATCGTGGAGCAGACAAGTTCAAGCAATCCCAAAGAATCACAAGAACAACAGAGTGGCAACTCAGAGATAACACCCAATCCCAATTGGTGGTGGAAATGGGTCACACACAAAGAGGAACAAGTGTTCACATCTATTTCTGAATTTCAAACTCTAATGTTACATGGAGGGGTGCCCCTCCTTATATAGGGTCTAAGGTCGGTTGCTACAGTGCATGAACAGTACAATGTCTGTTTGCTATAGTACACTTGATGACATACGCGCTTATGTCACATTCATGATGATCCTCTGTGGTTACCCGATCTTCTGTGGCTATGATGACATATGCGCTTACATCATGTTATGATGATCTTTTGTGGCTACACGATCTTCTGTGGCTGTGATGACATATGCAGTGACCTCATCTTGATATTGACATTTGCTAGTGGGCCCCACTGATTGTTCTCCAAAGATGGGTCCCACTGCTCATCTCCTTGCACCAATAGGCAACATGCATTGTTGAGTGTTGATTCCTTTGTTCTTGAAGTTGTTGTAGCCAATTTTCCTTTTGCCTCCAAAGATTCTTCATGAAACCTTATTACAAGTAAAGTAGAAGCATTCGGTAGCAATCTATTCTTATAAAAATCAACATGTAGCTCATTGAGGAAATGATTCACCTCTTGATTAATTTGCTTTGTTATAGTTTTGGTGGTTGACCCAGTTGGTGTTGGAGTAGTATTTGGGACAATGTGTGTGTTCTAGAATGTTCTCATGGTATGTTGTTTAGAACTAGAGTTTATAATTCAATTCAAGCTGTAAAGTTCAACTTTACAACTCATTACTTCTTGGCTAAGTATTTGCATCACATAAGTGATGACATCCGCTGGTGTCATATTAATGTGGAATTATTCATCTTATTTTCATGTGGCGGTTGAGACTATGTGCACTAGAGAGTGCACAGAACTTTAATACAACAACTTGAGATGGAGAAGATGTGCATATGCTAGGTTTGTCCTCATCAGGGGGTCTGAGTAAGGGTTAACAGATCTAAAAACAGAGCGTAACCCTTCGCAGACGAAACTTAGTGAAGTGTAACTAATACTGAGGGATGCATTGTAAAGGCCTTGTGATGATCTCCCCTTGATTCACATGTCTACAGAAATGTGTGTATATATCAAGACGATTATCTCTTGTGGGTAAAGTGTACAACCTCTACAGAGTTATAAACTGTTTAAACAGTCGTGCCTACGGTCAAAGGCGGACATGGGAACTTAACTTGAGTTAGTTCTATTTCAAAAAAAAAAAACCTTGGTGGGTGGTATTAAACATGTGGCGGGCTCACCTAGCCCTGAGTTTGGTTTTGGCCTGAGTTTCCAGACTCAGTGATGTTAATATGTGGGGGTAACCCCAATCAAATTAAGCATAATGCGGAGGGAACCTCTGCTGTTATTAAATATTGCACAATTGCTCTCTTTAATAAAAATACAATTTGTTAAAATGCTAAGTGATAGGAATTTGTAATTATGATAATTGAAAACATTGCTTTAGCAAATAAAAGAACCCGAACCATCCTTGTTTAGCCTTGCATGTATATTATTGTATTGTGTATTGACTCGCGAGCATGGAAGTTGTGCTCATTCTCGCCCCAAAAACCCTCGAAGGTGAAATCTCGAGATTGCGACTACTTCGAGGATCCAGAAGTTGGAGGCCCAGGAGAGGATGAACCGTAGTGTAGTCTTTAGTTGTTCCAGTCTCGCCTCAGTTCAGCTGACTCCGTTAGTGCTTGCGTGCATCCTATATTATCTGAGTCTTTGGGTAATATCGGACGCACACGGGTTTCCCCAGTCGCTTGCCTGTGGAGAGATATGATCTCACCCCTTTTGCTTTCATTGTCGCTTCCGCTTTTGTAATGTATTCAGTTTGGCCTGTTCGTCCCTTATTGTAAAACCTGGCCCGACGCAGTCTATGTAAACTCTGAAGTGCTAAATAATGAATGGTATGGTTTTACACCATGTATGAATTGATTCAGTGATGTATCTGTGAGTGCTAGCTACTGATCCAGAGAATAGCACAGTGTTTCACAAAGGATTCTGGATTAGGAAACCCGGGTCCGACAAGCCAAAACAAGCCCTTAGTGGCTCAAAAATTGTAGATGGTCACATGCAGTTTTTCCTTCCTTTTCTACTGCACATCAACAATTTGTTCGGTCTCTTTCATTTGAAAAATTATAAATTATGTTTACCATGTGCCACCATTTAAGATATACGATGGTACCAAACTCTTTTTTTGGGCGTGACTAGCGCTCGGACGTATGGTCCGAGCGCTAGCGCCGTCATATGCAACATTATCTCAAAAATCTCATAATCAAAACAAACAAATATCAAGTAACTTCTCTCTGACAAGTGCCAACATATAAAAATTAAAGATGCAACATCTCAGAATTCATATATAAACAAACAGGAAGTATAGTCCGAACATAAGAAAAAATCTTGCGATATCACTGTGAACAGGATGTAATATTTTTTTGACAGTCGCAATATTTTTTTCAATGGGTCGCAACATATCAAAGAACAGGATGCAATTTTTTTTCCTGACGGTCGCAACATTTTTTTCGACGGATCACAACATCAGAACTAGAAACAACAGAGGATAACTTGCCGAGCTTTTCCACGGCCACAGTGGCGACGTCCTGATCCGGTGGGGGTGATGGAAGCTAAGGAAATTTGTGGTGGATGTCTCACATCATGCTTCATCACCCCCATCTCCTTGGCACTTGTTGAGGTTCATTCACATGCTCTGTACCACCATTGGAGAGGAAGAGACGCTTGGCATGATTGAATTTGGAGAGAGCAAAAGAGGGACTCACTTCATGATCTTCTCTAGCCTTGTGTTCTTCACTGGCTTGGTTTCTGAAGTTGTCAAGGACGTACGTAGTATCCTCTATACATCTCCTTCCTCAGTATGTTCAGTTGTACACCATTGCTTGGTTTCTGATATGCCGCTCTTCCACCGCCTCGACGAAGATGCAAACCCATAGAAGCAGCCGGTTCAGGCTGTGCAGGCCCTCTTCCACGGTGGCCGATGTTTCCTTCGAGTATTTGCCGATCAAGAAAGATACAGATCTACTGGCAATTTCACCCATGATTGTAGTGAGAATGATCTCCATTGAGAGCACTTGGCAAAGTGAAATGAGGCCCGAGAGATAGCGCAAGTGGGGGAAGTGAAATGAGTGGTTGGCAGCTGAAGGAGCTGCACAGGAGAAGATAAGACTAATGTGAGTGGTGGAGAGGTGTCCGTTTTTTCCCTTCGCGTCGTACATCCGTATACTATCATTACCCTATTTTTTTAACTGTGGCAGGTACCAAACTCAATGCAAGGTTTTCTTCCTCCGGATAATAATACATCTGTCAGTATAAAAAAGGAAGCTACTAGTCAATGCTATACTGTTGTAATGCATTTCCAACCATATAGCTATTTTATGGAGTTTCATGATGTTTCATTTTGCATAACACGTGTTTCATATATTTCAAAAAGTTTTAGATTTCAAGTTGCAGGTTTCGGTAAGTTACAACGAGTTTCAAATTCTATATTTCAGAAGGTTTCAGTAAATTTTAAGTTTAAGACCCAATTAAGTTTCAGTAAAGTTTAAACAAATTCAAAGTTTCAAAATACCATATTTCAGCAAGTTTCAAGTTTGAAAATGCCACGTTGCAATAAGTTCATAGATGCATAAAGTTTTAAATCGAAATTAATGCAAGTTTCACAAAAAAAAAGTTTCAAAAATTAGAGAGAGTTTACATAGTTTCAAGCGACGTTTCATTCGTGTTTCAAAAAGTTTCACAAGGTGAGTGAGTAATAGTACCCTGTGCCCGGCAACCACGGCAGCAGCCACGACAGGTCGAACAGCATGTCTGTTTGCACGTGTTTTCTTTCACAAGTCTCTGTTCCATTCTCCTTCTTTTCCCTTCCTTCTCATACACGTTCATAGTGAGAACAGGCGATTAATTTCTTCGCTGCATTAAGTCTAGTTCCAATCAAGCATTAAGCCTAGTCAAGCATACGTTCAGCTCAATTCCGGTAGACAAATCCTTCAAATAACATACACGTACACAAGATCATCCATGCCCCAACCAAAGCACTCCAAGTTCTTGCAGTTGTTGGTTCTTTAGCACACTATGTTTCTGGACGTCATGCCCTCGATCTTGTCTCTACTCTGTATTTTACTCATCTTTTTCTCCTTCAACACTACAATACTCGCAGAAGCACAAGTAAATAAGTCCGAGATCGACCGGTGAGCACTCCTGTGCTTCAAGTCCGGCATCTCCTCCGACCCCCTAGGCAATGCACCCTAAAAAAATAATTATCAGAATTCACTCAATCTCTCATGTGGGAAGCATTAGCACGCGCAGACGAGTCTCTGCACACGTTTTCCTCTGTTTCGTCCTGTAACTTCATCCACCTGTGCATCTAAGTCTTTATGCTGTACTGTGATACAAGCAAGTCAACACCAAGTCAAGCGACAGTGGGTTTTTCTTTTTTTCTTGGGTAGGAGACACTTCATTTAGAGAAGGAATGTGAACAAGATTCACTGCATTAGCATGCAAACATGGCACCTGCAGTTCTCTGCCTTCCAACTCCCTCTCTTTCTCCACACCGTACCCTCATCCTCATGACTCATCTTCTCATGTACCTGTCGTCCAACGCCATTGCACAATCCATCAACAAATCCGAGATCGACCGGCAGGCTCTCCTCTCCTTCAAGTCCGGCCTCTCCAACGACCCCGACGGCGTCCTGCGCTCATGGCGCAACGACTCTTCCACTTCGTGTCGTTTCACTGGACTTGAACTCCCTATCGCCTTGCATAGCTAACCTTACTTCACTAGCACGAATGGATCTTGGAAACAATAAAGTTTCTGCAACCATACCTGAGGAGTTAGGCATATTATGACACCTACAGTTTCTGATGCTTGCAAGTAACAACCTTGAAGGTACCATCCCTAGGTCATTCGTCGTACTTGGGACTCTCACACCCCCCATTGCAACTGATGTGAATGCGATTGTTTAGATGCTTGTCTGCTAATCCTTCAAGTGCGTTTATCTAATGATCTCACGGCTTCCTCTCTCGGAGGAATTTTATCTTCCATTCTGAGATAGCTCCCTGATTTGGGTAGGAGCTCAAGCATTAGTTTAAGGATGGAGAGTATTTTGGCGGTTGTGTCGATCAAATTTGACCTCTGTTGCTTAGATCTAGATCGGGATCTGTTTGAAAGCTAGTAGTAGTTGCATTTACAAATACAAGTGGCAGAGCTCCAAAATTTTTGTGTATTATTTAGAGTCTGTCTACACAAAATGTGACAGTTTTCCCTGTAAAAAACTGTCACATTATGAAAGTTTATTTACAACTTCATTATATATAAATTACAGTAAATTATTTATATAAATTTTATTCTTAGTCACTGTAATTATTCTTGAAAGTCTTAATAACTTATATTTCAATCACATGATTCAAAATCTTGCATATACTTTGAGAGGTTGAGCAAAAGCAAAGACAAAAAACAGTCCGAAAATTCATTTACAACTCCATTATACATAAATTATAGTAAATTATTTATGTAATTTTTGTTCTTGGTCACTATAATTATTCTTGAAAGTCTTAATAACTCATATTTCCATCACATGATTCAAAATCTCATATGTACTTTGAGAGATTGAGCAAAAATAAAGACAAAAAATAAAATTTTATATCAACAAAATACGGCAATGTGGTGAACCCGTTATGTTCTTCACATGTACTTTGAGAGGTTCAGCAAAAACAAAGAAAAAAATGAAATTATATACCAATTAAATACGGCAATGTAACACCCCTTCTCTTCTTCCTTTTCCCCGATCAAAAGCCGCCCGAGGCGCTTCTTCTTCCCCCCTTCTCATGCTCTGCCCCGCCGCCCGCACCGCACACACGTCGCCCTCGCCCGACCAGCGCCCACCCCCGTCGCTCCCGCGCGCGCCGCCTGCCTCGCGCACACACCGCGCCGCGCTGCTCGCTTTTTCTTCGCCCGGTTTCCGCCTCGCGCGCCGTGTCATGTCGTCCCGCGCGCATGCCCGCGCGTCTCGTGCCCCGCCAACCCGTGCCCGCCGCCTCGCCAACCCCGCCCCTGCGCTGCCCGCACGCTCGCTGGACCGCCCCAACGGCTCCCGCCCACCAACCGGTTATAAAGCCCCCTCGGCACCTCCTTGCTCCAACCCCCCCATCTCCCCTTCTTCCCCAAGCAAAGGAAACCGAGGAGGAAGAACAAGAAAGGAGAGGAAGAAGAAGAGGCCGAAGCCTTACCTCCGTCGCCGCCGCCGTTCGGTGAGTCTCGCCGCCACGCCCCGAGCCTCCCGCTCCCCTCTGTCACCGTTGCTGTCACCGTCATCGCCACCGCTCCCTCTCCCCGAGCCACCCCCTCCCCCCTCGCGCGCCGCCTTTCTTCCCCCTCGCGTCGCCCTCACGCCGCCTCCCCTCTGCCTCGCACCCTACGCGGCTTAAGGGCGAGCCCCTCGTGGGCCGCCGTTTTCTTTTTTGTTTGATTTTCTTTTTTTCTAATTTAATTCAACAGAGAGACTTCAAAAATTCATATCTTCCTCATTTCAACTCCAAAAATTATGAAATAAATTTATAAAAATTTGTTAATTCAAGATCTTGGTAATAACATAGGTATTGTTCAAATTGGAGTTCATTTGTGCATTCTAGTGTATTTATTTGCTCTCTTTGCCGTTGTGTATTTTTCCAGTATTTTCGCCCGCTTAGGATTTGAAGACGCCGGAGATCCCTAAGTTGATCAGGCCCAAGATTACCAAGATCCTCTTACCTATATCCCAAGCGAGTCAATACTTTGATTATATTGAGCCTATATTTTATGTAAATTATGTTCTTTTAAAAATAACAAATTGCATGCTTTAATTCTTTAATCAAATGTATGTTAAAGCTGAAGGTAGTTAAATACTCATTTGATGAATAATTAATTATTATGTCATCCTTGACAACTTGAATCCCTTAATTCCATTGTCACCCTAGTAACTATGTGGTAATACTAGCTATAGGTTGTACTTAAGCGACATGCTAGCCTTGCTTAAGTACCGGGACATTAAAATGTGCCAATCATCATCTCTTCAAACATCAAAATGGTTTGGGCAGTCATTGGTGGTCCATGACTGAGATAAATGTGGTAATTTGGTTTTACTCCTTAAAACCCTAATAACTGTTGTTACTATCTGGGTGGTTGGAGTGGTGGATGGTATAACATTGGGTGCTAATGTAGCCCAAGGAATGTTATTTTGTGGTTGATATGTAGAAGAACCGCCCGGATAACCCCTAAAGACTTAATCTTGTTACGACCTCCCGTGTAAAACAAGTACAACCACAAGTCTGCAACAAACCGCGACTTGACTTAGTAAATTTATCAAACTAGGATGCACCTCACTAGTGGTTTGGGAACGTGCAAGCCCGTGGTAAATATGGCTTGAATGGGACACCAAGGCAAGGGTGAAGTCACCTACCGCTGTGGGTAGTCCAATCCAACTACACGAGCTGCGGAGGTGAACATCCCGTACGAATGTATGGGCGCAACCCCATAGAGTTGAGATGTCTAGAAGGGAAAGATATTTAGAAAGGTCATTGTGACGACCTCTCGACTACGTGACCAAGGAATCATGTAGGGCAACGAGTTAATCGTCTCTTGTGGGTAAAGTGTACAATCTCTGAAGAGTTATAAATTGTTTAAACAGTCGTGCCTACGGTCAAAGGAGGACATGTGAACTTAACTTGAGTTAGTTCTATTTCAAAAACCTTTGTGGGTGGTATGAAAAATATGGCGGGCTCACCTAACCCTGAGTTTGGTTTTGGTCTGAGTTTCCAGACTCAGTGATGTTAATATGTGGGGTTAGCCCCAATCAAAATAAGCATCAGGTAGAGCTTCCGATGGAGGGAACCTCTGTGGATACAAATATTGCACAACTACTCTCTTTAATAAAATGCAATTTGTTAAAAATGCTAAGTGATAGGACTTTGTAATTATGATAATTGAAAATACTGCTTTCGCAAATAAAAGAACCGAGCCATCCTTGTAAGCCTTGCATGTATATTATTGCATTGTGTATTGGCTCGCGAGCACAGAAGTTGTGCTCATTCTCGCTCTCCCCAAAACCCTTCAGATGAAGCCGATGAAGGAGACTATGCCTACTACGAGGATCCAGAAGTCAATGGGCATGGAATTGATGAAGAGTAGTCTAGTTCTGTAGTCTAGGTCTCGTTCCAGTCTAGTGGACTCATTGGCACTTGCGCACCACCGATATTATCCAGGTCTTTGGTTAATATCAGTCGTGTACAGGCTGCCCCAGTCGCTTTCCTGTGAAGAGATGAGTTCTACCCCTTTTGCTTCCGCAGTAGCCTACGTTGCTTTTATGTAATGTAATCAATTTTGCCTGATCGGCCCCTTTTGTAAAACTCGACCCGACGTGGTCTATGTCACTCTGATGGTTGTAATATGTTTTAATTCACGCCTTGTATGAATGATTTAGCAATGTACATGTGAGTGCTATCTACTGATCTAGGGAATAACATAGTATTTTCACAGAGGATTTGGGATTAGAAAATCTGGGTCCGACAGAGCTGGTATCAGAGCATACGGCTGTAGAGTCTTAGTTAGATTGGTCGTTGCCTTAAGGACTTGGATCTTATTTTCAAAAACTAAGAAAAATCTTTGACCAAAATATAGTGTAATTACTGCTCTTACTCATCACTCTTAGTTCTGTACTTATGTTTACTTCACTTGAGTTTTATCCTGTTACTGAGCTCCTCTTGTTTTCAAAATTTGTAGATGGCTACCCCGTCCTCCGATGGCCGGTGGGACCTCCTTTCTCACGAAGAAAACGATGGAGGGTTTGCGGAAATACTCCGCAAACTGATGCAGTACCTGGGCTTTCGCCACCCGCCTATCTTCCGAGGTCGGAAGACGACAATCGAGGCCCGAGAATCATGGACTATGGAGGTCTACCTCTCCACCAGGATTGGAGAGTTTACCACTTACACCTTCCAGGCCGAGGCACCTCGACGTAGCTGCCTGGACGTTGTTCAGGATGTTGCCTACTTCGCCTGCACCTGCTTGTGCTGAACGTACGAGGACCTCCTACAGGAGTCACCATTCTGTTTCTTTCCATATGTCCGCAGCGGAGAGCGTATGCCGACGATCTTCAATGCCAAGGACGACAATCCCCGCCTAACCCACCAGGTGGAGCATACACAAGAAATGGCCGCTACCATCTACTCCAACACGTTCGAGATCCGTCAACTCCGGACGCTTCTCACCGGCAGCTACGCCCACTCCGACACCCTCCGCAACAACATGATCCGGAGTGATGAAGCTCACTCTGTCGCGGTACAGGAGAGGGATGCTGCCCTTGCGGAGTTGGCACGCCTTAGAGCCACCACTGCGATCCCTGCCCCAGCCCCTGTTGCACACACCGTCGCCCCCGTCATCTCGGTGCCAGGCTGATGTTCCCCATCCAGAGGACCTCGTCTCCGTCTCATAGCACGCAAGAAGGTGAGCCCGCCGTCGTCCGGCCGTCGCCTGGGAGAGTCCAACCGTGGACGCAGCCCCAGCCGTTTCCGCTCCAACTCGCCCAGCCTCGGCAGCGATTGCTCCCACTCCCGCTCGCCGAGCTTCAGTCGGAGCCGTTCTCGTTCATGCTCCCCGGGCAACTGTACCGCCTATGGTCAGTCCCCGGTGGAGTAGTTGTCAGATTAGACTAGGTTAGCTAGCAGTGCTTGCTAAGCAGTCTTTTGGGTTGCAAGCACTTTTGTTTCTTTCTTTTGTAGACGATGTGTTTGTATCATGTGTCATGACTTAGCTTAGTGTATAAGCTTTGTTCGAGAGTCATATAACACCTAACCCCCTTAATTTAATGCAGGGCTTTGTATTGTACTTGTTTTGATCTTTTTGATTGGTTTTGTTCTTGTCTGTGTGTGCTTTAGAGGGCTAGTGAACTCTCATATATCCCCTCTAGTTCTTAACCCCTTCTGTCCACTTTAGACGGCACCAAAAAGAGCAGCAGCCCAAGAAAATGGTGCCAGTCGCAAGAAGATGATAGCGCAGTGGCCACAAGACAGCTACCCCCAGCAGTCAGCATTTCTCGGCAGCTCATCATTCAATCAGTCAGCAGCCCAACCACCAAGAGCTCCAACTCCAACTCAGTATTCCAGTGGAATTGGTCTCCGCACTCTTCGCTCCGTTGGATAGCGTGCATCAATCAACCACGCAGCTAACCTTAACTGTTTCAGCTGTGGAGAAAAAGGACACTTTGCCAACAGATGCCCCCAAAGGAAGCAAGGCCAGAGGATCAAATGTTTCCATTGTGGCAACCTAGGACACCATATGAACATATGTCCCCAACGAAATCTCGAAGAACAAGCCAAGAATGTCATCGCCACCAACCTCAGCCCTGGCAGCGAAGAACTCGTCAAGAGCCCCAACAAAAAGAAAGTTGTGCCAACCAAAGCTCTACCAGAAGCTCCAACCCCGCATCCTCAAAGGAGTGGTTTTCGCCCTCTCCGCCTCGTCGGGCGACCAGCAGTAGTCAACCCAGCAGCAAACCTCCACTGCTTCGCCTGTAGAGAAAAAGGACACTTCGCTAATAGGTGCCCCCAACGCCAGAACGCTGCTACAAAGTACAACACGAGTCGCGCCAGTTCGAGGCAGGACCTCAGCTCCAAGCAAGAGTCGTCAGACTTCGCAAGCATCAAGGTCTACCCCGACACAAAGCCACAGTAGCCACAGTCGTGTGAACCACGTCACAACCGAGGAAGCTCAAGATGCCTCATGAGTGCTAATGGGTACGTTCCCTGTTAATTCGGTACCCGCATAGGTTTTGTTCGATTCTGGAGCTTCGCACTCCCTTGTTTCAAGAAAGTTTGTTGAAAGGCTTAAGTTGCCAACCTATAAGTTAAAAAACTCGTGGTACTTAGTTCACCCGGGGGACCCCTATATGCTACCTCAGTAAGTCCCAGGGTAGAGATTGCTCTGGAAAGTTCTGGATTCCTAGCAAATCTTCTTGTGCTAGAATCCCAAATCTTGGATATCATCCTAGGGATGGATTGGTTTGCCAAATATCAAGGATTAATAGATTGTGCCAACAGAAAGGTGGTGCTCACCAAGAACCCAGAGACCACCATAAGGGTTAGTGTGGATCGTTCCTCCTCTCTGGTTCGAACAATCCACCACCTTGGAGAGTTGTCTCTAGAGACAACGCCTGTAGTTCAAGCTTACCCCGAGGTCTTTCCAGAAGAATTTTCAGGCATGCCACTAGACAGAGATGTTGATTTTGTCATCAACTTGAAGCCAGGAACAACCCCAATTGCTAAGAGACCATACAGAATGGCCGCCGACGAACTTGAAGAGTTGAAAACGTAGATTGAAGACTTGCAAGAAAAAGGTTTTATTAGACCTAGTTCTTCTCTCTGGGGTTCGCCAGTTCTCTTTGTGAGGAAGAAAGATGGCATCGCTAGATTGTGTGTGGATTACAGAGCACTCAATGAGGTGACTATCAAAAACAAGTATCCCTTGCCTCGCATTGATGACCTGTTTGATCAATTGTCAGGAGCCTCAATTTTCTTCAAGATAGACCTGAGGTTAGGATACCATCAGCTTAAGATCAGGAATGAGGATATTTCTAAGACAGCATTCACCACCCGGTATGGCCTGTATGAGTTCACTGTCATGCCATTTGGCTTGACCAATACGCCAGCCTACTTCATGAACCTCATGAACAAAGTATTCATGGAATACTTAGACAAGTTTGTTGTCATGTTCATAGACGACATCTTGATCTATTCAAAGACTGATGAAGAACATGCCGAACACTTGCAATTGGTCTTAGAAAAGCTTAAAGAGAACCATCTTTATGCCAAGTACAGTAAATATGAATTTTGGCTTCATGAAATCAGTTTCTTCGGACACATTGTATCCGCTGGAGGAATCGTAGTTGATCCATCAAAAGTAGAGGCTGTGATGGAATGGAAACAACCCACATCGGTAACGGAAGTGCGTAATTTTCTCGGTTTGGCCGGATACTACAGACGCTTCATAGAAGGATTCTCCAAGCTTTCTAAACCGATGACCCATCTTCTTAAAAAGGAAAAGAAGTATGAATGGACAGAAGCTTGTGAAAAGAGTTTTCAAGAGTTGAAGAAGAAGCTAACTTATGCCCCAGTATTGATTCTACCGGACATACATCAAGACTTTAAAGTCTATTGTGATGCATCGCGCCAAGGTCTTGGTTGCGTACTCATGCAAGGAGGAAAAATTGTAGCTTATGCATCTAGACAACTCCGTCCTCACGAGGACAACTATCCAACTCATGATTTGGAGTTAGCAGCAATAGTGCTTGCCTTAAAGATTTGGTGGCATTACTTGATTGGAAATCATTGTGATATCTACACAAACTATAAAAGTCTCAAGTATATCTTCACTCAATCAGATCTCAACCTCAGACAAAGAAGATGGTTAGAGTTAATAAAGAATTATAACTTGGATGTCCATTATCATCCTGGAAAGACTAATGTAGTTGCTGATGCATTAAGCTGTAAATTCTATTACAGTAATGTCATGATTTAAGAGCATCAACCTGAGCTCTACAAGGAATTTGAGGCACTCAACCTTTGTTTAATAGAACAAAGCATTGTAGATGCTATGGAAGCCCATCCAACTCTAGAAGAGCAGATCAAGACTGCTCAAAAAGGACATCCTGGAGTCTAGAGATTCAAGCATCTCATGGCAAAAGGAAAAGCCCCCAAGATGATAGAAGATCAGCAAGAAATCTTATGATATGGGAAATGACTCTTTGTTCCCCACCAGAAGGAACTCAAGGATTTGATTCTAAAGGAAGCTCACAGCTCAGCTTACACCCTGCACCTAGGAAGCACCAAGATGTATCAAGATATGAAGATTCTATATTGGTGGCCATGAATGAAAAGAGATATCGCCGAGTATGTAGCTTGTTGTGATGTATGTTAGCAAATCAAGGTTGAACATCAAAGACCAGCTGGATTGCTACACCCACTGCAGATCCCTCAGTGGAAGTGGGAAGAAATTGGAATGGATTTCATTACCGGTCTACCACGAACCAAGTCCAGATGTGACTCAGTATGGGTTATAGTTGACAGATTGACTAAAATCGCCCACTTCATCCCAGTAAAGACAACCTACAAGGGAGACAAGCTAGCCAAGTTGTATATGGCTCGTATTGTGTGTTTACATGGAGTACCCAAGAGGATAGTCTCCGATCGAGGATCTCAATTTACCTCGCATTTCTAGGCTAGTTTGCATGATGCCCTTGGAACCCACCTGGATTTCAGTACAGCGTATCATCCTCAGACTGATGGTCAGACGGAAAGAACAAATCAGATTCTAGAAGACATGCTTCGAGCTTGTGCTTTGGAATTCACCGTAGACTGGGAAAAATGTCTACCATATGCCGAGTTTGCATACAATAATAGTTATCAGTCAAGTCTGAAAATGTCCCCATTTGAAGCACTCTATAGAAGAAAATACAGAACCCCTCTGCATTGGTCAGAATCTGGTGAAGGATATGTCTTTGGACCAGATACTATCAAGCAAGCTGAAGAGAAAGTTCGATTGATCAGAGATCGCCTTCAAGCTGCTCAGTCAAGACAAAAGAGTTATGCCGACAACCGTCAAAGAGAATTAATGATGCGGGGACCGCCGCGATGTTGTCCCGATCTTCACGACGTAGGATTATGGATAACTAGCCCGTGCAACCTAGCAATTGATGCAGCTAACCACCGTCTCTATACGGTAGCCTGCAGCACTCAAATTACTCAACCACACGCTGCGGCCTTTGTCTACTCACTATCGTGGAGCAAACACGTTCAAGCAATCCCAAGGAATCATAAGAACAACGGAGTGGCAACTCAAAGATAACACCCAATCCCAATTGGTGGTGAAAATAACTCACACACAAAGAGGAACAAGTGTTCTATTTCTCAAAATTTCAACTCTACCTTTACATGGAGGGGTGCCTCTCCTTATATAGGATTTTAGGTTGGTTGCTATAGTACCTGCTACAGTATGGCGGTTTGCTACAGTACACATGATGACATACGCGCTTACGTCGCCTTCTTGATGATCTTCTGTGGTCACACGATCTTCTGTGGCTATGATGACATATGCGCTTACATCATGTTATGATGATCTTCTGTAGCTGCATGATCTTGTATGGCTATGCTTCCTAAATTTTCAATGCTTCTTTTCCATCAATTGCGTTAGCTTCCTCAAATATAAGGATACATTAAATGGAAGTATTAGGTAGCGACCAATTCTCATAAGGACAAAAGTAATATATAAGGAATAGATTCACCTCTTGTCGCATTTGTCTTTCCCTAGCCCTTGTAGTTGGTCTAGTTGGGGCTTCTATTGTTGCTTTAGAACTTGAAGTAGATGATGTAGTGTGCTTGCTAATGATGTCCTCATCATCCTCCCCCTCTTTAAAAGAAGTCGTCCTCGACTCTCTTTCCTGGAAACCGAAGAAAGGAGATAAGTCTGAAACATTAAAAGTAGAGCTTACCCCACAATCATCTCCTGGGAGTTCAATTTTGTAGGCATTGTTCATCATATCTTCAAATGGCGGTTGAAGATACATGCTCCAAAGTGCACACAACTTTAATACAGCAACATGAGATGGAGAATATGTATATATGCTTGGTCTATCCTCATCAATTAGCCTTTGAAGTTGGAGATGTTGTGTATCTCAAGGTATCGTCACTTCGTGGAACTTGAAGATTCAAAGTTAAAGGAAAGCTCGCACCAAGATACATAGGTCCATTCCCGATCACCGCTAAGCGTGGAGAAGTAGCCTATCAGCTAGAGCTATCTGAAAGTTTGTCAGACGTCCACAACGTGTTTCACGTCTCTCAATTGAAGAAATATCTCAGAGTACTCGAAGAGCATACTCCCATCGAAGTCGTCGCCCTTCAACCAGATCTCACTTATCCAGAGCATCCGATCAAGATCCTCGACGTCATCGACAAGCGAATAAGATGTCAAGTCATCCGCCTTTGCAAGGTCCAGTGGAGCTATCACTCAGCCAAAGAAGCCACCTAGGAGCGAGAAGATCAACTAAAGCAGGATTTTCTGTCCCTGTTCTCGGAGCAGCTCGAATCTCGGGGTCGAGATTCTGTTTAAGGTGGGTAGGATTGTAACACCCCTTCTCTTCTTCCTTTTCCTCGGTCAAAAGCCGCCCAAGGCGCTTCTTCTTCCCCCCCTTCTCGTGCTCTGCCCCGCCGCCCGCGCCGCACACACGTCGCCCTCACTCGACCAGCGCCCACCCCCGTCGCTCCCGTTAGTGCCATGCCCTGTCCTGTGCACGCCCGCGCCGCGCGCCCGTCGTTTCCCGCCCCGGTTTCCCCACCTCCGCGCCCGTGTCATGTCGTCCCCGCGCCGCACGCCCGTCGCGTCTCCGTGCCCCCGCCAACCCGTGCCCGCCGCCCCTGCGCTGCCCGCCACGCCCGCCTTTGCCGCACGCCGCCTGCACCACCCCCAACGGCTCCCCGCCCACCAACCGGTTATAAAGCCCCCCCTCTGGCACCTCCCTTGCTCCACCCCCATCTCCCCTTCTTCCCCAAGCAAAGGAAACCGAGGAGGAAGAACAAGAAAGGAGAGGAAGAAGAAGATGCCGAAGCCTTACCTCCGTCGCCGCTGCCGTTCGGTGAGCCTCGCCGCCGCGCCCCGAGCCTCCCGCTCCCCTCCGTCGCCGTCGCTCCCACCCACCCCGAGCCCCCCTTCCCCCCTGCGCCGTTGCCTTTTCTCCCCCCCCCTCGCGTCGCCCTCACGCCGCCTCCTCTACTCGCCCCGTGCGGCTTTAGGGCGAGCCCCGTGGTGTGCCCGCCACACGCTGCTTTGCCCGCGCCAGGCCAAGCCGTTTCTTGCCTCGTGGGCCGCCGCCGTTTTCTTTTTTGTTTGATTTTTTTCTTTTTCTAATTTAATTCAAAAGAGAGACATCAAAAATTCATATCTCACTTATTTCAACTCCAAAAATTATGAAATAAATTTCTAAAAATTTGTTAATTCAAGATCCTTCTAATAGCATAGGTCTTGTTCAAATTGGAGTTCATTTGTGTATTCTTGTGTATTTATTTGCTCTCTTTGCCATTGTGTATTTTTTCGGTATTTTCGCCCGCTTAGGATTTGAAGACGTCGGAGATCCCAAAGTTGATCAGGCCCAAGATTATCAAGATCCTCTTACCTATATCCTAGGAGAGTCAATACTTTGATCATATTGAGCCTACATTTTATGTAAATTATGTTCTTTTAAAAATAACAAATTGCATGCTTTAATTCTTTAATCAAATGTATGTTAAAGCTTAAGATAGTTAAATACCCATTTGATGAATAATTAATTATTATGCCATCCTTGACAACTTGAATCCCTTAATTCCATTGTCACCCTAGTAACTATGTGGTAATACTAGCTATAGTTTGTACTTAAGCGACATGCTAGTCTTGCTTAAGTACCGGGACATTAAACTGTCCCAATCATCATCTCTTCAAACATGAAAATGGTTTGGGCAGTCATTGGTGGTCTATGACTGAGATAAATGTGGTAATTTGGTTTTACTCCTCAAAACCCTAATAACTGCTGTTACTATCTGAGTGGATGGAGAGGTGGATAGCATAACATTGGGTGCTAATGTAGCCCAAGGAATGTTATTTTGTGGTTGATATGTGGAAGAACCGCCCAGATAACCCCTAAGGACTTAATCTTGTCACGACCTCCCGTGTAAAACATGTACAATCACAAGTATGCAACAAACCGCAACTTGACTTAGTAAATTTTGTTGGAGATATGCCCTAGAGGCAATCATTTTGATGATGATATTTCATTGTATCCATGATTTAATAAATGTTCCTTCAATATTGCCTTTGTGTTGATTAACAAGTATGTGACTTGTTTGTGAAACTCTTTACTTGTATGGTTATTCTAAAGTTGTCCCTAGTCGGAGTTCATGTGAGGACACACGTGAATGATGGATTAGCACATGTATCGGTTGATGATCATGTTTCACAGGTCATAGACATGGAGATGTCAAACCAATAATGTGGACACATGTTTAGAACATGGGGTTGGACCGACCCAACATGAGACATAGCTTTTATACTTATGGTTCTCTCTACACAATGTGTACGCCTTGTCCTTAGACCCGAGATTGTCGCATGTACTTGAGATGTGAATAGACCTACTTAGGGGCTATCAAACGCTACTCAGAATCGGGTAGTTATAAAGGTAGCTTCGGGTTTGTCATGAAGCATGCTTTGCGAGGCATGGTCGGTCGAGATGAGATTTGCCCTCTCTACCGAGAGATATCTCGGCCTCGAGTGATCGGATCCGAAATGCATGGCCATGCTACTTAAGGTTAAGAGTTAACCTAGTAAGGGATTCGGATCACGGGATCGAGAAAGAGTGGTCGACTTGGAGCTCGACCGAATATCGTGAGGCAAAGGGATTGGCATGTACATAACGTTGTGATGGTTCGTCCGATATGATCTTTACGTGCGTTTAGGAGTTGGCACGTCTTGCTAGAGGCCGCTACCAACTATTGACCAAGTATGTGTGCTTGCGTCATGTCTAAACATACGTAAACCTATAGGGTCACACACTTAAGGGGCTGAAGCCTAATTCGTATTGGATCCGAATTAGACTGGGCATTGAGTCCTAATGGGCCTCTATTCGTAGAAGCCCATTATAAGGACGTCTATTAAAGGAGGGCAGGGGCGCACTGGTTAAGGGTTGAGTTTTTCGTGACATCCCCAAACCCTGGCCGCCACCCCTCCCACGCCCTAGTCGCTCGCGCGGATCTAGTAGTCCAGCGTGCGTCGCTTCCTCCCGTACGTGTGGATACCTTTGAAGGCGCCGCATCCGTGGCGTTGGGACGAACCGCAAGAAAGGAGTCAGACGTGGGGCGCCACGGCGAGGGCGAGGAAGCGATCGACTACTCGCCCGACGTCTTGCATCAACTTGGTACGACTACACTGCCCCGACGCGCTGCATCAACTTCCGCACCTGCGCGTCTAGTGGTAAGACCGTGATCTATAACTTCAATGATCTTGGTTTACGGGTAGAATTTTTTAATTTGCGCTAGTGTAGCCTACCCGTTTCCCTACAGTGGTATCAGAGCGGTTGCTGTCATGTTATAGGTTCGGGTGATTTGCATATGGCGATATGTAAATCGGTATGATCGATTGTATAGTTCTGATAATGGATTGGTCTGGTTTCCGTGATCATGCTGCTAAGGTCGTGAAACAACATACCCCTACCGGTCGGATTCGCCATCGGGGTAGACAGTGACACGTAAAAACGGTTGCGGCATGCGAAGATCAATATGATTGATCGAATCGGAACCTAGATTAATAATCGATGTACCGTGATCATGCTGCTAAGGTCGTGAAACAACATACCCCTACCGGTCGGATTCGCCATCGGAGTAGACAGTGACACGTAAAACCGGTTGCGGCATGCGAAGATCAATATAATTGGTCGAATCGGAACGAGTCGATTTGTGGTAAATATGATTTGCCGATCAAAATCCTATGTAAAAATTGCATAGATTGGATCTCTGTTTTTACGAATGTCGAGGCGGCGCCGCCTTCGAACCCGAGGGAAACCCCTCGACCCCTATCCGTAGATTGCGATTCTATGCATAAACTTGTTTTTGCAGGATGTATGTGACCAGTATGGCCTAATGTGTATGTGATGCATGTTTGTAATATTTGCATGACTGCGTGTCGTGGATGCGGCAACACGGTGGAGCCATTGTGTTGTCAAAGTATTGTATTAACGGCTGCGTGCCGACTTGTGATGATTCCTAGTATCCATGTATTTTATTACTAGTCATGTTATGAGTAATAGCTTATAGTAGTACTCGGAGGACACATCACTTGGAGGATGGCACACATGAACCATGGAGATGGAGATCATCATGGTGGGCCATTCTATGGCGATGGAGATCACCATGAGAAAATGGGCCATCTTGAGTCACAACTGTGTGAATGCTATTCTGTTGTTTTACTCCTATGCATGTTTGAATGGTAGAAGTATAGCGATCCTCACAAAATGTTAAGTTAAACATATGCCCTCCCAATTAAACTTTGCACCATCCCATGTCTTGTAAATTGATGGTGGGTCTATAAAATTAGGGTACCATCAACTTTCCTTGACTAGATGGGTTTTGTATCGGATACTTACATGCATAAGGATTGGTGAACTTAACAAGGTTATCATAAAGGTTATGGGCCTTGGGGCATAAAGGTTGGGCGCCGGGGCATAGAGATGTCACCCAACAACAAGAGTCATATAGAGATATGATTAGTAAGGTGTTGCTTACCGAATTACCTTGTCTCCTAGCGGTGATGCAAAAGCTCACTAGTAGACTCGTTAATTGTAGATCTTGAATCGCTAAGAATCAATAGAGGGATGTTGATTTTAGTGGGAGTACATTCTATTAAATTTGTTTAATACAGTTTACTTTATCATGGTTTTATTTGTCTTAGTATTTTGCATTTCCTATTGTAGATCAATGGCATCTAGCAACCACGCACACCCTTTTGCTTTGCGATCGATTCTTGAGAAAGAGAAATTAAATGGAACAAACTATTCGATTGGTCCAGAACTCGAGAATTGTTCTCGTGGCGGATAAAAGGAAAACATTCTCGACACCCCAATCCCGAAAGAACTCGCTAACAATGCGTCTGCTCTGTTAAAAATGCCTACAAGAAAGCATGTGATGACTCTCTTGAGATTAGTGTCTTATGCTTGCATGCATGGAACGACCTTCAAAAGCGGTTTGAGGATCGGGAAGCGTATGATATGATCATAGCGCTTAAGGACATGTTCGCACACGTGCCAGACCGAGCGGTTCAATGTCTCTAAGGCTTTTCTAGAATGCAAGTTAACGAAGGTGCACCGTAGGCCCACATGTGATCAAAATGGTTGGTTACTGATCGGACTTTGGATAAACTTGGTTTTCCAATCGGCCAAGAGTTGACAATCGATTTCATTTTAGCGTCTCTTCCACCTAGCTATGGGCATTTCATTTGAACTACCATATGCATGGGGCGGATAAGGGCCTTAATGAGCTTTGTGGGATGCTCAAAAGCAGAGAGTGACATTAAGAAGTGTGCGGGCCTAGCCATGTGATGGTCATGCGAAACAAGTCTAGCTTCAAGAAAAGGGTAAGCCATGGCCAAAGAATAAGGGCAAGGTTAAAGATATGATCTCAAGCCAACGCCTAAGCCTAATCTGGACTCGGAGCCGAGACAAGATGCTTCTATTGTAAAGAAAGCGCCACCGGAAGAGAAACGCAAGAAGTACATGGATTCCGATGAATGCAAGAAGAAGGTCGAAGTAAGACTTCCACCCATGGTACACTTGTCATAAATGTTTTAGACATTTTTCTCACAGATTCTCCTATTAACTCTTGGGTATTTGATACGGATCGCTTGCTCACATTTGCAACTCGATGCGGGGCTAATAAGAAGTAGAGGAGTCGCAAGAGGTGAAGTTGATTTTCGTCGGAAATAAAGCAAGGGTTGCTGCGTTGACCGTCGGCACCATGCAACTTCAGCTTCCTTCAAGATTCATTATGGAATTGAATAATTGTTATCATGTTCCTAGTATGAGTCGAAACATTTTATCCCCCTCATGTTTGATGAGAGATGGTTATTCATTTGCAAGTAAAGACAATGGTTGTTTGATCTCTAAAAATGGAATGTTTATGGCTTTTGCGCCCATTGTGAATGGGTTATTTATTTTAAATCTTGATGATGCGCCTATCTTTAACATAAATGCTAAAAGACTTCGACCTAATGATTTGAATCCCACCTATGTTTGGCATTGTCGTTTGGGTCACATAAGTGAAAAGCGCATGAAGAAGCTCCATGTTGATGGTCTTCTAACTTCGTTTGATTTTGAATCATACGAGACATGTGAAGCTTGTTTGCTTGGTAAGATGACCAAATCATCTTTCAAAGGTTCTTTTGAGAGGCGTCGACTTGTTGGAAATCATACATCTTGATGTATGTGGACCAATGAGCACGATCGTTAGAGGTGGATTTCATTACTTCATAACTTTCATCGATGATTTTAGTAGATATGGCTATGTCTACTTAATGAAACATAAGTCCAAAACTTTTGAAAAGTTCAAAGAGTTCCGAATGAAGTTGAAAATCAACGTGCCAAGAAAATTAAGGCTCGCGATCCGATCGTGGTGGCGAGTATTTGAGTCATGAATTTAGCAATCATCCAAGAGTTGCGGAATTGTTCCACACTAACACCGCCGGAACGCCTCATAGAAATGGGGTATCCGAGCGCGAATCGGACCTTGTTGGACATGGTTCGATCGATGATGAGCCGTTAGATTTACCATTATCCTTTGGGGTTACGCTCTAGAAACGGCAGCTTTCACACTTAATAGGGTACCGTCTAAATCCGTAGTTAAGACACCATATGAGATATGGACCGAAGAGTCACGGTTGTCTTTTCTAAAGATTTGGGGATGTGAGGCGTTTGTCAGCGACTACTGATCGGACAAGCTCACACCTAAGTCGGATAAATGCATTTTCGTGGGATATCCGAAGTAAACCTTTGGATATTACTTCTACAACCGACTAGAGGGCAAAGTGTTTGTCGCTCGAAATGGTGTTTTCCTAGAGAAAGAGTTTCTCAATAGGGAGACAAGTGGAAGAACGGTGCAGCTTGAAAAAGTTCAAGATGAACCAATCGGGGAAGACTCGACGAATGATGCCCATGTGGCGAGAACAAGTTGAGGAACCCATGGCAAAGGAAGCACCACCACCACGAAGGTCGGAAGGCTCGCAATGCGCGAGATATGTTATTGTTAGACAATGATGAGCCTACGACCTATGCGGAAGCAATGATGGACCAGACTCGAGAAATGGCATAGTGCCATGAGATCCGAGATAGCATCCATGGGAGACAATCAAGTTTGGAATTTGGTTGACCGCTTTGATGGTGTTAAAACCATAGAGTGCAAATGGATCTATAAAGGAAGATTGATATGGATGGAAATGTTCATATCCATAAAGCTCGACTTGTCGCAAAGGTTTCGGCAAGTTCAAGGAGTTGACTATGATGAGACTTTCTACTTTGTAGCGATGCTTAAATCAATACGGATCATTCTAGCTATTGCTGCATATTTCGACTATGAGATATGGCAGATGGATGTCAAAACGGCTTTCCTTAATGGAAATTTAACCGAGGACATGTATATGATACAGCCCGAGGGTTTTGTCGATCCAAACAATGCTAGAAAAGTATGCAAACTTCAAAAATCCATTTATGGATTGAAGCAAGCATCTCGGAGTTGGAACATTCGTTTTGATGAAGTAGTCAAAGGGTTTGACTTCATCAAAAACGAAGAAGAATCTTGTGTTTACAAGAAGACAAGTGGGAGCTCACTCGTATTTCTAATCTTATATGTAGATGACATATTACTGATTGGAAATGATATTCCTATGCTCGAGTCCGTTAAGACCTCACTGAAAAATAGTTTCTCAATGAAGGACTTAGGGGAAGCGGCATATATTTTGGGTATTAAGATCTAAAGAGATAGATCAAAAGGCTAATAGGATTAAGCGAGTACTTACATTGACAAAGTGTTGAAACGGTTCAACATGGAGGAGGCAAAGAAAGGGTTCTTGCCCATGTCTCATGGCATAAATCTTGGCAAGACTCGGTGTCCTTCGACAACCGATGGCGAGATCGCATGAGTAAGATTCCATATGCTTGGCCATTGGATCTATCATGTATGCTATGATATGTACTCGCTCGATGTTTCCTATGCTCTAAGTGTTACTGAGCAGATACAGTGATCCAGGTGAGAGTCATCGGGCAATGTTAAAACATCCTCAAGTATTTGAGAAGAACTAAGGATGTGTTCCTAGTCTACTGAGGTGAGGAAGAGCTCGTTGTAAATGGTTACACCGATACAAGCTTCCAAACCGACAAAGATGATTACAAATCGCAATCGGGTTTTGTGTTCCTTTTGAGCGGTGGTGCGGTAAGTTGGAAGAGTTCCAAGCGGGAGACTGTTCTTGACTCTACAACGGAGGCCGAGTACATTGCGCCTTAAGCAAAGGCAAAAGAAGGTGTTTGGATAAGGAAGTTCATAATCGAACTAGGTGTGGTTCCTAGTGCGTGCGATCCTCGGATCTTTCTTGTGATAACAGTGGGGTCATTCGCAAGCCAAGGAGCCGAGGAATCACCAAAAGAACAAACACATCTCACGGCGGTTTCATCTCATTCGAGAGATCCTTAATCGAGAGATTTAAAGATATGCAAAATACACACGTTTGAATGTTTGAGATCCTTTGATGAAGCCTCTCCCACAGCCTAAGCATGTGGCGCACACAAGAGCTATGGGTATTAGATATCTTCTAGATTGACTCTAGTGCAAGTGGGAGACTGTTGGAGATATGCCCTAGAGGCAATCATTTTGATGATGATATTTCGTTGTATCCATGATTTAATAAATGTTCCTTCAATATTGCCTTTGTGTTGATTAACAAGTATGTGACTTGTTTGTGAAACTCTTTACTTGTATGGTTATTCTAAAGTTGTCCCTAGTCGGAGTTCATGTGAGGACACACGTGAATGATGGATTAGCACATGTATCGGTTGATGACCATGTTTCACAGGTCATAGACATGGAGATGTCAAACCAATAATGTGGACACATGTTTAGAACATGGGGTTGGACCGACCCAACATGAGACATAGCTTTTATACTTATGGTTCTCTCTACACAATGTGTACGCCTTGTCCTTAGACCTGAGATTGTCGCATGTACTTGAGATGTGAATAGACCTACTTAGGGGCTATCAAACGCTACTCCATAACTGGGTAGTTATAAAGGTAGCTTTCGGGTTTGTCATGAAGCTTGCTGCGAGGCATGGTCAGTCGAGATGGGATTTGCCCCTCTCTACCTGAGAGAGATATCTCTGGGCCCCTCGAGTGATCGGATCCAGAAATGCATGGCCATGCTACTTAAGGTTAAGAGTTAACCTAGTAAGGGATTCTGGATCACAGGATCGAGAAAGAGTGGTCAGCTTGGAGCTCGACCGAATATCATGAGGCAAAGGGATTGACATGTACATAACGTTGTGATGGTTCGTCCGATATGATCTTTACGTGCGTTTAGGAGTTGGCATGTCTTGCTAGAGGCCGCTACCAACTATTGACCAAGTATGTGTGCTTGCGTCATGTCTAAACATACGTGAACCTATAGGGTCATACACTTAAGGGGCTGAAGCCTAATTCGGATTGGATCCGAATTAGACTGGGCATTGAGTCCTAATGGGCCTCTATTCGTAGAAGCCCATTATAAGGACGTCTATAAAAGGAGGGCAGGGGTGCACTGGTTAAGGGTTGAGTTTTTCGTGACATCCCCAAACCCTGGCCGCCACCCCTCCCACGCCCTAGTCGCTCGCGCGGATCTAGTAGTCCAGCGTCGTCGCTTCCTCCCGTGCGTGTGGATACCTTTGAAGGCGCCATGCATCGTGGCGTTGGGACGAACCGCAAGAAAGGAGGCAGACGTGGGGCGCCACGACGAGGACGAGGAAGTAGTACGACTACTCGCCTGACGTCTTGCATCAACTTGGTGCGACTACACCGCCCCGACGTGCTGCATCAACTTCCGCACCTGCGCGTCTAGTGGTAAGACCGTGATCTATAACTGCAGTGATCTTGGTTTACGGGCAGAATTTTTTAATTTGCGCTAGTGTAGCCTACCCGTTTCCCTACAAATTTATCAAACCCGGAATGCACCTCACTAGTGGTTTGGGAACGTGCAAGCCCGCGGTAAATACGGCTTGAATGGGACACCGAGGCAAGGTTGAAGTCACCTACCGCTGTGGGTAGTCCAATTCAACTACACCAGTAGTAGAGGTGAACTTCCCGCACGAACGTATGGGCGCAACCCTATATAGGTGAGATGTCTGGAAGGGCAAGATATTTAGAAAGGTCATTGTGACGACCTCTCGACTACATGACCAAGGAATCATGTAGGGCAGCGAGTTAATCGTCTCTTGTGGGTAAAGTGTACAATCTCTGCAGAGTTATAAATTGTTTAAACAGCCGTGCCTACGGTCAAAGGCGGACATGGGAACTTAACTTGAGTTAGTTCTATTTCAAAAATCTTTGTGGGTGGTATGAAAAATGTGGCGGGCTCACCTAGCCATGAGTTTGGTTTTGGCCTGAGTTTCCAGACTCAGTGATGTCAATATGTGGGGTTAGCCCCAATCAAAATAAGCATCAGGTAGAGTTTCCGATGGAGGGAACCTCTGCGGATACAAATATTGCACAACTACTCTCTTTAATAAAATGTAATTTGTTAAAAATGCTAAGTGATAGGACTTTGTAATTATGATAATTGAAAATGCTGCTTTCGCAAATAAAAGAACCGAACCATCCTTGTAAACCTTGCATGTATATTATTGTATTGTGTGTTGGCTCGCGAGCATAGAAGTTGTGCTCATTCTCGCTCTCCCCAAATACTTCAGATGGTGCCGATGAAGGAGACTATGCCTACTACAAGGATCCAAAAGTCAATGGGCATGGAATTGATGAAGAGTAGTCTAGTTCTGTAGTCTAGGTCTCGTTCCAGTCTAGCGGACTCATTGGCACTTGCGCACCACCGATATTATTCAGGTCTTTGGTTAATATCAGTCGTGTACAGGCTGCGCCAGTTGCTTGGTTAATTTGGCCTGATCAGCCCCTTTTGTAAAACTCGACCTGACGTGATCTATGTCACTCTGATGGTCGTAAGATGTTTTAATTCACACCTTGTATGAATGATTCAGCAATGTACCTGTGAGTGCTATCTACTGATCCAGAGAATTGCACAATGTTTTCACAGAGAATTCGGGATTAGAAAATCCAGGTCCGACAGGCAATGTGGTGAATCCATTATGTTTTTCACATGTATTTTGAGAGGTCGAGCAATAACAAAGACAAAAAAATAAAAATCTCCTTAACGTCTCATGATGAGCTGCAAAAGATATTAGTTTGCCATGAGTAATGTTTCTCGAAGTATTATGAGATGAATCCCTTATATGCATATGGGGACCAAATAATCATTACGTTGATAAAAATCTCTTCTTTTAACTCTATGAACTAGTTAGAATATACATAAATAACACAAATCGTATATCACATCTAACAAATAGAAAAATAACAGTTTTAGCTTCAAAAAATATCATAAGTTATATAGCAATCCCAACATTAATTCTCCAAGAGCAAAGCCCATCGGCCTATGGCTGTACGTCGCGCGGGCGTCTCACCCCGCCGCCTCGCGCTTCGCACACCCCGGCCGCCGGCGGATGGCGCTCCGACTACCTCCTCAGCCCCCCTCGTCCAATTCAATTCCCCCTGAAGTCGAATTGGTTAGCACCTCAGAGCGTCAAACCCGCAGTTTAATTGGTATGGCTAACCCTCGCCGCGGCTTCCTGCGGCGAGCTCCGCGGCCTACCACCGGGCGTAAGGTGAGTGAGTAATAGTACCCTGTACCCGGTAACTATTGTAGTAGGCTTTCCAATTTTTCCAAATAAATACTAAGTTCCATGCTAAAATGGATGAAAATACGGTTATCTTCCCAAAATTGCAATGTTCGATGCTGTGTGGTCACTCCCAATTATCAAGCATGTAATTGCAACACAAAATTGCATTTAGTCTATTGGTTTGTTCATGTCATTTTGATCGTCACACCCAATCTCAGAAGGGAACCCGTCACTTCAGTGTGCGTCAATGGCTAGGTATTCCGTCACCTCTTCAAATCTTCATTTTGTTTCTCCCGGTTTCTTGTGTGCTCCGCCGCGGGCTGCAACCACGGCAGCAGCCACGACAGGTCCAACAGCATGTCTGTCGCTGTCAAATTTGCCAATTTTGCTTTTGCAATCTTTATCCACTTACTAAACTCTACAAGTCTAAAACATAATTTTTCTCGGTTCGCAAAAAAAAAAGAAAAATCCAGTTTGCACGCGTTTTCTTTCACAAGTCTTTGTTCCATTCTTCTTTTCCCTTCCCTCTCAAACACGTTCATAGTGAGAACAGGCGATTAATTTCTTTGCTGCATTGTCTAGTCCCAATAAAGCGTTAAGCCAAGTCAAGCATACGTTCAGCTCAATTCCGGTTGACAAATCCTTCAAATAACATATACGCACACAAGATCATCCATGCCCCAAACAAAACACTCCAAGCTCTTGCAGTTGTTGGTTCTTTAGCACACTATGTTTCTGGACGTCATGCCCTCGATCTTGTCTCTACTCTGTATTTTACCCATCTTTTTCTCCTTCAACAATGCAATACTCGCAGAAGCACAAGCAAATAAGTCAGAGATCGACCGGCGAGCACTCCTGTGCTTCAAGTCCGGCATCTCCTCCGACCCCCTAGGCATGCTGCACTCATGGAGCAACGACTCACTCAACTTCTGCAGCTGGCAAGGGGTCACTTGCAGTGCGAAACTTCCATACCGTGTGGTCTCTCTAGACCTCGCCTCTGCACATCTCAGTGGGCAAATATCTAGTTGCATAGCCAACCTGACTTCTCTGTCCCGGATAAACCTTACCGATAGTCATCTATCTGGAGCCATCCCCGAGGAGTTGGGCAAGCTTCCAGACCTCCAAACTCTGATGCTTGCAGGCAACAACCTTGAAGGTAACATCCCTGATTCATTAGGCTCTAGCATGCCTCTCAGATTTGTCAATCTTGCAAACAATACTCTCAGTGGTGGTATCCCTCACTCATTGGCCAATAGCTACTCACTCAACATGCTAATCCTCTCACGTAATAACCTCTCTGGAGAGATCCCTGCTACTTTGTTTGCTAACTCATCTGCACTTACTATGGTTGATCTCCAGATGAATTCTTTGACTGGTCCCATCCCACCTTTTGGTAAGGTTACAGGCCTCAAATTTCTTTGCCTGACAGAGAACTTTCTTTCTGGAAGCATACCTCCTTCAATTGGAAACGTCTCTTCGCTTACTTCTATATTTCTAGGTCAAAATATGTTAGCTGGATTAATTCCAGAAAGTTTGGGTCACATTCCAAAACTTCTTAAACTGGATCTAAGTTTCAACAGCTTGTCTGGACATGTCCCCTTATCCGTTTACAACATGTCATCACTCAAATACTTTAGCATAGGTAGCAATGGCCTTGTTGGAAATATTCCATCTTACATTGGTTACTCACTACCAAATCTCCAGTTCCTAATGATGCAAAGCAACAAACTGGAGGGCCTCATCCCTTCTTCACTGGCAAACACGTCAAATCTCCTAGTGCTTGATCTTTCCAACAACTCACTACGTGGCCATATTCCATTTCTTGGATCGTCGTCAAACTTGGGCAAGCTACTTTTAGGGAGGAATTGGCTAGAAGCACATGATTGGGCATTCCTTACTTCTCTAGCAAATTGCACCCAGCTGATAACATTGTCCTTGGAAGGGAATATTCTGAATGGCAGCCTACCTAGATCTGTTGGTAATCTTTCCACAAACCTACAAGGTTTAATGCTTGGGGCGAACCAAATTTCAGGGAGCATACCTTCTACACTTGGGAAATTGCACAACCTATTTATCCTAAACCTATCCAAGAACAAATTATCGGGTCAGATACCTTCCTCGGTAGGTAACATTACTCAATTGGGCAACCTTTATCTTGATGACAATAACTTGAGTGGAAACATACCTAGTAGTTTAGGTCATTGTACGGGACTGCTCAAGCTAAACCTGTCTGTTAACAACCTTGAGGGATCCATACCATACGAACTCTTTGCTGGCCCTCGACTTTCCTTGGGGGTGGACCTGTCACACAACAATCTCACAGGGGAAATACCGGACAGATTTGGCGTTTCAGTAGATCCTGTTCTTCTAAATGTTTCCAACAATCATTTGTTTGGAGGAATTCCTCTTGTTATCTGTCGGTGCATCCAACGGATTAATCTTTCTCGAAACAACTTATCCGGTCCAGTGCCAGAATGCTTTGAAAATTTCTGTATGGTGGAGCAACTTGATCTATCCTATAACAACTTTGAAGGGCCAATTCCATCTGGTGGCTTCTTTCAAAATTCAAGTGTCGTATTTTTGGAAGGCAACAAGGGGCTCTGTTCATGGTCCTCCACACTAGCATTACCAATTTGTGTTGGCACCTCAGCGACTGAAATAAAGAAGAGTAATCATGTTCATGTGTCCTTGCTGGAGACAGTGCTACTAATAGTAATACCAACACTTACAATTGCATTCTTATTATTGTCATGGTTGCTGGTCACTCTTTGGAAAAAAAGGGTGTTTTCGTTTCCATGGTGTGACCTCCTGTAGAATGAGATTGGGGAATCACCACACACCCAAGTGGGGGGGGGGTGCCTTTCATATATATAGCCATGTACAGGTACAGGGGTACATTAGTAATTATCCTAATACCCGCCCGCAGTCGTAGCGGGAGGATCACGGACGCACAGACTGGTCCGGAAATCACTAAACAAGCATGCAGGGAGACCCTTGGTCATAATATCCATGGCTGGTGTGTCGAGGAACATGGAGCACTCGAACTGTCCCAAAGCAACCTTCTCACGGGCCGAAGTGGATGTCAATCTCTATATGCTTCGTGCGGCGATGATGGATCGGATTGGCCGTCATGTAGACGGACCGCGACGTTGTCGCGATAAACGATCGTCGCGACGGAGACCGAGATGTGCGCTTCTGAAGAAGGCGCCGCAACCAACGGCGATTCGGCCACGACGAGCCACGGCAAGACGATACTCGCTTCAGCCCGGAGCGGGAGACCGTGGTTTGGCGCTTGGGCGACGAGAAACCAGGTTGTCGCCGAGGAAGACGCGGCCGGAGGTGGAGCGGCGCGTGTCGGGCAGCCGCCCGGTCGGCATCGGGTAGGCGATGATCTCGTTGGCGGTGCCGACGCCGAGGTGAAGACCGCCAGAAGTGAACCCTTGACGTACGCGAGATGCGCTTGATCGTGCGAGTGCGGCTCGCGAGATCATGCATGAACAAGCGGACTTGCCGGGCGGCATAGGCGGATCGGGCGTGTCGGTCGCATTGGAGTGCACCAGCGAGGCTCCGGTACTCAGCAGGGTCAGCCACGGAGTGCCGTCGGTGGCCGACAGCTTGTTCCGGGCATCGGCCGGCGTCGCGGTCGGGTGGCACTCGGACATGCCAGCACGCTGGAGGAGATCGACGGCGTACTGGCGCTGTGACAGAAACAACCCGTCACTGTCACGCGTCACAGAGATCCCGAGGAAGTGGTGCAGGTCGCCGAGGTCCGTCATGGCGAACTCCGAGTGGAGGCGCGCGATGATGTCTGAAGTAGAGCCGGTGACGATGCCGTGAGGATGATGTCGTCGACGTCTGAAGCGGTGGGCGGCGCTATCTCCATCTTTGTAAACAAAGAGATGCATCGGACTTGGTCGCAGTGAAGCCGATCGGCGGATGTCTGAGGCGGCGCCGGTTCCACGCTCGGGAGCTGCTGAGCCCGTCTGATGACTTCTGCGGAAAGACGATATAATCGTGGTTGGCGAGTCGATGAAGCCCGGCGGCCGGGCGATGAGCGGTTTCCTCCGTGACCGTGGAGGAAGGCGTTCTTCACATCGAGCTGGTGAACAGGCGAACACGCGAGGCGCGATCGCCGAGGGCGGTGCGTATCGTCGCGGTTTGACAACGGCCTGACGCGTCGTCGTAGTCGACGCCGGCCTCTCTGGAGAAGCCTCGGACGACCAGAGCCTTGTGCCGTGCCAGGGAGCCGTCGGAGTGGAACTTGTGCTTGTACAGCCACTTGCCGGTGACAATGTTAGCACCGGGCGGTCGAGGGACGAGGCGCCAGGTGCCGTTGTCCATGAGAGCCTTGTACTCCTCCGCCATCGCAGCGCGCCAACTGGGGTCGGCCAGCGCGCTGCGGTAGTTCGCCGGGATCGGCGAGGCCGTCGTGGCGGAGAGGTTGAGGCGGTGGGCGGGGCGTGAGCGCCGATGCGAGATCGCGTCGTGAAGCGCGAAGGTGGCGATGGCGCCGAGCGCCACGGTGTCGGGTGTCGAGGCACCGAGGCACGAGTCGGCGGCGATCGCCGTAGACGATGGGACGCCCGCCCGCGGCGCGGCGGCGTCGGGCGTCTGCCGTGAGCGAGGGTCGACAGGCGCCGCCGCAGCGAGCAGCGGTCGAAGCGCCGACTAGTCGGCGGTCGGTCTGCAGGGACCGGCGTAGATGATGGCGGTCGGAGGTCCGCCGCTCAACCTCGCCGACGAGGAGCAACCGAGGCGGCACGCGTCGCTCAACGCCAATAGCGGAGCTTCCGCCGTTGAAGATAGTCCTCGCATCAAAAATCCGGTGAAGATGGCACGAAGCGCCGAGGTGCCGAGGCGAACGGAACACTGACACTCATCGAAGACAACATGGCGTGAGATGATAATGCGACGGCCGGACATATCCAGCAACGGTACCTTGTGGGAGGAGGGTAACCAAGGAACACGCATGGAGTCGAGCGAGGGAGAGCTTGTGAGGTGTCGTGGCACTAATGTTCGGATAACAGAGCGGCCAACACACGGAGGAAGAATAATCCGGAGTTTGTAGTGCGAGAAGCTGGTAGGGATCTTGTGATGAGCAGAGGAGGGCGGGCGCGGTTAAGCACATATGTGGCGGCAGCTAGAGCTTGCCCGAGAGGTGGAGGCATGGATGCATGAATCGGCAGGTGCGGATGGTGTTGTTTATAGTGCGAAGGATGCGCTCGGCTTTGCCGTTTGTGGCGAGGTGTACGGACACGAAACGTAAGGCAATGCCGCGACTAGTAAGAAAGGTAGTGATGGCATTGTTGACGAATTCGGTGCCGTTATCGGCTTGGAAGCATGTGGCCAGAATGCCGAACTGTGTATGGGCAAAAGCTACAAAATCGATAATATGACGCTGCACATCAGATTTATGGCGTAAAGGGAACGACCAGCAAAATGAGAGTAATCATCAAGTAACACAAGATAGTATTTATAGCCTAGCGCTAAGAACCGAGATGTCCAAACATCACGTGAAGTAAAGCAAAAGGAATAGTAGTGATGACGTGGAACTACTAAATGGGTGCAGCGTGTGCTTGTCAGGTCGCGGGCATGACACAATGACCGCGGACTTTTATTACAAGCTATGACCGACATGTGTTGTAGTTTGGCGAGGGCGGAAGGACCGGGGTGACCAAGGCGATGATGCCACAGGGTGGACGAGGTGGCGAGGCTGCAAGCGTGGGGCGTGGGCGAAGGAATGGTGTAGAGGTCCCGCGGCTATTGCGGCGAAAAATCACGCGCCCGTCGCGATCCTAACAGAAAACGAAGGCGTCAAACTCAATGGAACAGCGATTATTGTCGCGAGTGAAGCGACGAGCGAAAGCAAATTGCGCACTAGGCGGGAGCAATGAGGACATCGCTTAGGTGAAATGTGGTGTCGCCATCGGTAGGGTGGATGTGCGCGGCGGAAATTGGTATGGTGCTGCCATTGCCTCACGATAATGAAGGAATTGGAGTGGGGTATGCGGGAGAAGCGGTATACCATCCGCCGACGACATATGGCGATGGCGCCGGTGTCGAGAACCGATTGTTGGCGCCTGAGCGCCATCGGTTCAAGCGGTGACAAGGCGGCTGATCCCACCAGCGGCACCTTGCGGAGGTGGAAGCGGTAGCGGGCGGCGCGCGCACCGAATGGGTGGCGCCAGCGGTGTGCGCTGCGGGTGTGCGCCAGGATGCGGGGCCGTGGAGGACGCCACGGTTCTGCGCGGCACGCCTGCGGGGTCGCCATCGCCTTTGACGCCCACGGAGTGAAGCACATCCAGGCGGCCGGCGGGTGCGCCGCGGTTGCCGCCGCCGCCACAGTAGTTACCGCCGCGCCGCCTTTCTTCCGATGCGGTTGCCACATCGTGACCGCCGCGCCGCCTTGGCGGCCGGACCGCTGCCTGCTGCGAGTTGCGCTACCGTGGCGTGACCGGTGCCCAGCGTGGCCGGCGGCGTGGCATGCCAGCGGCGAGTGCGGCGTGAAGCGCAGTCTCGGTGGCGACCTTGGCCTCGTTGGCGAGCGGAGTTCCTTCAAGACCAGCTTCGCGCGGCGGTGGCGAGTTGGGCGATGGATCGAGTCGGCGATGTTGTCGAGTCTTGCCGAGAAGCGAGGTTGAGGCCGCGCAGCGGGTTGAGGGCGAGCTGCGAGTCGAGGCGGCGTAGCCAACGTCACGCAATGCGTCGGCGGTGGCCTTCATCTTCGGCGATGCTATTGCGATGGAGAGAGTACCTGCGCCATGGAGTGGAACTCGTGGTGAGGAAGACGGCGCGGGAGGCCTTGTTACGCTGAAGAGGCTTCGATGGCGACCCACACCGGCGGGCGATGCAGTGCGAGGGCGAGGCCAAACGTCGTCCGCGACGGAGCCGAGGAGCGGTGTGGGCGCAGGAGTCGGCGATCTCCCAGCGAGCATCTGTAGGCGTCTGCGCGGATCCGTCGGCGATGTGGCGAGTCCGAACTTGCCGCCTGAGGAGAGGAAGAACGAGGACCAGCGGTTGAAGTTGGGGCCTTCAACTCTAGAGTCACCGGGCGTGCGACTTGTGGCGTCGCGTAGAAGCGGCGAAGATGGGCGCGCGCGTCGGATCCGGTGGAGGCCATGGTAGCACCGGATGACGAGAGGGCGTCGCCATGCGTGGAGATGTGGCCGGTGGTGAGGTGCACCGCCGGGAAGGTGCGGCGGTGGAAGGAGGGTTTGGTGTTGGGGTGGCGGGGTAAATGGAGGTGGCGCGGTGGATGGGGTGCGGCCGGTGGGGAAGGCAATGGGGAGGTAGGACAGCAGTGGCGCCGGAGGGAGAGGCCGGCCGGGAGAAGCCGGCGGGAGGTGGCCGGGAGGGTGAGAGGGTGGCGGGGGTAAAGGAGGTGGCGCCGGTGGATGGGGTTGCGGCGGTGGGGAAGGCGTGGCCGGGAGGTAGGGCGCAGTGGCGAGAAGCGATCACCGAGGCGGGGGTGGTGGCGCCGGAGGGAGAGGCCGGCCGGGAGGGGAAGCCGGTCGGAGGTGGCGGGAGGGTGAGAGGTGGCCGGAAGGCGCCGGGAGGGGGAGGCCGGCCGGGTGGTGGCGCCGGGTGGTGGTGGTGGCAGGCGCCGGTGGGGAAGGCAGGCCGGCCGGGAGGTGGGGGAGCTGTTGGGGCTGTTGGGGATTAGTTAGGAGTTGTTGGAGGTTTGTTAGGGGAGAGAGAGAGGCCGGCCGGGAGGCAGGGAGGGGGGGGGGTTTCGGCCGGGAGGGGTTGGGGTGGGGTGGGCTAGGGTTTAGCCAGGAGGTGCTCTGATACCATGTAGAATGAGATTGGGGAATCACCACACACCCAAGTGGGGGTGCCTTTCATATATATAGCCATGTACAGGTACAGGGGTACATTAGTAATTATCCTAATACCTCCTGTGCTTGAATATGTTTCGTTTCCTTGCTATAATGAGCAATGTTATAATGAGCCATTTCCCGAAGAGAAGAGAATTGCAGACATTTCCGTGCCATAATGAGCCTCTGAAAAGAGTATCATATGGTGACATCCTTAAAGCTACGAATTGGTTCTCTCCAGTCAACAAGATCAGCTCAAGTCGCACCGGTTCGATCTACATTGGCAGGTTCGACTTTGAAACAGACCTAGTCGCCATCAAGTTGTTCCATCTCGACGAGCTTGGTGCGCACAACAGCTTTCTTACTGAGTGCGAGGTGCTAATAAACACCCGTCATCGCAATCTAGTTAAAGCTGTCACCTTATGCTCGACAGTGGACTTAGAGAACAACGAATTCAAAGCCATAGTTTTTCAGTTCATGGCCAACGGAAGCTTGGACATTTGGGTGCACCCAAAGCTACACCAAAACAGCCCCAAGAGAGGCCTGAGCATGAGCCAGAAGATAAGAATAGCAATGGATGTGGCTTCTGCATTGGATTATATGCACAACCAGCTGACGCCTCCTCTAATCCACTGCGATATGAAACCAAGCAATGTTCTTTTGGACTACGATATGACTGCGCGAGTTGGTGACTTTGGGTCAGCAAAGTTTCTCTCTTCAAGTCTTGGTGGTACAGAAGGCTTGGTTGGTGTGGGAGCAACAATTGGATACATCGCACCTGGTGAGTTCAACGTTTTTCTCTATTTATTATCGGTTTCTCTTGTATTAACATGCAGTTGTTGCTTTTGTAGAGTATGGAATGGGATGCGAAATCTCGACTGGATGCGATGTGTATAGCTTCGGAGTGTTGCTGCTAGAAATGCTCACCGGAAAGCGGCCGACTGATGCGATGTTCACCGATGGCCTGAGCCTTCACAAGGTTGTAAGGTCCGCTTTTCCAGATAGACTTGGAGAGGTTTTAGATCCCCATATGCCCCACGAGGAGCACCGTGCGTGTGCAGCAGTGTTACTGCAGAGCTATGTGTTGCCGTTGGTTGAAGTTGGCCTCTTGTGCTCGATGGAATCGCCGAAAGATCGACCAGGAATGCGAGAAGTTTGTGCCAAAATTTTTGCGATTAACGAGTCATTCCTTCAGTCCGGGTGATTAACCCACACTCTTGAATAAAAATCTAAGGTGTGGATATCTTACTGTTTTTTACACAGTGTTGAAGCATTTTACTGAATTTATTCTACGAGACACGTGAGCATTTTACTATAGGTAATAATAAACTGCTTGCTTGCTCGTTGAATACACCGCAGGTGTGTTTCTTACTTCTATAAGGCTTATGTGGATGGGCTGCGATCCCGCCCAAATCACGTGGGAGAAAACTCCAGAAAATTATTAGGAATTACTAAATAACTTTCGATAGTTTTTTGAAGGCAAAATAGTCGTATTTCTATTCATTAGATGTGCTTAATGATTCATACGTGTTGTCAAGTGGTGAACAGGTTATAGTCCGTGAATTATTTGAGAGGTTATTGGGCTGCACTTTAACAGTTTGTATAGTGCATGCATGATGTATCACACATGGCACTTTAATCGTCTTTTGTCAAAATAGTCGAATTTTTATCCGTCCGATATGCTTTGAGATTTGCACTTCTACTCATATGATGGATTAGGTCCGATTTTATTATGACTTTCTTCGGAACAAAACGGGTTCATCACATTGTTGTATTTTGTCGGTGTAGAATTTCATTTTTTTGTCTTTGTTTTTGCTCAATTTCTCAAAGTATATATTAGATTTTGAATCATATGATGGAAATATAAGTTATTAAAACTTTCGAGAATAATTACAATGACTATGAGTAAAAATTATATAAATAATTTACTGTAATTTATGTATAATGAAGTTATAAATGAACTAAACCCACAGCCAGATTAACTTGTTCAAAGGGGGGAGCGGACCCATTAGGAATGGGCTATCGTTGATCATCTGGTTGATGGGCTTCTTACGAGAGTTCATCGTGTGGTGCAGGATCTAATAGATTTTGACTCACAAAACAGTCGAATTTTCAATAGACAGTCCCAAAATTATTTCATGATCCAACGGAGAGTGTATTTGGACAAGCCTATGGATCTCTGCTGGGGAAATCAATGCCATCCTTTCCTGTCGTCAGTAGTTAAGACGCCCGCTTCTCTTGCGAATAGGGTGGATCCAAGTCAGGACACCGGATCCGACGTCATTTTGTCTTATCAAAACATATGTATGTATAGGTATGCAGTTCGCAGTTTAAACTTAATGATTTTACACACATGTATTGATATGTATGATGAACCTAGGTCGATTTTGTTTTAGATTCACCATTATTTGCGATACAACGCCCCTACCACCACCTCTCTTGTATGCCGTAGTAATTCGTGCCACTACTGGCTGGACTCTACCTAGGGCAGCCTAGACGAGGGTCCTTAGACGAAGATACTGGACAGAGGAACAAGCAATGCGATAGACAACGGTGTTCAGCGATGGGAGGTCTTCTGTGGTCTCCGAATCCAGGAAGAGGGATAACAGGTGCCTCAGTGACAGTGCCTCTCAGAGTTGGCTGTGGTGGCGTCATTGTAGAAAAGGTGGATGGACCTAAGAAGTGCCGGTGACGATGCAGCATCGAACCATCTCCATCAGGCCCATCGCTGCACAACGTTGCCGCCCGTGATGTCGTCTCGCGCACAGCAAGTCAGCCTGGCGGATCCCTCACGGCAGTAAGGAGTGGCGCCAGTGAATCCTGCCGAACAGCGTGAGGTTAGCCATGGCGAGCTCGACCCAAGCTGTACATCACCTAGATATCCTGCCCGTGAGACTCGCCGTTGTTCCTTAGTCTGTCCTGATCTATCGCGTAGAGAGATTATAATGCGTAAATTTGCGAACGAGGATTTTGCCCTTCCCGCTCCGTTCTAAACGGAGCAAGACATTGTTTGTCCTGAAGGGATGATTTCCATGGGGTTTGAGTGGTGGCACCAGACCCAAGTGGGATTTTGCTCCCGTTAGGAATGTTTCACTTGTAGCCAAAACAAGCCCTTAGTGGCTCAAATATTCTAGATGGTCACATGAAGTTTTTTCCTTCCTTTTCTACTGCACATACCAACAATTTGTTCGGTCTATTTCCTTCGAAAAAATTATAAATTATGTTTACCATGTGCGTGCCACCGTTCCTTAAAAATGGTATACGGTGTCAGGTACCAAACTCTTTTTTTTTGTTGAACTGTGGCGGATACCAAACTCAATGCAGGGTTTTCTTCCTCTGAATAATAATACATCTGTCAGTATAAAAAAAGGAAGCTGCTAGTCCATGCTATACTATTATAATACATTTCCAACCGTATAGTAGTTTTATGGAGTTTCATGAGGTTTCATTTTGCATAACGTATGTTCGTACATTTCAACAAGTTTCATATTTTAAGTTGCAGGTTTCGGCAAGTTACAACAAGTTTCAAATTCTAGATTTCAGAAGGTTTCTGTTTCAAGTTCAAGACCCAATTAAGTTTCAGTAAAGTTTCAACAAATTCTAAGTTTCAAAATACCATGTTTTAGCAAGTTTCAACTAGTTTCAAGTTTGAAAATGCCACATTTCAACAGATGCTTCAAGTTTTAAATCAAAATTAATGCAAGTTTCACAAAAAAAGTTTCAAAAATTAGAGAGTTTCACATAATTTCAAACCAAGTTTTGTTCGTGTTTTTTAAAAAAATCAAGAAGTTTCACAAGTGCGAACCCAAAATTAGGCCACACATAGGTCCAACATCGATAGCCCGCCGTGCCCACGATAGTGAGACACTGCTCTCCTCACGTCGGTGCACGCCGAGGAAGGGATAGAGTAGCCGAGTAGCACAGCAATAAGGAATTGGGCAACAGTGCAAAACAGAGTCCGGCTATTATGAAAGCTTAACTCTATTTTGCATTCTGTCTTACCAAATCTGAGGGGAGAGGACTCCTTTATATAGAGTCAGCGCCAGAGCCCTCCCCCCTAGACTAGCAATATGGTACAAAACTCCATCATGCATGAGTGGATCTTTGGATTTTGGTTTAGAATTTTTTTAAAAAATAATATTATTTTTAAAGATATTTACAAAAATAAATAGCCGTTTAAAAAAATTACAAAAATGTGCCTCTGTCTTGATTGAATCGCGGCGAGAACCTATCGCCGATTCAAGCGGCGGCAGGAACTGTCGCCACTCATGGCGGGCGACTTCTGTCGCTGATTGAGCTGGCGACGAGAGACGAACTATAAAATCCCCAAAACATCAATCCAGAATTCATTTTAATTCCAGAAAAAAAACAAGAGAGGTTGGAGAGGGAGAGAAGAAATTGCGGCGAAGCCCTGTCGGTTCGTGGCGGTGGAGAGAGATTGATAGACCATCGGTTTGATCGATTATCTTGTGTTGCGGTAAATTTTTACAAACGTGTATGTTCGTCCAAACTTTGTAGGTTAGCAAGCGACAATAGCGACATAGAATTGAGTAGGTCGGATACATGTAGTCGAACTCGTAGTACATATTTTGAGTTGATTAGCGGCGTAGAATTGCGACTATAGCGACATAGAATTGAGTAGGTTACATAAATTTAGTCGAACATGTGCGAGTACATATTTTGAGTTGTGTAGCGACATAGAAATGCGACAATAGCGATATAGAATCGAGTAGGTTACATAAATGTAGCCGAACTGTAGTACATATTTTGAGTTGGACATAGAATTGCGACAATAGCGACATAGAATTGAGTATGGCGCTGGTTGACCATTGTAGTAACATAATTGATGCACGATACATTTTGATTTGTGAGAAAAACACGAGTAGCTGTTTAGGTCTAAAAATAATGAGAATATTTGTGTGCGGTTATTAGTTGTGTTAGCGTGCGTCAATATCTGTTAGTCTGTTGTTATTAGTTGTATTAGTGCGCGGTCAATTTCGTAGTTGCTACATAGGCTATGTAAAGATGCATGGAAAAAATGAACTTTCTATCTTGCTGCATTTTCGGTATGGCCGACGCGAGTGAGTACGAGTTGCTTGACCTGATGATTGACCAGCGTCACCGTAGCGCCTCGATGCGCTCCCTCCGAGGGCGCGGCGCCGATAGAGCTAGGGCGTTTGACTCGCACCCCATCGGGGCATGGAGGCTGCACCGAGGCCGGATTCCGAGGTGCGTGAAGTTGTGTCCTTCATGCACTCAATGGCGGTCCGATTATTTTGCGTTGACTCTATTTGTGCTTAATCATTTGGGCGCAGTTGAGAGCGGCGAGCCTCCTTCCACTCGCGAGGATGGTGGAGGCGACGGTGGAGGACGATCGAGACCAGCGTCTTTGTCGTGCGTCTAGGCGCTTTCCGCACGGCCGCCCTACCGACGGCGCTGGTTGACGGCCGAGGCCGAGACCCCACACGTTCCATCTCCCGTGCGGGAGATGACGCCGACGCCGCGAGATGTGAGCTACCTCACCGGGTTGCCTGCGCAGCGCTCCGATGGTGGCGCCGACGCGTCCCGCCACGTGGCGCCACGGACCTCTTAGCGAGTTCCGCGATATCCTGCCGCCAGCAATACAGACGTCGAGTTCAAGCGGCCGCACGCCCACGCCGAAGTGGATCCGCCGATTCTACGTAAGTGTTTTCCTAACTATTTTTCTCTTGTAACAATTCGTTTGTGAACCTGCGGCGTTTACGTGTCTTCTTGCGGCCGGCGTATGGCGCGGGCGCGGCGCGTCATCATTACGAGGCACGCCGAGGCCTACTGCTGCGGTTGTTCGGGTGGGTGATGTTCACGAGCTCCCACGGCGGCAGGCGTGGACAAGCACTACATCCGATGCGCGGAGGTGGCGGAGTCACCGATCGGCGGATCCCGCGATGCGCGCGGGGTCGGCCGTGCTATGCGCGCGACGTCGCGCGCCTTGACCGGCAGCGTGCGGCGTTGGCGTGGGCGCCATCCTCTCGGGATGCCCGCTCCTCTGCGGTGTGGTCGTTGGAGCGTTTCAGATCGGACGACCACATGTGGACTTGAGCGTCGACGGGGCGGCTTATGCGTCCGCGGGACGACTGACCGGCCGACCATGGGCACTTTGTGGTGCGCCGGCGGGTTAGTTTCGTAATCATTTGTTATTTTCATTTTGCAGTCGTTATTCTCGTGTGCTAAGTTTGCAGTGTTGTATTGCACAGGTCACCTTCACGCCGATCACCTCGCAGGGCTCCTACCCGGAGTACGTTGCGATGTTCGATCAGCTGACCGACGACCGCGTCATCTGGACCCCGTACAGTGACGACCGGGTGATGGCGCGCGCCCCAACGATGCAGCCGGTGCGCGTGCGCGAGACTACGTGTACTGGTACACGCGGAGTGCCTTGGTGCACGACATCTTCGTGGAGGAGTACCAGATACAGCGGGTCATGCGCCAGTTCGGTCTGCGACAGGAGGTCCCAGCCCCTTGGGGGGGAGGCGGGTGCCGGGGCACGTACACGCGTAAGTTCACTATGTGTTACAATATGTGTTACAATATGTGTTACATCGCAACCAAATATTTTTCTTGCCGTCCACAGGTACACTAGGAAGGGAGTTCGTGGCACGATGTCCTGGTCGGACAGGATGGCCCCTTGGGTGGCCGATTGGAGTGCCGCGCACGAGACCCTCGTCGAGGTTACGGACGAGGCCTACGACCCCGAGACGTACGAGCACTACATGGAGTGGTACTCAGCTCGGACGAGGCTACGTTGCGTCCGGGTCGTGGTCGACCCTGCTCGACATGTGGCCGCGACGTCCGACACGTACCCCACCCAGCCGGACTCCGCTTTCCACCGCAGCGTACGTACTCAATATTACATATTTCATATTTAATTTGACATACTTACGTGTACAACTTCATGATTACCTGTGCAGGTGGATCTTCACCGGGAGGTCGTCGAGATGGTAGACTCCGCGCAGCACATGGCAATGTCGGGGGAGATCAGAGGGCTCCTGCACAGGATCAGGGAGGCAGCAGTACGCGGAGTGCGGACCGCGACTGGTCGCACGCCGACCGACCCGGTGGACCGAGCAGTCCGAGGACGAGGGGTCAGCCGAGGTGGTAGGACACAGCCTCCTGATCCGCACGTGGCGGGCACGTCGGCGTGGCAGGGCGGGGGGAGCACCTCCGGACATGCGGGAGGTGAGTTCGACACGGTGACGTCGCTTCTTCATTTCATTTCGAACCTCATAAGTTTGTAACGACGATCTTCTGTTACAGGTCCTCAGCTCCACCCGTACGCGGGCCAGGACTATGCCGCGTCGTCCGAGCACATCTTTGGGCCAACAGGTAAGTTCCGTTTGCTTGCGTAACGTACTTTTAGTCATGACTATGTTCGTAACCTCATTCTTCGCAGGAACGGATTGGGAGGACGATACATTCTCCGCCGGTGATGCAGACCTATCGGCACCCATCGATGACTTCTTCAGGGATCCGCGTGACATGCAGTTCTCTTTGGAGGCCGCGGTATGCGACGGCGCCGAGTATGACCAGCGGCGCAGATCACCGACGCGACCCGCGACGACGCAGATCGGCCGACGCAGATCACCGGCGAGAGCAGCCCTCGCTACACCACCGCGGACTTCGCGCGGGTCGGTACTCGACGGCGACCCCACAGCGTACTCGCGGCGGCGGCAGAGGCCCGGGGCGACATGCGGTGCGATCTAAGCGGGGCGCCATTAGATTTTCCTTTATATATATTTTTCTTCATTATGCCAATCTGTAGTTATGAAATCTTTTGAATATCGCAATATGGCTTTCTTTGGCGATCCAACTGCTCGCAACGACGTGATAAAGCGAGCTAGGTTTTTGGGCGATGCGACAACACGCGCGCGACAGAGTCCTTAAAGGTCGCTCCGTCTTGTAGCATCCCCCTTAAAAGTTAGCCAGAGTAGGCACCTTTTCAGGACGATGTGACCACACCGGCTAGTTTTTCAGGACGATGGCACCAGAGTAGACCGCTTTTCAGAACGATGTGACCAGGCGGACCACCTTTTGGGGACGATGTGACCACACGGGCTTGCTTTTGGGGCGATGTGACTACGGGCTAGCTTTTCAGGCGATGTGACGAGACAGGCGGGCTTGCTTGCGGGGCGATGTGACTACGGACTACCTTTTGGGACGATGTGACCAGGCGGGCGGCTTTGTGGGCGACTTACCAAGGCGAAGCCCGCAACGGCTCCATCCACTCCAGCTATAAATACAGCGTAACTCGTCCAACTAGTCCACAACAGCACCACCAAGTAGAAAACATGGACAAGGAGAAGGAATGGGAGAAAATCCGCAAGCTTTTGAAGGACTGGGTGTCTCCCCATGAAACCACCGCTCGCTATCATGCCGCTAGTCAGGAGCCTTTCACCCACCAAACCTTTCCGGAACTGGTGGATCTTAGGAAGCTGCCTCGTAGCACGCCCAACGATTCTGGGACCAGCCGCGACCCCCCTCCTATGCCTGCGGAACGCCCTCCGGAAGGACCCCCGATAGGGGTGGCACCCCCTATGCTGGTGTAGGGACGCTTGCAAGTGTGTGAAATCAACCGATGAGTGGACCATTGGGCAGCGCTATTGGTGCTGCCCAAACTACGCCGTTGACTGCAACAACAGGCATCCGGTAATGAAACCCTATTTCATGGTACAATACTTTTTTCATTCCGGAATACGGGGTAACGAACTCTCTTTACCCACCGCAGTCTCCGCCACCACTATGCGACTTCCGCAGTGGATCGACGACAAGATCCACCCCTACGACATGTGGTCGTTCTTTGAGACGGAAGAGTCGGGGCGAGAGCACATCGAGACCGTGGCGCCGCCAAAGAGTTGAAAGCTGAGCAGGCCGAGCAAGGTAGGCGGGACAGGCAGCGCGAGGAGCAAGAGCGTGAGCATGCGAGGCGATGGGAGGCCGAGAGGGAGCGAAAGAGGGCCATCGCGGCGAGAGCCAAGGCGCAAGGCGAGGAGTACAACGCCGAGCTGGCCCGTAAGGGTAAATGGCCACGTTCGACTCAGTAGTTCTACCATATTCCTCCACATGTCCCATGTATTTCGTTTTCCCTAAAGGCATGCGTGTACCGTGCTCGGTTCGTTGTCCTGCGTGCCATGTAATCCCCTTGTCGGATGAAATGTCGTGTGGTTATCGTTGAGTCATTCCCGAACGCATTTTAGTATCGCCTGCCTTGGTACGTACGAATCATTAATCCCTCAATCGTCCTCCAAAAAATCTTCCAACATTGCACAACAACAAATAGCGGTCGCGACAAGACGTATCGCGATTCAATCTGGCGGCGGAAGGTATCGCCATTCAATCGGCGACAGAAGGTATCGCGATTAAATCGGCGGCGGGCGACGACTCTACAAAATCCTCTTGCAACCGTCGAAATTCCACACAGGACTCAGTCTTACTCAACCAAAAACAGAAGGACACAGCAGAGAGGAGGACGAGAAAAGCTAGCGAAGCGCTGTTCGTCCTGTTGCCCACCCCTCGGGTAATTTTCTTAACAGAACGGATTACATGATTCTTGATGTGCTGTTACGTAGTGAAGTCTGTTTTACATAGTTTTTTGGTGGGATATTTAGTTGCACATATGTAGTTCATGGTGTAAATGTTCTTCACACTGCAGTACGTCAAATATGTCCGACGTCGTCAATTTCAAAATTTACTACGACCGAGGGACTATTATGGAGGGTCCCGAGGGAATTGATTTGAGTTATTTCCAGTCCGCGGACGTGCCCCTACCAAGACCTGAGCAACGTACATTCGGCGCTGTGATGCGGTGGTTGTTCCACACGTTCCAAGTGGACCGTGATGTCTACGATCTGACATTGAGTTGCCTCGCCCCCCGGGCAGGACAGCCCACGTATTGGGAGTTAGTGCAACTAAAGGGAACAAATTCATGGCGGTCGTATGTACGCATGGCGAGGAGAGGGTGTGGAAATTGGTCATACGGTCCAGCGTTTGCAAAATCCACTCCTGCATCTGCGTCGAACAAGTAGGAGTTCTTGACACCGAGGAAGAAATAGGTGACTCAGCCGTAGCGCACACACCGCGCGAAGGGCAAGAGGTTGCTGATGTCGCCGAGTTACCTCGTTCAGTGAGACAGGCTAGTGGGCTTGCTGACGAGGGAGAGGAGCTGGAAGACCTGGTGGAAATGATGGAGCTCGAAGACCAAGACTACATGGCATTGTCCGAAGATGAAGGTTCCGATGGCGGCGATGATGCGGACGGCGAAAGGTTCCATCCGAGTGGAACACATACGGTTCGAGAACCTCGTGGTCAACGAAGGCTCTCATGTACCATGGGAGTACGACGAGGCGAGTCGGACTAGGAGCTACGTACAAATGCAAGGAGGCCGTGCAAGATGCGGTCAAATTACGGGCATTGTCGGTTTGGCGCACATTCACCGTCGTCAAGTCTACCCCAAGATGCTACGACGTGAAGTGCGGCATTGAGGATGCCCTTGGCGCGTGCACGCTTTTCACCCAGTGGGATACCTCTGGAAGTGCTCCATAGTGGTCCCTCACACATGCGTCGTCGCCGAGTCGTATGATCCCACCGAACTTGTCATCGAGCTTCATTGCTAATCTCATATGCGGTGAGATCGTGGACAACCTAGATTTGAGCCACGATCCATCATTCGGGCCATTGAGGCAAGGTTCGATGCACTATCGGCTATGCCAAGGCTTGGAGGGCAAAGCGAAGGCATTGGAATCAAGGTTCAGACGCGTTCGAGGATTCCTACCACAACCTCCTGGGCAACTCCGAGTCATACAAGGCAGAATCCGGCACTCATGTCGACATTCAAGGCGCCACGCATCCGGTGGCCTAATAAGAGGGTACTACAACGAGCATTCCAAGATTGTCGTCCAATCTTGTGTATCGATGGCACATTCTGATGGCGGTACAAGGGCGAATCTTCGACCGCAATAGCGATGGGCGGAAACAATCAAGTTCTTCCGTGGCATTCGCTTTCGTTGGCGAGAACACGGATAGTCGGGCCGTGGTTCTTGAAGAATGTGAGGATTTACATTGTGCGACCGTCCCAACGTATGCCTCATACATGACCAACGCGCGGGCTGCTGCGTGCAATAACACGACTACGAGGAGAGAACGTTCCACTTCCATGGCGGATCTACAGAGCGGTGGTGCATGAGGCACTTGGGTGCAAACTTCTATAGCGGTTCGCAACAAGGACTTGATGAACATGTTCAAACGCTGTGCAACCGAACCAACAGCGTAAGTTCGACACACTCGGAAGATTACGGGCGGCCAGGACAAAAACCCATAGAAGGAGGCATCGACACGGGCGCCCCAGCGCCGACCAGGCCCCCAAGCATTGCCACGGCTACCCACGAGGCGCTCCTAGTGTCACGAGGAAGGCGGGGCACAGTCAAAAGCTTCTCGGTGGATTGAGCACGAGCCTACGGAGAAGTGGTCGCCTTGCATGACGGGGTGGTGCTCGATCACGGTATCATGACAACCAACCTAGCTGAGGTCTACAACTGGGTCATGCGCGGCGCCAGGTGCCTCCCTTTGGTTGGTATTGTGGAGGCAATTCTCCGCGGTACCACAAACTACTTTGTTAACAGATGCAGCAATGCGTCGCTCACTATGACAAATGACAGAGTACTCTACTCCGCCATGATCACCGCATACATGGAGGAGAAGAGCAAGAAGGGTGAGATGCACCGGGCATTCAAGATGGGCACGAGGGAGCTTCGCTTCGAGATAATGTGCAGGGATAAAGGGCGTCGCGGGACTTACCACGAGAGGATCACCCATGAGTGCACGCTACGCCGCGATAGCTGCGTTTGCACTTGTAACAAGCCCCTTCTTCTGCATAGGCCCTGCTCCCATGTCATGGCCGCCTGTTCGACGGTGGCGCAGCATCCCGGTCGATACCTCTCACTATTTCACCAAGGAGGCGGTGATGCAAACATGGAGTGGAGAGATGTATGGTTACGCCGTTGTTGGCCATTTCACCGCCATCCATCACGGGAGCAACTAATGCGGGCGCGGACATTGGTAGGCTCAAGGAAAGGTTGGCGGCGGCAGTGCGACGCGATCGAGAACGATATGGGCGAGGCGGAGCGGACGTCGCGCGAAGAAGTGCTCCATTTGCGGAGTCCGCCACACCTTCAAGACATGCCCCACGCGAAATACTCGAGGACCAAGGAGACATCGGCATTCGGACGTCACCACGGGGACCTCGTCCGGTGCCCGACTAGAGCGATCCACATGGGAGACGTTGGCGTCGCGACCACGACAAAAATATTATTATCAATGTTGTCAATTATCATTTTAGTTAAGTGTTATGACGTTCTTACGCAAGTTCTGTAATATCGAGTCTGAATTCCGATCGAATGGCAATATCACTTATCTTCCTTTTCTGAATCGTTCACACCTCAAACTTCCTCGCTAAATTCTCCAAAATTAACCGTAGTAGAAAAACATACAATGATGATAAAATGTTATTACGAGTCTAACAGATTTCATCGTTTAAAATTTATGAAAATCACAAGCGCCTAAGTGAAATAGGAAAATAAGGGTTGGGGAATGGCAATATCACTTATCTTCCTTTTTGAATCGTTCATACCTCAAACGTCCTCGCTAAATTCTCAGAAAATTAACCGTAGTAGAACAACATACGATGATGATAAAATGTTATTACGAGTCCAACAGATTTACATCGTTTAAAATGTATGAAAATCACAAAGCGCCTAAGTGAAATAGGGAAAATCAAAAAGCGGCTAGGGTTGGGAATGAATCGCGATTCAATCGGCGATAGTTCTGTCGCGGTTCAATCGGCGATTCATTCTCGCCGCCGATTGAATCGGCGATTCATTCTGTCGCCGCCTCAAATGGCGATTCATTCCCAGCTCGCGGCGAGCGGGGGCGAGTTCGATGCCGCCATTGAACGGCGGCAGAATGAATCGCCAGATTCAGCAGCGATAGAGGCACATTTTTGTAATTTTTTTAAACGGCTATTTATTTTTGTAAATATCTTTAAAAATAATATTATTTTTAAAAAAATTCTTTTGGTTTATGGGCTAAACCCAATTTCCAACATATAGTGCTCACTGGTGGCCGCCGTACTTGCTCACAGCTCGTCACTGTGCATGCATGTGTCCTTTGCACCCGCTCGCCAGCACGCTCGCACACAGCCGCGACGACTCCGAGCACGGTCGTCATCAGTTTCTATATGCGTTCGCCCGCTGCTCACCCTTGCCCCCTCTCATGGCCTACTACCACCCTTGTCAGCTTCTGACAAGGCATGCTGCCACCCCGCGCACAAGCGCCTATTGGCAATCGCTTGTCGTTGTGCGCGACCACAGCTGCTCGCGGGATGCTGTAGCTACACACCCATCTGCGGTCCTCGCCACACACCACGATGACCTCTGCCCATCCATCTGCTCCACACAGGGACAGAGAGAGACAGAGGAGATGAGATGCTGTGCGATAAGGATAAGGTAGATAAATAAGTGGATAAGAAAGATTTGATTTGGATAGGAGTAGGGATTTTGTGGAAGCATCCGACAATACACAAAGATCCTGTTGGATGGGATCGGATGGTGAGCAGCTATCGCGTCGTAACGCACGTTGTGTAATTTTTCTGAAAAAACATGAAAAAATGGACCACAGGGCCGTGTTCGTGTGCTGCTTCGGGCGGACGAGGAAGAGGCGCTCGAGGGGGAAGATGGCAAGGCGGCGAACATTAATTCTCCAAGAGCAAAGCCCATCGGCCTATGGCTGTACGTCGCGCGGTCGTCTCACCCGCCGCCGCGCTTTGCCCACCCCGGCCGCCGGCGGATGGCGCTCCGACTACCTCCTCAGCCCCCCTCGTTCAATCCAATTCCCCCTGAAGTCGAATTGGTTTGTGTTGGACCGAAAAGGCTACTAGAGGGGGGTGAATAGGAGCACGATCTCTTTTTCTCCCTAATTGAATTCAATACGAATCTCACTCCAATAGCTATGAAAGCTATGAAGATCAATCAATCATGCACAGCGGAAGACTTGTATTGAATCCAATCAAAACCCCGAAGCAAAATCTTCAAAAACATAAAAACTCAAAACCTAAATGAGTTGGGCGGTCTGACCTCCAACTAGAAATCGGTCTGACCTTTGGAAATCGGTCTGACCTCTCAATACATGGCGGTCAGACCTCCAGGCCAATGAACAGTGAAATCAGCCCGAAAAACCAAAACGCAAATTGATATAACTTTTGATTCGTGCGTCCAAACTTCGTGAAACTTGACACACACCTTCTCAAGGATGTCAGGAACCTATTCCAAGCAACGATCGTGAAGATCCTTGCCAAAGTTCAGACCTTTCTTCAATTGAGTGAAGGTGGGTCAAAAACCGAGTCAAATAGCAAATATGATCTTAAGACTTGCTCGTGAGTGATTGATGATCAAGATGATCCTAGATGGGTTCCCACATGTTGCAGCAAGTTAGATCATAGCAAGAAACCAATCAAAAACTCGCGGATCAAAGAAAGACTCAAAATCACCAAATAGAGAGAATGAAAGCAAATGAACTCATCTTTGATAGAACTTTCTTTGGATTGATTTGATATGGTATTGGTTTACAGTCACTCCATCAATGGAGGACAAAGACTCAATACATGAGCACGAAATCAAATCCAACTCTCTAGAACTCTAACCTCCAACTATCAACTCCCTAAGCACCAAAGCAAAAACTAGGGTTTACAAGTAATGAAAGGGTTGAGGGGGTGCAGCCACCTCCCTCCTCTATTTATAGTGGAGGCCTAGACCTTCTAGAAGAGTTTCCATAATGGGCTCCCGTTAAGGCCCAAAACAAACGGGTCACATACGCACGCATTTTAAAGCGCCGTCTTCATCTCCTCTTGACCTAATCCGCTTCTCCACGCACTGTCTTGCGCGCGGTTAGCAAAGGTCACCAAGACGGTATTTGGTAAGATTACCAAAATACCCCTTCTCGGTCCTTCTCCAAGACCGAGTCCGTTGTCTGCGGCACTCGCTTGTTCGCCACGTGTAGGTTGATCCAACGGCTCTCATCATGTCGGCAAGTCTCTCCCATCCGGCTCCCACCGAAACCACCATGGCACTTGCACCGACCCGCGCCGCTTGTCCAACGATCGCACCGAATCGCCTGCTCGGTCACCTTTGTCCATCTTGCACCATACTTGAGTCCAATGACTTCACCCGCATCGTCGATCGTTACGAACCTCGGCTCTCCAAGCCTAGTCCCGATCGTCCTCGCCGCTTGACCGTCGTTGACCACCAAGCAACTGCACAACAATAGACAAGCAAATCGAAGCGGAACAAGTTCTTCACAACTTGACCCACGTTAGTCAAAACATGTATCATGCAACACATATGCAATGAAACCCATGAGATTGACCTAACAAGCATCCATCGCCGCCACACGGGCCGACGAGTTAAGTGAAAACCGGTCAGACCGCCACCCTTGGCGGTCGATCGCCCTGCCGATCGGCCGCCAGAAGGCCGGTCTGACCGCCACCCAGGGACTTAGCCAAAATTTCAGCACTGAAATCCGCAACCTCTCTGGAAATTTAAAACGAATAGAACTTTTGACTGGAGGCTCCAAAAATTATGAGACCAAGTGCAGTAGAAACTCCTCACTTGCCTACACCCTCTATTTTTGGCCCAACTCAAAAATCCAATGCCACTTATATGACCGGTCGGACCGCTCATCAGACGCCGGTCAGACCGCCACCCAACCGGTCGGACCGCTCATCTGGCCGGTCAGACCGCCAGTCTAATTCACCCAAGGCATGGGCGGTCTGACCGCCACCAAGGCCGGTCAGACCGCTTGAGACCTGACAGAACCTGAACTTTGCCGAAAACTCGTGTTTTCGCAAACCTTCAACGTCATTGCCAATTGTCACATCATCCTAAGATCATGAGCATATCCCCATGATATCCACAATCTCCCCCTTGATGAACACATTGGCAATTTCCAAGAAATGCAAATTTTGAGGTTTGAAAGGTAAAAACTCGTCGTTTTCGCGCAAAGGCACAACTTGGTCCAAATGCAAGAGAAAGCAATGAAAATGACCAAGCTAGCTTCAGAATAGTATAAGCAAGTGAGATACGGCAAAAGAAAGCGAGAAAGCTTCATTTTCCAGAAAGAGTCAAAATCTCACTTAAGGTTCATATGAAAGAACAATTGTTCGATATGACCTTTGATCATCGTGAGGCTCAAGAATTGCAATTTAAGTTCAGAAATGACAATACGATCAAACGAATGCAAATATGAAACTCCCCCTCACTATGATCCTCAGATTTCAGAAAATTTCAAAATCTTCAATTTTATCCCCCTTTTTAACACTTTTATATCTCCTCCCCTTTACACATCTCGAAATATCTTCTCCCCCTTTGACAATGGAGTCATCAAGGAATCACGTCTTTCTCTCGTCCAGAGATAATAAATACAGAATGAGGGAAAAACATAAGAAGGAGCATGCATGAAATGCAATGGAGTGGCTTCATATTTTTGTATTGGTCAAATTTGGATTACAAGAAGCTTTGGAGATTACCCAAAAGAACAAGCTAGCATTTCTAATATTGCACAAACAACATATCAGCCTGAATGCGCTAGCAAAATCATGATAAGACATATATAACAAAGCTAAAGCTAGAAGGCTCAATATAAAACAATGAATTTTAGCATTTTAAGCAAAGCTTCAAATCTAGCAAGTTCATCAACAGAGATCCTAAGATGATACTGGCCATGTCAAAATGTCAATGTGAGATCAAAAAGCTAACAATGACCACATTAAGAGACAAACAGGTCCTGAATTGAATCCTTTTGCTCAATTGGTCTCAAACGCCCATTTTTCAACGGTTTTTCATTTGCAATGAATATTGAAATTGATTAAAGGTATATCTTAGTGAAGAAGATCCTGGACTAGGAGCCATCCACAAACTCTTCCTAAGCTTCTACCAGGGCAACAAATCTTGAGGTTCATGTCAGATTTGACAAGCAGTCCCCATGAGATCGTCTTGATCATCAAACTACCTCCAAGTTCATGTCTATGACATGCAGTCTCGTGAGAGTAGTTTGGCACATTTTAAGCACAAGACAATCTTTAAATTTGATTTTTCATTTTTCACAAGAGCGATTTAGATTCTTAAAAGAACAAGAAGCTCAAGTAATGATCAATACTAGATTCAAGATCTAACACAACAATTTTGACAGGGCCAATGTCACAAAAGGAGCACTAATTGCGCAACTAGCTAAAACATCCACAAATTGCAGTTTTTAGTTCAAGTTGTCTTAAAGTTCGACTCATTCAACAAAAACTTAGCTACACATGTGAAAGCATGATAATTCTAGCAAGTCAAAGAACTAGACATGACATTGAGCAGAATTGAAATACTAAAGCTCAAAAGGGTAATAAGCAAAGCTTCATCAATTTTAAAAGACAAGCATAAAAGCTTATATTACAATGCATCTTTTTGGTTTTTCATATAAATGCAGTATGATACAATGAGATGCACAAAAGACTTAAAAAGCCTAAAAAGATCAAAAAGATCAAAAGAAAATACCACTAGAAGAAGGTATCGTAAAAGATCGAAAAGCTCGGATGAACAAGGAAAGTCGGAAGAACAAGGAAAGTTCGAGCAGAGCCAACTCCCCTCAAACCAACCCGCAGGATAAATTACCCTAACTCACTTCTCAAGGTGGCAAACCTAGTTGGGTCTAAAGGCTTGGTGAGGATATCACTAATCGAGCCTCGGACTCCACGAAATGCGACACAATATCACCCTTCTCGACATGATCTCTAAGAAAGTGATAGCGAATGTCTATGTGCTTGGTCCTAGAGTGTTGCACGGGTTTTTAGCAATGTTTATAGCAGAAGTGTTATCACAGAAAAGAGGAACATTATCAAATGCCAACCCAAAATCCTTAGAGTGGACACCATCCACAAAATCGACTACAAACAACTAGCAAGAGCTACATATTCAACTTTCAAGATGGATTGTGCAATGAAGACTGCTTTCTAGAAGACCAAGAGACAAGAGAAGTGCCTAAAAAGTGACAAGTGCCTGAGGTACTCTTCCTATCTAGCCGACAGCCCGCAAAATCAGAATCAGAAAACCCCGAATGGACAAGGACGAAGAGGAAGAAAACCAAATGCCATATTGGAGGGTAGAGTGTAAATACCTGAAGATGCGCTTAACGGCTTGGCGATGGGAAGTCCTCGGAGACGCCTGAAACCTCGCACAGAGGCAAACCGCGAAGTGGATGTCCGGTCTTGAGGCCGTCAGGTACAGGAGGGAGCCGATCATGCTGCGGTACTCGCGTTGATCCACGGCTTCTCCTTCCTCATCCGGATCGAAACGATCGAAGTCGCCATGGGAGTGGCGATCGGCTGCGATCACCCATCTCGGCGCTTGAGCGGATCCTTGGTGTACTTCGTCGATGGATGAAGATCCCTTCCTTGCATTGCTTGATTTGAAGCCCAGAAGTAATTGAGTTCTCCCATCATACTCATCTCAAATTCCTGAACATGGTCTCGGAAAAACTAGAAACAAGAGCATGAGAAGAACCACCAAAGATAATATCATCTACATAAATCCGAGCAAGCAAGAAGTCATTGCCACGCCTAAGGATGAGCAGGTCTTGTCTACCTTACCCATCTCAAAATCATTCTTAAGCGAAAGGTCTTAAGTCTATCATACCGGGCTCTAGGGGCTTGCTTAAGACCATACAAGGCTTTGGATAGCTTAAAAACATGATGTGGATGTTTGGGGTTCTCAAAGCACAGGGAGTTGTCTAACATACACTTCCTCTTCTATAAAACCATTCAAAAGGCACTCTTAACATCCATCGATATAATCTAAAGCCCTTAGAAGCGACAAATGCAAGCGAGAATGCGAATGGCTTCAATCTAGCAACAGAGCAAATGTCTCATCAAAATCTAACCCCTCAACTTGGCTAAAACCACGAGCTACCAACCTAGCCTTGTTTCTAACCACGAACCGTCCTCATTTTGTTTATTTTTGAACACCCAACGGGTTCCTATCACATTATGACCACTAGGAGGCTCTACTAGGTTCCAGACCTTGTTCCTCTCAAAATTCTCTAACTCTTCATGCATGGCATTAACCCAGCTAGAATCAGATAATGCATGTGATATATCGCGGGGTTCGAAAGAAGCAACAAATGCAGAATGAGTAGAGACTCGGATCGTGATACATGGAGCGAGTGACTCGCTCATGAAGACTACCAATCATCTGATCCGGAGGATGACGCCTCTGAATGTGAAGTGGAGCGCCCGGGGGAGACAATATCTCCTCAACCTCCGCAGTGCTGGCGATGAAGAAGATGCGGCGAGAGCCTCAATTGGAGGTGAAGCGATGCGTGCGAGTTACGGAGCTAGGACAGAGCCTCAAAAGCAGCAGTGGAGGACAAGTATCGATTCGTCATCATCTTCCTCCACAAAAATGCTTTCACACTGTGTATCACACGAACGTCGGATCTAGCTCGGGGCTAGTCTCATCAAAAGTGACATTGCATGTCTCTGGACAATGTTAGTTTCAACATTAAAACCCGAAAACCCTCGAATGTGCGGGATAACCCGAAATAAACCATCAAAAGTCCTTGATTCAAATTTATCTAGGTTTCTGTCTTGAGAATGAAACACTTAGCTCCAAAACTCGAAAATGAGAAGCAGAGGGTTTTCTACCAAATCAAGCTCATATGAAGTTTTGCCCAAGGAAGGTCTTAAAAGACACGGTTTGAAATATGGCAAGTCAGAGCAATAGCTTCGCCCAAAATCTCCTTGGTGTGCTATACTCATCTAGCATCGTCCTAGCCATCTCGACTAAGGTTCTGTTCTTCCTTTCCACAACGCCATTCTCGTTGAGGGCGTGTGGAGAAGAGAATTGATGCTCAATTCGCGCCAAAGGCACAAAAAGAGGCAAGCGAGGCATTCTTGAACTCCGTGCCATTGTCACTGCGGATAGCTCTCAAGGCACCAGAAAGTTCAGAAGCCAAACGAAGAACAAGATCACGATAATGAACAAAAGCTTCATCCTTTGAAGCAAGAAAGAACACCCAAGTGTATCTCGAAAAATCATCAACTATGACAAGAATGTACCACTTGCCACCAATTGACCGAACCTAGCGGGACCAACGATCCATATGAAGCAACTCGTCTGTGTCCGTCGGTCATGACCAAGGTCATCAAGGGTGTGAGGCGGCAACTTGCTTGCCATGCCTACAGGGCGCACATACAACATCCTTGACGGCTTTGAGTTTAGGCAAACCTCTCATGAGATCAAGGTTGCTAACTCGCGTCAGATGATCAAAACCAATGTGCCCCAAACGTCGGTGCCAAAGCCAGAACTCAGAAGAAGGTGTAAATAAACATTTAAGAGAACCAAAGAAGAGATTCGAAAAATCAGCTCCAAAGATCCTAGCAACTCTATAAATCCCAAAAACGAGCTCACCAGCTGAATCAAGCACCCGACAAGCATTTTTCTTAAATATAGTCTCATAGCCATCATCAAGAAGCTGTGAGACAGAGAGTAAGTTAAACCTGAGCTTGTCCACAAGGGCGACGTCTTTTAGGATGAAATTGTCGTTCACCCTGATTGATCCCGTTCCTTCAATCCGCCCTTGGGTATTGTCTCCAAAGGTGATGAGGACATCACCTATCGACCGCGTGAAGGAGGTGAACCATTTTGAGTCTCCGGTCATGTGGCGTGAACAGCCGGAGTCGACGAACCACGTGTCCTTCCTTCCGCGGCGATCCTGAAAATCAAGGCACAAAAGATCGACGTGTCTCAATACTGGGGTTAGTTAAACATGACTTGGGAACCCAGTACTGAGACACACGTCTGCGAGTAGTATGCAAAGTAGAAGTGCTATCCTTGATTCTATTTGAAATTCTGTTATGAGCAATGGTGACTCTAACATAAGAATTATCCTGTCTAGGAGCATGAGAATGATTAGCATGTGAAGCAAATCCTAGATCAGGTTTCTTCCTCTCTAAATTACCATGTCTCACAAAAGCTCTAGGTTGATTAGATGACATTCTAGCAATATTTTTCTTAGCATTTTTCAACCTCACGCCAACACTCAACCAAATGCCCATCCTTCTTGCAATAGGTGCAATGGTACTTGGTACCACTGGGAGAAGCACCTTTTGACTGAATAGATGGTTGGGCAAAACCTGCAGATTTGAAAGTGATCTTTGCAGGTTGGGTATCAAATTCAACTAAGCCATTTTTCAAGATTTGAATACCACTAGATTTGTCCTGGGCAAAGTTGTATCCTAACCCTTGCTTCTTATAAGGAGTTTTTGACTTGTCAAGAATCATGTTTAACTGTTTCTTACCATCAGAGAATCTTTCTAATGTGTCCTTAAGGTAAGCAATTTCTCTTCCAAAGTTAACACATGAATCACAAGTTTTAGCGTTAACCTTCTTCTTATAAAGGGCAACTTCAAGCTTAAGAGCTTCACATGAAGCACAAGTAGCAGAATTAATACTGTCCTTAAGCTTGGCATATTTAACTCTAGCTGCTTCTACAACATCATGTACTTCACGTTCATGTTCTAAGCAGACAGAGCAAGAGCTAGCTTCAACCACACCAGAAACAATCAACTTGCTAGACTCTAAGCATTTTTTGCAAGGAGTAGATTTAACTTCAATTAGCTCAGTCCTAGCATTTTCAAGTTGTTGCAAAGCAATATCATGAGCAGATTGCAGTTTAGCTAGTTCAGAATGTAAAGCATAGCAGGATGAACATTCATCAGATTCAAGACTCTTAGCATTCACAAGTTCTAATGTGAGTTTATCTACTTGTGACTCTAACTCCTCATTCTTAGTCATGATGAATTTTAAGGCTTTATCCTGACCTAGCATTTGCTCATAGACAGTTTCACATCTAGCAAAGAGAACATCATAGGAGGGAGATACCTCATTGTTGTCATCAATATCGTCGAGTCGGCCATGAAGCACATGCCGGTGAAGTCCTTGGCCTTTCCTTCTTGTCTTGAGGAGCTCCTCCTCCTTGTCCTCCTCGCTCCCGAGTCCACATCGCTCAAGGATCGATCCCCAAGAGCGGCAAGAACCCGGTGAGCGACCTTCTGAGCTTGGCATCATCAAACTTGGACTTGCGTCCCCGAGGCTTCTTCCAAGTGGCTTTTCATCCTTGTAGTTGCTCTTACCTTTAAGCTTGGGCAATTTGCCGGATGTGATTAAGCTCTCCACACTCATAACAAGTCACGGGCCGCCTCTCTTTTGTTTCTCATATTGTTGTAGGCCTGTGAACTTCTTAATCAAAAGTGCCATCTCGGGCTCAGAATACTTTCAAGATCCTCTTCTTGAATTGCGATAAAGAAGCAAGAGAAAATCCGAAGAAGACTCAAACGACCCATCGAGGTTCTCTTAAGCGGTCCGCTATCAAAGCCATGTTACCCTTCTTAGAATGGTCACTTCTCGGATCTCATGAGTCCCGAGCTTGCTATAGAGCAGCTCCAAGGTCGATCGTAGAATTTGACATTTTCCGAATGGCGGTAGCCTTTATCTCCCACTCCACGGTGTTGATTGCGGCGGAGATGGATGGCATTTTGGTGGGTAAATTCAATACCAACAGCCTTCATCTGATTTATCACTGTGTTAAAACGACTGAAAATGTCATCGATGCTCTCACCAGGACGCATCTCGAATTTGTTATATTCTCTTTTATAGACCTGCTGACGTACTTGTTTGATTTCGGAAGAACCCTCATGATAGGTTTCGAGGGTCTTCCAAATCTCATGTGCGATCTCGAGATTGCAAATTCTATCATATTCTGTCCTACCAAGCCCACCATACGTAAAAATTCTTTGTCTTACGGTCATTAGCCAAGAGGGCTTCAGAAGCCGGCGTAGCAACCTCAGGCAAGATGAGCGGATCTCGAACAGCTTCCCAAATACCTCGTGGTTCGCTCTCAAGAAAGACACGCATGCGGTTCTTCCAAAAGGCATAGTCGTGCCCATCGAAGATATGCGGTTTGGAGGAGTACTTATCCATCGCCAAGTTCAGTGACCGGTTAAGATCAAGATTGAACTAACCGTGCTCTGATACCACTTGTTGGACCGAAAAGGCGACTAGAGGGGGGGTGAATAGGAGCACTATCTCTTTTTCTCCCTAATTGAATTCAATACGAATCTCACTCCAATAGCTATGAAAGCTATGAAGATCAATCAATCATGCACAGCGGAAGACTTGTATTAAATCCAATCAAAACCCCGAAGCAAAATCTTCAAAAACATAAAAACTCAAAACCTAAATGAGTTGGGCGGTCTGACCTCCAACTAGAAATCGGTCTGACCTTTGGAAATCGGTCTGACCTCTCAATACATGGCGGTCAGACCTCCAGGCCAATGAACAGTGAAATCAGCCCGAAAAACCAAAACGCAAATTGATATAACTTTTGATTCGTGCGTCCAAACTTCGTGAAACTTGACACACACCTTCTCAAGGATGTCAGGAACCTATTCCAAGCAACGATCGTGAAGATCCTTGCCAAAGTTCAGACCTTTCTTCAATTGAGTGAAGGTGGGTCAAAACCGAGTCAAATAGCAAATATGATCTTAAGACTTGCTCGTGAGTGATTGATGATCAAGATGATCCTAGATGGGTTCCCACATGTTGCAGCAAGTTAGATCATAGCAAGAAACCAATCAAAAACTCGCGGATCAAAGAAAGACTCAAAATCACCAAATAGAGAGAATGAAAGCAAATGAACTCATCTTTGATAGAACTTTCTTTGGATTGATTTGATATGGTATTGGTTTACAGTCACTCCATCAATGGAGGACAAAGACTCAATACATGAGTACGAAATCAAATCCAACTCTCTAGAACTCTAACCTCCAACTATCAACCTTCTAGAAGAGTTTCCATAATGGGCTCCCGTTAAGGCCCAAAACAAACGGGTCACATACGCACGCATTTTAAAGCGCCGTCTTCATCTCCTCTTGACCTAATCCGCTTCTCCACGCACTGTCTTGCGCCGCGGGTTAGCAAAAGGTCACCAAGACGGTATTTGGTAAGATTACCAAAATACCCCTTCTCGGTCCTTCTCCAAGACCGAGTCCAGACAGTGCGGCACTCGCTGTTCGCCACGTGTAGGTTGATCCAACGGCTCTCATCATGTCGGCAAGTCTCTCCCATCCGGCTCCCACCGAAACCACCATGACACTTGCACCGACCCGCGCCGCTTGATCCAACCGGGCCGCGACCGAATCGCCTGTTCGGTCACCTTTGTCCATCTTGCACCATACTTGAGTCCAATGACTTCACCCGCATCGCCGATCGTTCAACCTCGCTCTCCAAGCCTAGTCCCGATCGTCCTCGCCGTTGACCGTCGTTGACCACCAAGCAACTTTGCACAACAATAGACAAGCAAATCGAAACCGGAACAAGTTCTTCACAACTTGACCCACGTTAGTCAAAACATGTATCATGCAACACATATGCAATGAAACCCATGAGATTGACCTAACAAGCAACCATCGCCGCCACGGGCGACGAGTTAAGTGAAAACCGGTCGACCGCCACCCTTGGCGGTCGACCGCCCGCGGATCCGATCCGCCGCGTGAAGGCGGTCGACCGCCACCCAGGACTTAGCCAAAATTTCAGCATCAAATCCGCAACCTCTCGGAAAATTAAAACGAATAGAACTTTTGACCGAGACTCCAAAAATTATGAGACCAAGTGCGAGAAACTCCTCACTTCCCTACACCCTCTATTTTGGCCCAACTCAAAATCCAATGCCACTTATATGACCGGTCGGACCGCTCATCGACGCGTCGGTCGATCCGCCACCCAACCGGTCGGACGCTCATCCGGCCGGTCAGACCGCCAGTCTAATTCACCCAAGGCATGGGCGGTCTGACCGCCACCAAGGCCGGTTAGACCGCTTGAGACCTGACAGAACCTGAACTTTGCTGAAAACTCGTGTTTTCGCAAACCTTCAACGTCATTGCCAATTGTCACATCATCCTAAGATCATGAGCATATCCCCATGATATCCACAGTTCGCACCTCAGAGCGTCAAACCCTAGCAGCAATTTAATTGGCATGGCTAACCCTCGCTGCGGCACCGTCGCGGCTTCCTGCGGCGAGCTCCGCGGCCTACCGCCGCGCGTAAGGTGAGTGAGTAATAGTACCCTGTACCCGGTAAGTATTGTAGTAGGCATCCCAATTTTTTACAAATAAAGTACTAAGTTCCATGCTAAAATGGATGAAAATACGGTTATCTTCCCAAAATTGCAATGCTCGATGCTGTGTGGTCACTCTCAATTATCAACCATGTAATTGCAACACAAAATTGGCATTTAGTCTTTTGGTTTGTTCATGTCATTTTGATCATCACACCCAATCTCAGAACCCGTCACTTCAGTGTGCATCAATGGCTAGGTATTCCGTCACCTCTTCAAATCTTCATTTTGTTCCTCCCGGTTTCTTGTGTGCTCCGCCGCGGGCAGCAACCACGACAGGTCCAACAGCATGTCCGTTTGGAATCTTTTGCTACTTTTGCTTTTGGAATCTTTATCCACTTACTAAACTCTACAAGTCTAAAACATAGTTTTTCTCGGTTTGCAAAAAAAAAAAAATTAAAATAAAATAAAATAATCCAGTTTGCACGCGTTTTCTTTCACAAGTCTTTGTTCCATTCTTCTTCTTTTCCCTTCCCTCTCAAACACGTTCATAGTGAGAACAGGCGATTAATTTCTTTGCTGCATTAAGTCTAGTCCCAATAAAGCATTAAGCCAAGTCAAGCATACGTTCAGCTCAATTCCGGTAGACAAATCCTTCAAATAACATATACGCACACAAGATCATCCATGACCCAAACAAAGCACTCGAAGTTCTTGCAGTTGTTGGTTCTTTAGCACACTATGTTTCTGGACGTCATGCCCTCGATCTTGTCTCTACTCTGTATTTTACTCATCTTTTTCTCCTTCAACAATGCAATACTCGCAGAAGCACAAGCAAATAAGTCAGAGATCGACCGGCGAGCACTCCTGTGCTTCAAGTCCGGCATCTCCTCCGACCCCCTAGGCATGCTGCATTCATGGAGCAGCGACTCACTCAACTTCTGCATCTGGCAAGGGGTCACTTGCAGTGCGAAACTTCCATACCGTGTGGTCTCTCTAGACCTCGACTCTGCACATCTCAGTGGGCAAATATCTAGTTGCATAGCCAACCTGACTTCTCTGTCCCGGATAAACCTTACCGATAGTCATCTATCTGGAGCCATCCCTGAGGAGTTGGGCAAGCTTCCAGACCTCCAAACTCTGATGCTTGCAGGCAACAACCTTGAAGGTAACATCCCTGATTCATTAGGCTCTAGCATGTCTCTCAGATTTGTCAATCTTGCAAACAATACTCTCAGTGGTGATATCCCTCACTCATTGGCCAATAGCTACTCACTCAACATGCTAATCCTCTCACGTAATAACATCTCTGGAGAGATCCCTGCTACTTTGTTTGCTAACTCATCTGCACTTACTATGGTTGATCTCCAGATGAATTCTTTGACTGGTCCCATCCCACCTTTTGGTAAGGTTACAGGCCTCAAATTTCTTTGCCTGACAGAGAACTTTCTTTCTGGAAGCATACCTCCTTCAATTGGAAACGTTTCTTCGCTTACTTCTATATTTCTAGGTCAAAATAACTTAGCTGGATTAATTCCAGAAAGTTTGAGTCACATTCCAAAACTTCTTAAACTGGATCTAAGTTTCAACAGCTTGTCTGGACATGTCCCGTTATCCGTTTACAACATGACATCACTCAAATACTTTAGCATAGGTAGCAATGGCCTTGTTGGAAATATTCCATCTTACATTGGTTACTCACTACCAAATCTCCAGTTCCTGATCATGCAAAGCAACAAACTGGAGGGCCTGATCCCTTCTTCACTGGCAAACACGTCAAATCTCATAGTGCTTGATCTTTCCAACAACTCATTACGTGGCCATATTCCATTTCTTGGATCGTCGTCAAACTTGGGCCAACTACTTTTAGGGAGGAATTGGCTAGAAGCACATGATTGGGCATTCCTTACTCCTCTAGCAAATTGCACCCAGCTGATAACATTGTCCTTGGAAGGGAATATTCTGAATGGCAGCCTACCTAGATCAGTTGGTAATCTTTCCACAAACCTACAAGGTTTAATGCTTGGGGCGAACCAAATTTCTGGGAGCATACCTTCTACACTTGGGACATTGTACAACCTATTTATCCTAAACCTATCCAAGAACAAATTATCGGGTCAGATACCTTCCTCGATAGGTAACATTACTCAATTGGGCCAGCTTTATCTTGATGACAATAACTTGAGTGGAAACATACCTAGTAGTTTAGGTCATTGTACGGGACTGCTCAAGCTTAACTTGTCTGTTAACAACCTTGAGGGATACATACCACACGAACTCTTTGTTGGCCCTCGGCTTTCCTTGGGTGTGGACCTGTCACACAACAATCTCACAGGGGAAATACCATCGGAAGTTGGCAGACATGGTGATCTATTATCCATTCACATGGAAGGAAACAAGCTTCACGGACAAATTCCTGAAAGTTTCGGGTTGTTAGCGTCCATCCAGCAGATTAATCTTTCACGAAATGACTTGTCCGGTACCGTGCCTGAATTCTTTGCGAACCTCACTGCGTTGGAGCAACTTGATCTGTCTTACAACAACTTTGAAGGGCTAATTCCATCTGGTGGCTGCTTTCAAAATTCAAGTGCCGTATTTTTGGATGGCAACAAGGGGCTCTGTTCATGGTCCTCGACACTAGCATTTCCAATTTGTGTTGGCACCTCAGAGAATAGAACAAAGAAGCATGTGTCCTTGCTGGTGAGAGTGCTACTAATAGTAATACCACCACTTACTGCATTCTTATTATTGTCATGGTTGCTGGTCACTCTTTGGAAGAAAAGGGTGTTTTCATTTCCACGGTGTGACCTCCTGTGCTTGAATATGTTTCGTTTCCTTGCCATAATGAGCAATGTTATAATGAGCTATTTCCCGAAGAGAAGAGAAGTGCAGACATTTCCGTGCCATAATGAGCCTCTGAAAAGGGTATCGTATGGTGACATCCTTAAAGCTACTAATTGGTTTTCTTTGGTCCATACAATCAGCTCAACCCGTACTGGATCAGTTTATGTTGGTAGGTTTAAGTTTGACAACAGCCTAGTTGCCATCAAAGTGTTCAACTTGAATGAACCTGGTGCATATGGGAGTTACTTTATTGAGTGTGAGGTGCTACGAAACACCCGCCATCGAAATCTAATGCGACCTGTGACCCTATGCTCGACATTGGATACAGAAAACCATGAGTTCAAAGCACTAATCTTCAAGTTCATGGTTAATGGCAGCCTTGAAAGATGGTTGCACCCTGAGCAATACAATGGAACCCCACATAGAGTGCTAAGCTTAGGCCAGAGAATGTGCATAGCAGCAGACGTGGCTTCTGCTCTCGATTATGTCCACAACCAACTGACGCCTCCTTTGGTCCATTGTGATTTGAAACCGAGCAATATCCTTCTGGATGATGACATGACTGCGCGTCTTGGTGACTTTGGGTCAGCAAAGTTTCTATTTCCAGATCTTATCAGTCCACAAAGCTTGGTCGATGTCGGAGGAACAATCGGATACATGGCACCAGGTGAGTTCATGTTTCTCTGTCTGCTTATTTATGGTTTCTGTTGAATTTAACTGTATTTTTTCACTTTTACAGAGTATGGCATGGGCCGCCAAATTTCAACAGGAGGTGATGTGTATAGTTTTGGAGTGCTTCTTCTAGAGATGCTTACGGGAATGCGGCCGACCGACGATATGTTTGTCGATGATCTTAGCCTCCATAAGTTTGTTGACTCCATGTTCCCAGAGAGAGTTGCAGAGATTCTAGATCCCCATATGGCCGATGAGGAGCACCAAGGGTATGCAGCAGTATGGATGCATAGCTATATTATCCCGTTGGTTGCACTTGGCCTGTCATGTTCCATGGAATCTCCAAAGGATAGACCCGGAATGGAAGATGTTTGTGCTAAACTATCTGCTATCAAAGAAGCTTTTCTGGAATCTCTTGACTAATATATGAACTCTGTAAGAGCGTTCTACTTGGATGTGTTTAGTGCTTCGTTATTGTTAAGAATGTAATTTTGTAACTGCGAGATGCATCGAACTAGTACCTTGTAGCCTGTCTATTTGACTAGCTGAAAAAAATGGTTTGCGAAATAGATTTAAGAGCAGAGATGTGATTTGCAGTGAAGACAGTTACAACTCAAATTAATGTTTCAATAGTTGGTTAAATGAATTAAGAAATTTCGATATCCTAATACGTAACCGCAGCACATATTGAGTTTATGTACCAAATTCATATCCTTTCCAGTACAAATCATAGGTGACACAGTTTTATTCATTTCCACTAGTACCTTCAAACCTAGTAATGTGTTAACAGTGACAATCAATGTCAGCAATTCTGATTCATCTGACAAGTCGTAACAATTCAGCGTGGTTGCTTCTTTCCGTTAACCCAGCTCATCAGGTATGCTTCCAGATACTTGTTTGTAAGGTATATTCGCACTAGACGAAGACCACATGGGGTGGACAGAGTCGTACTGCAAGTGACCCGTTTCCGTGACAAAATGCTGTGTTTACAATGCAATGCTGCCTCCTTTCTAGCTTATTTTCGATCATGTTTCTTTATCTTGAAACATATTTCACTGGTCAGTAAAAAAAGACATATTAAACAGATCAGCCTTGAGATTAATTAGCGGCAGAGGATCGAGTGTCTGCAAACCAGTTGCTGACGATCTGATAATGAGTAGATCACCAGGTTGTGAGTTGTGACTTCAGAGAATTGAGATTTTTTTTTTGAATAATCTATTTTTTATTTGGAATCACATAAATAATACTACTTAATTTTGTTTTACAGAAATATTTATTAGTCGCCGTACCGTTAGGCAACTGGCCATAATTGCCCAACGGCAGAGCGCTAAGCGTTAGAGTCGCCCGGTAGTTGAGCGACTTGACTAAGTCGCCTATTGATTGAGCGACTTAGTCAAGTCATCCAACCACTAGGCGATTTGAAGTGGCCAGCTATACTGTTAACAAATCCGATTGGAATATTTGTGTTGGAATAAATGTTACATTTTGTAGGTATTACATTTAGCAAAACCTGTGGTGGGATGTTATTTTTTTTGGAAACAGAAGGGTGGTGACAAGGTTGGTTGATCCGTTTATGAATTTTGTAGAATCTCAATGGTACGAAATTTTCCTAACTCGCAATAACATTTTGTGATCGTCATATGTTGTTGTAGTGTGCTAAATTTCTGAAGAATTTTGTGAGAATGATAGAAGTAGCAATGATTCGTAAGTACGAAGGTAAGTGATATTGCGATGCGCCAAGAAATTCATACACGGTGAACTTTGGAGAAATTGTGCAACGATAACAATACGACAATTGATGCGATAAGAGGTTACATAGCAAGCAGGTTAACAAACCAAGGACGGTACATGCATACCTTTAGGGAATTAGAAATACGTCGGACATATGGGTGAAGAGGGTCGGATTATTGTGTGGACCGGGGCTATTTGCCCTTCCTTGCGAGCTCGGTATTGTACTCCTCGCCGGCCGCCTTGGCTTCGGCAGCCATTTCCTTCTTTTTCTCGCGCTCCCTCTCGCGAGCCTCGCACTCCCTACGCTCGGTGTGCTCGTCATTGCGGCGCTCCTCCTTCCGGATTGTCCATGCCCTTTTGGCATCACACTCCTCCTAGTCGATTTGCCACTGGTCGTGTGGGTGGATGATACGGGGGAGGCCCGATCTTCTCAGTGAGAAACCGTGGATAGTTGATGCGAAGTAGACGATGTCGCTAGCTGAACACTCGCGCCAATGCACGAACCCTCAACTCTTCGGAATACGCCACAATACACCGGTAGTTGTTCGTCGCGAGACCACGAACGCATTTAACGCCAAGTCCCCAATTCCCAATGGAACGACGGCTTGACCTTGGATTGCGTAACAAAACAAATGGATCGCCTAATTCTCTCAAAGTCCTCGCATGAACTCGTGTCGAAAGAACAAGCAATAGCTATGTTTCAATCTTATGCATAAACTGGTCTAATGGATACAAGGGAGGGCAAGGGTATTTAAGGCGCCCTCCACGACTCACGCACGGCCTAGGGCCAGCCACATGCCGAATCAAACTCTAACTCGACTAAGACCTAAAAACACACAAAAGGAAAACCTAACTTAAGTCCGTCACATTGTTTCGGCCATAGCGGCGCGACCGTAAGTCTTCTGAAGCTGGGGCCAAAACCATTGTGTGGGCCTTGAATAAGCTTTCAAACAAGTCCAAGAACATCCCAATCGGACTCGTATGCAAAAGTTATGGTTTTTATTACAGCCCTGTTGGCTGTCCCGAACCGAATCTGAATTGAATTCTGAGTTGATTCCGAGATGAATTTCGGTTGCACTTGTGGAAGATCCGAATTGGGCTTGAATTCTGGGCTTTTCTCCTTGGTTGACCCACGTGAGCTTCTCCTCCATTGCTTTGACTCCGACCTCCCTCTTGGTTCCAAAGGCTTCACAATGTTCAAACTCGAGAATGCACAAAACATTTGCATGAGGTAATACCCAATTCTCATCAATGACAATAGAAGATTCATTAAGAAACAAAAGCACTGTTGATTTAGAAGTTTAGCTCTTGCTCTCGCCGGGGACCAATATGCACTTCTGACTTGAATTATTTGTAGCGCCACGTATGGCGCTCACCTCGATGTGTATGACCACCAATAGGGAAAGATGTATAAGTGTTAGGGATGCCCTCATCAGTGGATCTCTAGATCGATCCATTTGTGGTAGCCACATAGCGGATCCGGGGACTACGGGTAGACAGGAGAGGTTGTTAGTGCGTACTTTGAAAGAGAAAATGTAGGGGAACATACTGTAACTGGTCCTTACCGGCTGCCGATAGCTGCTCATGTCCCAACGACGGTCGGGATAGTCACAGGAGTAGTTCGCACAACCCTAGTAATGCATGCCCAGGCTGAGCCGCTCCTTGGACTTGAAAAACTTGCATTTGTCCCTGCACCAGTAGAGGGGCAGCGTCTCCCCCTCGGGCGGGTGTTGCGACGAAGGCTCGGTTGGAACGTTCTGTTAGGGGTTGCTGCTATGGGGGGCGTCATTGCGGAGAGCTGCCATCCCAGCATGCTCCCCTTGCCAAACCCGGGCCGCAGCAGCCCTTGCTTGTTCGTCCCGCGCCCCAGCAGCCCTTGCTTGTTCGCGGATCTCGTCCCATTGCCTCTTCATCTTGTTCCATTGCTTCGTCTGCATATTGTCCATCCCGGTGTGCTGAACCAAGCTCTGGTGTGGTGTTGGGTTTGGTTTTATAGTGTTCTTTCCCAGTTCTCTTCCACCTCCTTTTATAAGCCACAGGGTTGGCATGGTGCGGTTAATTTCATGTGAGTAGTCCTATCTTTTCGGTCTGAAAAGCTGAGGAGATAGAGTGTTATCATGTCGATCTAAAAAGCTAGCGAGGCAGAGTGTTTTCATGTCCTGTTTTGTAGAGTGTTGTCACATCTTGAAAAGCTAACTCATCGGGTCACGTCGTCCTGAAAAACTGGCTCGTCTGGGCACGTCGTCCTGAAAAGCTGGTGATGAGGACATTCCTAACTTGGATACAAGCGCGCCTACACACACAACTGATCCACAACCAATGTTACAAGGACCAATTACTAACTTAATCACCAGGTGAATTCGTTCATATATTTATATATTACTGAGAATAGACCGCTACCTAATACAAGTGATTTAATTGTGCTTAGGAACATAGGAAAGGATCAGGGAGAGGTATGTGGAGTCATGGACAAACATGGAAGGCATAATGGAGATCACCACATCACTTTGGATTCGAGCCAAGCAAGAGTTCGAGTTGGGCTCGTTCTGGATTCGAGTTCGAACTACTACGATAACACTAAGTTCAAATAGTCGTAACTTCTTCATACGGACTCCGTTGGAGACGTTCTTGGACTTTATTGAAAGCTTATCAAGTCTACTTTCCAATGAATCCAACCTAAGCTTCAAATTCTAGCCGAACAGGCCACAATCAACAAAACAATCAATGTCTATTTTTGAGCCCGAGTCAATAGGGTGCTGCGCCACCTCCTCTTGGGCCCATGGGCCTTGTAACCCTAGGGCGTGCGTCCACTTCCTTGGCCACCACCCCTAGTCATCCTCCCATGTAGGAGCCGCCGCCTTCCTTCGCTAGAACTCGGATTTCGTTGAGTTTAGGTTTAGCCATTGTGCAAACTTCTGTTCTTCAGTTGTGTCGGACGACCACCTGTCAAGATAGCTTTTGGGATCCCATATTTGTTTTTCAATACCATCTATACTACAATCCCTATTTGCAATATCAGATTGCCTATATTTTATTCTTGCTAGTTCTTCGATTGCTCGAAGGAATTGAACCTCGTGTTCAGGTTGATCGCGTTTCCAGCACAGTCAATAATGTCACGGAGTTAGTTTAACGATTGCTAAGACACAAGCGTTGTCGTACGGTTGTAGTAGAATCGTGAGAGTCACCTCCACCAAAATCGATATTTTAGTAATCGTTGAACCAACTCTGTGAAGTTATTAACGACTAGGTCACGAATGATTGAAAAGTAATCTATGAATAAGTAATCATGCAATGTTAGAGGGAATGCGTAGACAACCATGCCATAGTAACCACGAAGTAGAATACGCAAACACATAATACAAGTTATAGAACAATGCTAGAGGGAATGCATAGACCACCATGTAATAGTAACTACGAAGTAGAATACATAAACACATAATACATGTACTCAGAGCACAACGAAGACCCCTACTGGCCACCCGCTACGCCACCCACAACACCTCCTCTGTCGTCGCCACATCCCACACCCGGTATGCGCCTAACAGTACGTCCCCGCTTGGGCTTCCGAAGCGCGGGGTGCCGGGGCCGAGGCCAGGGCCTAGACAGGGAAAGACGCTCAGGAGCCTTGTTGATCCGTGCTCCCAATGCCTCAAGGGGTCGACTCCACCTGTGCCTACGTGACCATTGGGGGCCCGCTAAGCTGCAACCCGGAAAGAACCTTGATGGGTGCGGGCTCAGCTGCTCCCCTGACCTCCCCAGGGTAATCCGCAAAGAAGTCGTCCACGTCCTCATGCGGGGAGAGCTCAACTCCTGGCTGGAGCAGGAAACTTGTAGGACAAATAATGTTAATCTCTACAATATATCGACGATCACAAACCTGAAGAGAGGAAACATACCTTGGTCGTGGGCCATGTGTGAGAAAGGGTCAAACCCGCCGTACTGTCCATACGGGTCGGGGAAGAAAGGATATTGCCCTGGCGCTCTCGGGTAGGCGTCCTGGAATGACGACGGTGGCGGTGGCGTTGGCGTTGCGTACCCACGTGCCCACCCTAACCCTCCAGCCTGCTAAGGCGTAGGTGTAGGTGGGGCACGCGGACGTGCCCCTCCTGAGCCTCCTGACTGGGTTGTAGGATGTGGCGGCCTCGGCGTATGTGCCGACGTGGCCACCTCCTAGATCATCTTGCACGACGTCAAGGTCACGGCAAGCCTCACCGAACTGTAGGCCCAACGGATGAACTGTAGTAGCTCGTGGCACGTCACCTCTGCACTAATTGCGAACTTTTCCAGGATCGACCAGGAGTCCCTGGCAATCCAGGCGTTCATGTCCGTCTGAAAGGAGTAAATGAAAGTGTCAAACCTATAATTTAGATAACCGTACTCAAACATTTTAAAACACGATAGTACGTACCGCGAGGTGCAAGTTTTGTGCGAAGTGTATAGGGTACGTGTCGGTCAGTGCTGGTACGTGAGCGGGGGGGAGGATCGACGACATGCACTAGCCTGGTGCGTGTCTGCGAGGCATACCAACGAAGGTACTCGTCGTACACGCTGGTGTCATACGGGGCGTCCTCCTGCACGCAGTCCTCGTGGGCATTCGCCCACTGCGCCACCCACAGCTTCATCTTCGCCGGTCACTGCGTCCTGGTGCCACCCCTCCTACTATGCCTGCAAAACGTACCACTGCAATTAGAAATTGTCGTAACAGAACTGACAAAAACATATACCAACATGTGATGTGTGTAACTCACACGTGGTCCGAGTCAAGCACCCTCGTCCCGACGGGAATTGGAACAAACTAGCGAAGGCCAAACTAGCGCATCACCCTGTGCACCACGTAGTCCTCGATGAAGACGTCAAAGACGAGCTTCTTCTACGTCCGCTAGTACGTCCGGTCGCACCAGCACAGTGAGGATAGCCCCCCGGGAGCACGATGCTCCGTCTCCCGATCAGAGTACGGCTCCTAGCGCACGTCGTCAGCAGTGAGGCGGTCCAACTGCTCCACGAAGTGCTCGTACACACGTGTGACCTGCACGTGTGCATACTGTACCTGCAAGCTAAAACAGTTGTTATAAAGGATGACCAAAATACGTATGAAGGAAAGATATAGGGAAGTACGTACCCATCTACGGAACCATACGGTCAGCCGGTCCACCGCGTCCCCATGGTGCATGTTCTCGCTGTACGGACTGGAGTCTACCAGCATGGGTCGTCCGAGAAAGAAGTGCTCAAACGACCACAGCTGCAGCAGGAGGGCACAGCCTATGAGGATAGATGCCAGCCTCGTCCTATAGCACGCATCGCACATGCCGTGGTACGTTGCGGCAAGTAGGGCTGATCCCCAGCTAATTTTCAGCTCCTCGCCGTTGGCGATGGCCCTCGCGTACCCCACGAGGCGGGCGTCAACGGAGTCACCATGGCTGCTGGTAAACAGTACCCAGCTGAAGAGCCACAGCAGGTACGCCTCAAGGTACCGCGACACCTGGTTGGTGGTGGGCTGCAGGACCATCCGCTCTACCTACACACAAACGAATAATTAATAAGCCCGTCATATGGCTAGGATAGTGCATCGCTAAACATGCAAAATAGGTAGTATACGTACCCGAAACTGTGAAAGCTGTTGAATATGGGATATATTGTGATCCGAATTTCTAATATGGAAGTATCCGGATTAGTTACCATATTAGCGGATTAGTTTCTTACTTGGACTCTAAGTCCTTTTGTCCTTTTATATACCTCTTGTAAGCCGCACGGGGAGAGTTGACGCCTGACGCTCATTGTAATCCCCGGCGTTTTGTAATCGCTCCACATATAGTGATCATCGCCGGTTGGCGCCCGTGGTTTTTTCCCGCAAGGGTTTTTCACGTAAAATTCATGTCTCTTGTCTCCCTTGATCTGTGCATTATTTCTAACAAGTGGTATCAGAGCACAGAAGATTAGGGTTTGAGGAGAGACACAAGAAAAAAAAAACAGATCCGTTCCGTGCGCCGCTGTCTCACAGGGAGCTGTCGTCCATCCCTCATCGCCTCGGTCAAGTAGCGAAGCCTGAAGCCGTCGCCCCGCGTCGCCATCAGCCAACGCATCTTCGCGTGCATCATCCACAGGCCTTCGTCCAGCGCGCGGAGAGAAGCTTCGGCGCTAGCATCGTCCACCCATCCACGAGTCTGTGCGTCGCCACGAGTTCACCAGCGCGTGCGTGCGTACAAAGACAGCATTCCAAAACCGAAAGCAATTAGCACCAGCACAGGTTCCAAGAAAAAAAATTCTTTCTTTAATCTATCACCAATTTTGCTTCACATCATTGAACACAGCAAGGTTCTGTTGATTCACCAAGCATTCACGTGAAGTGCTCCTGCCGAAAAGCAAAAGTGGCACGAAGCCCGAGACTTGGAGAAAATTGCTGCGGTTTGGTGATTTTGGAAATCTTTGCTTCGTCCATCCGAGAAGCTACCAGGAGATTCGAAGCTTTGTTCCGTGTACACAGAAGGTGTACCAAATAGGTCGTGATTTTTTTGCTAGGTTTACACATATCATTACCAGCAATTTTCAGGTTTTATTCCTCATGGCGACTTTGAAGTATGATCTTCCACTCCTGGATCGTGACACAAGATTTTCGCTGTGGCAAGTCAAGATGAGAGCTGTGTTGGCACAAATGGATTTGGATGATGCATTGGAAGGTTTTGCAAAAGAACCTACCGCATGGACCGCAGATGACAAGCGTAAAGACCGTAAGGCTTTATCTCAGATTCACCTTCATCTATCAAATAATATTTTGCAGGATGTTTTGAAGGAGAAGACAGCTGCTGCATTATGGCTGAAACTAGAAAAATTTGCATGACAACGGATCTCACCAGCAAGATGCATCTCAAGCAGAAGTTGTACTCTCACAAATTGCAAGAAGGAGAATCGGTGCTTGATCATCTTTCGGCGTTTAAGGAGATCGTTGCCGACCTAGAGTCGATGGAGGTAAAATATGAGGATGAGGATTTGGGTCTTATTCTTTTGTGTTCCCTGCCTAGTTCATTTTCAAATTTCAGAGATACCATATTATATAGTAGAGATACTCTCACTCTTAATGAAGTTTATGAAGCTTTGCATGCTAAGGAAAAGATGAAACAGATGATACCTTCTGAAAATTCAAGCTCGAAAGGAGAAGGCTTGTTTGTTCGTGGCAGGCAAAAGGAGAAGAACTCATATAATGGACCTCGAGACAAAATTTCGAATGGCTACAAGAACCGGTCGAAATCTAGAGGCAAGTACAAGTCGTGCAAATATTGTAAGAAAAGTGGGCACAACATCTCTGAATGCTGGAAGCTCCAAAATAAAGAAAAGAGAACCGGCCATTATAAGCCAAAAGGTAAACCAGATGATGAAGGTAAAGCCTCTCTTGTTGCTGATGATAGTCCTAATGGAGAAAATCTTGTTGCCTTTGCTGGATGTGCTAAGACCAATGATGAATGGATTCTTGATTCTGCCTGTACCTTTCATATGTGTCATAATAAGGATTGGTTTGCCACCTATGAACCTGTTGAAGGTGGTACTGTGTTGATGGGTGATAACTCATCTTGTAAGGTTACAGAAATTAGTTCAATTCAAATCAAGATGTTTGATGGTATTGTCAGAACTTTGACAGATGTGAGGCACATTCCAGATTTGAAAAGGAACCTCATCTCTTTGAGTACTCTTGATGGTAAAGGGTACAAGTATTCTGGTGAAGGTGGAGTTTTAAAGGTATCAAAAGGCTCTCTTATTGTGATGAAAGTGATATTAAAGCGCCAATTTGTACCATCTCGCGAGGTACTACAATATCGTAATGTTGCTGTAATTTCAAGTTCATTATCTGATTCCGATGCTACTAATCTTTGGCATATGCGTCTTGGGCATATGAGTGAACTTGGTTTGGCAGAATTGACTAAGAGAGGACTTATTGATGGACATAGCATCGGCAAGCTGAAATTTTGTGAGCATTGCGTGTTTGGCAAACACAAAAGGGTGAAATTTAATACCTCAGTTCATACTACAAAAGGTATTTTAGATTATGTGCATTCTGATTTATGGGGGCCATCTCGTAAGACATCTCTAGGAGGTGCTCGTTATATGTTAACAATTATTGATAATTACTCTAGAAGAGTGTGGCCTTATTTCTTAAAGCATAAGTCAGAAGCATTTTCAACATTTAAAGAGTGGAAGACTATGATTGAAAGACAAACTGAAAAGAAGGTAAAGAAACTTTGCACTGATAATGGGATGGAATTCTGTTATGATGAATTTGAATCATATTGCAAGGCTGAAGGCATTGTTAGGCATTACACCGTTCCTGGTACTCCTCAACAAAACGGTGTAGCTGAGCGTATGAACAGAACCATCATTTCCAAGGCCCGTTGCATGTTGTCTAATGCAGGTTTGCATAGGTGTTTTTGGGCTGAAGCCGCTTCACTGCTTGCTATCTCATTAATCGGTCACCCAATATTGCAATTGAAAAGAAGACTCCAATTGAGGTATGGTCTGGTTCCCCAGCAAATTACTCAGAATTGAGAGTTTTTGGTTGTACTGCTTATGCTCATGTTGATAATGGAAAATTGGAGCCTAGAGCTATTAAGTGCATCTTTCTTGGTTATAAATCTGGTGTTAAAGGATATAAGTTGTGGAATCCTGAAACAAGGAAGGTTGTGATTAGCAGAAATGTTGTCTTTAATGAATCTGCTATGCTTCCTGATAAACTGCCTACTAACGTTCCTGTTGAGAGTAAGCAGAATTCGAGTGTTCAGGTGGAGCACTCTGTTGGTTCAGGTAGCACATCAGATAAGGAAAATACCGTTGTTCATGATGCACCTATTGTTGAGAATACTCCCATTGTTGAGCAGTCACCACAACGGTCTATTGCAGTTGATAGGCCTAGGAGGGAGATTAATCCACCCAGGAGGTTGATTGAACAAGCTAACATTGTTGCTTATGCTTTGAGTGTAGCAGAAAAAATTGAAGGTAATACGTAACCTTTTGTGGAAGAAGGCACCCTTGGAATTAGTGAAATTGCCAAGATCATTGTAGACCAGAACCCACAAGGTATAAAGCAAGATTGGTTGCTAGACCTTTGATTTTAATGATGTCTTTTCCTGTTGTGAAGGCATCCTAATTTTGAGCTCATACCTTTGATTTTATTTGATCATCTTGAACCCAACATGAACAATAGCCAAAACTATTTTATTTGGGTTCAAATCACTTTGTGTTAAATTATTATTTATAATCTCGCATTCTTGTCCCACACACTTTAATTATTTATTTAAATGCTTTGGGCATAGTTATTATCCAAATTGTTATCACACCTCGGGGCTATTTAAGGCCTTGTATGTCATAATTCGCGTTGTCACCACTAGATTGGTTGAGTTGCCGTAATATTATAGCACCAAAACCGCCGTTCGGGAACCTTGGTTAGATCAGCCCGCGCTGCGTGTCATCCACGTGGCCTTCCGCGTCGGCGATCCTCGTCGGCGCTGTGTGCTGGGTACAATTGCTTAGCCATCGACATGTGGGTCCCACGAGTCTCACATATCATGAAAGTTGCAAATATGAACTATGACCCATTCAAATTTCTAAATTTGTGACTATGGAACTCGATTAAATGCGTTTTGTGGAAGAAGGAGCACCCCAAGATCAAGACCAGTACATAGACCTGTGATCATCTTGAACCAGCCAAATCACTTTGCTATGTGTTGTTATCATACCTTGGCCTTGTGATGGCATGTGTTGCACTAAAACCAATATCATGAAAGTTGCAAATGAACTATGACTAAGTGACTATGGAACTTAAAGGTGTGCTATGTTAGATGGCATGTGTTGCACTAAAACCAAGAGGAAAGTGGTGGAGATGGGAATGATGGTCTTTGTGACTTAGTTAGAACATGACATGGTGGTCTAGCTTACTGCGACACACATGATGGGGCGGGCCTAACTTAGTGGGTGATGGTCTTGTGTGACTTAGTGGTGTGTGTTATACCAATTCTATGAGCTGGTATAGCGGTTTGTAAGCACTTTAGGAATGTCAATGTTTGAGATGAAGTTTACGAACTGTTTTTACGATTGGTGCTTGCTACACTAGTTGTATCTTGTGGGTAACGTGTACAACCTCTGCAGTGTTAAACAATCTATTCGAATAGCGCATCCAGCGTCATAGACATGCTGGGATTTCACACGAGGTAGTTTTCATAAAATCTTTGGGATGGGAGTGTGACATCAATCATATGGCTATGTGAAATAATCATTTAGTTGTGTGTCTTTGTGAAACAAATGTTAAATTATTATTGTCTATTTGTTTTGAATTATGATTTCAATCTATTATTCGTATTCAATTGCAAATGTTGCTTTTATGCAAAAGAACCACGGGAGCCTTTTCCTTTCGAATAAGCTGCATCTATACATTGCATTCGTGGTATGATTTGCGAGTGCAGTTGTGTACTCACGCTTGTTGTAAAACTTGCGCCAAACCTCTGAGAGGAGGAGTCGCGCTTTGCTGAGGAGGAGTTCGCCAAGGTGATCGTTCTGTTAAGGTGCGGATCGATGGTTGCTGGTGAATTGGTGGGATCTCTGCGGAGTTTTCCGTTCCTTTTCGCTTTATTTCCTGTTAGCCTGCGTGGCAATAAGTGTAAACTCACCATAAGGTCAAAACCTTATTTGTTATTCAAACTAATCGTTTACTTTATTTATCGTTTGTGTGGATCGATATTTACCTATACCCCGCGGTGCACTAGCGTGATCGACTAGTGCGATATACGGAAGGGTTCGAATCGAAATTCAGGTCGGCGAGATGGTATCTCCAAGTCGCTCACCATAGCTCAAGACGCAGGCATCACTGTCGAGCAGACAAACAGGTAAGAGCAACTTTAAAGCAGTGGGAGAGAAGAGATTATAGCAAAAGTTGAGGCGAGAGAGACATGAGAAGAGTTAAGCAATCAATTAACTTTGCAAGTTAATTTTTCTTTTAGAAAATAATTTGGACACTCTAAACACGGCTAATCTATCTAAGGTCAAGACCTCTGATCGAGTATGACTCGATACCACCCAGCTGCGCGCAGTGGACTTGCCAAAGACGCTACCGTCCACGGAAGGAGAGAGCAACGCAGCGGTGGTGCACCTCGCACAGCATTTGTGGCCGCCAGAGAGAAGCTTTGGAGAGAACCATCACGGAGCTGGATCATGTCTATGAAGCCTGCGAGAGTGAAGAGAAGGTCGCCACTCTGCAAGAGAGATCCTCTGACCAAGTCCCGAAGAAGAGAAGACCTCAGAGGATTACGAAGAAGATCGGAGGAAGGCCCGGTCGAGCAGCAGGATGATGCGAGAACAAAAGAGCCACTGAGCGGATGCAGGAACGCTGTTCTCTTTGCACGATTCTGGGCATCGAGGATCGATTGCCAAGATCGAAGCTCACTTCAAGTCTCTGGTCGTGGAGCGTCCTTGCGCCTGTTGTGGAGGCTTTCTCGAGTAGTTGTCTTAGTCTCGGTCTTTCAGGCTTAGCCAGTTTCAGTTTAGTGAGTCGTCCTTTAGGCGGTAGTTTTGTGTGCTTAGGTCGTTGTTTCTTTTTGTGTGCGAGTATGAGCTGCAAAGGCCCTTAGGCATTTGTTGCGGCCATACTAAGACCCTAAGTAATAAAGGTATTTCATTTGAGTTTCTTGATCTGTGTTTTGTTGGGTTTAACACCTTTGCTTAGTTCTCAACTTATCTTGTGCTTGCTACCTTATCTAACCCATGGAGCTTGCGGGATGGTTCAAACTCGTTAGATGCTAACTGCTAGTGGTTCCGGTGCATCCAGCCAGCGATGAAGCGTGCAGCAACGAAATCGCAGGCGGTTCGCCACAAGCACCTCAATTGACTTGCGAGAACTTTGGAGCTTTCATGGCGGCCACAGACTCGGTGATGAACACTATGATGACTCATATGCAAGCTATGAACAACGGGCCAACAACAACAATCAACGATATGGAGCCCCAGTACGCTCATGGTCACCATGGACCATCAAACTTGCGTAATTTATGAGGACTCATCCACTAACCTTTCTCCACGTCTCCGGTGGAAGCGGATGATTGGCCCGAGTTATCGAAAGGAAGGCTGGCGATCACCCGGTCTGGCGATCGTGAAAAGGTTCTCCATGCCACTCACGGATGGAAGGCACCGTGCTGAATGGTGGGAGAACTTACCTGCCGCCCATGAGGCGCCACGGGGATATCACACGGGAGGAATTTTACCTGCGACATTCCGCCATGATCGCGTGCCGAAGGCATTATCGATGCAAGAAGGATGAGTTCCGGCTCTCAAGCAAGGAGCTATGTCGGTCGACTACCTCAACAAGTTTTCTCGGCTAGCTCGCTATGCGGCGAAGATGTAGCCACGGACAAGGCTCGCCAGAGTCGCTTTGAAGGACTAAACACTGGTGCAAGTCGCTTTGATTGCCCATACTTTTCCCGATTTTCAAGAGTGGTCAACAAAGCGCTTTGTTCTAGAGGACAAACGCAAGGCTGGAGGATAGCAAACGCCGGATGGCTCAACAAGAAATCGGCAATCACGAAGAGGCAAGAAGCAGTGCAGGCAGTTCAGCGAATTTCCACGGACTTCGTTGAGCACGCACCAGCTTGCGCGCCCGTCCGGCGCCGAGAACTTCCGCAACCCTGCACTCAAACCCCAATTCAGAAGCAACGGCAGAGCGCGCAAAGTGCATTACGCTACGTCCGCCGGCCCAGACATTTTGCCAACCGGTGTCGCAAAGGAACAATCACTCCGATGCGCTTCAACCTTGGAGCTCGCCATCAAGACACCAAAGACTGAGCATCAACCAAGGAGCTTCACAAGTTGCGGTCAAGCGGAGGAGCACCACGATCGTGATCGGAGGCCGTGTCAACCCGTCACTCGGAAGGAGCCTAGGAATCACCGGACGTCGTCTGGTAAGTTTCTCAGTTAACTCGATTACTGCATCTTTTGTTTGATTCTGGGCTTACGCATTCGTTTGTTTCTGGAATGTTTGCAACAAAAATAAATTGGAAGTTATGCAACTTAAGCATACTCAGTAGTCGATGCACCGAGCGAGCTAAGTACTAGAGTGGGATGTTTAGGAGCTAAGTTACTCATAGTTTGGAGTTGAGTTTCTAGCCAACCTAATTGTTCTAGACACCCAAACCCTAGATGTCATTCTTGGCATGGATTGGTTATCCAAGCACAAAGCCGTGCTAGATTGTGGCGAAAAGTCATGCGATGAGGATGCCAAAGGAAACAAGGTAGAGTTTCTAGCCACCTCGATTCGTGATGGACATTTGCTAGTAAAAGCGGTTTGAAGACCCTCCTTAGAAAAAGTGTCAGTCGTGGAGGTGAATACCGGATGTGTTTCGGAGGAGTTACCGGGAATGCATCGTGACATCGAGTTTGTTATCGACCTAGTGCCAGGACAGCACCAATTTCAAAGAGACCTTATCGGATGCCGGTAGATGGGTGGTAGAGATGAAGAAGCGGATAGAAGAACTTCTTGAGAAAGGTTTCGTGAGACCTAGTTCGTTGCCATGAGGGAGCACGGTGTTGTTTGTCAAGAAGAAAGATGGAAGTATGAGGATGTGTATTGATTACCGTTCTCTCAAGAGGTCACCATCAAGAACAAGTACCCACTACCCCTGATAGATGATGCTTGATCGGATGAAAGGAGGCGGATTATTCTCAAAGATCGACTGCGATCAGTTACCACCAGCTAAAGATTTGTCCTAAGGATATCACAGAGACCAGCGTTCTCAGCGCGGTATGGACGATATGAGTTCTTAGTCATGTCCTTTGGTGCGACTAATGCCACAACATACTTCATGAACATGATGAATAAAGTATTCATGGAATATTTGGACAAGTTCGTAGTTGTGTTCATTGATGATATTCGTGTACTCAAGTCGAAGGAGGAACACGCCAGAGCATTTAAGGATAATATTGGGAAAACTCCAGAGCATCATTTGTAAGTTGGTGAAGTGTGATTTTTGGAAGAAGGAAGTGGATTTCCTTGGTCGCGTGATGAGCGGTAGGAAGTAGCGATTGACCGGTAAAGTTGAAGCGATGCTACATTGGGAGCGACCCAAGACCGTGACTCAGTTCGCGATTTTTGGGAATGGCGAGTTATTACCCCGTTTCATCGAAGGATTCTCATCGATTGCTAAGCCTCAGCGCAATTGTTGAAGAAGGAGAAAAAAATTCACTTGGACTCCGACTGTGAGAAAGTTTTCAAGAGTTGAAGAAACATTTAACTTCACTTCAGTCTGATCCTCGCGTATATTCGCAAGGATTTGATATCTATTGTGATGCCGGCGTCAAAGAGGTTAGGATCGTCTGATGCAAGAAGGAAGAGCCGCCGCTTATCGTCAAGACAGCTTGAGACCTCACGAGAGAATTACCCTACTCATGATCTGGAATTAGCGCGTGAGTGCATGCTTTAAAGATTTAGCGTTAGAACATGAAGTCTTGCCTTGGTCAATTAAGGACTTAACTTTGTGCGCCATTGAACTCGAGCCTCACATGCACACCACATGCCCGGTATGGGACGGGCCTAACTTAGTGTTATGGATTCTCGCATTGATGTTCGTGTGGATAGGTTAGGTCGTGACAGGTGGAGGTGTGACTACTTGGTGGTTGCATCGCGGACGATCGCCTTCCCGTCCCAATGGTGTGTGTTATACCAATTCTATGAGTCGGTATAGCGGTTTGTAAGCACACCGGGAATGTCAATGTTTGAGATGAAGTTTCGAATGTTTTGTTACGATTGGTGCTACACTAGTTGTATCTTGTGGGTAAAGTGTACAACCTCTGCAGAGTGTTAAACAATCTATTCGAATAGCGCGTCCGCGATCATGGACATGGTCGGGATTTCACACGAGGGTGTAGTTTTCATAAAATGCCGGGATGGGAGTCAGACCTCAATCATATGGCTATGTGAAATAATCATTTAGTGTGTGTCTTTGTGGAAACAAATGTTAAATTATTATTGTCTATTTGTTTTGAATTATGATTTCAATCTATTATTCGTATTCAATTGCAAATGTTGCTTTATGCAAAAGAACCACAGAGTCTTTTCCTTTCAATAAGCTGCATCTATACATTGCATTCTGTGGTATGATTTATAGCACGGTTGTGTACTCACGCTTGTTGTAAAACTTGCGCCAAACCTACTGAAGAAGAGGAGTCGACGCCGAGGAGGAGTTCACAAGGCCGATCGCTCGTTATTGTCCGATCCCGATCGGTTGCACTGTGGTGAATTGGTGGGATCTACGCCGAGTTTTCCGCCTCCGCCGCTTTATTTCTCGTTAGCCTCCGCGTGGCTTAATAAGTGTAAACTCACCATAAGGTCAAAACCCTTATTTGTTATTCAAACTAATCGCTTACTTTATTTATCGTTTGTGTGGATCGATATTTACCTATATTAACCCCTGTGTACTAAGCGTGATCCTCGACTAGTGTTGATAGGCCTAGGAGGAGATTAATCCACCCGGAGGTTGATTGAACAAGCTAACATTGTTGCTTATGCTTTGAGTGTAGCGAGAAAAATTGAAGGTAATCAGAACCTTCATCATACTCGAGGCTATTAGCTCCACAAATTCTAATAAGTGGATAAGCGCTATGCATGATGAGATGGAGTCACTTGAAAAGAATGTCACTTGGGAATTAGTGAAATTGCCAAAGGAGAAAAAGCCTGTTCATTGTAAGTGGATTTTCAAAAGAAAGGAAGGTATTTCTTCCATTGAACCAGCAAGGTATAAAGCAAGATTGGTTGCTAAAGGCTATAGTCAAATTCCAGGTATTGATTTTAATGATGTCTTTTCCCCTGTTGTGAAGCATAGTTCTATTCGCACTTTACTCAGTATGCATGATTATGAACTTGAGCAATTAGATGTTAAAACTGCATTCTTACATGGGGAGTTGGAAGAAGACATTTATATGGACCAACCTGAAGGTTTTGTTATTCCTGGAAAAGAACACCTTGTTTGTAGATTAAAGAAATCTCTTTATGGTTTGAAGCAGTATCCTAGGCAATGGTACAAGAGATTTGACTCCTTTATGCTCTCTCATAATTTTAAGCGGTCTGATTATGATAGCTGTGTCTATTTAAAGACTGTTAATGGTTCAACCATTTATTTGTTTCTCTATGTTGATGATATGTTGATTGCTGCAAAAGATAAGTCAGAAATAGCAAAACTGAAAACACAATTGAGTAATGAATTTGAGATGAAGGACCTAGGTGCAACAGAGAAAATTCTCGGCATGGAGATTATTAGAGAGAGGAAATCTGGAAAGTTATACCTTAGTCAAAAATGTTATATTGAGAAGGTCCTTCGTCGTTTTAATATGCATGATGCAAAACCATTTGGGAATTCTAGAGATGGACTTGTTGGTTATGTTGATTCTGATTATGCTGGTGATTTGGACAAGAGGAGGTCTCTCACAGGTTATGTTTTCACTATTGGTGGTTGTGCTGTTAGTTGGAAAGCAAGTTTGCAATCTATTGTTGCCTTATCTACCACTGAAGCAGAATATATGGCTATTTCTGAAGCTTGTAAAGAAGCCATTTGGCTGAGAGGTTTGTACAATGAGCTTTGTGGAGATAATTCTTGCACTACTATATTTTGTGATAGTCAGAGTGCTATATGCCTTACAAAAGATTAGATGTTCCATGAGAGAACAAAGCACATTGATGTGAGATATCACTTTATTCGAGGTGTTATTACTCAAGGTGATGTCAAAGTGTGCAAGATAAGTACTCATGATAATCCAGCTGATATGATGACAAAGCCAGTTCCTGTTACTAAGTTTGAGCTTTGCTCAAGCTTAGTTAGTATTACAGTCTAGTCCTAGAGACTAGTTGGCGCACGGTGTTTTTTTTATCTTATTATGGAGATATCTGATGATTGAAGATTCTTCATTATGCTACAAGAGGAAATTCGTCTCAAGGTGGAGATTGTTGAATATGGGATATATTGTGATCCGAATTTCTAATATGGAAGTATCCGGATTAGTTACCATATTAGCGGATTAGTTTCTTACTTGGACTCTAAGTCCTTTTGTCCTTTTATATACCTCTTGTAAGCCGCACGGGGAGAGTTGACGCCTGACGCTCATTGTAATCCCCGGCGTTTTGTAATCGCTCCACATATAGTGATCATCGCCGGTTGGCACCCGTGGTTTTTTCCCGCAAGGGTTTTTCACGTAAAATTCGTGTCTCTTGTCTCCCTTGATCCGCGCATTATTTCTAACAAAAGCCACCGCAGGGGCAGGCCATGTCGCTGTTGGTCCGAGAAGTCGTAGTACGGTGGCACGACCTCCGCTGCAAGAACCCCTCGAAACCTGCTAGCAGGGCGTCGCACCAGTGGACAAGCGCATCCGGCGGGAATGCGGGGCTCCCGCGATAGGCAGCCCGAGCAACATCGTGACATCCTGCAGAGTTGGGGCCATCTCCCCAAATGGGAGGTGGAAGGTGTGCATCTCAGGCCGCCACAAGTCCACCAGGGCTGTCAAGAGCTTGTCGAACGGGAACCGTCGTGACCGCTTCGGACTGGCCTAGACCTCACCGTCGTCCTCGATCGGAGCACTGTCCTCTTCAGTGGCCTCCACCATCCGCGTGAGAGGTAGAAGACCGGCACGGCTTAGCCTGCAAAGCACGAAGAAGTAAATACGTAGCGAGCATATGACACAAAAGAAGTGGCAAAGCATGCGGACAAACCTGTCTACCCAGTGTGGGTGCAGTCTCCAAGCCCGTCGTGGTGTCCGCGTACAAACCACCCCCAAGTCACCGCGTCGTCCCCGCAAATCGGATATGGGACAAGATGGATCGCGCGGTGCTGCGCGTCCACCAGCCGGTCCAGCAGGCCGAAATGCCAGTCCGAACCACTAGGGTCGTGAGCCATACCTACAAATCAATTTTCAGTTAGCAATTACAACAGAATTAGTGGGTTCAATTACTTATAGTGTGGCTCTGAAAATTCTGCAAATTAAGTTGTATTTTGCATAAGTCTACTGATTTTTTGATCATAACCTACCATGCTTTTGAAAGTAACCTACCATGATTTCATATGCAAACCTAATACTATGCTATTTACAACTATTAACAATATGCATGGACCCTGTCAATTATAAAATAAACGAGGTATTACATAGGTTTGTCAATTATAAAATAAATAACAAAGAAATTAAAAGGCATTAATGTTAATTGACCTTTTAAATTATATTCCAATGGCAAATAAATCATATTTGATATGTTCTTAGTGGCACCTAAACACTTTGCTTGAACACAGATCCTGATTAAACGAGATATTACATAGGTTTGTCAGTTATAAAATAAATAAGAAAGAAATTAAAAGTATTAATGTTAATTGAGCATTAAAATTATATTCCAATGAAAAATAAATCATATTTGGTATGTTCTTAGTGGCACCAAAACACTTTGCTTGAACACAGTGGTAATAAATATACAATTTCATGAAACCCAAGTGGTAAACACGCAATTTTTCCCACAAAAGGCTATATTACGTTAACACCTATCCAGGCTGCTATGGATTGCGAAATACTTGAACATCATCGTTACTATGCATATTTATAATGGGTGAAGCTTTCAAGAAAAAAAAAATCAAAATTTCACATGTTTTGAAATCCTATGGGTTTGGAACCATGTATCTTTCATTTTAATCCAAGCAAAACTATAAATAAAATGTTATCAATTCTTTATTGTGCAAATAAATACATGCATTTAACAATCTATAAACTAGCATTTGCGAATGCACGGGTTGTCGACATGTTTATATAACAGAAAAGTAACACGTTATCGTTCATCAAGCCCGGACCAAATTAGCGCAGCACGCGAAATAGTACAACTGAATTAATTGTAACCGACAAATTTTTCCTCCATAGGAACTTCCAAACTAATTGTATTAATCATGCTATCTCCAAACTAAGATTTTTTAAATTAACCTACTATTATTTCATTTGCTAATAATATGTCAATACATATAATGTTGCTCGCTGATCTACAATGGTTTCACAAATACACACATACAAAATAAGGCTAGAGACTTACCGTCGTTGTCGTTGATGCGAAGAAACTCTCTCATCTCTTTCCTTCTCTCCCTCTCCTCTCTTTCTCTTCTTTCTTCTACTTGACCGACCGGAACAAATGGCGTTCTCATGGCCGGCTGCGCGCGCGGAATGTATACACCCCTAGTCGCTCTAACCGTTGGGCGGCTAGGGTTCAGTGGTGAGCGGCAGGTGTCGTAGTCGCTCTACCATACGACGACTTAGAGGCCAAAGGTCGAGTCGCCCCACGGTTTAGCGACTTGGACATCTGTCGTATATCCGTTGGGCGACTAGCCCAAGTCGCTCAACGGTACAACGACTAATGAATATTTCTGTAAAAAAAAATAAGCATTATTATTTATGTAATTCTAAATAAAAAATAGTTTATTAAAAAAAATCTGTACAGGAACAGGATCTACTCAAACGAATCACAATGTAAAAATTTTCACGCGTTCTAGTTGCATCTCCTAAGAGAATTCAAACATCGGAATATACAATTGCCCAACCTAGAATGAAGCTTTTTTTTTCGGGAAAACAATAATTTTATCTATTGAACAAAAGGTAAAATCTTTAAGCAGTAGATGTTAAATACAGTCCAGTGCAATCGACAACCACACTATGCAGCGTTTTGAGAATTGTTTTTTTAAATAATCTATATTTTATTATAAATTACAAGTTTATTCCTGCTTTTTTTTTATTACAGGAATATACTCCAGTCGCCACACCGTTAGGCGACAGGGACTAGTCGCCCAACCGTAGGGCGACTGCAGGAACTCTCCTTGTTGTTTTTTTAAAAAATAATATTATTTTTAAGAATCAATTACAAAATATATGTAGTCGCTAAAAAAAATTACCAAAATATGGAACCTATCGCTAGTTGAGCGTCAATGGAGGTACCAGTCGCAATATCACTTATCTTTCCGTTTACGAATCGTTCATACCTCAAACGTTGTCGATTAATTCTCCAAAAATTAACCATAGTACAATAACATACTACGATGATAAAGTGTTATTGCGAGTGCAACAGATTTGGTACCATTTAAATTTTATGAAAATCAAAAAGTGGCTAAGTGGAACATGAAAAATGAAAAAGCGCCGGATATATGTGAATATCTTTTTAAATTATGTCGTGTATTGTTGTACTAAGGTGAATATTGTAAGAATTTTGTGAGGACGATTGCGGTTTTAATGATTCGTACGTACGAAGGCAACTGATATTACAATAAGAACAGAATGTTTCATCGAACAGGGGGGTTACATGGCACGAAGGACAACGAACCGAGGACGGTACACGCATGCCTTTAGGGAAATAGAAATACATGCGATATGTGGACGAATAGGGTAGAACTACTGATGGCCGAATAGGGTAGAACTACTGAGTGGAACGGGGCCATTTGCCCTTGCTGCCTAGCTCGGCGTTATACTCCTCGCCTTGCGCCTTAGCTCTCGCCGCGATGGCCCTCTTCCGCTCCCTCTCGGCCTCCCGTCGCCTGGCATGCTCACGCTCCTGCTCCTCGCGCTGCCTGTCCAGCCTACGTTGCTCTGCCTGCTCAGCTTTCACCTCTTTGAGGCGCCTTTCACGGGTCTCGATGTCCTCCCTGGCCCAACTCTTCCGTGTCAGCAACCACCACATGTCGTAGGGGTGGATCTTGTCGCCGATCCACTGGCGGAAGTCGCATAGGGGTGGCGGAGACTGCAATAGGTGAAGATAGTTCGTTACGCCGTTACGCAAGGAAAAAGAGCATTGTACCCCGAGATACGGTTTCATTACCGGGTGCCTGTCGTTGTAGTCCGCGGCGTAGTTTGGGCAGCACCAATAGCGCTGGCCAATGGTCCACTCATCGGTTGATTTGACGCACTTACAGCGTCCGGCACGGCATAGGGTGGCGCCACCCCTATCGGTGGCCCTTCCGGGGTTCGCGGGCATTGGTGGGGTTGCGGCTCGACCACGAATCATTGGGCGAACTACGAGCGACTTCCTCACATCCACTAGTTACGGAAAAGTTTAGTGTGTGAAAGGTCACGACTAGCGGCACGATCGCGAAGCGCGGTCTCATGGGAGACACCAGTCCTTCAAAAGTTTGCGGATTTTCTCCATTCCTTCTCCTTGTCCATGTTTTCTACTTGGTGGTGCTTTGGTGTGGAGTTCTTGGATGAGTTGCGCTGTATTTATAGGTACAGCGGAGGGAGTGGTAGCCGGGTTCAAAAAAGTTGGCTCGTTGGGTCACATCGTCCTGAAAAGCTACCTCGTATGGTCATGTCCTAAGTATATAAACTGATTACCTACTACAAAATGTACATTACAAAATCAAAAGACTTACCTCCGCGAAGTCTTCTTCTCCCTTCCCCCTCCCTCTCTCTCTTTTTCTCTCTTCTTTCTTCCTCCTCTCTTTCCCTCTTTCCCTCTTTCCCTTCTCTGTTTCTTCTTCCCGAGCGCAGGGCGACGGGGGGACCGCGCGCGGTTTATAAAGCCCCTCCAGTCGCCCAACCGTTCGGCGACTTGAGGCACCTATCGCCCAACCGTTGGGCGACTGAATTCATTGCCCAACGGTTGGGCGACCGCAATTATGTGGCGCCTAACCGTTGGGCGACTGGGTCCTGTCGCCCAACGGTGTGGCGACTAGTCCCTGTCGCCCAACGGTGTGGCGACATGAGTATATTCCTGTAATAAAAAATAAAGCAAGATTATATTTGTAATTTATAATAAAATATAAATTATTTTTTAAAAAAATTAGCGTTTTGATTGTCTGCCAACTTTAGCTAGTTCACGAGCTATACAATGCTTCTGTTCTCTCCTTATCCTCTGAACCTGCCACTCTTTCCAGATTCTGGAACAAAGATTTTTATTTCTCGCTAATTGAACATCACTCTGTATCTACTACCCTCTTCCAAATTCTTCAACTTGTGAGCAGCAGAAAAGCCTCTTTGATAGCATGGACAAACATCTCGCATTTCAGGTTGATCTTTTGGAGTTTCTATGGAACTCGATAAGCCATATGCCCATATGCAGCCAATGGGATGATATGGTTCTGCAGTCATGAGTCTTCAAAAAAAAAAAATCCTGCTGTTATGCATTGATGCTACTATTTGGGGTTACTCCAGACCATTGCCAAGCATTGTGCAATAAATAAGGAGCACAACAGTCGGTACTGTTACTTCTTCCTTCCGTCCTGGAAAAGTATAAACAAGACTTCGTGGGCATAGACTGTCATACGTATTATTATTCATGGGAAAAATTTGAATATATTTACCGTCAAGCATCTCCTTGAAATGTGTGAGATAATTGCCGTGGAAGAATTTTGATGATGGGGATGGGTGGATCTTAACTAGAAGTTCTTGGCGTGCCCCTTTCTCTTATCCTTGATGCACGCGGTACTATTCAGAGTCAACTAAAGTGTGCATATAGTCATATACCAATATTTGTTTCAAGCCACACTGTAGCATATAGTCATATACCAATATTTAACTTCCTAAACCACACTGAAATCGAGAACGTTTGTTTCAAGCCAACTGTAGCATATAGTCATATACCAATATTTATTTATTGTTAGTTGATGGTGTCACAAGCATTCCCCCCTAACTTCGCAAATCAATAACCGTAAGCGATCTTTAATTTGATGCCATAAATTGTTATAGTTCACTTTCTACTATTTAATTTTTTATTCAGATTACTCAAAATTTTCATTATTCGGTGAATTTCTGTGCTACAAGTACTAGATAGTGATATAACCAGCCGAGCATAGGACCAAACTGGTAGACTAGCTTATCACACGTTTTCTTTACTCACATCCCTCTTTTGTGTTCAGACTTTTCTCTTTTTTTTCTCAGACGCAAGCTTTTCTCATTCATCTTGGATAGCCCGAGTGTGAACGCGTAGACTAAAAGCAAGCCAAACAAGACGGCACTGAAATCAAGTAGAAGTTTCAATTGCTCCACTCTGCAAACTACAGGATATATCTAAAAAGACATACAAAATCTTCAAGCAAAAGCACTCCATTAGAACAGAGACATGGTTCCTGCTGTGCATGGCTCCAAATCTCCGTGTCCTCAGCATGCACTCTTTCTTCTATGTAGCCTCCTCATCGTTGTGTCCTCCAAGCCAGCAACAGATCGGAGACTGACCTGCAAGCCCTTTTCTGCTTCAGGTCCGGCATCATCAGCGACCCCACCGGTGTCCTCAGCTCATGGGACAGCTCATTCAACTTATGCAGCTGGCAAGGGGTGACCTGCGGCAGGACGCTCCCGCCCCATGTCGTCTCCTTAAACCTCAGTTCTATGGGGCTCAGTGGGAAACTGCCTCCTTGCATGGCTAACCTTTCTTCTTTGGTACAACTAGAACTTTCAGGCAATAATTTTTCTGGAAGTATACCTGAGGAGCTGGGTGCTCTTCCGGGCCTTCGAACTCTGATGCTTGCTAGCAACAGCCTTGCAGGTAACATCCCTGTGTCATTGGGCACTGCCTCATCTCTTCGCTATGTCAATCTTGCAAACAATTCTCTTAGCGGGGTTATCCCTGATTCCTTAGCAAGTAGTTCGTCAATCAGAGTGATAATCCTCTCACGTAACTACTTATCTGGAGTGATCCCAGCCAATCTGTTCAATAACTCATCCAATCTTGTCACCGTTGATCTCCAATGGAATGATCTCTATGGGGTAATCCCACATTTCCAAAAGATGGCAGCTCTTCAATTTCTTGGTCTTACTGGAAACCGCCTTTCTGAAAGTATACCACCATCTTTAGGAAATGCAACAAAGCTTCAAGTGATTGATCTTTCAGGCAACTCTTTAAGCGGTTCAGTGCCATCTCTAGGATCTTTGAGCAACTTGAATAAACTGATTCTGGGAAATAACAAGCTAGAGGCTGAAGACTGGACATTCCTTACCTCCCTGACAAATTGCACTCAATTGTTAAGATTATCGATGGATGGGAATATGCTTAATGGAAGTCTACCAAAATCAGTAGTCAATCTTTCAACAAAGCTAGAGTGGTTAAACTTTGGAGGCAACCAAATTTCTGGAACCATACCAGCTGAGATAAGCAACCTTGTAAATCTCACTCTCCTTGGCATGGACCAGAACATGCTCTCAGGAGAAATTCCCCTGACAGTTGGGAACTTGAGCAACCTGGTTGTCCTGAAACTATCCATGAATAGATTGTCAGGTCAAATCCCATACACAATTGGTAATCTTCCTCAACTGAGCCAGCTTTATCTCGACGACAACAAATTGTCTGGAAACATACCGACAAATATAGGACAATGTAAAAGGCTATCTATGCTAAACTTATCAGTCAACAACCTTGATGGATCCATACCAATTGAACTCCTCGGTATTTCTTCTCTTTCCTTGGGTTTGGATTTGTCAAACAACAAACTTTCAGGGTTGATACCAGAGCAAGTTGGTGCACTGATCAATCTGGGTCTCTTAAATGTTTCCAACAATCAGTTATCTGGCCAAATTCCTTATTCACTTGGACAGTGTGTTGTTCTGTTGTCCCTTAACATCGAAGACAACTTTATTAATGGGAGTATTCCAAAGTCTTTCAGTGGACTAAAGGCCATACAGCAGATTGATCTCTCTCGAAACAATTTATCAGGTGAAGTTCCCGAGTTCTTCGAGAGCTTCACCAGCTTAGATCACCTTGATCTTTCACACAACAAATTTGAAGGGCCAATTCCGACTGGTGGAATCTTTCGAAATTCAAATTCAGTAATCTTGGAAGGAAACACAGGGTTATGTGCAAGTGTTTCCATATTTGCATTGCCGATTTGTCCCACCACCTCACCCGCTAAAAGGAAGAAGAAGAACAATGCACGCTTGCTGCTCATAGTAATTCCACCAGTTACTATCGCTTTATTCTCATTTTTATGTGTTGCTGTCACTGTTATGAAGGGAAGTACATCCCAACCATCTCAAAGCTACAAGGAGACAATGAAGAAGGTGTCATATGGTGACATTCTTAAAGCCACCAATTGGTTCTCTCCAGTCAACAGGATCAACTCAAGTCATACAGCATCAGTGTACATTGGTCGGTTCGAGTTCGACACAGACCTAGTTGCCATCAAGGTATTCAATCTTAAAGAGAATGGTTCACTTGATAGCTTTTTCACCGAGTGTGAAGTGCAAAAACATACCCGCCATCGCAATCTAGTTCAAGCAATCACCCTGTGCTCGACAGTAAATTTTGAGAACAATGAATTCAAGGCTCTAGTATATGAGTTCATGGCAAATGGTAGCCTGGACATGTGGCTACACCCAAGGCTACACCGAGGCAGCTCAAGGAGGGTGTTAAGCTTAGGTCAAAGGATAAGTATCGCCGCAGATGTTGCTTCTGCTCTAGACTATCTGCACAATCAATTGATACCTCCTTTGATTCACTGTGATTTGAAGCCAAGCAATGTTCTTCTGGACTACGACATGACCTCACGCCTTGGTGACTTTGGGTCAGTCAAGTTTCTCTCTTCAAGTCTTAGTCCACCAGAAGGCTTGGTTGGTGTCGGAGGAACCATAGGATATATCGCACCTGGTGAGTTAAACTTCTTTTTCTTTGAAGGACTGTTGAGTTGAACTTTGATCTCTATGTTTTGTTCGTTTCCCAAGCATTTATGTGCATTGCTCCTGTTTTACAGAATATGGTATGGGATGCAAAATCTCAACCGGTGGTGACGTGTATAGCTTTGGGGTGCTGCTACTAGAAATGCTCACGGCAAAGAGACCAACCGATGCACTATTTGGCAACAGCCTCAGCCTTCATAAGTATGTGGACTTAGCATTCCCCGATAGAATTGGTGAGGTTTTAGATCCCCATATGCCATATGAGGACGACGAGGTGATTGTTACTCTATGCATACAAAACTTTATCATACCGTTGGTTGAAATTGGCCTTGTGTGTTCCATGGAATCACCGAAAGATAGACCAGGAATGCGAGATGTTTGCGCCAAAATTGTTGCCATCAAAGAGGCATTTGTCGAAACCTTGGGATAATGGCAATATGATAATAGATATGGAATTTTGATGAGGGGCAATGATCTAATTTAAGCAGCTTGGGAGGAAAGGATCATGCAGTTCAACACTGATGGGCTCCACCTCGTACACAACTACAATGAAGCCCAAAGATGGAGTTAGTGTTCATCCAAGTTGCTACTTCTCTGACCAAAAACCAGAAGCCTGAACCTGGTCAAATGTCCTCTTAGTTCATCGAACTCCACTGCAGAGCTTCAGTTGTGTAAGATTTACATCTAAATGATCTGTCATAGGTAACTATGTAACTATTATCCATGGTGCGAGTTGATTTCTGAGTTCTAACTATCTAGGGCTGTAGGGCAATTGAAAACATAAGCCCCATAACAAGGTGTGGCTTCTTGGGCTTCTCAGGAAAACTTAAGCCTAATTTATACTAAGAACCTAAGACCCTTGTCTGCCAGCTTCCTAGAAAAGCCAATTTCTAAAGGAAGGTCTTCTCAGAATATTTTTTGTTGACAATTGTAACTATCCTACAAAGCTGGTAGTCTGATGGATATTAGCTGTGAGACCCCAACAATTTCTGTTATTCTTGTCTATTTACAGCATATAGCCATATACCATCATATACCGACTAATATGGCATGCAATCTAGCATAGATGCATATCAAAAACTGAGAAAAGATTATAGAAATCATCTACCTTTTATGCCTTTTATTGCCCTACACTGACGTCACCCCATAGTGGGCAGCAACATACGCACCATTTCCGTAAGCATCTTCTTCAATCTTCTTGTGTGGCAGCTCCTTTGGAACGGGATGTAGCATGCAGCCCGTTGGAGTGAATGAAAAACATGTGCACTCCTTCAATGGCACCAAGCCAGATCCCCTCATAAGCATCTCATCTGAAATTTCCTTCAAGTACCTAAAAGGAGTAGTAAAAACGTTCCATGGAAAGCAAAATAAAATCAGGTACATTGCTACAACTTAGGAACCTCAGCTAAGGGATCCAAATACATGCAAAAAAATATACCTAGACAGAACTGAGGTAAAGAAGGAAAGATAAATTATTCCCATTGAGATTAGTTTTTCTATGTTTCTCTTGCCTTCTTGTTGTCTACTTAAATCTCATAATTTTATTACCCCTCAAACCAGACAGCTTGCCTGTATAGCCAGGCAACCATGCACATCTTGAAACAGCATATTGTGCACTCACTCGTTGCCAAGCCCGAAATGGGTAAATTTTGTATTTGCGCCCGCCAGGAAGCTATTTTTTGCTAATGCGCATCCAAACAGTACCATTTAGGAAAAAACTCCTGAGACCACGAGGTGTGGCAGCGACGGGTGGCCTGCGGACTCGACCGGTCGGGTCGCGCCAGAGAAGGCATGTATCCTTCTCCTCTGTCATCCGTGTTCGTCGTCGCCTCGTAGCCGTACTGGATTGCCCGAGTTCTCCCTTGCAACCGCTTTGCCGAACGTCGCCTCCTCGTCTCACCAGGGCCAGATCTAGCCGAAGAGGAAGAGGAAGAGGAAGAGGAAGAGGAAGAAAGCACGGCTCGGATCTAGTAGGATCCTATCGGATCTGGCCATGCGGTAGCAGGTGACAGCGGCGAGGAAGAGGTCGACGTCGGCAAGGCTTTGCGTAGCGGCGCCCGGTGGCGGCAGGGAAGCGGCTAGCATCTGCAATTTCTCGATTGGACCAAACCACTCACTTGGTAAAAATGATAAGGTCCTGCCGTCCTGGTCAGGCCCAATCTGGCCCTGGATCTGGTGGTCCATAATGAGTCCAATCCATATGCAGTTTTGGGCCAGTCTAATCCAAAAACCTGGACTGGTCCAAGCCCATTAGCAGCATTATTGAATTAGAAAAAAATTCTTGCATTCCAAAAGACACATTAGTCTTCTCAAAACTTCTTCAAAGATAAGTCATTCGCCAACTTATAGCCATTTTCCTTCTTTTATCCCCGTTATTCCCTTGCTCAATGAGTGCTATTCTCAACAATAAATGAACTATTTTTTCCCCATGTCTCCACTTCTGCAAGTATCTGCAAGCTGAGAATGACAGAGAGAGATCAGTATTGATGGCATTTAAGGGAAAAAGTTGATAAGCGTGAGAATGGTTGGAGGGCAGTATGGTCATCTCATGTATCCCATTAATTCATGTGCAAAAGTCTAAAATAACTTATAAAAGGAATGGGATGGGGTATTATATTTCAGGGAAAACTCGAAGAATTCTTTTTTTTTTTTTAATACATCGAGCTCTACTGCATAGAGTCACTCAAAGACTTGTTTGCCTTATTGGTCCAGCCTTTCCATGTTGGTATTGCTCGGTGTCTTGCTCGGTGTCTTCTCGCAAAAACCTTTCGCCTGCCTCTACTCATACCATCTTACATGAGGAAAATTTTGCTGCAATTCTTACTTCTCAAATAACAACGTTATAACGGGCCAGCTCCAAATAGGTTAACACTATACCCGCACACCGGATGAATCATGCAACTGCATGTCTGCATCAACCCCACCTACGCTTTCGTACTTACGTGTAAAATAGCTAACCCAGGGTTAAAATGCATTTAGCAATATGGATTATATGCTAGTGAACCTCACTTCTAACTAGCGATATGGAACTATTATTCCAAAACTTACCTGTGTGGCTGTGTCCCTACATGGGCTAGAAATGGGCTCAATTCATCCGCATTTTTAAGCTAGATATCACAAAGATGTACAAAAGTATATATATTTTTTTGTTCTAGCTCAAGATTATTTACCATGGGTATTATGGGCTTTATGTTTAATTAAAATTATCACTAACCTATGGTGTCCTCTTAGAGTTACGGAACAAATCCACTGCATAGAGACTGAGCCATTTCTTTACATATCAAAATTTGAAAGTTTGCAAATATTTTGGAATAATAGTTTCCTGATTCGATGGAATTAAATGAGAATGTGTTTAATTTTTTTAAGGCAAAAGACCCTTGATGGGCCTAAAAACACTGGATTCATAATAAAACTAGTTGATACCCTGCCGTTGCTGCGAGAATTTGTATGAAGGAATTTGTTGTGCAAGAAGCTAGAACACAACATAGGTAGTGCGTAAAGTAAAAAAGTTAGAATTTAGTAAGAACAAATGGTTTTTGTAAATAGTAAGAAAGGATTTAATGACGACGGAAATATGTAGATGTCACTAGTGGTGATTCTTGTCATCAGAATCCTCATCGATCATAATGGAATGGAGTATATGTTTGCCATTTTTCTTGAATTCAACATTGGAAAAAAAAAATGGTGTACAGATGGTAACTTGTTGGCGATCTCTTTTTGTTGTGATTCGTCTGTGAAGGTTAAATAAAGTTTCGGTATGGCATTGGCTTGCATGTATCTTTTTTTTACTTTCTTGTGAAGAAATGGACGAGCGCTAAAGTGTCTGTGTTTCGTAGGAGGTTGTCGGAGATGGGAGCATGAATTGAAGGAATATATATGTTACTAAACAAAAAAAGATTTTTTTTGAGATAATAATGCATCAGCATTTCATCCTTATCAAAAAAACATTTAGGTAAACTATGAGCTTTCTTTAAATCGAAAAGTCCGGGATACAATCAGCCCTTAGACTGTGAACTAGAAATTGCGGACAGGAGAGCAACCTTAAAATGTATGTGATGCAATGACATGCATGCATGCAGGTCAAAATAATCAGTACGCAAATTAACCTATCAATATATCTCCGTAGAAAAGCATAAACTTGAGGTGAAAATTCTTTGTAATATAGAGATGAAGGTCCAATACTTGCTAGTAGTTAAATTCATTGTTGTTCTCCTAATCAGCAACGACGACTATCATATTGTATTACCATTCTGGCATTTCATGGAACATATGGCATAAACATGTGAAAAATAGTGTCTTGGAGCAACATACCAAGAAACTGAATCGGCAGGCACCGTACGAAGAAGACGGGCTAAAATGATCTTATTCAACAAAGCAATAAAAGGAAATCAATAATCAAAGGGAAAAGACACTCCGTTCATCTCGGGCTGGAAAATAACATCACGAACATCGAAAAATTAAATAAATGACATCCTGGCTTTTTCCAAAAAAAATTTAAATATAGAAATTGAGCTCAAAAAATTATCAATTTTTTTGTGAAGTCTCCTGACACAGTTTAATTGCTTGTGTATTTTTTAAAAAACTTTATACATTATGATTTTGCCTCTAAAATCCATTTAAGTATACTGTTTGTAGGGATTTCCTAATATAGAAAATGAGGTCCAAACATTGTAAAAAAAATTTCAGGCTTCTTGCATAGTGGACTTGATTGTGTATTTTTTTGTAGAATTTTATAAAATTAAGAAATGCAATTTCATAATGTCCACTGTGTGAGGAGTCTAATATTTCATAATGTAAGAATATTATGAAATTATATTAATTAATTTTGTAAAAATTCTAGAAAAATTACACAATCAAGTCAACTATGTAAGGAGCCTAGAAAAAAATTCATAATGTTTGGACCTCATTTTCTATATTAGGAAATTCCTACAAACAGTATATTTAAATGGATTTTAGAGACAAAATCAGAATGTATAAAGTTTTGAAAGAAATACACAAGCAATTAAACTGTGTTGGGAGACTTCACAAAAAAATTGATAATTTTTGAGCTCAGTTTCTATATTTAAAATTTTTGGAAAAAGCCAGGATGTCATTTATTTAATTTTTCGATGTTCGCGATGTTATTTTCCAGCCCGAGACGAACGGAGTGTCATTCCTATAATTACGCTCTAACGCGATGTTACTAACATAATTTTCCCAAAATCAAATGCCATAAAAATTGTTGCAATCGTACAAATTAAACAAAATCACGCACACCACATGCGCGCGGAGAGAGATGCAAGGGAGGTGGAGCTCGCTTGTAACACCAAGCTCAACAAACAGACCAGAATGTCACGTACACATTTCTCTCTCTAAATTTAAACCACAATTACTCATACAGCAGTTTATGCATGCATAGAACCTTACAACATGCTATTCCACTATAGGCATAACATGATAAATGCGATAAGGATAATCATTCACACATAACTTGGGACCACGCGCCTGAGAACGCTTAGAACCATGCGCCCGGGAACAATGATTAGCAACATTAAAAATGAATAAACCATTAATATAGTGTAGTCCTAACTCATTATTACTAAGCACTCTAAATGCACCAAGATTCTAATGTATAATTGAAGTGACTAAATAGTGACAACTTGATGATTGATAACATGGCCTGTGTAAGTGCTATTCATATTCCATGCATGTCGCCTTCAATGTTCATCTAAAAACATCAACAAAGCAAAGGTGAGTCCAAAACTCAACAAATACATGATTGAACGATAAACATACACATAAGAAGTTATCATTTATCTATTCCATCACCATCACCATCATTCATGTTTTCCATCATCATCATCTTTTCATTTGTGCAATACATTTCTACACTACATGCCCATTTGCTCATCTCATAACTTATACCGGTATAACATAAATGAACACCAATCGGTGTTACATCAGCCTGTCCTCCACGGAACCGAGGATCTCTCCACTTCTCTAGAGTCCTACCACCAAAGTAGGTATCACAAGGCCACCAAAGGTAGTCTTCATCTTTCATGACATAATGGTGCACATGATGCAATAATACAATTTGTTAGATTATCCATTTACATGTTTCATCATCATCATATTTCCATCATCATCATATCGTCATCGTCATGGTCATATCATCATCATATAGACATTGTAGTAAACTTGAACAAAATGTAAAGATATTATGGTAAATTAATCATTAAAGATGGGGAAAATTAGATCAGTAACATCGCATTAGAGCGTAATTATTGGAATGACACTCCGTTCGTCTCGGGCTGGAAAATAACATCACGAACATCGAAAAATTAAATAAATGATATCCTGGTTTTTCCAAAAAAAAAATTAAATATAGAAACTGAGCACAAAAAATTATCAATTTTTTTGTGTAGTCTCCCGACACAGTTTAATTACTTGTGTATTTTTTTTCAAAACTTTATACATTCTGATTTTGTCTCTAAAATTCATGTAAGTATACTGTTTGTAGAAATTTCCTAATATAGAAAATGAGATCAAAACATTATGAATATTTTTTCCAGACTCCTTACATAGTGGATTTGATTGTGTAATTTTTCTAGAATTTTTACAAAAATAATTAATATAATTTCATAATGTCCTTACATTATGAAATATTAGACTCCTCATCACAGTGGACATTATGAAATTGTATTAATTAGTTTTGTAAAAATTCTAGAAAAATTACATAATCAAGTCCACTATGTAAGGAGCCTGAAAAAAATTCATAATGTTTGGACCTCATTTTCTATATTAGGAAATTCCTACAAACAATATACTAAAATAAATTTTAGAGACAAAATCAAAACGTATAAAGTTTTGAAAAAAAATACACAAGCAATTAAATTGTGTCGGGAGACTCCACAAAAAAATTGATAATTTTTTGAGCTCAGTTTCTATATTTAAATTTTTTTTGGAAAAAGCTAGGATGTCATTTATTTAATTTTTTGATGTTCGTGATGTTATTTTCCAACCCGAGACGAACGGAGTGTTATTCTTATAATTACGTTCTAACACGATGTTACTGACCTAATTTGGGCCTACACCACTCCAAGCGCACTAACCTTCTCATACAAACAGCTGCATAGGACCAAAATTGAAGTAATATCACAACATGTAACTTTGTAGGAACATCGACATTACTACTAAACTTTTTGAATTAAGCTTTGGAAGTCCCACTTTGAGTGAAAGCGTTGCGAGGTTGAGAGAGGAATGTTGCATGACTGGATGTGCAACATGGTATCTTTTAGTGGGCTTGAAATTATAAGGATGAAAAGATTGAAAGCAATTGTGCTTGAATGTGGAACAGTTTAAGCAGACATTACCAAGATATTGATCTGCAATTACTCATGGATGCAGCTAGGCTTCCAAAGCTTCTTGCAGTGAGTTGGCATCGACGACCTATGAAAAAAACTAGATGTTGAAATGTACAATAATGAATACCATGGGCAACACATAAAATGAATTAATTCAAGCAAAATTAAGTAGAGGCGGAAAAAACGCAAAGTGGCCCTAATTAAGCAAGCATGAATTACAGGGTACAGAAGCAGTGGAAGTATTTAAAATGGTATGTTACAGTAGGACTTGTATTGGTATTCGATAATGGAAAGACAAGTTTTTGCACAAAAATCATACTTTGACGATTAGTTGTAGTGTGTGTCTGTGTATGTATACAACTTTTTGTTCCAGTATGGCCACAATTTTAAAGGTTAAGATGCAGCTAGAATTATATACGTGTGCAGTTCCCAATGATCATGCACATACAAAAATTGGTGTATATATAGACATAAGGCTCTAGAGTATATGATGAAATAGTTGAGATAAAAACCTGTGCAGTGTGTACAACTCAAATTATAAGTCAAGTCATGCAATAGGACTACAGCTTCTAGCTAGAGGAAACAACTACCTTAAAGCTCCAGAGTATATAATATGATTAGGCAGCAATTTGAATCGATGGAACATGGTAAAATGTGGGAAGCTGGACAAAATTCTGATAGGAATATATAGCATAGAGAATAAAGCTACCTAAAACATGCAAATAATTTATAACAGTATGTTTACAAAACAAATTATAACCGTATATGACGTCATCAATTCCGGGAAAAGCAATTGTAAAACATGGTCTTGGAGATCAAAAAAGGGAGAACAAAATAATACACAAAATTTAAGTAAAATAATACCTTAGACCTTAGTTGATGAAAAACTATAGGGTAGCTTGACTAAGGATGGTAAAAAAAGAATCAGAAGGGGGAAAATTAGTTCAGTCAGGCAAGTGCTTACCCTCAAAGATAGTAAGACAAAATGTGCTTGTTGGGCAATGGGGGATATAGTATGCCCATAATAATAGAGAAGGCCTGACTGCATTTATGTATGGCTTGAATATTTAAATGAGATAGCCAAATTAGTAAAAAAAAAAACTTTGCATATAAAAATTAGAAGTAGATAAGTACCAGATTTTTAGCTTCAAGGTCCATAGCATAAGGAGCCTACTAAGTACTAAGATAGCAAAGAAGATTTAAACTCTTGTTGGTAAGAGTGGACAGTTTCAATCAATTGAACCATTAAACACCTGCATAATTTTTAACTAAACGATATATACGATCAGATAATTGTAGGATTCTCTGAACAAAATAAGAGGGGTAAGGGAGCGATCTTACTTGATGGTCACCCGAATTTTTTATGGGATTCCTGTATTTTTCTTCTACTATAACAGAGAACATCAACAATAATCCCCAAGAACGAACTGACAAGTGGAAAAAAATATGGAACAGACCAAAGCTGCCATGCCATCTGAACTGGGTGAAAACCGGCGACGATCACAGGAGGGACAGAGCCATGGAGCGGCAGCACAAGAGTAGCAGTGGAGGGGAACAGACAGTAGAAGCAAAAGGAATACAACCAAATAAATCACCTAAAATAATCGGCAAGCTACTGTGTGAGCCTGTGAGGCAAGTGGATCCTGGTGCGGTGGCCGTAGGCTGGCGTGTAGCAGAGCCTGGGGTTCGACGCACACACAACCAATGGCGGTAGGTGTGTTCTCCATCTGTGAGGAGCGGAGGAGAAGCCAGTGAGGAAGTAGAATGGGGAGGAGCAAGGTCAAAATTGATTAGAAGTAGAGCAAAAATTAATGGAAGAACACTAATAAAACTGAACATTTACTCGTATAGTGATCAATCAAACACTCTTGTTACACACAAAAAACATAGAAGAAGGCGAACCAGATGGGCATTCACTTGCTGTACCGACAGGTTGGGAAGGGATGAGGATGCCTGGACGTGGACACGAGGTCGTGTGGCCAACATCTAGGAGGAAGAGAGAAGACGATATGATGGTGCCAAAGCCGGAGAATAAAATACCGCGCGCATCGATTACAAACTGCTGGTGCTTGCTTGATTGCTCGCATTCATTGCCGGTTGCAGGACAGAAGGGGTCGACAGTTACTGAGGTGATGAACAATCCACCATAGTAATGGAAGAGGAGAGGAAAGAAATTGGGATGGACTTGTTGAGTTTTTAGGCTCATTTGGCCTTTTTTAAACCGAATAACAAATCTACTTCTCTCGTGTCTGAAATAACAAAAATGATAATGTGAAGATTAGACAGACGACACGTATACTCTACTGTGCATTGGATGCATGTTAGGAACCTACCACGCTCCTGGTCAACTGCAGGAGTCGAGCGTAGAACATGCGACATAGTGAGTGCAACACTACGCAATGATTCATTTCATGCGGTGCCACGGTCTGGGTTGCGGCAGGTCACCTACTGTTGGAAATATGCCCTAGAGGCAATCATAGAGATGATTGTATTTCAGTATGTTCATAACATTTGATAATATGTTATCTTGTTCCTTGAATGAATCATCAGTTATATAGATCAATGAGTATGTGACTTGTTGGTGAAACTCTTTATCTTATATGATATCGTTCTTAAAAGTATCCCTGGTCGAATGTCACTGGTCGGAACACCAGTGACTCTACGACTAGTACATGTATTGATTGATGACCATGTTTCACCGGTCATGGATATAGAGATATCGAATCAATAATGTGGACACATGTTAGAGAACATAGTATTGGATAAGACCCACCTTGAGACACTATTGAGATTGTTATGATTCTATGTGTCGTTAGTTGGTCTCAAGCAATGATGATGTATAATCCTCGGACACGAGATCGGCATGGTTTCCTACATGTGTAATAGCACTCTTAGGGGTTGCCAAACGCTACTCAATGAATCGGGTAGTTATAAAGGTAGCTTTGGTATGCTATGAAACATGCGGAGGAATATGACTGGTCGGATATGGGATTTGCCCTCCTAACATAACGGGAGAGATGTCTCTGGGCCCTCGTTGTGGTCGAATAAAGAAAGTGCATGGCCATGCCACTAGTGGTCGGGTGTCGACCACATGAAGTTATTCGACACTTGATCGAGAAAGTATTGAGCAGTCCATGGATGACATATTATCTCACCCGAGTTCAACCGGATGTCATGAGGCAAAGAGAGAATACACAAGGTGGTCGTTCGGTTGCCGAGGTCGTGATGGTCGAAGTCGTATGGAGATGCGACCTAGTCGAAGACTACTCGAACATAATCACCAACGGTCGTAAGGAGTTGCAACCGTCGTAGTTAGATACTAACTGGTCATAAGGAGTTCTGAATCGATTATAACTAATTATGAATGATCGTGACTAAGTACGAGCTGGTCGTAAGTGATAAGGACACAGTCGTAGATCATATTGCGTTAAGGTTCGTCCGATATATTCTGTGTGTTCGGGAATCGTTATGTGTCGCTAGGTACCGTGACGACTCATGATCGGAAAGTGTTTCGAGTCACAACCGATTACACACGAACCTATAGGGTCACACACTTAAGGGCTAGGATTTGATTTGGATGGTGATCCGAATTCTTATAGGCCTCGAGTTCCTAATGGGCCTCTGGTGGGACCCATTATGAATGCCTATATATAGAGGGGCGGTGGCATGGGGTGATGATCGATCAAATCTTTCTGGAAGAAATCCCGAAACCCTAATAGCCACGCTCTCCTCAACCACACCGCCGGCGCTAGCACTCCTGCGCGTGGTGTCCCTGCCCCGTACGTGTGGATACCTTGGAGGTGCTGTTGCGAAGCATCAGCACTAGGACGATCCGCGACTCACGACGTTCATCGGAGCCGGAGGAGAACTTGCGACGTTCGTCGGAGTAGGAGGAGAAGACGCGCAGCAAGTACGACTACGACTGCATCAACTCGCTACATCGACTCTACTTCCGCTACGAGTCGGCGCGTCTAGTGGTAATCTCGTGATCTATGACTTGCGGTGGTTCCTTGGTTGCGCGGTATATTTTTTTGTTTGTGCTATCGTAGCCTTGCCGCGATCCTTCAGTGGTATCAGAGCCATCCCGCTTAGTTTTAGATTCAGATTAGATGCATATGGTGATATGCGGGGTCGTAGATGTGATCTATTTCTATTTCTGTTGGTCGTTCTATGTGATAGATCGTTCTTGGCGATGGTCGATATGATCGTCCATGCGCGGTGGTCGTAAGGTGATTGATGATCGTTGTTCTGTGATCGTGTATACATGGTCGTATCACGACTTGCCTCTACCGGTCGGGTTTCCGCCATCGGGACAGACAGTGATCGTAAATCCATGGAGCACGCGAAGATCAATCTGGTTGATCGAATCAGAGTTCCGATCGGAAAGGGTTAATGTGATTAATCCAATGCGATTTATATGGACGGAGCAGTAGATTGGATCTACATTGTCCGAAAATTTTACGCATCAGCCCCTGTGACCCCGCTCCGCTCACCAGCGAGCGGAACCGCCGAGCAGGACCTTAGAATATAGATAGGGCTTCCGCCCTTTTGGAGCGGGTTGCCACTCCTGTGGATTAGGACCTAAACTTGGTTTTTGGTTTTGCTAATTCATGCCATACGTTAGATAGAATGCGATTATATGCCTAACTTGTTCTTGCAGGATTTTGTGAATAGTATGACCCGTTATGTATGAGATGCATATATGTGTGTAATGTTCATGACCTGCGTGTCATGCTTATTGCAGCCCAAGGCTGTCTATATTTGTATAACAGCTTGCGTGTCGACTTGTGATGCCTTTTCACCATTTGTATTTTATCACTAGTGCTATTAGCGGTAATAGTTTAGTGGGAGTACTTGGAGACATGGCGCACAGGAAGCACGGCGATGGAGATCACCTTGTGGAAGGGTCATACTATATCACAATACAATATGATTGTCTGTGAATACCTTTCTTCTCTCATCTTTTATTTCTATGCATGTTATTTAATTGCTTTGAATGCTCTTGACATGGTAGAAGTAAAATTCCCTCACTTAAATATTGAGTTAAAATTGATGCCCTCCCAATTTGCTGCACCATCCAAAGTCTTGTATTTTAATGGTAGGTCTTGCCAAAGCAGAGTGCCATTAACTCTCCCGACTAGATGGGTTTGTGTCGACACTTACACGCTTAGCATTGGTCTAACTTGACAAGGTTATCATAACGGTTATGGACCTTGGGGCATAGGGTTGGGTGCCGAGCATAGAGATGCTGCCCAACAACAAGAGTCATATAGAGATGTGATTAGAAAGGGTTGCCTACCATATTCACTAATCTTCTAGCAATGATGCCAAAGCTCACTAGAGATTAATTAATTATGGGTCTTGAATCACTAGAATGTCATAAGAGGGATATGGTATTTAGTGGGAGTATCTTTATTAAATTGTTTAATACAAGTTACTTTTGAACATATGTCTTAGTTTTGCATATTTTATGTTGTAGATCATGGCACCAACTGCTGTACCTACATCCAGTTTTGCTTTGCGTTCGATACTTGATAAGGAAAAACTGAATGGAACAAATTTTGCGGATTGGTCCCGCAACCTAAGAATTGTTCTTAGGCAAGATAAAAAGGAACATGTTTTAGAGGAACCAATTCCAGATGTGCCTGCTGAAAATGCTGCTGCTGCCCTTAAAAGCGCCTATAAAAAGGCATGTGATGAGTCCCTTGATGTTAGCTGTCTCATGCTTGCTGCTATGAACTCAGACCTTCAGAAGCAGTTTGAGAACATTGAGGCCTATGATATGATCGTGGCGCTCAAAGGCATGTTTGAGACACAAGCAAGAACTGAGAGATATGAGATCTCAAAGAACTTGTTTGGGTGTAAGCTAGCTGAGGGTAGTCCGGTGAGCCCACATGTGATCAAGATAGTTGGTTACACACGAGCTTGAAAAAACTTGGTTTTCCACTTAGTCAAGAGTTGGCTCTGATTTGATTCTTGCTTCGCTTCACGCAAGCTATGGGCCGTTCATTCGAACTTCCATATGAACAGTTTAGACAAGAATCTCACGAATCGCATATGATGCTCAAGATCATGGAAGACAAGATTAAGAAAAGCAACGATCATGTGATGATGGTGCAAAAGAGTACGAGCTTCAAGAAAAGGCTAAGACTAAGGTCAATAGAAAGGGTAAGGCTAAAGCTTGGATAGGATCCAAACCAATAAGCCTAAGCCCAAGACTAAGTCCGCCCAACTCAAGAGAATGAATGCTTTTCTGCAAAGAGCTAGGCCATTGGAAGAGGAACCGCAAGAAATACCGGCCGATCCGAAAAGAATGGAGGACTAAACCTTCCACTTTAGGTATTAATGTTATAGATGTTTTTCTTGCTGATTCTTCATTAACTCATGGGTATTTGATACCGGATCGGTTGCTCATATTTGCAATTCGATGCAGAGTCTAACAAGGATTAGGAGAGTTGCAAGAGGCGAGATGGAACTTCGCGTCGGGAATAAAGCAAGGGTTCTTTGCATTAGCCGTCGGGACCTTGCCATTACTTTTGCCTTCGAGGATTTATTATGGAATTAAATAATTGTTATTACGTTCGACCATGAGTAGAAACATTATCTCGCCTCATGTTTGATGGCGTAAGGTTATAAATTCATTATTGAGAACAATGGTTGTTCTATATTTTTGAATGAAGTGTTTTATGGCTATGCACCTGTTTTGAATGAGTGTTTATTTTGAATCTTGATGTTGCACTGTCTATAATATTAATGCGAAAGGCTTAGGCCTAATAATATGAATTCCACTTTTATTTGGCATTGTCGTTTGGGTCACATAAGTGAAACGTATGAAGAAGCTCCATGATGATGGAATTCTAAACTCATTTGATTTAGAATCATTTGAAACGTGCGAATCTTGCCTACTCGAAAGATGACCAGGACTCCTTTCATCGGTCGAAATGAGAGGCGTTCGACTGTTGGCACTCGTACATACCGATGTATGTGGACCAATGAACACGACGGCTAGAGGTGGTTTTCGATTTTCATTACCTTCACCGATGACTATAGTAGATATGGATATATCTATTTAATGAGGCACAAGTCGAATCTTTTGAAAAGTTCAAGGAGTTCGAAGTGAGTGCGAATCAACTTGGCAAGACAATCAAGTCTTTACGATCCGATCGTGGAGGTGAATTTTGAGCCATGAATTTGGTGATCATTTGAAACAATGTGGAATTGTTCCACGCCTACACCACCGGGCACTCCACAATGGAATGGGGTGTCCGAGTGGCGTGTCGGACCTTGTTGGACATGGTTGGTCGATGATGAGCCAATCGATGCCATTGTATTTTTGGGGTTACGCTCTTGAAACCGCCGCTTTCACTTTAAATAAGTTACCATCAAAATCGTAGATAAGACACCATATGAGATGTGGACCGGAAGAGTCCTAGTTTGTCTTTTCTAAGGATTTGGGGATGTGATGTCTATGTTAAACGTTTGACGTCTGATAAACTCACACCCAAGTCTGATAAATGCTTCTTTATAGGATATCCTAGGGAAACCAAAGGATATTACTTCTACAACAGGGAAGAGGGCAAAGTTTTTGTTGCCCGAAATGGTGTCTTTTTGGAGAAAGAGTTTCTTTCAAAAGAAGTCAGTGGGAGAAAGGTGCAACTCGAAGAAATTCGGGAACCATCTGAAAGTGTTTCAACTCCTACTGAACCTCTACAGGATGAACAAATTATTGTTGAACCTGTAGATGAGGCATCAGTCCCACGTAGATCTAAAAGGCCACGTCAATTGCCTATAAGGTATGGGCATGATGTATTATTATTGAATAATGATGAGCCTAAGTCGTATGAGGAAGCGATGATGGACCCAGACTCTGAGAAATGGCTTGAAGCCATGAAATCCGAGATAGACTCCATGAGTGACAATCAGGTTTGGAACTTGGTCGATCCTCTTAATGGTGTTAAAACCATTGAGTGCAAATGGATCTATAAGAAAAAGATTGATATGGATGGAAATGTTCACATTCATAAAGCTCGACTAGTCGCAAAAGGGTTTCACAAGTTCAAGGGGTTGACTACGATGAGACTTTCTCACCGGTAGCGATGCTTAAGTCTATACGGATCATTCTAGCTATTGCTGCATATTTCGACTATGAGATATGGCAAATGGATGTCAAAACGGCTTTCCTTAATGGAAACCTAAGTGAGGATGTGTACATGACACACCAAGGTTTTGTCGATCCAAAGAATGCTACAAAGTATGCAAACTTCAAAAGTCCATTTATGGGTTGAAGCAAGCATCTCGGAGTTGGAATATACGTTTTGATGAAGAGATGAAAAGGTTTGGTTTCATCAAGAACAAAGAAGAACCTTGTGTTTACATGAAGGTTAGTGGGAGCGCACTCGTTATTCGATCTTATATGTAGATGACATATTATTGATCGGGAATGACATTCCAATGTTTGGAATCATTAAGGTATCATTGAAAAATAGTTTTTCTATGAAGGACCTAGGAGAGGCAAAGATATATCTTAGGGATAAAGATCTATAGAGATAGATCAAGAAGGCTAATTGGATTATGCCAAAGTACTTATATTGACAAGATGTTGATTCGGTTCAGCATGCAGGATGCCAAGAAAGGGTTCTTGCCTATGTCACATGGCATAAGTCTTAGCAAGAGTCAGTGTCCTTCGACAACTGATGAGCGAGATCGTATGAATGGTATTCCATATGCTTCAGCTATTGGACTCGACCAGATGTATCATATGCTCTAAGTGTTACGAGTAAATACCAAGCTGATCCCGGTGAAGGTCACTGGACAGCTGTGAAAAACATTCTTAAGTACTTGAGAAGGACTAAGGATGCGTTCCTAGTTTATGGTGGTGATGAAGAGCTCGTTGTAAATGGTTACACCGATGCAAGCTTTCAAACCGATAAAGATGATTATCGTTACGCAATCAGTTATGTATTCATTTTGAATGGAGGAGCAAAGTGAGTGGAAAAGTTCAAAGCAAGGGACGGTTGCTGATTCTACGACGGAGGCCGAGTACATTGCGGCTTCTGAAGCTGCGAAGGAAGGTGTTTGGATAAGGAATTTCATTGCTGAATTGGGCATGGTTCCGAGTGCCTCGGGCCCAATGGATCTCTATTGTGACAATAATGGAGCCATTGCGCAGGCTAAGGAGCCTAGATCCCATCAGAAGTCCAAGCATATACTCAGGTGTTTCCACCTTATTCGCGAATTGGTGGATAGAGAAGATGTTAAGATATGCAAAATTCATACGGATTTAAATGTTGCTGATCCGTTGACAAAGCCTCTCACACAGCTAAAGCATGAGGCGCACACAAGAGCTATCGGTATTAGATACTTAAATGATTGACTCTAGTGCAAGTGGGAGACCATTGGAAATATGCCCTAGAGGCAATCATAGAGATGATTGTATTTCAGTATGTTCATAAGATTTGATAATATGTTATCTTGTTCCTTGAATGAATCATCAGTTATATAGATCAATGAGTATGTGACTTGTTGGTGAAACTCTTTATCTTATATGATATCGTTCTTAAAGTATCCTCAGTCGAATGTCACCGGTCGGAACACCGGTGACTCTCGACTAGTACATGTATTGATTGATGACCATGTTTCACCGGTCATGGATATAGAGATATCGAATCAATAATGTGGACACATGTTAGAGAACATAGTGTTGGATAAGACCTACCTTGAGATACTATTGAGATTGTTATGATTCTATGTGTCGTTAGTTGGTCTCAAGCAATGATGATGTATAATCCTCAGACCTGAGATCAGCATAGTTTCCTACATGTGTAATAGCACTCTTAGGGGTTACCAAACGCTACTCCGTAACTGGGTAGTTATAAAGGTAGCTTTCGGGTATGCTATGAAACATGCGGAGGAATGTGACTGATCGGATATGGGATTTGCCCCTCCTAACATAATGGGAGAGATGTCTCTGGGCCCCTCGTTGTGGTCGAATAAAGAAAGTACATGGCCATGCCACTAGTGGTCGAAGTGTCGACCACATGAAGTTATTCGACACTTGATCGAGAAAGTATTGAACAGTCCATGGATGACATATTATCTCACCGAGTTCAACCGGATGTCGTGAGGCAAAAGGAGAATACACAAGGTGTCGTTCAATTGCCGAGGTCGTGGGCTGGTCGGTCGTATGGAGATGCGACCTAGTCGAAGACTACTCGAACATAATCACCAACTGGTCGTAAGGAGTTGCAAACTGGTCGTAGTTAGATACTAATCGGTCGTAAGGAGTTCTGAACGATTATAACTAATTATGAACTGGTCGTGACTAAATGAGCTGGTCGTAAGTGATAAGGACCTCGTCGTAGATCATATTGCGTTAAGGTTCGTCCGATATATTCGTGTGTGTTCGGAATTGTTATGTCTTTGCTAGGTACCACGACGACTCGTGATCGGAAAGTGTTTCCAGTCACAACCGATTACACACGAACCTATAGGGTCACACACTTAAAGGGCTAGGATTTGATTTGGATGGTGATCCGAATTCTTATAGGCCTCGAGTTCCTAATGGGCCTCTGGTGGGACCCATTATGGATGCCTATATATAGAGGCGGTGGCATGGGGTGATGATCGATCAAATCTTTCGGAAGAAATCCGAAACCCTAATAGCCACGCTCTCCTCAACCACGCCGCCGACGCTAGCACTCCTGCGCGTGGTGTCCTCGCTTGGAGGTGCTTTTGCGAAGCATCGGCACTAGGGCGATCCGCGACTCACGGCGTTCATCGAGGCCGGGAGAACTTGCGACATGCGTCGGAGTAGGAGGAGAAGACGCGCAGCAAGTACGACTACGACTGCATCAACTCGCTACATCGACTCTACTTCCGCTACGAGTCGGCGCGTCTAGTGGTAATCTCGTGATCTATGACTTGCGGTGGTTCCTTGGTTGCGCGGTATATTTTTTTGTTTGTGCTATCGTAGCCTTGCCGCGATCCTTCACCTACCATGATGAAAAAGCACGGTAGGGGTTGTCGTAGCTACAAACTAGATAGTAGAGAAAGGGAACTTCGGGTTCCCTGTCGATGCAAAGGGGAAAACCTCGGATACCCTCAAAGGTGGGAAACAGTGTTTGAGTATATTAAAGGAGTGTATTTATTGCTTAAAAATGTCTCGCCGATTACATGGGAAAATAACCTATTTATAGCCTTACATCAAGTGTACATGAAGATTATAGTTCTACCCCTAAAAGGTCCTATGATTGTAAGGGTTGCAGGGTTTTTTCCTCCTCCTAGATGTAGTTTTCGGTGTACGGTAGACCCTCCTGGGTCTGGTCAATCGCGCCTGTACTCCTGGTCCGTAGGAGGCATTGACTCCCTCTGGTCCATGTGAGGTGGCCTCGGAGTGAAGACCCCCGGACCCCCTTGTTGTATGCGAGGTCATCTGGGGCAACGGCCCCTTCGCAGTAAGATCAAGGAGGCCGACTAGAAGGAGGGGGTGAATAGGCGGTTTTAAAAACTTCTTTGGCTAAAACCGAGTTTTAATGCGGAAGCTAATCACAAAATGGTTTTGCACAATTAAAGCATAAATCAACTAGTTTCACTAAGTGCACCAACAATGTAAGACTATTGAATGAAAGTAATCATACAAACACAAGTAAGCAATTTAATTCTATGAATGTAAATTTCACAAAGTAAATTGCCATTTAGTAAAGCACAAGAATGAAAACCACAATAACACGATGATGTTTTTACCGTGGTGTTCGGAGACTTGCTGGTCTGTCCTAATCCACATTGAGGTAAGCCCAAACTAATTGGACCGGCTCCACAAATTAAGCCAAACACCTTCAATCCACTAGTGGTAGCTCTTTCCCGCTCCGGGTAGGTGAGCTTCAACCTTCACAACACGCCGAGCCTCTTCACAATCTTCTTTGAAGAGATCCCCGGACACGATGCCTCCAACGCCGTCTAGGAGTCGGCAAACTCCAAGAGTAATAGGTCAAGCCCCTTGCTTGACTCTCACCACGTGCAACGAATGCACAGATCAATTGGATACAAAATCCAACACTAAATGCAACACATGCAACTAGAGACCTCTCTACTTACTCACAAAGTGCAACACATGCACAATGGAGAGGAGAGGCTCACACTAGCTCAAGAGAGTGAAATGGAGTGCCAAGCATTATCTCTCAACTGGCCAAAGGGGATATTTATAGCCCCCATAACAAAAACTAGCTGTTGGGGATGAAACAGCCCAAAAACTAACTGTTACAAACTTGGTGTGATACTACCGCAGTTATAAGGGCGGTATTACCGTTCTGTGGTACTACCACTGTTATAAGGGCGGTACTACCGCAGCTCATTTTTCAGCACAGACGACACTCGGTAAAAAGGTCATAACTTTTGACTCCGATGTCGGAATTGAGTGATCTTGGACTCTATTGAAAGCTTATTCAGAGGGCTACACAACTCACCTGATTGCATGATCTCAAACACATTAGATCAATGCATAAAGCACAAGAACTTCAGAGAGTCACAACCATGGTCTAAGTCTTAAGGAAAAAGCAACAACCAATTTTAGACCATGTCAAGGGAACACACATGGATCCCAACGATTTGCAAAACACATTTGAAAACTTAGATCATGCCATAAGGAGTAGGACCATAGACTTCATCCATTTGCAAAACACATTTGCAAGGTATAGCCACATGCTACAAGGATTAGACGCATGTGCCTCGACTATTTGCAAAACATATTCGCAAATAATAGCATCATGCCATGGTGAGCTAGAGCAAGTGAGATTGAGCTATCAACACATCATGAAACTCAAGCTACTAGACAAGACCCCTCTTAATAGTACGACAATCTATACTAGCAATCCGGTCTTCCAACCAAACACCAAGACCGGTAAAAGACTAGGAACACATCCTTAGCCCTAGCTAGTCATACCTTTGCCTTGAGCATCTTCTCGAAGCTTGATGATACACACCTTTACTTCAAGTCCGGGTCATTGTGCTGATATGCATCAACCCATGATGCATCCTTTACTTGACCTCCATCAACACATGATGGGTCTTCTCTTGACTTAATGATCAACTCATGATCATCTCCTCTTCGACATCTTGATATGTATCACCACATGATGCATCATCTTCTTGAACCTTGACTTAATGACAATCAACTCATGATGTCATCCAAAGTCTTCATCACCCTACATAAATGCTTCTAAACAAGCCATTACTTTCAGGTGCGGTACTACCGCTGTTGATCATGCGGTAGTTCCGCTCTCCGGTAGTTCCGCACAACAGCATCGGTACTACCGTTCCACAAAATAGCAAACCAATCCAGAGAAACACATTCCATGGAAAAAAACATACCGCCACTAAGGCCGGTACATCCGGTGTTGCGGTAGTTCCGCTCAAGGAATGCCAGTACTACCACTTATCAAGGAGAGCAACACATGCTCGAAAACACTTGTTCTAAAATAACGTACCGACATGTAAAACCCAGTACTACCGCACACCGGTAGTACCTCTTACCAAATGCGGTCATACCGATTTCCACTGAAGTTCTTCCAGAAGCTTTTCAAATGCAATGCATGACTCCTTTGTCTTGAGCCATGTCGATCTTTTATCACCTTTGCATTTTCTTTTTATGTCACCAATCAAACTCCGGGATTAAGCCTTGAAAACATCTTAGCACACACATTAGTCCCATAACACAATTGCAAATAATTGAATATAAAATAATATGAGTATATATGAACTACACGAGTTTTATATACTCAAAGGATATGTTTCAAAGTAGAGATCCTCAATATATGTGGATAAAGAAATATGGATCAATACTAATGAAACAACAAAACATAGAGTGAACTCCCATAATTGTGTGCATATACGAATGTATAATAAGAACATATGCACATATTTAAGTTAACATCTTGGTGGAGTTCAACCTATATTTTGGATCCGAGGAATACAACAATATATAATAATATGAAGTTGAATGCATACCTCTTTGATCTGCAAATCCAACTAAGACTAAATATGAGATATAGAAATAGAAGAGTTAGTCTCACAAAAGATTTATCATTGTGAAAGCATACCTGTTTGGATTTTTTGTTTATACCTAAGCTGAGAAATTTGATTTGTCATTGATAGCCATGACTTTTATCTTTTATATCCAATTGAGACTAAACAATAGATGACAAGTTAAAGTGTTAGTCTCACAATTAGATTTGTCATTAATCACAAAAATACTCCATTAACATATAATGGTGGGTCTAGATTCTTCAATGTCCTCCTTTTTGGTGATTGATGACAAACCCTTTAACAATAATAATAATATTTGGATATGAATCAACATGAGATAGGAATTTAAACTCTTTAACTATACTCATGCATGCTATAAAGCAATTTTCCCTTTTTGAATAAATCATGAGTTAAGGTTTCACCTTATCACATACTCACTTTATCCAAATAAAACTCCAAAATATTCTCCCCCTTTTGGCATTAAACACCAAAAATCCAAGAATCCAAATAAAAACTTAGCCAAAGGGAGTCTTTGTAAATCAGTTTTCCTATAATATAGGTTACCCATTTTAAGCAAAACTTAAAACAATTTTCATTATAACTTTTACAAACTATTTTAAGAAAAACTCCCCCTTATACTGTAGGACCGAAATGGCAACAGAGGGGGGGGGTGAATGTTGCAATTCTACTTTTACTAATTTCTTTTTCTCCAAAAAGAATCACAAGACAGCTACTGCAAACCAACAACCAAGCTTGATTCATTTTGATTAAAATCAGTTTTGATTCAAAACTAAAACATCTGAGGCTGCACCAAAAATGAAAAACTCCCAAATCCTTGATCTGTTGGCAATGAAACTTTGAGGATAGTTAATAGATAGTCTCAGGACTCTAGATATAAAATTTCATGCTATTTCATAAAGGGAATCAAAAGTTACGCAAATTCCAAACAGCACAAAAAGAAAGGAATTCAGTTTTCACTTCTGAAATCTGAAACCTACAGGGCCTTCACCAAAAATCGAAAAACTCCCAAATACTTGATCCGTTGGCAATGAAACTTTGAGGATAGTTAATAGATAGTCTCAGGACTCTAGATATAAAATTTCATGCTATTTCATAAAGGGAATCAAAAGTTACGCAAATCCCAAACAACACAAAAACAGAAAATATTCAGAGCCAACACTAAAAATCAAATTTCTCCTCCATCTTTGATCCCTTGGCAATGAGACTTTGCAGATATGTTAGCAATAGCCCTTGGACTCTACAAGCCAAATTTCAAGCCATCTCAAAGAGGGAAACGAGATTTCCACCTAAAACGTAGAATTAAACAAATGAACAGAGCAAGCCAAAATCCAAATCTGAGATTAAATGGGGTTGGCTCTTGGGATCCTTGATCAAATGATCTTGAAGTACTCACCCATCATGGAGCAACCCATTTTGGCCAATCCCGACAAGCAAGAACTCGAAAATCAAAAGTCAAAAATCCAACATTGAGACAATCGAAGAACGAGAGAGAATGAACGGAAATGACTTGGATCTTCATTTCAAAACAAAAGAGTAGTCCCGATACCACGATTACATATAGAGGAATGATTACAAGACTCTCCACTCAATCCTCACCCTCTCCCTCTCTCAATCCCTCAACCATACATGCTTGAGAAGGGATCAAAACCAACACAGAGAGCTCACATGGAAACCATCGAAGGAGACACAGAGGGAACACAACTCTGCCTCCACCAACAACCCTCAACCACTAAAGCCTAAAGCCAAAACAAACTCTAAAGCCTATTTTGACTAAAAGAAACCCTAAAATCCCTTCAAGTGTTCTGGTGGGCATGCAGCCCCTCAATCCTTTATATAGCCTTGGCTAACGGGTCTCCACCCCGTTACGCCCGCTAAGTCCAACAGAGTCCGCTCCCGCTTGTGCAGCCTTGCGAAATTCCCGTTTCGCCCCTCCTGCACCTTCTGGGAGGCTTCCGCGCTCCTTGCCTCACACGCCTCGCAACCACCTCGAGTCCACGTCGTCTTCGACACATCCCGACCGTTCTGACCTCAGCGCCACCTGCGCCTAGTCCGGTCCACCGTGTCTCGCCACGACTCCGCCTCGCCATCCTGCAGCCACACAGACAAGAAACACATCAAATAGCACCGCTCGATACATGAAAGCGTAAATAACATCACTTACCATGCCGAAGTCCAAACCTGTCGAAATTATCAGAATATGCATCCTAATCCCATACGACCAAGTTTGACCAAGTCCGATCGAGCCCGACTGCGCCACACAACGACTCGACTCCGAACCACTCAAACCGAACTCGACTTACCTAAACCAATGTCAATTACTCATCAAACACATGTGGTCACCTCCACATGGTTCATCATATACAAAGGTTCTTCTTCTCCTTTGACACACAAAGGATTCTTCTCCATATCAACACTTCTTCTTGGTCCTTTTATCTTTTTCATGAAGAGCATACACCATTTTGAGTTTAATTCCACTTATTTGAATGGTTGATACCAAGAGTAATTGATTCTATTTGTAGAATCTTGATATCACTTGTATACATGACCAAATTCCCCTTCTTTGTCATCTCCATTGAGTGTATCACTTATATACTAGGATATCTCAAGGCGATCAAATGATGTAGGGAGTCAAGAGAATGCTTGAGGGTAACTTGAGAGTATAACACGAATCAATTTTGACCAAAAGAAACAGCCGCAGAAGGTCTGGAAATGAATTGAATTGAATTTGCTTTTCTCCAGGACAATTTGTAGCACCGCAGCTCAATCGCAGGTAGTAGTGAGATTCGGAAGTACCACCTTTCAAAGGCCGGTAGTACCTTTATTTTCTGGAACTTTAAATATGGTTTTGCAGGTGAGTAGAAGGAGCATTTTTGCAAAGAAGAAACACAAAGCAACTTATTTAAAAGAGTTTCAATAAGCACAAATTAAGTAGACAAAATAGCAAGTAAAAAGTTTAAGAAGTTTCAGCAATAATAATCTTCCAAACGACGTTCAAAAGGATTATCTAACACAAGCATTTCATACACTACAGAGCAGTAGAAAATGGACAAAAGCATTCAAGGCTTAATAAGCTTACACAAGACATAACACAAGATAACATTAAGCTTATCCTTAAACACAAGGTTTATGGGCCTAAATATAAACTGTTATTTTAACTTCCTTTCTTAGTTATCCTTCTTCCCTCTTGACGATCTTCTCTAATCAGCATGGCTTGGAATGTATTCAGTGTGAATCATGTCACTCCCCAAAAAGATTCCCAATTTGTCTTTGATCAGCTTCATGATGTAGGGAGCATAGAAGATATTTTCTTCTGTATCACTCTTTGAGAGAGCAATTTCAGTGATGATGAAGTCAGCAATGTCAAACTTGATTTCGTTTAAGATATGGTGTATAATATTCCATGCCTTGGGATGAACTTCATTGTTGTTTCCACCTCTGGGAAAGAATGTTTTTCTTATAATTTTGTTGACCAAACTTGGTGCTAGTGAAAGTCTAATATTTGTGCCAAGCTCATACTGCTGAGATACATCATATAGCTTCTTGATCTCATCCAGATTCAAAGGATCCTCAAGATGTATCTTAAGGTTACCATTGTGAGGAGTGGGAATGCCCCATGATCTTTGACAATCTGCTTTTGATGCATTTAACTTGAAAGAAGCTGTCATCCAAGTGAGGGTGTCATGTTCTGGGGAAATATGGACAGTAGCATAGAACTACTTGATAGTGAATGATTCATAGTCACATTTCAGAGTTACCAAACTATCCAGGCTCACTTCATGAAAACCATAGAAAAGTCCATTGAAGATATCATTCCAAGACACATACTGATGATTTGCAAACTTCTTCTGGTTGTAAATATAGTAGAACATATTTTCCTGAAGCTTTGTGTGAAAGTGAGGATTAACTGCACTCTTGGGCAGCAGGAATTGGTTTTTGTTCCTCATATCTGTATACCTTTTGGTCCCGATTTTGCTAGGATCTGCCACAAAGAAAGGAGTTCTGCTAGGTGCATACAACTCATCACTGGTATCACTGTTCGTAGAATATTCATCAAAGTCATCGTCTGATTTGTACACGATTTTTTCTTTCCTCTAGAGGAGGATGGTCTAGGGTTTTGAGACATAGTTGCTAAGAGAAGAACAGACAATTAGAACAGAATTTAAACCAAAGGAGTGAGATTTAATCAACTCTTCTCTTCTTGGAGTGGTAGAACTGCCGTTCCAGAATCCTTGGGACATTCTTTCGATTTTCATTCTAACTAGTGTTTGATATAAAATAATCTGAGGAAGTGACATGAAATGTCATCAAACACTAATTATTGTTAATTTTCCAAAAGAAGTTGATCATCTCATCCTCATTTTGAATTAAACCCTAAAAGAGAGATAGATGCCTAGATAAGAGTGAAGAGAATCAAGGCAAGTACCTTAGTGATTTGATGAGAAGAGAGAGTAGGACACAATCTCTTTCAAGAAATCCAAGAAGACTTCTCTCAATCAAAGGATTTGAGTTTAGGGTTTTAAGTGGGGCACGGAGGTAGGAGGATATGAACAGTTGGTGGCCTTTTAAGGAAGTGAAAGAGATGTGACCGAGAGTGAGAGTGAGCTCCTGAAGAGAATACTTCAGTCAAAACAGAATATGGGACCACCGAATAGAAACGGTAGTACCGCCGTTAGTCGTGCGGTATTACCGGGCAATGGTAGTACCACCGTTAAGAGCGCGGTATTACCGTTTTTGCCTAAAGGATCAAAAGCTGAGCTAGAATGCAAATGATCCTTTATAATGATCACTCAACTAATAATTTTTCAGGATCATTATACATGAGATAGATAAAAGAAACCTCCAAAGAACAAAATAATGTTTTATTAAAAACAAATTAGTCTATCGTATATTCAAAAGAAACCTTGTTTTCATGAAACTTCTTTAAGAGATTTAATTTGAGCAAATGAAGATTTTTAAAGATCCAATTTTTATGTATGAGTTATAAATACCATTATGGACCTATTACTGTGAATAGATTTGGCTCATATGGCAAAACTCACTTAAGTCCTAAAAGATGACCACTTAGGTCAAACCAGTATTTTGGATGAGTTTCGAAATCAAATAACTTTTGCTAGGTTAGCCTTTTGGAAATCATTTGATTATTAAAAAGGTTTAGAATGGCCAACTCTAGGTTTTTCCTTTTGGGACAAATGTCAAATTCCTTTTAGAATAGATTTTACACAAAAATCTAGTTTAGGTTAGAAACAAGATACTATAATTTTGGATGTTTGACTTGAAACTCATTTTTATTTGAATTAGGTTTTCTTGAAACAAAGCCTTTGCAAAACCTTTGAAATGAATTTGTATACATTTTGCAACTAGTTTTTCAAAGAATTACTAATAGTTATGAACTTTTTGACTTTTGGCTAAAAGGTTCAATTTTCAAAATCAATACTAGCACTTAATTAATTTGAGTACACTTAGGGATGTGATATACATGAACATGACTTAACACTCCCCCTTAATGTGCCACTACCATCTTGCTCAAGATTTCAATTAATGCGGTTTTTGGACAAGAGTAAGAACACCCTTTTTAATAGATTTTCATTAATACAACCTACACAAGGCATAAAGAGCTAGATACTTTAATGTAAGTACTTGTTACTGAAATGACATTGACTTATGATATGAAGTGATCATCTTCAAGCTTGGCTCCAATTATGCATATGGTGAAATCCACCTCTTCATGAGTGAGCTAAACCTCCAATGCCTCTCCAAGTACCTATTAAACAATTAAGTGCATTTTGGTACCCAATACTTGGTTGGGTCCATGAATATTAGTTACAAGAGATTTAGGCACCCAAATGGCCCTTGCAATAGTTTTAGGTGAACTAACACATCTAGCAAATATATTGCCATTTCTATCCTTCCTAAGTATATAATGATTATTATAGATAATGGGCTTAGGAGTGATACCTTTGGAACAATCCTTACTAAAGTGTTCCTTTTCCCGGCAATTGTAGTAAGTTAGATGTTTTCTTCCATCCTTTGTCTTCTTGTCTTGCTCTTTGCCGGCTTGCCTCTTCTTTGATGACATTGACTTGTCATCCATTTGATTTGGACACACCGAGGCAATGTGACCATTCCTCTTGCATCCAAAGCACTTGATATTGTTGAATTGATTTCTATTTTGCTTTGGGATGCTCTTCACCTTTTTCTTGGTGGTGAAACCAATTCCTCTCTTGTCATTTATCTTGTTAGGGCACACGGAGGCAATGTGACCCTTCTCATGACAATCAAGATATTTGATATTCTTCGTGTGTCTTGCATTGTGTCTTGTCTTGCTATCCTCCTTCTTTGGAGTGAAGCCAATTCCACTCTTATCTTGCAAGCTTCTTTGCTTGCTCAATATATCATCGAGTAGCCTTCCCTTTGTAGCTTCTTTCCAAGTCATTCTTCAATTTTGTGACTTGGGCCTTGAGCTCATTGTTTTCCTCTACAAGATTAGTCTCACAAGACAGAGAGGAAATAAAAGCATCTATTTTGAAGCAACAAGGCATATCAAACAAATCATCACAATAGGTGGATATGTGTGGATATCATGGGGATATACTCATGATCTTAGGATGATGAGACAATTGGTAATAGTTTTGAAGGTTTGTTGAAACTCTAGTTTTCAGCAAGTGTCAAGACTATCGGTAGTACCAGCAAGTACCGGGCGGTACTACCGCATCGCGGTATGACCACACATTGGTTGGCGGTACTACCGTAGGGCGGTGATACCGTTGAGTTGTGGTATGGATTTTCCAGAGAAGATGTTTTTGGGAGGTTTGGTCCTCATTGAAAAGCGGTACAACCGCAGTTATTGGAGCGGTACGACCGCAGTGCGGTAGTACCGCTGGTAACATGGCGGTAGTACCATTTGTGTTCTGATTGTCGGCCATTTTGGAGATTTGGCTATTTGTTAGGTCAAGTTTATGGGTTTCAGTACATATGTGTTGCATGATGCATGTTTTGAGCTAACGTGGGTCAAGTTGATGGGTTTCAGTGCATATGTGTTGCATGATGCATGTTTTGAGCTAACGTGGGTCAAGTTGTGAAGAACTTGTTCCCGAAGATGATTTATCTGTCTATTGCTGTGCAGGTGGCCTGCAGGTCAACGATGGTCAACGGCGAGGAGGATCGGGACTAAGCTTGGAGAGCTAAGGTCCAAAACGATCATGGATGCCGGGTGAGGTCAAGTGACTCAAGCGTGGCACAGAATGAACGAGGATGATCGAACGGGAAGTTCGATGCAGCTGGTTGGATTAAGTAGAGTGGGGGTCGGTGCAAGTGCCTTAATGGTTCCGGTAGGATCCGAACGAGATAGACTTGCCGACATGATGAGAGTCGTTGATCAACCTACACATGGCGAAGGATGCGATTGCTTCGCGCGGATTGGACTCGGTTCTTGGAGAAGGATCGAAAAGGGGTATTTTGGTCATTTCACCAAATACCGTTTTTGTGATCTCTTGGCTAAACCGCGGTGCGGGTCGGTGCTTGGAGAAGCGGTTTAGGTCAATCGAAGATGAAGATGGTGCTTTAAAATGCGTGCGTATGAGTGACCCGTTTGTGTGTGGGCTTAACGGGTGCCCTAAGTGGAATATTCTCTAGATCCTAGTCGCCTCTATAAATAGGGGGTATGCTGGACAGCAACCTCAAGCACTTCATTTGGTAAACCCTAGTTTTGTTTTAGGGACTTAGAGAGGAAAAGAGAGGGTTAGGGTTCTAGAGAGATGAGTTGATGGTGTGCTCATGGATTGAGCTCTTGTCCTCCTTGAAGGAGTGGCTGTAACCAGCAACAATCGCGAATCAATCTATGGATGATTATTTAAAGATGAGTTCTCTTGTGTTCTTCTTTCTCATTTGGTGATTTTGGTGCTTCTTTGATCCAATGGGTTTCTAGTGGTTTCTTGCCCTCATCTACCTTGCTGTGACATGTGGGATTACATCTAGGATCATCTTGATCATCAATCTCCCACGAGCAAGTTTTGGGTCAAGTTTTTCGTTTTTGCTCGGTTTTGAACCTTCCTTCGGTTAAATGGAAAAAGGTCAAAACTTTGGCAAGGATCTTCATGATCGTCACATGAAATAGGTTCCTGACTTCCTTAGGAAGGTGTGTTTCAAGTTTTGTGAGGTTTGGAGTTATAGATCAAAAGTTATGCCTATTTTTGATTTCGCGTTAAGGCTGTTTTTCCTATTCAACGGCTGATTTACTGTTCATATGGTAGTTCCGGTACTGCTCATCCGGTAGTATCGATTTGTGCGACTGTTCACATCTACTGTTCATCTGGTAGTTCCGGCACTGTTCGTCCGGTAGTATCGATTTTGGTACTTTTCATATTTACTGTTCATCCGATAGTACCGCCTTCATTCCTGCGGTAGTTCGATTTTCTTTGTTCATCCGTTAGTACCGCATCTATTCACTACTGGTAGTTCGATTTTCTTGTTCTTGACGTGTTTTTGTGTTTTTAATCGTTGCGCTTGGGGGGTTTGAATTGGATTCAGTACAAGTCTTCTGCTATGCATGTATATTGATCTTCATAGCTCACATAGCTATTGGAGTCAAGATTATATTGAACCGATCAAAGTGAAAAATAGACTGTGCTCCTATTCACCCCCTCTAGTCGCCTTTTCGATCCTACAATATGCTAACTTTAGATGAAGTGCATGAGTTAGGAGCTAAGCAAGACAAATCATCTAATAAATTGCATATAATATCTATATCCACCTTGGAATTACTTAACTCATTTAGGAGGAGAGTTTCAAGTTAATCTTTTAGAACATCATAATTATTTTGAAGTAAGACATATTCTTTCTTCAAAACTTTGAATTTTGTCTTCTCCTTTCCTAAATACTCATTTAGCTCTTCTAACATATCAATCAACTCATCATATGAAGGCTCATAATTATTTACCTCTTTATTACCTTTAGCCATGAAGCAATGAGGCGATGTAGATGGAGTTGATGTGTAGGAGTTTGTGGATTCTTCATTGTCGGAGTTTGAGATTGAACATTCTTCTCTCGATATTCTTTCTTGTATGCAATCCTCATTAGTTGAGGTGGACATTTCCTAATGATCTTGAAGTTGTGTCCACATCTCATGAGCATTCTTAAGATCGCATACTTCATTGAACACATTCATACTTAGTAATAAATAGAGCGTTAGTTGCTTGAGCGTCAAGATGTAAGCATTTATCTTCCTCAATTGTTGGAGCATGATGATCCAATGGAGGAGAAAAACCTACATTTAAAATCTGCCATATATTTTGGCCCATGGCCTTAAAATAACATGGCATGCGGATTTTCTAGTAAGCATATAATGTGCCATCAAATAGAGGTGTCTCACCGAGGTGCACTATATCACTAGTCGCCATCCTTTACTCTCTAGACGGTTAAGTCTAATAAATGAGAGATCAAGTTCTGATACCACTTGTAAGATCGAGGAGGCTGACTAGAAGGGGGGTGAATAGGCGGTTTTAAAAACTTCTTTGGCTAAAATCGAGTTTTAATGCGGAAGCTAATCCCAAAACGGTTTTACACAATTAAAGTCTAAATCAACTAGTTTCACTAAGTGCACCAACAATGTAAGACTATTGAATGAAAGTAATCATACAAACACAAGTAAGCAATTTAATTTTATAAATGTAAATTTTACAAAGTAAATTGCGATTTAGTAAAGCACAAGAATGCAAATCACAATGACAAGATGATGTTTTTACCATGGTGTTCGGAGACTTGCTAGTCTCCCCTAATCTACGTTGAGTTAAGCTCAAACTAATTGGACCGGCTCCACGAATTAAGCCAAACACCCACAATCCACTAGTGGTAGCTCTTTCCCGCTCGGGGTAGGTGAGCTCCAACCTTCACAACACGCCGGGCCTCTTCACAATCTTCTTTGAAGAGATCACCGGACACGACGCCTCCAACGCCATCTAGGAGTCGGCAAACTCCAAGAGTAATAGGTCAAACCCCTTGCTTGACTCTCACCACGTGCAACGAATGCACAGCTCAATTTGATACAAAATCCAACACTAGATGCAACACATGCAACTAGAGATCTCTCTCTTTACTCACAAAGTGCAACACATGCACAATGGAGAGGAGAGGCTCACACTAGCTCAAGAGAGTGAAATGGAGTGCCAAGCATTATCTCTCAACCGGCCAAAGGGGGGTATTTATACCCCCATAACAAAAAATAGCCGTTGGGGACGAAATAGCCCAAAAACTAAATGTTACGGACTTGGTGTGGTACTACCATAGTTATAAGGGCGGTATTACCATTATGTGGTACTACCACGGTTATAAGGGCGGTACTACTCATTTTTCAGCACAAACGACACTCAGTAAAAAGGTCATAACTTTTGACTCGATGTCGGAATTGAGTGATCTTGATCTCTATTGAAAGCTTATTCAGAGGGCTACACAACCCACCTGATTGCATGATCTCAGACACACTAGATTAATGCAAAAAGTATAAGAACTTCAGAGAGCCACAACCATGGTCTAAGTCTTAAGGAAAAAGCAACAATCAATCTTAGACCATGTCAAGGGAACACACATGAATCCCAACGATTTGCAAAATACATTTGCAAACTTAGATCATGCCACAAGGAGTAGGACCATGAACTTCAACTATTTGCAAAACACATTTGCAAGGTATAGTCACATGCTATAAGGATTAGACGCATGAGTCTCGACTATTTGCAAAACACATTTGCAAATAATAGCATCATGCCATGGTGAGCTAGAGCAAGTGAAATTGAGCTATCAATACATGATGAGACTCAAGCTACTAGACAAGGTCTCTCTTAATAGTACGGCAACCTATACTAGCAATCCGGTCTTCCAACCAAACACCAAGACCGATAATAGACTAGGAACACATCCTTAGCCCTAACTAGTCATACCTTTGCCTTGAGCATCTTCTTGAAGCTTGATGATACACACCTTTACTTCAAGTCTGGGTCATTGTGCTGATATGCATCAACCCATGATGCATCCTTTACTTGACGTCCATCAACACATGATGACAAGTTGAAGTGTTAGTCTCACAATTAGATTTTTCATTAATCACCAAAAATACTCCATTAACACATAATGGTGGGTCTAGATTCTTCATTCGCACCAGGGCGTGTGGTATCCTCCTAGAGGGGCTACCTTTGGTGGCCTTTCTGCACCTTTGGCTATGCAAGGGGGTACCTAGCACCCTCGTCTAGACCTAGGTGCACTGCTGGCTTGGAGCCTCTGGCAACCTTTTTGCACCCATCGTCTGTGTGAAGGACTACATGGTATCTCTCATCTAGACTGAGGTGTATCTTTGGCCCAACGCCCTTGGCATCCTTCTTTGTTCTTTTGGCATTCGTCAGGTCGTTGGGGGCTAGTGAGCTACCCCTACGATAGTGTCGGGACCCCGAGTATGCAACCCCGAGACCTTCTGTGCATTCTGAACTAGTCTCAGATCAGTAGCTAGCTCGCATAGTTGCAACATAGATGAAATCATATCCATACAATAGAATAGCTAATGAAGCAGACAAATTAATAATACATAATAGCAAAAGGACCTTATGGTCAAGTCTTACTAGGTTTGCCACGCAGGACTCACGACAACATACAACTTGCAGTGGAAACCAAAACAACTCGTGGAGGCCACACGACGTGTCCACAAGCAATCGAGTAAAGGACGCGGCCTAACTCGCAATATCTTTGAAGTAGTCGTCCTCGTAGACCTCGGTTCTCCCTGGGTCTTCTTCGACGACTGATCAACAAAGGACGTATAGCCGTAAGTACATAAAGTACTCACCAAGTCGTAGGGAACAATATACAAATAGTATTCATGCAAGGTTTGACAAGGACAGTTTTATGTTTAATTTGCCAAAAGCAATGTTGACAGTAAATACAGTAAGTAGATTGGAAAACACAAGTCGAAAGGTTAGTACATAAGTAATCAAGTTTCTTTGAAACAACTCGTGAACACCCTGTTCACTTCCCAAACCACTCGAGCCAACCAAGACAATAATTTTGAGAAAAATCTACCCCTCGTGTCAAAATCACTAGACATTGTCCATAACTGGGGACACAGCTATTCGAATAGTTTTACACTCTATAGTGGTTGTACAGCTTGACCCACAAAAGATAATCATCTTATACTGTCCGCCCACACACTTCCGAGGTGTGCGACTAAGAGATTATCACAAGGCCTTTACAAAGCTCTGTTTTGACTCGGTTCTGCTCGCTAAGGTTTTGCCTTCCTGGCCCTATTGCACTGCTCATCAATCCAAACAGAACCGACTCAAAATATTGCTAATTATTTAGCCAGGTTCATCCCACAAATGGACTTGTGGTTGCACGGTATGGCCCAGATCAATGGCGCACAAAGTAAAGTCCTTAGTGACTACTCAGGCGAGACATCCTCATCCCAATGTGCTTCCTGCACTTCCTTTATTGCACGATCATTCGATTGAGTTTGAAATTATTTTTGGTTCAACCCGACCAAAAGGCAACCATTGCCCTGGTAAAACCAATTTTAATAACAGTGGCAACACGTGCCATGGCAACATATGCCACAATTCCATATTCACTTAGTGAAATTTATCATCATTGAATCATGTGATCGAGACATCGCATAACTAAAGCAAGGCTAAGCATAACACGCGCCTATGTTGGTTTCACAATAATGTCCAACTAAGATTATCCAACCTGACGGTGTCCAAGGGTACATGTCAACATGTCGTTCACAATTATTCACAGAGTCATACTACCAAGTAGGTATTTAACTACTCCCAGAACTATTTTTATACAACTAGCCATGCATATTGATATAAAACAATATAATTTTGTAAACTATGTACGATATGATCAAAGGTCTACGACTTGCCTTCGTTGAAGGCTTGAGTGGCTTCGGCAGATGATTCCAGGAACTCTTCAGAGAAGCCAGTATAAATACGTACGAAAAGATCCAAGTAAATAAGACAACTCCAAATAAATTCCAAGAAGATTATCAAACTAAAACCAAAAGAAATGTACAAAAATTACATGGATTTAGAAACTTGAATTACTCGAATCGAACTCGAACGAAGGAGAACGAGCCCTCATAAAGAGGTTCGACTGGTCGGAGGGTGGTCGAATGAAGGCTTCGACTACTAGGTCGGAAGAGGGAATACGACTACTCAAAGTGGTTGGAAGAGGGAATACGACTACTCAAAGTGGACGTAAGAGGAATACAACTACTCAACATGGTCGTAAAAGGGGATACAACTACTCATCGTGGTCGTAGGAGGAATAAGGGATACGACTGCTCGATGCGGTCGAAAGAAGAAAGGAGAACAGGGCACGGGGAAACTCACCAGGACAGAGAGAGAGGTTGGAGTAGGAGGCTGGGAAAGGAAGGCGAACGGCGGCCAGAGACGGCGCGGACTCCAGCGAACTCTTCGGCAGCAGGGAGGTTTAACATGGCGTAGGGTCCAGCGGACTCTTCGGCGGTGGGGAGGCTGAACTTGGCGTAGGCTCCAGTGGACTCTCCGGCAGCGGGGAGGTTGAAGATGGCGCGGGCACTCTGGGTAGGCCGCGATATTGCAAAGCCAACGGCAAAGACCACGTCAGCAGAGAAGCTTTGGCGGCGGTGGCGAGAGGCGACGGCGCGAGCTCTAGTCGGCCGTTGCGAAACTTGAAGCACGGTGAAACGGGGCAAGAGAAAGAGATAGAGTTGGAAAGTTGAGGGGAAAAACAAGAAGGCAAAGGCTCCCAAATGCTCTATTTATACAAGAAGGAAGGAGAACTAGGCAGCAAGATGGAGCGATGTGAAAAGGGAAGGAAAAATAATATGACGGGCAGTGTGAAAAGGGGAGGAAAAGTACGGCGGGCTGAAGACAATAGTATTTAATGCACACGTGGCTGAGGCAAAAGCGGGATGATAAACGAACCAGAGGTGACAGCATTTAATGCACACGTGGTAGCGGAGACAATGGCATTTAATGCTCACGTCGCTGTGGCAAAAGAGGGAGGAAAGAGAAGGTTAGCAGGGGCTGACAGGCAGGGCCAGTCGAAACCAAGGGGGGTCGTGACCGAGAGGGTGGTCATAACCGAAGACTAGTCAAAACCAAAGGCTAGTCGAAACCAGAAGGTCGAAACCAGAAGGCTGGTCAAAACCAAAGGCTGATCGAAACTAAAAGCTAGTCGAAACCAAAAGGCTGGTCGAAACCAAAGGTTGGTCGAAACCATGGGCAGATTGGTTGAAACCAAGGGCAAGCTAGTCGAAACCAAAAGCTGGTCAAAACAAAAAGGCTAGCCAAAACCAAAGGCTGGTCGAAACCAAGGGCAGGCTGGTCGAAACCAAAGGAACAGAGAGGGTGGAGCGGCCGACGATGAGAGGGGGAGGAATGGGCAGATGAAAAATTAGAACAAATAGAGAAAAGGAATTCTAATTAACAGAGAACTCCAACAACTCAAAATAAAGCAAATTCGAATTAGTTGAAGTTGGATTAACTCATATTAAATCGTTTTTAATTTCCAAAATTTCAAGTTAAGCTTTAGAAATTCAACAAAACCAAATGGTTATTTTTATTTTTAAAAACTTTCAAAAACTCCTAAAAATTGGGATGTTACAGATAGAGATGTCATTTTTGTCATTTCGTTCATGCGGGGCACTAATTTTGCTATTTCGTATATAAAATGTGTCATTTCAGGCAAAACCTCGGACTAGTTGCATCTTGCCGTTTGATGAATTAGATTAGGCTGGTAAAGGATGGCCTTCGCATAGCCAAAAGGAGGGTCTCACTTCAGGCTAATCTAGGTCACAAAGCTTTAATCCAATGGCCATGATTAATTCAGATGATGTGGCTGCACCACAGAAGAGAAAATTCAGCTAGTGGAGACCAGTTGTGTGTACATATATACGGTAGAGTTATTCAGTGCTCGCACGTTGAATAGCTTATTCTACGTGTGGGCCTTAGCCTGGGCCACGGGCGCATGGCCTGGTATCCCACGCTTACCCCGCGCTATGCGCGGTGCACTAGCACCAGTGCCTCCTACTCGAGATCGGTAGTAAAACCCTCCCGCAGCATCAAAACGGCAGTAAAACCCTCATGCGTGCCAGCACCCGCTCGAGTACGATAGTAAAACTAGCGAGCACGCATCAAATAATAGCTGTAAAAAGTTGCTTAGTGTCGTTCTAAATTTATGGTAAAAACCTACCAAGACACAAAATGCGGTGAAAATTTGTCAGTAGAATGATCGTGTGTCACCCCCTGAGTCATTATAAAAAAGGTTTTACTACCGTTTAGGTGAGGAAGATAGGACCGTGATATTCGAGGTGCAGGTTTTACTGCTGAAAATGACAACACGTTATTGATCCAGTAAATGTTATCGTTTACCGTAAATGATACCTATTATTACTTCAAAAGGCATGTCATGTTACTGCTGAAAATCCGCTTTCACTTTGTGTTTTTTTGGTAGTTATTGTGAGTTTGATAACATTTTACTACTGTTTGAGAACGACATTATATTTACTAAATGTTACGCAAGTTCTTTCATTAATCATACATTTTACTATAAAATGTAACACATATCTGTACTGTCATTTACAAAAGATTTACTAGATATTAGATGTAAAACTACTTCGGTTTGCTAAGTGGCCTATACTTCTCTAGTGCTTTGGGGAGGGGCTTGACACTGTTGACCATGTGGAACAACAGACAGAACATCATATAGGCCATGTACTCATTCCCCTCCTACATACACATGATGAAAAAGGCCACGTGTCAAACGCTATACATCGGAAAAAAATACTACATGTTTTGGGTGGTAGGGAATTCTTACCAACTCTATCGATGTTGCCAGCATTGAGCTTTCACCGTCCCAGAACTCCAAGTACATCATTATTAAGGTGTAATCATTCTCTAGGACTGCTTCGGCGTCCCCATGCTGTGCACCCTCCAGTTCACGACGATAGGGAATTTCCCACTAGTCACGACCTGTAGGACTACACATAGATGGGGGATGATCCTTTTCCTCACTGGATCATGGTGGTCCATTACTTTTGTGCCCTTTTGCTTGTAATCGTCAGAGTCCAACACTTCCACACGCTTCAGCGCTATGTTGAAGTAGTAAACGACCAATGTTGATTGTATAAAACTGTGAGGAAGAGCTGCAAAGGGGATAAAAAAACCATAGAAAAATATGCAAAATGAACGACATTGTGGAAAGATTTACTGTAATGAAAATAAGTAATTTACTAGAATATGAACGATATTTACTAGATGAGTGTCAGATAGACAAAAACTACTTACCATGTTTACGCACGTGATGTCTACCACCGCCATATGCTCCTTCAACATGCTCTCAACCTGATCGTCGCTGTACTACTTGACGAGGATATAACAATCCTCATTTTACTATTTATTCGTAATTGTGTATTATGGGTAAATATGACGTCACACAGTTACTAAGTATACCCCTTACAGTTGTAGGGCAGAGGTCAATCAGGTGGTCGTAGGTCCTTCTACGACCATCCTCATAGTCGTAAGTATTTCTCGTACGATTACCTTCGGTCGTAAGTCTTTCTACGACCAGTATCCAGTCGTAAGCTTTTCTACGACTACCCCTTGGTCGTAAGTCCTGCTACGACCAGTCCTGCCATGACTTCTCCACAGATAACTATGTCCACTCGCGGTGAGGCCTATTAAGCGTGAGATCGGCGATCAAGATACGTAGTTATTTCTGGAATAACTGTAGATAACCCACCATTATCTCTAATTGATAACCGTTAGGCAACGTGAGGAGGTTACTACTCCGGTGATTACTCTCATTATTACGGAATAATGAGCGCTTCTTGACCTGGAACGACAACCTCCCTCTCTGCGTACTATAAATAGACTTCTTTTAGAGAGGAAGGAGGAGGGACTTTTGAGAGGCAATCAGTAGCAGTATTAGCGCAAGTCTTTCCACTGATTGTAATCAGGATGCCCAATACAATACACATAGGAATAGGGTTGTTATTCTCGATGGAGAAGGCCCGAACCTGTATAAAAATCCCCGTGTCTCTTTTGTCTGCGTGATCAATTTTGGAGACCCCCGAATCAAATATTTTTTACGTAAGATCGGTTCTAAAACACCGACAGTTGGCGCCGTCCGTGGGGTTCTTCTGGTAATTCCTTGTCAAAAGTTTTTTCTTTTCTCTTTGATGCTTCCATGGCAGGAGAGTGGAACGAGGAGAACTAGTTCGACTTGGTTGATTACACAGACATCGACATGGATACCAGTTTCGATTACAAGCCGAGTATCGAATCATCCGATGGTATTGCTTCCTCTAGAGGTCTTCTATCAGATCTTGGAGACCACACCGCGACGGAGTTGAGGAGGGATCCTTATCCCCCACAACAATACGCCCAGCTGAGGAACCAGCTTCCTCAGGAGGCAAGGGTCAACACGACCACAAACAGGGCTGCCCCAAGACAGACTCACAACACTACGAGAGTTTTTCCTTCAAGTGTTCGAGTCCCCCTAAGGCAGTACGACTTGGCGAGGCAAGTTCTGGAAGCCATCATTCCAGAGCTCCATTGGCACCTGATGGTCCTTTTTCTCCGGATAATTCCGTAGAGAAGAGGATCGAACACGCTTTTTCCTTCAAGTTCAACCATCCTATCGCAAGACACACCTGCAGATGAATAGGGTTATAACTCAGAGTTCCTCTACCTGGAGGGATTTACTCCAAGTCGCCAAATGGTGTCACTCGACTACTCCTCAAGCAAAGAGGCCTCGACGGGCATATAACGCCATACTCGGACGATCAACTTTGGCAAAATTCTTAATAGCTACTCACTATGGGTATCAATGTCTTAAGATGCCAGGTCCCAAAGGAGTAATCACAATTTATTGTGACAAGAAGATAGTGCATTCCTGCGACCATCGGTCCCTCGAGATGGTTAGACAGATACCAACTCAAGACGAAAGTCAGCCTTCGACTAGCAAGTCAAAGCCTAAAGCTGCACCAAAGCCGAATGACCAAGTCAAGGAGGTTCCCCTAGACGCGGGGGAGCCCTCGAAGACTATTCGCATCGGGGATTCTTCCGACCCCAAATAGGAAGACGCCCTCATCACTTTCCTCCGAGCAGCCTTGGATGTCTTGCGTGGCAGCGTCCGACATGCAGAGTCCCAGGGAAGTGATCGAGCACAGGCTAGCTTTACTCCCTAATAAAGTATATGTAAAACAAAAGTTACGGAGATTTGCCCCTGCTCGACGAGATGCTATTAGGTCAGAATTGGACAAGTTGCTTAAGGCAGACTTTATAAGAGAAGTCAACCACCCAGAGTGGTTGGCCAATCCTGTAATGGTTAGGAAGTCGAACGGCGAATGGCGTATGTGCGTAGACTTCACTGATCTTAATAAAGCTTGTCCAAAAGATGATTTCCCTTTACCTCGTATCGATCAGTTGGTTGACTCTACTACTGGCTGTGAAATGTTAAGCTTTCTAGATGCATACTACAGTTACCACCAGATCAATATGTGTCGAGAAGATGAAGAAAAGACCGCATTCATTACGCCATTTGGAATATTTTGCTATATCAAAATTCTATTTGGTTTAAAGAATGCTGGTGCTTCTTTTCAGCGCTTGATGCAAACGACTTTTGCACCTCAACTAGGCCAAAATTTGGAAGTCTATGTTGATGATCTAGTCATAAAAAGCAGCAAGTGACTTAATCATATCGCGGACTTGCAAGAAACATTCGACAACCTCAGAAAACACCACCTAAATCTCAACCCTTAGAAGTGTGTGTTCGAAGTCTCTTCAGGAAAATTGCTTAGATTCCTAGTCTCTCCATTAGGAATCGAAGCAAGTCTTGAAAATATAAAGGCCATCATGTAGATGCACCCCCCCACCACGATAAAAGAAGTTTAGAAACTCACGAGGTGCATGGCGGCATTAAGTCGTTTCATCGCACACCTGGGAGAGTAAGGACTGCCTTTTTTCAAACTTCTAAGGAAGCTCGAGGGTTTCGAGTGGTCGGAAGAGGCTAACGCAGTCTTTGAGGATGTCAAGAGATATCTTACAAGTGCTCTTGTTCTGGTTTCTCCAAAACCAGGAGAGACGCTCTTAATTTATCTAGCTGTCACGCCACAGGTAGTTAGCGCAGTACTGGTCGTAGAACATGAAAACATACAACGATCGATTTACTACATCAGTGAAGTTTTACACGGGCCTAAGGAGCATTACCCTCAGGTTCAAAAACTTCTATATGTCCTCCTCATGTCTTCGAGGAAACTACGACATTATTTTCAAGCGCACAAACTAGTTGTGCCGTCTGAGTTTCCTTTGGGAGCGATCCTCTAGAATAGGGAAACAGCGGGATGCATGGCAAAATGGTCAGTCGAACTTGGGGAGTTCGACATCCATTTCGTGTCCCGAACGGCCATTAAATCCCAGATCTTGGCATACTTTGTCGCCGAATGGACAAATCTTGAACCTGTTCAGGACCCCTAGTACGATTCCCACGATAAGTGCACGATGTACTTTGACGGGTCACTTACTATAAGTGGCTCGGGGGCTAGGGTGGTCCTGGAATCTCCTATCGGAGAGACCTTAAAGTATGCCATACAATTAAACTTTTAGACCACTAACAACGTGGCAGAGTACGAAGGTTTGCTAGGCGGCATACAGTGCAGCGCTCTCGATTAAATCAACTACTCGAGAGAGGAGACTCTCAACTAGTCGTGAATCAAGTCAGAAAAAAGTACCCGTGCTCTAATCCGACTATGTCTCGGTACTTATCGGAAGTTTGAAAGTTAGAAAAGCATTTTCTGGGCTTTGAGGTACAATTTATCCCTGAAAAGTATAATTTTCTCGCAGACCAACTTGCTCGTATAGCTTCTTCCCGATCCATAGTACCAAAAGGAGTTTTTTTGGAGCAACTCCAGAAACCGTCTCTAGTCGAAAAACTAGAGACACCTTCTATTACAACAGCCTCTCTAGAGTACAAGGATACCTGGATGACTCCCATCTATGAGTATCTTCAGACGGGTTCCGTACCCGACGACGATTTGGAGGCAGATCGATTATCCCGAAATGCCAAAATGTATACTTTGGTCGAAGGTGTCCTCTACAAAAGAGACACTCAAGGGGTGCTCATGCGATGCATTCCGCAGAGCGAAGGATTAAAACTCCTTCACGACATACACGGAGACATCTGTGGGACTCATGCTTCCTACAGAATATTGGTCGGTAAGGCCTTTCGACAAGGTTTTTATTGGCCAACAGCCCTCTACGATGCCAAAGAGCTAGTTAAAAAATATGTACAATGCCAGTTTCATAGCAGGCAAATACACCAACCGGCTCAGGCGTTGCAAACAATTCCTCTATCTTGGCCTTTTGCATCCCGGGGTCTCGATATCCTAGGACCGTTACCCAGAGCTCTAGGTGGATTTGAATTCCTTTTTGCGGCTATTGATACGTTCACAAAATGGATAGAAGTCAAACCTGTGACTGGGATAATAACGGAAGCACCTAAAAGGTTCATGATGAGAAGCGTGATAACTCGATTTGGGGTACCGAGTCGAATCATCACAAACAATGGCAAGCAATTTTCGAGCGCAAAATTTCAAGAATTTTGCGACGAGTTGGGTACCAAATTGTGTTACGCTTCTGTTTCCCATCCCCAAAGCAATGGGGCGGTCGAAAGAGCGAATGGCCAAATAATGAAGGGAATTAAAACTCGAGTCTTCGACCAGCTTGTCAAGCGCTCGGGGTCTTGGGTACAAGAATTACCATCGATATTATGAGCCGTTAAATGCATTGCTAGTCGGGCTACAAGAGAAACACCTTTCTTTCTAGTTTTGGTGCGAAGCCATGCTTCGCGAACTAAAGATCATGTCGGCCGCGAGTCAAAAATTTAACGACTCGCCCAAGAACAACCGAGCGGACGACATCAGCACCTTTCGAAGAAAAGAGGAACGGCTCTAATCCGTTCGGCGGTCTACCAACAAGCCTGCGCAGATACTACGATCGTAAGGTCCAACCTCGCAGCCTTGCTATAGGTGACTTGGTATTGAGGCTTATCCAATCCCAGTCTAATCGGAATAAACTTCCCCCCGAGAGGGAAGGTCCTTACACTGTGGTTGAAGTTACGCGTCCAGGTTCGGTATGACTAGCAATGGAGGATGGTCGCGTTCTCTCAAACTCTTGGAACGTCGACCAGTTACGCAAATTTTACGTGTAACGAACCTCCAGGATAATAAAGTATCAGGTTCTTTCTATCTTTATTGTCTTTCTTTGAGTTTTTGCTTTTATAAATTTTTGACCATATTTTATACGCTCGATTTCTCTTTACACTGGCCGGAGAAAGGACACAACAACTAGTCGAAGTCTCTCCTCTCTACAAGTGGTCCTACCCGCTAAAAGGAGCTTCCTAGTATCGCCTTATTCCTTACTTTTGCTGCCAATACAAAGTTTTTTGGGCTCAGAATGTAACATCCCAAGGTTATGTTACCAAAATAAAAATAAAATAAAGTTAATGTTTTATTGGATTTTCTGAAATTTGTTAGAGTTTCATTGCTTTATTTGAATTTTTGAAATTTTAAAAGTCAAAAGTGAAATTTATTTGAAGTTCTTGAAGTTTTATTTGATTTAATTTGAAAAATAAAAATTTACTTAATTTCTAGAATTTTCTGGAATTTTAAAGCTTTTTCCAAAGTATTTTTGAAGCCAAGATAATTTATTTGCAAAATTAAAAGCTAACTTTAAGTTGAAAATAGTTTTATTAAGTCCAAAATAAATAAGGGAATTTCTGTGAATTTTCTCATAATTTTTGGATTTTATTTGCTATTTTCTAAAGCTATTTTGATTTAACTGGATTAAATAAATTATAAAATCAATTTAATTTCGGAATATGGCTTTGGGCCGAAACCTACTCGGCCCATTCCTATTTCCAGCGCCCGACCGTTACTGACCCACCGTTCCCCCGTCTCTTCCACCGATCCGGCCGTCAGATTTGAATCGGACGGCCAATAATCACCACGCCACCCCGCCTTCCGCACCGTTGGATGGAAAATCCAACGGCTCGCCTCATTCTTCTCCCCGCGACTTCTTCTCCATGGCCAGGGCCGCGCCTCCATTCTCGCCCGCGGGAGCTCCATCCAACCGCCGCTCTGGTCGCCCGCAAGACCCGCACGACATGCGCATGAACCCGGCGCCCTCAACCGCCTCCACCCCTCGTTTCCCCCTCTCTTGGCGGGCGCTGCGCGCCAACCGTCGCCGCCGTGATCCCCGCCGCCACGATCTCCTCCTCGGCCGAGCCCTGCCCTATAAAGCACACCGGGAGCCTCCTCCTCCCTCATCTCACGCCACCACGCTCCTCCTCCTCGCCTCATTTGGCGGAGTCGCGGTGCAAAGCTTTGGCGAGCTCCTTCCGCCGTGCCGCGCCGTCACCGCTGCGCGTCCCTACCGCCACCACCTGCAACCGCGCATCACCTGCGCACCGGTGCTCGCCTCCGTTTCACGGAGCTCCACCGAACGCCAGCGCCGCCACATTGCCAAACGCTCCGCCGCCTTCGCCTCGCTGCGGCGAACCCATCATGCCGAGCCACAGGGTGAGTACTAGACTCCCCATTGCCTCCTCTCTGCATGGTACCACCGCGCCGCCATGCCCCGATTCGCCGGCAACCGCCGAGGACCGCGCACCGCGCCCCGTCGGCGTCCATGTCGGCGCCGCCTCACCTCCACCTCGGCCCGAGCCGCGTGGCGTCTCGTGCTAAGCCACGTAACCCCGCGCCAATGCGCGCCCCAACATTCTATGGGCCAGGCCCACCGTGGCGTTGACCAGCCGTGAACCGGTCTTTGACCGGGGCCCCATATGTCAGGCCAATTTCATTTTTTACAAATTTAATTCGGCCAAAAATGCTTTTCAGTCATAGATGTCACAACGCAATAATTCGATTTTCCTTTAGGAAATAATTCGAGAAATTCATAAAATCGAAAAATTAGGGTTTCTTATATTTAGAACTTCCCGGGGATCGTTCTCCTTCATACGAACTCCAACTTCGTCGATTCAAGTTCCTAAATTCCTATAAAATCAAGATCTAGCCAACTAAACCAAAAGTATTTAATTTTGAGTTCATTTGACCAATAATTCTTTTAAAAACCCCAAATCTATCATTTCATGTAATTTGAATCTTCCAAAGCTCATATCTTTTGCATCCGAACTCCGATTGAGCCCATTCAAATTTCTGAATTTATCTAAATTCAAGGTCTAGCCAACTAAACCAATATTATTCAATTTGGAGTTAGTTTGAATCTTATTTGAATTTAGTTTGAATTTGGCTTATTTTCGCGTATAGATTTCGACGCCGTTTGAGAGCAACTAATTGAGCAAGGCAAGTTACATTCTTGATCCTTTTTGCACCTATTATTTAAAATTATTTAAATTCGGTTTCAAATTATTACTGCATGCTTGTTTATATTCAGTAATTTAAATTCCTGTTTTAAATTTATAGTTATACCTAAAATTCTTTGTATGGCCAATTTTGATAATTGAATCAAACATATTGTCACCCTAGTCAAGACCTGGTTGATACGATAGTATGAACTGAGATCATTTTGGAAAATATTGTGCTTAGCCTTGCTTATAGACCAAATATGTTTCATTTGGGGAATTTCAGCCAGAAATCAACTATTGTTTAAATGGTACCCTTGGCATTGGTGTGTCATGGGAGTTTTATAAATGACTTTGGAAAAAGAAACAAAATGATGGTTTGGACATGGGCGAAATGGTTTATGCAGTGGAGTGCGAGGTTTATGCAGGCTCAACTAGGTAGGTTAAGGCCGGGTTACTTGGTTGTCGCCCACGTCAGTTAAGGACTGGTCTTCGAGCCGCATCTTGCTAAGCCATACCGTACTACCACATGTCTTGTATGAGGAGGACCTGGCTGATTAATTTGCAAAGTTCCATCATGGTCATTTCCGTTGGTGCGGTGGGTAGTCATGTTATGACCTATGTTAGTCCCACTTGGCGCAAGAGGGGGCCTGAACCCTGCGGACGGGTAGTCCAAAGGGGGTGAAATCTTAGCGAGGGAGGACTCTGGTGGAATGGCGCATTGTAAAGGCCTTGACACGTGCTCTAGACTGCTTACCTAAGGTAGTGAGCGGTGGTATCGACGGATGCCAAACAACTAGAGAATTCATGTCTTGTGTGCAAGTTGTACAACCTCTGCAGAGTGTAAAACTATTCGAATAGCCGTGTCCACGGTCATGGACATGCTGGCAAAGCCACTCAGAGTTAGACTTTGATTTTGATTCAAAATGTTTTTGTAAAACAAATTTTGTCATGGATGGGTGTCCATGAGAAAAATTATGGGTTGAAGCCCCGGGTTGGTGCCTGTGTTTATGTTGGTGTTAGGTTGGTGCCTACACTATCTTTATCAACACAGAAACAATTTTAGAATTTATAAAACTTGAGATTTTGAACTTATTATGGTATTTAATGTCAAATGTTGATTTGCACAAATAACCCTATAAGCTTTTTCTATTGTTACATCCATGTATGCATGTCATTCTGTTACCTGACGGGTGTAACTTGCGAGCACAGAAGTTGTGCTCATACTTGCTTTATGCAAATAAAATTTCAGAGGAGAAGGACTTCACTACAAGTGTGGATCGTGACAACTAGGCCGCTACCCCAGTCGATTGCCTGTGGCAGATCAGCTGGACTCCACTACTTCTTCATCGTCTTTCGCTGTGTTTATTTAATGTTGCCTTGTAAGGCTATCTTGTAATCAACTCTGTTGTTTATCAATAAATTTTAGCGTTTATGGTTGTGTTATCACATTTGTTTACTGTGTGAGCTAGCCACTGATCATAGGACTAGTTCAGTTATGCATAGAGGATTCGGGAGTATTAATTCCCGGGTCTGACACAGAAACATGATCGAAATTTTTTTAAGCAAATTCATATCACCTTATTTTATTTATTCATTTTGAAAAATACTCTAAGAAGATCGCACTTTTGAGATTTGTTCGACTACTTTTAGTAAACTTGGTCGGTTTTAACTGGTCGAAAGAAGAAACATACCTAGTTGAAGCTTCTCCTCTTTGCACGTGGTCCTGCCCACTAAAAGGAACTTCCTAGCGTCGTCCCGTTTCCTACTTTTGCTACCAGGACAAACTTATCGGGTACATTGAAAAAGGTCGAATGAATTTTTTAAGGTCCTCTAGATGTTTGTTTTCCTCAAGTTCTCGTTATTGATTTGATTACTCTGGTCGGAGATGGTAACATTACCTAGTCGAAGCCTTTCCTTTCTGCTCGTGGTCCTGCCCACTAGAGGGAACTTCCTAGCGTCGATCAGTTTCCACTCTTTCGACTAGTGCAAGATAATCGAGAATCGAAAACTCTAAGTCGAACAAACCTCTCTATTTTCAGAAACCCTTTTTTTTACTATTTCTTTAGTTTATTCAAATAAACTAAGCAAATAGTCGGAGGCTAGGATAAAGTTATAGTCATGACTTCAGTTCTTAGTCTTGGTTTCTTTTTCGTTCATTATCTTACGAGTTACTAACTACTCTACAAGATAATTTGCAGGAAAAAGGAAAGAGGAAGGAAGGATCGCAGATTTTTGGTCTAATTATCTTTTCCCTTCATTATCTTACGAGTTACTAACTACTCTATGAGATGATTTGCAGAAAAAAGGAAAGATCATATATTTATATATCAACAAAAGGCTTGTCTTTATAGGTCCCTATTACAGACTACTCTGACGAAGGAGATTCTATTTGCATCTCCTCCGTAACCTTCTCGCCAACCGACTGCATATCCTCGATTAATCGCTCTGCTTCGGCTTCAGTGCAATCGAAGTCGGCTTCAACTGAATGAGCGTTAAGGTTGGGGTCACGGGCTTTTAGCTTTGCTAAAAAAAGCTTACAGCTCCTTTGGCCGTGTCGGGACCAGTGCGATTACGGAACCCTACGTATATCTGCACTAGTCGAGATCACGCTAGTGCACACGAGGTTAACATAGGTAAATATCGATCCACACAAGCGATAAATAAAGTAAACAATTAATTTGAATAACAAATAAGGGTTTTGACCTTATGGTCGAGTTTACACTTATTAAGCCACGCGGGCTAATGAGAGAATAAAGCAGCAATGAACGGAAAACTCCGGCGTAGATCCCACCAATTCACCACAGGCAACCGATTGGGATCGGACCTTAACGAGCGATCGGCCTTCGAACTCCTCCTCAGCGGCGTAGACTCCTCCTCTTACGTAGGTTTGGGCGCAAGTTTTACAACAAGCGTGAGTACACAGCCGTACTCGCAAATCATACCACAGAATGCAATGTATAGATGCAGGCTTATTCCAAAGAAAAAGGCTTCTGTGGTTCTTTTGCATAAAAGCAACATTTGCAATTGAATACGAATAATAGATTGAAATCATAATTCAAAACAAATAGACAATATTAATTTAACATTTGTTTCCACAAAGACACACAACTAAACAGTTATTTCACATAGCCATATGATTGAGGTCACACTCCCATCCCGGCATTTTTGAAAACTACCCCTCGTGTGAAATCCCGAGCATGTCCATGACATGACGCGCTATTCGAATAGATTAATTAACACTCTGCAGAGGTTGTACACTTTACCCACAAGATACAACTAGTGTAGCAAGCACCAATCGTAACAAAGCAGCTCGGAAACTTCATCTCAAACATTGACATTCCCGTGTGCTTACAAACCGCTATACCGGCTCACATAGAATTGGTATAACACACACACGGCGGGACGGGGAAGGCGATCGTCCGCGATGCAACCACCAAGTAGTCACACCTCCACCTGTCACACACCTAACCTATACACACGAACATCAATGCGAGAATCCATAACTTACTAAGTTAGGCCCGTCCCATACCGGGCATGTGGTGGACAAAGATGAGCTCAGTTCAATGGCGCACAAAGTTAAGTCCTTAATTGACCAAGGCAAGACTTCCATTTTCTAACTAAGTCACAAAGATTATCATTCCCATCACATAGACCACCATGTCACAGTCTCCACCACTTGCCTCGGTCTAAATCCTTTACCACCAGTTGGTTTTAGTGCAACACATGCCATCACGAAGTAATAACACATAGCACTGCAGTTTTACACAAAGTTCCATAGTCACTTAGTCATAATTAATATTTGCAACTTACATATGATGTGAGACTCGTAGCATGGCTAAGCAAGCATGCTCGCATCTAACCAACCCACGTTGGTGCTATAATATTACCAACTAATAACCAATCTAGGGTGACAAGGAATTATGACATACAAGGCCAAAGTGTGATAGCAATTTGGATAATAACTATGCCCAAAGCATTTAAATAAATAATTAAAGTAGAATGCATTAATTTAACACAAAGTAATTTGAAAACTTGGTTCAAGATGATCAAAGGTATGACTTTCCTTGGAAAAGGTCTATGTACTGGTCTTGAAATTGGGGTGCTCCTTCCTCCACAAAATTTCCCGACGAATCAACGTCTACTCGCAAACGAAACAAAAACAAACAAAACTAATAAATAACAGAGACAAAACTAACTTCAAAAATTAAATAAAAATCTCAGATAAATAGATCTTGAATTTAGACAAATTTAGAAATTCGAATGGGCTCAATCGGAGTTAGGATGCAAACGTTATGAGCTCTGGAAGATTGAAATTACATAAAATGCTGAAAATCAGATTTTATGAATTTACTGAATTATTTTCCTAAAGGAAAATCAGATTTAATGCGCAAGCTGACGTCAGCGAGGATTTCCGGAAAAGAATAATGAAAAAGAAATCTCAGACATGTGGGACCCACATGTCAGAGGCTAGGCTCAGGGTGGACTAGGTCCACCGAGCCTCGGGACTCGGGGTCCGGTGGGTTGCACGCGTGTGCACCCACGTGGCTGCTGCGTGGCGCCACGCATGCACAGTGGCGAGGTGGTGTGACACGCGAGCGGCGGATCGGCCGGCGGCGGCGATGCTCTGGACGACCCGGCAACGGCGATCGACGGTGCTCCGGCGGGACCGGGTGGTACCAGAAGGTAGCCCTTCTTAAAGCGAAACCGAGGATGCACTCACGAGCGGCGGAGGGGCTCAGGAGTGGCCGGCGGTGAGCTGGAGGCGGCGGAGGGGTCACGGGTTTTGTCGGACGGGGCAATTGGCGGCTCAGCAGTGGATGGCACGGAGATTGCTTATGCTCGTGCGATCTTGGTGATGCGATCGGCGGCTCGGGGCGGCAGCGGCGCGGAAGAGCTCACCGGAGTCCTTGCGGGTGAAAACCCTAGAATCGGCGGGGACGGCGGCGCAGGGGCTCTCGGGTTCTGGGGTTTGGGGGTTTCTGATGCGGGGAGAGAGGCGATCCTCGGGGGCCTTTTATAGGGGGTCGGGAGGGCTCTGGTGGCGTGCGGCGGTGAAAACCCTAAAAGAGTCCGAAACAGCCACGAGATAGATTTCCGATTTTGAACCAGATTTGGGATATGATTTTACCGGCAATAGGTGCGGTTCGGATGGGATAAGATTTGACACGTTTTCTAGAAGGGTTTAGTTGGAAAGGATGCGTTGTCGTGCACGGGCTTGGGCTCGGAAACATGGCGGCGAAGCGCGGCCGTGCGCGAAGACGGCCGGCGCGGGGCGAAGACTGACGCGGGGCCCACGTCGATGGCGAGGAGCGGCAGCGGCATGCGAGCGCAGTGGCGGGAGATGGGCGGCAAGACAAAAGGGAATGGGCGGAGGCGGAAATTCGGCGAGACTATTTCGAGATTTTAATAGGTTTTCCAATTTAGAAAATACCGAAATTCAAATAAGCAATAGAAAATAGAAAATAAACTCGAGAAATTCTAGAAAAATCTAGAAAATATATCGAGCACATAGAACCCAAATAAAATAGTTTTGGTTAATGTTCATGTTGGGATTATTCACATTAAATGTTTTGATTATAAAGTCAATATTAAGCTTTTGAATTAAATTCAAATAAAATCCAAATGGTGAATTTTCTTCCTACTAACTATTTAAAAGATTTTTAAGCTCGAGAAAATTGGGATGTTACAAACCTCCCCCTTAAAGGAATCTCGACCGAGATTGGGCTAGCTAGAGAAAAGGCTAGGAAACTCGGCTTGCGCTCTTCTTCACGTTCCCACGTTGCTTCTCCTTACGAGTGGTTGCTCCACTTTGGACCTTGCAAAACGAACCGTCTTGCTTGGGTGAGGCGCTCTGCGACATCAAAATCTTGACCGGCTGCTCCTTGTAGGTAAGATCCTCCTTCAAGTCAATTGATTCCAACGGGGCTTGCTCTTCTGGCACGTGAAGACACTTCTTCAACTGCGAGACATGAAAGACATCATGCACTCCTGCTAACGCATCAGCGGCTCAAGCTGAAACAACTTCTCCACGGCGTTCCAAAATCTTGAACGGACCAACATACCTAGGGGCAAGCTTCCCTTTGGCATGAAACCTTTTGACGCCTCTGAGCGGGGTAACTCGAAGATAAACGAAATCCTCGGGTTCAAAGCTGAGGTCACGACGACGATTATCAGCATAGCTCTTACGCTGTCTTGAGCTATCTTCAATCTTTCTCTGATCATGGCCACTTGCTCTTACGCTTCGAATGATGTGCGGACGGCCCGATCGTTCAAATGTTTCGACCAATTCAACGGGGTTCTACAGGCACGGCCGTACAAAGCTTCAAATGGTGACATTTGCATACTAGCTTGGTAACTATTGTTGTACGAAAATTCTGCATACGGCAAACTTTTATCCCATCGGGTAGCATTAGCTAGAGCACAAGCTCTCAGCATATCCTCCAATATCTGATTGACTCTTTCAGTCTGCCCATCTGTCTGTGGGTGATACGCAGTACTGAAATTTAGATGAGTACCCAAGGCTTCATGCAAACTCGCCAAAAATGAGAGGTGAATGCGACCCTCGATGCGATACTATCTTCTTGGGCACACCGTTAAATGCGACAATCGCCATGTACAACTCCGCAAGGCGATCTCGGAGTATGTGGTTTTGGTGGCAAGAAATGGCGACCTTGGTTAGACGATCGACTATTACCCATATCGAATCGTAACCTGATTGGGTCTTAGGTAAACCGGTGATAAAATCCATTCCGATATCTTCCACTTCCATTCGGAATCTTCGGCGGTTGCGGCAAACCTCATCGGTCTGCGTGTTACGCTTTACTTTACGGCGGTGTCGCACAAGACAACGAACTCTGCGACTTCTCGCTTCAAATTTGGCCACCAAAATTTAGTCTTAACATCCTGGTACATCTTGGAACTTCCAGGGCGAATCGAATACTTTGAGTCATGGGCCTCCTTTAAGATTAACTGTCTTAGAACATCGATATCTGGTACACAGATACGACCATTAATCCAAAGTATATCCTGATCATCTTTGGTAAAATCTTTGAATTTCCCTTCTGCCATTTTGACCTTGATGTCTGACAACACAGGATCCTTTGGTTGTGCTTCACGAATTTGCTTCTCTAGGGTAGACTGTACTTCTAAATTGGCAATAAATCCTTCGGACACAACTTCTAACTTTAGCTTCTGAAATTCTTCATAAAGTTCTGGGCAACTTTCCTTTACTTCCAAAGCATTGCAGTAACTCTTACGACTTAGAGCATCTGCAACTACGTTGGCTTTTCTGGGATGGTAGTGGATCCCAAGGTTATAATCCTTGATCAATTCTAACCATCTTCTCTCTCTCATATTCAAATCATTGGGTGAAGATATACTTTAGACTCTTATGATGCGTGTAGACTTCACGATTCTGATGAGGTAATGACGCCAAATCTTTAAAGCATGCACTACGGCAGCTAATTCCAGATCATGAGTAGGGTAATTCTCTTCGTGGGGTCTCAATTGCCTTGATGCATAAACGACAGCTCTTCCTTCTTGCATCAGGACACATCCTAATCCTTGACGCGAAGCATCACAATAGATATCGAAATCCTTGCGAATAGATATCTGAAGTCAAACGCTTCTTCAGTTCTTGAAAACTTTCCTCACAGGCTGGAGTCCAAGTGAACTTTTTCTCCTTCTTCAACAATTGCGTAAGGGCTTAGCAATCGATGAGAATCCTTCGATGAAAGCAGCGGTAATAACTGCCATTCCCAAGAAATCGAATCGGAGTTACTGCTTTGGGCTGCTCCCAATGTAACACCGCTTTAACTTTACCGGTCAATCGCTACTCCTCATTTGTCATCACATGACCAAGGAAATCCACTTCCTCCTTCCAAAAATCACACTTATTGAACTTGGCATACGGTGATGCTCTCGGAGTTTTCAATATTATCCTTAAATGCTCGCGTGTTCTTCCTCCGACTTGGAGTACACGAGAATATCATCAATGAACACAACTACGAACTTGTCCAAATATTCCATGAATACTTTATTCATCATGTTCATGAAGTATCACAGGGCATTAGTCGGACCAAAGAACATGACTAAGAACTCATAATGTCCATACGGTGTTGAGAACGCGGTCTTGGTATATCCTTAGGACAAATCTTTATTGGTGGTAACTTTGATCGCAGTCGATCTTTGAGAATAATCCGGCTCCTTTCATCCGATCAAGCGGATCATCTATCCGGGTAGTGGGTACTTGTTCTTGATGGTAACCGTTGAGAGAACGGTAATCAATACACATCCTCATACTTCCATCCTTCTTCTTAACAAACAACACCGGTGCTCCCCATGGCGGCGAACTAGGTCTCACGAAACCTTTCTCAAGGAGTTCTTCTATACGCTTCTTCATCTCTACCAACTCATGGTGGCATCCGATAAGGTCTCTTCAAATTGGTGCTGTCACGGCACTAGGTCGATGACAAACTCAATGTCACGATCCGGTGGCATTCTGGTAACTCCTCTGAAACACATCCGGGTATTCATCGACCATGGGTACTTCTTCAAGGAAAGGGTCTTCAAGCTGTTTACTAGCAAATGTCCATCACGAATCGAGGTGGCTAGAAACTCTACCTTGTTTCCTTTGGCATCCTCATTTATTCTGACTTCTCGTACAATCTAGCACGACTTTGTGCTTGGATAACCAATCCATGCCAAGAATGACATCTAGGGTTTGGGTGTCTAGAATAATTAGGTTGGCTAGAAACTCAACTCGACTATGAGTAACTTAGCTCCTAAACATCCCACTCTAGTACTTAGCTCTGCTCGGTGATCGGACTACGAGTATGCTTAAGTTGCATAACTTCCAATTTATTTTTGGTTGCAAACATTCCGAAACAAGCGAATCTGAGCTCGAATCAAACAAAACTAATGCAGTCTTCGAGTTAACGAGAACTTACCCGTCGACGTCGCCCGTGATTCTGGGCTCCTTCGAGTGGCGTGGTTGACACGGCCTCGATCACCGGCTAGCGGTACTCCTCGGCTTGACCGAAGCAACTTAGACGCTCCTTGATTGATGCCTGGCGCCCGTGTCTTGGATGGCGTAGCTCCAAGGTTGAAGCGTCTTGGGTGATTGTTCCCCTGCGGACAACTGGTTGGCAAAATATCACGGCCGACGACAGCGTAATGCGGACCTTTGGTGCGCTCTGCTGGTTGCTTCTGAATTGGGGTTGGCAGTGCGAGGTTGCGAAATTTGAGCGGTGGGCGGGGTGTTGAACTTGGTGCGAGTGCTCAAGCGAAGTCCAGTGGAAACTTTGTTGGTCTTTTGTACTTGTTCTTGCCCTCTCTTGTGATTGATGGTTCCCTTGCGAGCCATCACGGCGTTTCTGATTATCTTCCGCCCTTGCGTTTGTCCTCCAAAACAAAGGCTTTGTTAACCACTCTTCAAAATCGGGAAAAGTATGGCGATCAAAGCGACTTGCGGCCCGATGTTTAGTCCCTTCAGCGACTCTGGCGAGCCTTGTCCGTGTCTACATCTTCCATTGCATAGCGAGCTAGCGAGAAAAACTTGTTGAGGTAGTCGGACAACGACATAGCTCCTTGCTTGAGCGCGGAACTCATCCTTCTTGGATCGATAATTCCTTACGGTACATGATCTTGGCGGCGAAAAATTCTTCCTGGTGATATCTGTGGCGTTTCATGCGCGACGCGAAGTTCTCCCACCATTCAAAGAATGTGCCTTCCATCGGTGAGTGGCATACGAACCTTTTCACGATCATTGACCGAGTGATCGCGGCTTTCTTTCAATAACTCGAGCCAATCATCTGCTTCCGCGGGAGGCGTGTCGAGAAAAGGTTGGTGGGCGAGTCCTCATAAATTACGCAAGTTTGGATGGTCCATGGTGACCATGAGCGTTGGGGCTCCATCTCGTTGATTGTTGTTGTTGTTGGCACAGGTTGTTCATAGTTGCATTTGAGTCATCATGGTGTTTGTAACATCCCAATTTTGGGCTTGTGTTTCAAATGTAAGAAAATGAGTAGAAATTAAAAAAAATTCTTACATCACGTATTTCCTTTGTGTACTGAGCAAGTATTGTACAAAAGGTTATGGAAGTACAAAGTCACAAGTCTCACCCTTGAAGGGCCATCAGCGCTTTGGCATCAAGGAAAGTTGGCCTCGATATGTTGGGCCTTACCGCATCGTCGAGAGGGTTGGGGCGCTTGCATCTGATTGGAGCTACCAGTGCACTTGAGGGTGTGCATGATGTGTTCCATGTTTCACACTGAAGAAGTGCCTCCGTGTCCCGACCGAGAAACTCCGTTGGAAACTCGATGTGCGGAGAGAATTTGACCTATCGCGAACATCCCTGCTTCGTATTCTTGAGAATCTGAGCAGAGAACAAGGAACCGTGTCATCAAGTTCCTTAAGGTTGATGGTCAAACCATTCTGAAGATGAGGCAACTTGGGAGCGAGAAGATCGCCTTACGCTGATTTTCCTTCTTTCTTCTCAGAGTAGCGGAATCTCGGTCGAGATTCTTGTAAGGGGGGGGAGAGTTGTAACATCCCAATTTTGGGCTTGTGTTTCAAATGTAAGAAAATGAGTAGAAATTAAAACTTTTTCTTACATCATGTATTTCCTTTGTGTACTGAGCAAGTATTGTACAAAAGGTTATGGAAGTACAAAGTCACAAGTCTTTTGATCCAAATCTTGTTCCTTCAAAAACAATCTTGTCAAACCTTTTGATCATCCTCTGGAAATATTTTTCCTAAGTTCTTGGGATGGTATGTGACCCCTCTGAAAAATTTCACAATTTTTAGAAATTGTTTGAATATTTTAGAGGGCAGTCAAACCTGTTTGACTCTCAGTCAAACACAAAACCAGTACCTTGTAGAATTTTGGAGAAAATACAATGCATAAAACCTCTGAAAATTTTACACAAGGTCAATGTCTCAGTCAGCAAGCTCCTGTAAAAATTTCAGAATTTTTGGAGTTATTTTGCTACCCCAAATAAATCATCAAAAGTCTCAAATATTTAAAAACCTAAAACCAGGTTTCACTTTGTTCCTTGGGTTCAGTCGGGCTCGAGTCCGAGCCACTTGACTTGATTGAACCACCTAACTGCACCGAGCCGCGTTTTAAAATGTGCGTGCGATATCAGCCGTTGGATCCCAATCGCGTGGCCCGCATTGATGAAGTCGTTCGGACCCTCCGGTTGCATTAGCCAATTGGGACCGTTGGATCTCAATCCAACCGTCCAGATTTCCGTAGGCAATCGGACTGTCCGGCGAACTCTTTTAAATCACAGCCGTCCATCTAAAATCCAACGGTCGTGGTTTGGCTTCTCTGTTCTTCTTCCTCCTCGGCTTCTCCGTGCGCGCGGGCGTTCGTGGCAGAGAGAAAGACAGAGCAGGGGGGGGCTTGTTGTGTCACTTCGAGCGTGCCTCGTCAACGTCTCTCTGCAAGGCATTTAATGCGCAATGTGCTTTCTCCTCCATTGTCACGTGCTCACTTGCTCCCATCATTTCTTGGTCTATGACCGCGCCATGAACCAAGCTCACCATGGGCTCATGTTCGCGCTTGTAACCCTAACCCTTTCCCTTTATATTGCCCCTTAGCTCCTCCTGGTGTTCCTTTACACCACACTTTGCTCTTCTCGGTGTTTTGGCGGTTAAACCACCTCACACCTCAAAGCACCATTGTTGACCGTAGAGCTCCAATGGCGGCCTTGGTGTCCAGTGGTTTATCTTCAACATTTCTTGCACCCTTTTGAACTCCTCAACCTCCTTTATATTTCCCTAACTTGATTTTGGGTTGCATTCACGAGAATCACTCAATTTTAAGTTTGGAGATTTTCGATTGGTTTCACCCTTTTCTTCCCACTCATTAAGTGATTCCTTTTGCAATTATTTGCTTTTGGAGCCTCTTTGAGCTATAATGAAGCTGTGGTGATGATTTGGTTCCACTCATTTTGCTCGAGAACCTCATCTTCCACCGTCTTCTTCGACTCAGGTGGACTTCATCGTGTTCAAGTCTTCCCGGCCATCTTTGAAGCTCCTCTCGGTTAAGGTAGCTTCTGTAGTCCCTAGAAGTCATGGCACTCGCTTCCTTGGACCGCAGCGGAGCATCTTGCTATTTTCGTGTTTTGCCGTGTCGGCCTCTTTCTTTGTTTTCCGGCTCGCGGCGTTCCACTTCCTCCGCTGGCGAGGTCATCATCGTTAGTCCGCAACACTATTGCGAACCCATTTTGATAGTTTGTGGCGCGCGCCACGAGTCGCCGGCGACAAGCCGTGAAAGCCACTCGGGTTTTGTCAGTTGAGAAGCTCCCATTTTCGTCAGATTTTTAGGGCACAGTAATTGCTAATCATTGGCTGCCATTAATGTGTCTTAATCTGGCCTAATGCCTCACTGACATGTGGGTCCAGCCCCCTTAAGTCACGCGCTGGCGTTTATCTGTGCGTTTAGGCATCATTAATGTTAATCTTAGGTTAATTAAGTGTCGGCATTTATTAGTCGTCGGGATACCCCACGTACCTTTGCCGGTGGGCCCATAAGCTCAAAACCGAAACCGAGAGTCATTAGGGCTGATTTTGGGTTATTTATTGCTAATCATTGTTAGCAATAAATGTGTCCGAAATACCTTTTGGGTCAGCGACGTGTGGGCCTCGGTCCCTAAAATCACCATCTGTTCAAAATCGTTAGGACACATTAAGTGCTAATCATCATTAATCATTGGTCATTAGTAATTAATTAGCGCCTAAAAACCTCCTTTAAGTCAGCGGCGGTGGGTCCACGAACGCGTGCACGTGTGTTAAGACTTCGCATGTGTGACTCTCGATCCGACATGCGGCCCCGTGTCGGTATTCTGTTGCACTTCAATCTTGGACGCTGTCCATTTTGCGATCTGCGGCCCGGATCTTGTATGCGTTCGACCATCGGTTCCCCTCATCATTCTCCGCCGTCCATTTCTTGATCTGCGCGCCACGATCATGCATGCAATCGGACCTTAGGACGGAAGTGCTCTCGTCTGCGTGCATCTTGAGATCTTCGGTGTGGCGGCCAAGGCAACCGCACCGTCCGGTTGCATCCTTCTCGTGGCCGTTGGATCTTGATCCAACGGTGAGCTCTGTTATGAATCGCGCGGCGCTGCGCTTTCCGTGCGTGTGGCTCGTTGGATTTTGCATCAACGGCCACGAGCGGTCCACGTCATTTATCTCCGGTTGGGTTGGTTTTTATTTCTGTAAGTATTTATTTATCAACTGAAAATTGTATCAAAACTTTAGAAATTCATAACTAATTCAAGATAAATCCTTTTACATGAAACCAATCTGCAATAAATTTGTATTTCACTAAAGTTTAATATAAAAATGCTTTTAGCTATGCTTCTGTAGTAGAAAATTCTGTAATCTTTAATAGCTTGTTTTCTGCTATTTTTATATATTCCAGAATTGTATTAAAACTTGGAAAATGAATATCTTTTTCTGTATATCTGCTAATTGTATGGTTTTAACTTTGATAAATTTGTTATTAACTAAACTTTAATCTAAAAATGGTGATAGGTCTAAATCATTTGAAAAAATGTGTTAATAGATTTAACCTTATTAGTAGCACTTAAAAATTCATTTAATGATGTAATAGACACCAGTAATTCCCTGTAGATCCTAAAAATAGAAATTTGATGTTAGGAAATCCCTCTGTTATCATACTATAATGTGAAATAGGTTTTGCACATGTTTATATTTCTGGAAAGTGCATTATGCTAGTGTTGCATCTTAGAAAAATCATAACTAAATCATTTTAACTCCAAATGACCTGAAATTTTATATGGGTTACCTCTATACCAGTAGGTAGCTACCATAAAAATTTCAGCTTCAAAATCTTTCTAGAAAATATTTTTGCTACAGTGCTAATTATATGTAGAAAATGGGTTTTAGGTAATATCTTTTGCACCACAAATCCAAATTAGGTTTTCAGTTTCTATGTCTTGGTATATTCGTATTCTACCTTATGTATAAATTTCGTCGCATTTGGATAATTTTTGCTTGCTCTTTTGTTAAGTGTTGCTAGTCTTATTGGTTGTTCTTGGTTCTTTTTGCCTTTCGCTTAGGGTTCGACATTTGCGGTAATTCCGAAACGACCCTCCACAACAGCTTTGAGCAACGGCAAGAAGGCAAGCGAGTTTGATCATGTTAATCCCAGTATTTTAAGTATTTATGTTGATTACAAATTCTATGTATGCATTGCTATTTTGTGTTAATAGTTGGCCTAGTAGATGCATTTCCTTAGCAAATGATTATTCTCTACTACCATGAGCCTAGGTTACTTGCTTGTGATTTAGAGTTCATGGATGGGCTCTTGTCACTTAGTAGATGTGAATTAATTGCTTAGCCATGCTTAGCTTAGTAGAAATGGGCGGTTATCGACTTGTCGATAACCTTGATCACATCAAACTTATTATGATTATGATTTCCACCTTGTGCTATGTCTACTTATGAAAACTAAAACTGAAACAAAATGATTTAGACTTGGGCACAATGGTATGATGGTGTGATTTTTGGGTGTGATCGGAATGGTGCAGGGTCAACAAGGACCGAACATCTTGTTACACTAAACCAAGCATTTTAGCATGCTAACCACATTAGAGGGTATGGGACCTCTCTTGACTTAGTACTTTGGCGTGTATTGGCTCAGTCGCGAAGTCGCGGGAGGGATGGTGTTGAGAGCATTGTAGTGTCCGAAAGATTTCACCCGTGATGGGATTTGTTGTCTTTCGACTTGCAATGTAAGCATATGGGTTTCTATCCATATGAGCGGCTCGTAGTTAATACACAAGATTGGAAATGTCTCGTAGGACTTAGCGGGCCAGCATACCTTCTGAGTGTGCTTGTGGCTTGAAGGCGATCAAGTGTGGGTACATTGGTACACCCTGCAGGGTTAAAACTATTCGAATAGCCTCGTCCTAGGTTATGGACACGCTGGCAAGGTCTTTCAAGAGTTAGACTACAACCTTTTAAATTAAAACTTGATGGGTGGTACGAATCGGGATTCGTGCTATGTTGTGGTGGCTATTGGGATAGTCGCCTCGGTGGTTACTTGTATGTACCTTTACTTCTATCAAGTTACTTTGATAACAAAGCAGATTTGCAAACTTGCTTTTTAAAATGTATTACATTATTGCAAATAAAGTTGGCTTTGTGCAAATGAGACATACAACCTCCACCTAAATAAGCTTGCATGTAGTTTATGAATAGGTGCTGCTATTCCACACGTCGATCTTAAGGGTACAAAGACAATCTTTGTACTCGGATGCTATGCTTAATTGTTCTCATTGCGGAGGAAGAAGGTGAGCCTAAGGGCCTCACTTTTGTGAGCTGTGTTGTGGTAGCTATGGGCGACTAGCTTGGCGGCCTGGCCGGTTGCCTTGTGGGTGTATGGCTAACCTACGACTTTTGTTCTAGCCATCTTATGGCACCTTTTGCTTCATTGTCATTCTTGTATATTGTTCTATTTGGCAGTCGGCTCTCTTTTGTAATAACTTTACTTTATGTATGTCGTTGTTAAACCTAGTGATGTATGTGTATGGAATTGATGTGTAATTTTGTGATGATGTGCATATGCTGCAATTCTGGGAAGCATATGTCCATCGAGGCTTAGAATGCTTAATTAGTAACGCTAGAACCATTTGGAGGTTAAGTGTTACTAGTTAGACATTCCGGGTCCTCACAAAGTTGGTATCAGAGCCATACTGACCGTAGAAACCCCTAGCTTGGTCGCCTCTAGAATATTTTGAAAACTTACTCTCAAAAGGTTTGTAAAACTTAAGTAAGTTCTCTAATTTTACTCCTTACCTGTCTTAGCTTGCTCATCTCACCTTACTCTCACTTAAGTTTGAAAAAGTTGTTCCTCTCTCCCTTTCAAAAATTAGCCTTTATCGATTAACTTGGTTTTGGGAGAAACATGAGGGCTTGGAGAAAGGAATTTGGACAACTAGCTAGTGGTTAGTAATTAAGGTAGGAAATGAGAGGTAAATTCAACTAAAACTTGTGGGAATGAAAGGGTAAGAAGTGATATGAGATTAGCTAGTGCCTATACTCTATTAGGTGGTTATACCTTGATTTTTGGACTGTTTTGAGCTAGGATTTAGTGCTGAAATTTTGGGTCTTCTCAAACGATTACTCGTTCTTCCATACGGGTTAGTCGTTTCGGGGAGTTGATTTGTTGATTTTTGGTCCTGTGCTCTTTGGTGGTTATTCTTGAGCCTTTTTATTGAGTTGGGATGCCTTGCTTTTATCTCGGGCTTGTAGCTAACTTATCTTAGTGAATCGGGATGGTGTGGGACACGTAGCGGCTAATCGGCCGGGTAGTCCCGATGAGGAGCTTCCCCCTCCAGACCATGGCGGAAGTCCTCATGCGGATCGAGCGCAATCGTTCGGAGGATCGTAGGGTGTTGGAGGTCATCGCCAGAATACCTCTACTCCTCTCGGTGCCTCGGGATGCGGAGGTGGTGGACATCGACTCGTGGGGGCTTGCGGAGTTCCTCCGCACTCGACCTCCTACCTTCTCCGGTCCGGATCCCTTGGGCGCAGACGATCGGTTGCGTGCGGTTGAGCGAAGCTCAACGTTGCTCGATGCCGGGAGCGAGAGCGGGCACTTTTCGCATCCCATCGGTTGGAGGGTGCGGCACTCTCATGGTGGGAGAATTTCCTCGCCATGCGGCTGCGGACACGTGGTCTCGTGGGAGGAGTTCGATCGACTTTCCGTCGGGCCCATGTCCTGCGGCTGATGAAGTCAAGAAGAAGGAGTTCCTTGCGCTCAAGCGGGCGCAAATCGCGGATCGAGTACCTCCATGAGTTCAACCATTTGGCGAGTGCGCTCTGGCGAGGCCACCGATGAGGCCAAGCGGAGAAGTTCATGGAGGGCTTGTCCGAGGAGCCGCAGGACAAGCTCTCTATTGTGGATTTCACTTCGGACCTTGGTGGACAAGGCCATCATCACCGAGCACAAGGCGAGAGCGTGGCGAGTCCCGCAAGCGCAAGTGGGAGGCCCAGTGCTGCGCAGCCGGCCTCGTTCGTCCCGGGTTGGTCTGCACGGTGGCCCGTTCTTTGGCTTCACCACCGCCGAGGCCTTGGCACCGGCTCCACGTCCTTCGCAGCCGTGACTCGATCGCGTGCACCGCGACCCGCAGCAGTGTTCCCGCAACCCCGCAGCCGACGCCACCGCTTCTCTTGCCACAACAAGGGCCACTACGCAGTAGTTGTCCTAAGAAGCTCGAGCGGCCCCTCGTCCTAATGGAGGCGCGGCAAGGGAGTGGTCACCACGACCGAAGACCCGGGCTTGGGGAGCGGCCGAGTCAACCATATCTCGGTGAGGAGGCACAGAGGCACCGGCGTGGTGTTGGGTGCGCTCCTTGTTAATTTGCGTCCTGCTGCTACAGCTTTTATTTGACTCGGGAGCTTCGCATTCTTTTATTTGAGGTCTTTGCTTTGTTGATTGTGGACTTCACCGTGTTCCTCTGGGATTCCATCACGATTCGCTCTCGGGTTCGGAAATGAGAGCCGACCAAGTATGTCGGGTGTTCCTATCCACATCGAAGGTGGGATTCTTGGCGAATCTTATCCTACTCGACTCGCGCTTGGATGTGATTCTTGGCATGGATTGGTTGTCCCAACACTTGGGGCAAATCGATTGTGCGGGAAGATTGTCTACCTCACCATCCTTCAGAACAGGTTGGGTTTTCGCCACGATTCAGAGCCCCATCTTTATGTCCTTGAAGCAAAGCCAAGATTGGAGATTCACGACGTCCCCAGCGTGTGCGACTTCGCGGATGTTTTTCTGAAGACTTGCCCGATGCCCCTCGCTCGAGATCTGGAGTTTGTGATCGAGTTGCTGCCGTCGCCCTATTTCAAGAGGCCGTACGCATGCCTCCTAATGAGTTGGAGGACTGAAAAAGCAACCGGGTGATCTCGCAAGAGAAGGGTTTTATCCGCCCTAGCTCATCCCCTTGGGGTTGTCGATTATCTTTGTGAAGAAGAAGGACAAGACCTTGCGCATGTGTGTTGATTACCGTCCGCTTAATGAGGTGACGGTAAAGAACAAGTATCCTTTGCCCCGTATTGATGATCTTTTCGATTAGTTGGCCGAGCACGAGTCTTCTCAAGATTGACTTGAGGCTGGGCTATCATCAAGTCGATCGGTACGAGGATATTCCTAAGACGGCCTTTGCTACTCGTTATGGCCTTTACGAGTACACGTCATGTCTTTTGGTTTGACTAATGCTCCCGCTTTATTCATGAATCTTATGAACTCGGTATTCATGGAGTATTTGGATAGGTTCGTGGTGGTATTCATCGATGATATCCTTATCTACTCCAAGAATGAAGAAGAGCATCTTTGAGCATCTTAAGCTTGTGTTGGGCAAGCTGCGTGAGCACCACCGTATGCCAAATTCAAGCAAGTCTGAGTTACAGTTGAAGGAAGTGGCATTCTTGGGCCATGTTCTTTCAAAGGAGGTGTGGTCGTGGATCCTAGCAAGGTCGGTGATGTGCTATCTTGGGGTCGGCCAAGTCGGTCACCGATGTGCGGAGTTTTCTTGGTTTGGTGGCTACTATCGTCGTTTTATCGAGAATTTCTCCAAGATTGCGAAGCCTATGACCGAATTGCTTAAGAAAGACAAGAAATTTGAGTGGTCCATTGCTTGTGATGTGAGTTTCGGGAACTCAAGAAGCGGTTGACCTCAGCCCGATGCTTGTTCTCCCCGATATTCACAAGAGTTTTGATATCTTTGTGATGCTTCGTCGTGGTCTTGGTTGTGTTCTTATGCGGAGGGCAAGGTTGTGGCCTATGCATCGCGGCGCTTGAGGCCTCATGAACTCAACTATCCTACTCATGACTTGGAGTTAGTCGTTGTGATCCATGCACTCAAGATTTGGCGGCATTATCTCGATTGGTAACCGTTGTGAGGTGTATTCACCACAAGAGCTTGAAGTACTTGTTCACCCACCAGATCTGAACCTCGGGCAAAGAAGATGGTTGGAATTGATCAAGGATTATGACATGGGTATTCGGTACCATCCGGGCAAGGCCAATGTCGTGGGCGATGCACTCACGGAAGGTGTATTGTAACATGTTGATGCTCCAAGAGCAAAGACCGCCTTATTTCGTAATTCCAGCGCCTCAATTTGGGTTTGATCGAGCACGGTTCTCTTGCTACATTGGTTGTGCAACCAACCTTGGTGGACCAAATCAAGCGCACAAGACATGCATGTTGGTGTGAGCCAAATCAGCGTAACATCAAGGATGGGATAGCCAAGTGCTTTTCGTGAGGACGAGCATGGCGTTGTGTGGTTTGGACAGCGCCTTGTGGTTCCTAAGGTCATGGAATTGCGGAATTTGATTCTCCGAAGCCCATGATTCTCCTTTGTCTATCCATCCCGGCTACCAAGATGTATCAGGACCTTCGTCAGAGCTTCTGGTGGACCCGAATGAAGCGTGAGATTGCCAAGTTCGTTGCCGAGTGCGACGTGTGCTGTCGTGTGAAGGTTGAGCATCAGCGTCAAAGAGTCTTCTTCAGCCTTTGCTAGTGCCAGAATGGAAGTGGGATTCCGTTGGCATGGACTTCATCACCGGATTGCCCCGCTCGTCCAAAGGGAATGATGCTATTTGGGTCGTGATTGACAAGTTGACTAAAGTGGCACATTTCCTTCTGTCAAGACTTCGGCCGTGTGGGGCCTTTGGCCGAACTTTATGTCTCGAGGATTGTGAGTCTTCACGGTGTCAAGACGATTATTTCGATCGTGGTGCACTTTTCACCTCGCGTTTTGGCATAGTCCGCAGAGGCTATGGGGACCCGCCTTCATTTCAAAGACGCCTTTCATCCTCGTGATCGATGGTCGAGCGAGCGAGTCAACCAAGTGTTAGAAGATATGCTCGTGCTTGTGTTCTTTCCAATGGGAAGAAGTGGGAGAAGTGCCTACCATTTGCTGAGTTCTCCTACAATAACGACTTTCAGCCGCTTGGCATGGCGCCATTTGAGGCTTTGTATGGGAGAAGATGCGTAACCCCATTGAACTGGTCGAGATCGCGAAGCGGCGATTTTCGCCCAGATTCGATCAATGAGGCGAAAGTCAAGTTCAGCTGATCCGCGAGCATCTGCGCACGCCCACCCGCACAAAAGAGCTATGCGATCGTCGCCGCCGTGAGTTGAGCTTTGAGCCCAATGACTTTGTGTATCTCAAAGTCTCACCCTTGAAGGGCCATCGGCTTTGGCATCAAGGGAAAGTTGGCCCTCGATATGTTGGGCCTTACCGCATCGTCGAGAGGTTGGGGCGATTGCATACAGATTAGAGCTACCACTGCACTTGAGGTGTGCATGATGTGTTCCATGTTTCACACCAAGAAGTGCCTCGTGTCGGCCGAGGAAACTCCGTTGGAAACTCGATGTGCGGGAGAATTTGACCTATCGCGAGCATCCTGCTCAGTATTCTTGAGAATCGAGCGGAGAACAAGGAACCGTGTCATCAAGTTCCTAAGGTTCGATGGTCAAACCATTCAAGATGAGGCAACTTGGGAGCGAAGATCGCCTTCGTGCAGATTTTCCTTCTTTCTTCTTCGAGTAAACTAATCTCGGTCGAGATTCTTGTAAGAGGAGAGTTGTAACATCCCAATTTTGGGCTTGTGTTTCAAATGTAAGAAAATGAGTAGAAATTAAAACTTTTTCTTACATCATGTATTTCCTTTGTGTCTTGAGCAAGTATTGTACAAAAGGTTATGGAAGTACAAAGTCACAAGTCTTTTGATCCAAATCTTGTTCCTTCAAAACAATCTTGTCAAACCTTTTGATCATCCTCTGGAAATATTTTTCCTAAGTTCTTGGGATGGTATGTGACCCCTCTGAAAAATTTCACAATTTTAGAAATTGTTTGAATATTTTAGAGGGCGATCAAACTGTTTGACTCTCGATCAAACACAAAACCAGTACCTTGTAGAATTTTGGAGAAAAATACAATGCATAAAAACCTCTGAAAATTTTACACAAGGTCAATGTCTCAGTCAGCAAGCTCCTGTAAAAATTTCAGAATTTTTGGAGTTATTTTGCTACCCCAAATAAATCATCAAAAGTCTCAGCATATTTAAAACCTAAAACCGCCACTGTTTCCTTGGGTTGAGTCGGGCTCGAGTCCGAGCCACTTGACTTGATTGAACCACCTAAGCGCACCGAGCCGTTTTAAAACGTGCGTGCGATATCACCGTTGGATCCCAATCGCGTGGCCGCATTGATGAAGTCGTTCGGACCCTCGGTTGCATTAGCCAATTGGGACCGTTGGATCTCAATCCAACCGTCCGATTTCCGTGGCAATCGGATCGTCGTGAACTCTTTTAAATCACAGCCGTCCATCTAAAATCCAACGGTCGTGGTTTGGCTTCTCTGTTCTTCTTCCTCCTCGGCTTCTCCGTGCGCGCGGGCGTTCATGGCAGAGAGAAAGAGAGAGCATGGGGGGGGCTTGTTGTGTCACTTCGAGCGTGCCTCGTCAACGTCTCTCTGCAAGGCATTTAATGCGCAACAGGCTTTCTCCTCCATTGTCACCGTGCTCACTTGCTCCCATCATTTCTTGGTCTATGACCGCGCCATGAACCAAGCTCACCATGGGCTCATGTTCGCGCTTGTAACCCTAACCCTTTCCCTTTATATTGCCCCTTAGCTCCTCCTGGTGTTCCTTTACACCACACTTTGCTCTTCTCGGTGTTTTGAGCGGTTAAACCACCTCACACCCTCAAAGCACCATTGTTGACCGTGAGCTCCAATGGCGGCCTTGGTGTCCAAAGTGGTTTATCTTCAACATTTCTTGCACCCTTTTGAACTCCTCAACCTCCTTTATATTTCCCTAACTTGATTTTGGGTTGCATTCAGAGAATCACTCAATTTTAAGTTTGGAGATTTTGATTAGTTTCACCCCTTTTCTTCCCACTCATTAAGTGATTCCTTTTGCAATTATTTGCTTTTGGAGCCTCTTTGAGCTATAATGAAGCTGTGGTGATGATTTGGTTCCACTCATTTTGCTCGAACCTCATCTTCCACTTCGTCTTCTTCGCTCAGGTGGACTTCATCGTGTTCAAGTCTTCCTGACCATCTTTGAAGCTCCTCTCGGTTAAGGTAGCTTCTATGTAGTCCCTAGAAGTCATGGCACTCGCTTCCTTGGACCGGCGGAGCATCTTGCTATTTTCGTGTTTTGTCGTGTCGGCCTCTTTCTTTGTTTTCCGGCTCGGGCGTTCCGAACCTCCACCGCCGCGAGGTCATCACCGTTGGGTCCGCAACACTATTGCGAACCCATTTTGATAGTTTGTGGCGCCGCGCATCGAGATCGCCACGACAAGCGTGAAAGCCACTCGGGTTTTGTCGGTTGAGAAGCTCCCATTTTCGCCGATTTTTAGGCGATAATTGCTAATCATTGGTTGCCATTAATGTGTCTTAATCGCCTAATGCCTCAACGACATGTGGGTCCACCCCTAAGTCACCGTTGGCGTTTATCTCGTGCATTTAGGCATCATTAATGTTAATCTTAGGTTAATTAAGTGTCGGCATTTATTAGTCGTCGGGATACCCGTACACCGCCGGTGGGCATAAGCTCAAAACCGAAAACCAGAAGTCATTAGGGCTGATTTTGGGTTATTTATTGCTAATCATTGTTAGCAATAAATGTGTCCAAATTACCTTTTTAGTCAGCACGTGTGGGCCTCGGTCCCTAAAATCACCACTGCTCAAAATCGTTAGGACACATTAAGTGCTAATCATCATTAATCATTGGTCATTAGTAATTAATTAGCGCCTAAAAACCTCCTTTAAGTCAGCGACAGTGGGTCCACGAACGCTGTGCACGTGTGTTAAGACTCGCATGTGTGACTCTCGATCCGACATGCGGCCCACGTGTCGAGATTCTGTTGCACTTCAATCTTGGACCGCCGTCCATTTTGCGATCTGCGGCCCAGATCTTGTATGCATTCGGACCATCCGGTTCCCCTCATCATTCTCCGCCGTCCATTTCTTGATCTGCGGCCCTGATCATGCGTGCAATCGGACCTTCCGACGGGAAGTGCTCTCCGTGCCGTTCATCTTGAGATCTTCGGCTGTGAGCGGCCAAGGCAACCGCACCGTCCGGTTGCATCCTTCCTCGTGAGCCGTTGGATCTTGATCCAACGGTGAGCTCCTGTTATGAATCGCGCGCGTGCGCTGTTTTCCGTGCGTGTGGCTCGTTGGATTTTGCATCAACGGCCCACGAGCGTCCACGTCATTTATCTCCGGTTGGGTTGGTTTTTATTTCTGTAAGTATTTATTTATCAACTGAAAATTGTATCAAAACTTTAGAAATTCATAACTAATTCAAGATAAATCCTTTTACATGAAACCAATCGCAATAAATTTGTATTTCACTAAAGTTTAATATAAAAATGCTTTTAGCTATGCTTTCAGAGTAGAAAATTCGTAATCTTTAATAGCTTGTTTTACGCTATTTTTATATATTCCGTAATTGTATTAAAACTTGGAAAATGAATATATTTTTCTGTATATCTGCTAATTGTATGGTTTTAACTTTGATAAATTTGTTATTAACTAAACTTTAATCTAAAAATGGTGATAGGTCTAAATCAGCACACTAAAAATGTGTTAATAGATTTAACCTTATTAGTAGCACTTAAAAATTCATTTAATGATGTAATAGACACCATTAATTCCTGTAGATCCTAAAAATAGAAATTTGATGTTAGAAATCCCTCTGTTATCATACTATAATGTGAAATAGGTTTTACACATGTTTATATTTCTGAAAGTGCATTATGCTAGTGTTGCATCTTAGAAAAATCATAACTAAATCATTTTAACTCCAAATGACCTGAAATTTTATATGGGTTACCTCTATACAGTAGGTAGCTACCATAAAATTTCAGCTTCAAAATCTTTCTAGAAAATATTTTTGCTACAGTGCTAATTATGGTAAAAATGGGTTTTTAGGTAATATCTTTGCACCACAAATCCAAATTAGGTTTTTCCAGTTTCTATGTCTTGGTATATTCGTATTCTACCTTATGTATAAATTTCGTCGCATTTGGATAATTTTTGCTTGCTCTTTTGTTAAGTGTTGCTAGTCTTATTGGTTGTTCTTGGTTCTTTTTGCCTTTCGCTTAGGGTTCGACATTTGCGGTAATCCCGAGAACGACCCTCCACAACAGTTTGAGCAACAGCAAGAAGGCAAGCAGTTTGATCATGTTAATCCCAGTATTTTAAGTATTTATGTTGATTACAAATTCTATGTATGCATTGCTATTTTGTGTTAATAGTTGGCCTAGTAGATGCATTTCCTTAGCAAATGATTATTCTCTACTACCATGAGCCTAGGTTACTTGCTGTGATTTAGAGTTCATGGATGGGCTCTTGTCACTTAGTAGTTGCGAATTAATTGCTTAGCCATGCTTAGCTTGGTAGAAATGGGCTGTTATCGACTTGTCGATAACCTTGATCAAATCAAACTTATTATGATTATGATTTCCACCTTGTGCTATGTCTACTTATGAAAACTAAAACTGAAAACAAAATGATTTAGACTTGGGCACAATGGTATGATGGTGTGATTTTTGGGTGTGATCGGAATGGTGCAGGGTCAACAAGAACCGAACATCTTGTTACACTAAACCAAGCATTTTAGCATGCTAACCACATTAGAGGGTATGGGACCTCTCTTGACTTAGTACTTTGGCGTGTATTGGCTCAGTCGCAGAAGTCGCAGGAGGGATGGTGTTGGGAGCATTGTAGTGTCAGAAAGACTTCACCCGTGATGGGATTTGTTGTCTTTCGACTTGCAATGTAAGCATATGGGTTTCTATCCATATGAGCGGCTCGTGGTTAATACACAAGATTGGAAATGTCTCGTAGGACTTAGCAGCGGGCCGCATACCTTGATGTAGTGTGCTTGTGGCTTGAAGGCGGTGCAAGTGTGGGTACATTGGTACACCCTGCGCAGGTTAAAACTATTCGAATAGCCTCGCCCTAGGTTATGGACACGCTTGGCAAGGTCTTTCAAGAGTTAGACTACAACCTTTTAAATTAAAACTTGATGGGTGGTGCGAATCGGGATTCGTGCTATGTTGTGGTGGCTATTGGGATAGTCGCTTTGGTGGTTACTTGTATGTACCTTTACTTCATCATTACTTTGATAACAAAACAGATTTGCAAACTTGCTTTTTAAAATGTATTACATTATTGCAAATAAAGTTGGCTTTGTGCAAAATGAGACATACAACCTCCACCTAAATAAGCTTGCATGTAGTTTATGAATAGGTCTGCTATTCCACACGTCGAGTCTTGGTACAAAGACAATCTTTGTACTTAGATGCTATGCTTAATTGTTACATTGCAGAGAGGAAGAAGGTGAGCTGAGGGCCTCACTTTTGTGAGCCGTGTTGTGGTAGCTTATGGGCGACTAGCTTGCGGCCCTCGGTTGCCTTGTGGGTGTATGGCTAACAGGTCGACTTTTGTTCTAGCCATCTTATGGCACCTTTGCTTCATTGTCATTCTTGTATATTGTTCTATTTGGCGGTCGGCTCTCTTTGTAATAACTTTACTTTATGTATGTCGTTGTTAAACCTAGTGATGTATGTGTATGGAATTGATGTGTAATTTTGTGAAGATGTGCATATCTGCAGTGCAGGAAGCATATGTCCATCGAGGCTTAGAATGCTTAATTAGTAACGCTAGAACCATTTGGAGGTTAAGTGTTACTAGTTAGACATTCCGGTCCTCACAGTGTTCATCAGTGAGTTTGTCTTTGCATGAAAGCTCCAAAGTTTTGCAGTCAATTGGGGTGCTTGTGGCGAACTGCTCCTGCGGTGTTGCTCATTGCTTCTCGGTCTTTGAGATACAGGAACCACTTGCGTAGTCTGCGAGTTTGAACCATCGCGAAGCTCCATGGGTTAGATAAGGTAGCAAGCACAAGATAAGTTGAGAACTAAGCGAGGCGAGTTAAACCCAACAAAACACGACTCAAGAAACTCAAATGAAATACCTTTATTACTTAGGGTCTTAGTATGGCTGCAACAAATGCCTAAGGGCCTTTGCAGCTCATACTCGCACACAAAAGAAACAACGACCTAAGCACACAAAACTACCGCCTAAAGGGCGACTCACTAAACTGAAATCGCTAAGCACAGAAAAGACCAGAGACTAAAACGAACTACTCAAGAAAGCCTCCACAACCAGGCGGCGCTCCCGACGTGAGACTCGGAGTAGTGCCGCATCTTGGCAACCGATCTCGGTGTCTCAGAATCGTGCAGCGAACAGGCGTTCGGTGCAGCCCAACTCCAGCCGGCTCCTCGGCTCTGCATCTTCTTGGGCTCAAGCTGGGCCTTCCTCGGATCTTCTTGAGTCCTCCTCGGGTCTTCCTCTTCTTGGGAACTTGGTCGTAGAGGATCTCTTACAGTGGCGACCTTCTCTTCACTCTGCAAGGCTTCATAGACATGATCCAACTCGTGATAGTCCTCTCCAAGGCTTCCTCTGGCGGCCACGAATCGGGCGAGTGCACGACGGTAGCGTTGCTCTCTCCTTCGTGGACGGGTAGCGTCTTTGGCAAGTCCACACCGCGGCTACGGGGTGGTAACGAAGGCGGTGTCCTGAAGCTCTGTGCGTAGATGTTGCGATACGAAGCATGGCCAAGCGCGCGACTCACTCGATACCTTCCACCAAGTGATCTTCCTCACAGAGCGTCGCGGTTGGCTTGCCTTGTCATTCCTCTGGCGTGATCGTCAGCGACAAATCACTCCACGGTTTTGTCCATTCACCGTCCAGTTGTTGCCGACGTACAGTGGACGATCAAAACCTCCAAGAACCTGCAACAGCTTCCAAAGCTCGGCGGCGTAACCTCGGTCGCTCACCATAGCTCGAAGGCGGGGCATCTGTCAAGACAGACGAGCAGGTAAGAGCAACTTTAAAACAAATGAGGAGAGAAAGGATTATAGCAAAAGTTGAGGCAAGAGAGATATGAGAAGAGTTAAGCAATTAATTAACCTTGCAAGTTAATTTTTCCTTTAGAAAATAATTTGGACACTCTAAAGACGGCCAATCTAACTAAGGTCAAGACCTCTGACCAACTTTGCTCGATACCACCTCTGCCGGGACCTGCATTACGATTACGGAACCCTCTGTATATCTTGCACTAGTCGAGGATCACGCTAGGTACACTGAGGTTAACATAGGTAAATATCGATCCACACAAACGATAAATAAAGTAAACGATTAATTTGAATAACAAATAAGGGTTTTGACTTTGTATGGTCGAGTTTACACTTATTAAACCACGCAGGCTAACGAGAGAATAAAGCAAAGATGGAGCGGAAAACTCCAACGTAGATCCCACCAATTCACCACAGCAACCGATGGGATCCAGACCTTAACGAACGATCAGCCTTCAGCGAACTCCTCCTCGAAAGCAGGCGTAGACTCCTCCTCTTCTGTAGGTTTGGGCGCAAGTTTTACAACAAGCGTGAGTACACAACCGTACTCACAAATCATACCACAGAATGCAATGTATAGATGCAGGCTTATTCCAAAGAAAAAGGCTTCTTGGTTCTTTTGCATAAAAGCAACATTTGTAATTGAATACGAATAATAGATTGAAATCATAATTCAAAACAAATAGACAATATTAATTTAACATTTATTTCCACAAAGACACACAGCTAAACAGATTATTTCACATAGCCATATGATTGAGGTCACACAGCCTCCCATCCCATTTTATGAAAACTACCGTCGTGTGAAATCCCGAGCATGTCCATGGCCGCGACGCGGCTATTCGAATAGATTAATTAACACTCTGCGAGAGGTTGTACACTTTACCCACAAGATACAACTAGTGTAGCAAGCACCAATCGTAACAAAACAGTTCGAAACTTCATCTCAAACATTGACATTCCCGGTGTGCCTACAAACCGCTATACCGGCTCACATAGAATTGGTATAACACACACCACCGACGGGAAGACGAATCGTCCCGCGATGCAACCACCAAGTAGTCACACCTCCACCACTGTCACACCTAACCTATCCACACGAACATCAATGCCGAAATCCATAACTTACTAAGTTAGGCCCGTCCCATACCGGGCATGTGGTGCGTGCAATGAGGCTCAGTTCAATGGCGCACAAAGTTAAGTCCTTAATTGACCAAGGCAAGACTTCCATTTTCTAACTAAGTCACAAAGATTATCATTCCCATCACATAGACCACCATGTCACACGGTCTCCACCACTTGCCTCGGTCTAAATCCTTTACCACCCGGTTGGTTTTAGTGCAACACATGCCATCACGAAGTAATAACACATAGCACAGTTTTACACAAAGTTCCATAGTCACTTAGTCATAATTAATATTTGCAACTTACATATGATGTGAGACTCGTAGCATGGCTAAGCAAGCGCATGTACGCATCTAACCAACCCACGTTGGTGCTATAATATTACCAACTAATAACCAATCTAGGGTGACAAGGAATTATGACATACAAGGCCAAAGTGTGATAGCAATTTGGATAATAACTATGCCCAAAGCATTTAAATAAATAATTAAAGTAGAATACATTAATTTAACACAAAGTAATTTGAAAACTTGGTTCAAGATGATCAAAGGTATGACTTGCCTTGGAAAAGGTCTATGTACTGGTCTTGAAATTGGGGTGCTCCTTCCTCCACAAAATTTCCACGAATCAACGTCTACTCGCATAACTAAACAAAAACAAACAAAACAAATAAATAACAGAGGCAAAACTAACTTCAAAAATTAAATAAAAATCTCAGATAAATAGAGCTTGAATTTAGACAAATTTAGAAATTTGAATGGGCTCAATCGGAGTTAGGATGCAAAAGTTATGAGCTCTGGAAGATTGAAATTACATAAAATGCTGAAAATCAGATTTTATGAATTTCTCAATTATTTTCCTAAAGGAAAATCAGATTTATCATAGTGACATCAGCGAGATTTCGGAAAGAATAATAAAGAAATCTCGACATGTGGGACCCACATGTCGAGAGGCTAAACTCACGGTGGACTAGGTCCACGAGCCTCGAGACTCGAGTCGGTGGGTTGCAGCGTGTGCACCCGTGGCTGCCACGTGGCGCCACGCACGCCGCGAGGGCGAGGTGGTGTGACACGCGAGCGGCGAGATCAGCCCGGCGGCGCGCGATGCTCGGGCGACCGACAGCAGCGATCGGCGGCGCTTCCGTGCGGGGCGGGTGGTACGAAGGTAGCCCTTCTTAAAGCGAACCGGGATGCACTCACGGCGGCGGAGGGGCTCGGGAGTGGCGGCGGCAGCCGGAGGCGCGGAGGTCACGGGTTTTGTCGGACGGGGCAATTGGCGGCTCGGCGAAGTGGATGGCACCGGAGATTGCTTATGCTCGTGCGATCTTGGTGATCGATCGGCGGGCTCGGGCGGCAGCCGCGGCGGCGAAGAGCTCACCGGAGTCCTGCGGGTGAAAACCCTAGAATCGGCGGGGGCGGCGCGGGGCTCTCGGGTTACGGGGTTTGGGGTTTCGATGCGGGGAGAGGCGATCCTCGGGGCCTTTTATAGATGGTGGGAGGCTCAGTGGCGTCGGCGGTGAAAACCTAAAAGAGTGCCAAACGACCACGAGATAGATTTCCGATTTTGAACCCGATTCGGGATATGATTTTACCGGCAATAGGTGCGGTTGAGATGGGGATAAGATTTGGCACGTTTTCTAGAAGGGGTTTAGTTGGAAAGGATGCGTTGTCGTACGGGCTCGGAGCTCGGAAACATGGCGGGCGGGCACGGCCGTGCGCGAAGCAGGCCGGCGCGAGGCGAAGACATGACGTCACGGGGCCCACACGTCGATGGCGAGGCGCGATGCGCGTGAGCAGCTGGCTGGCGGGAGATGGGCCGGCACAGCGAAGGGAATGGGCCGGAGGCGGGAAATTCGGCTCGAGACTATTTCTGAGATTTTAATAGGTTTTCCAATTTAGAAAATACCAGAAATTCAAATAAGCAATAGAAAATAGCAAATGAACTCAGAGAAATTCTAGAAAAATCTAGAAAATATATCTGAGCACATAGAACCCAAATAAAATAGTTTTGATTAATGTTCATGTTGGGATTATTCACATTAAATGTTTTTGATTACAAAGTCCAATATTAAGCTTTTGAATTAAATTCAAATAAAATCCAAATGGTGAATTTTCTTCCTGCTAACTATTTAAAAGATTTTTAAGCTCAGAAAATTGAGTTGAAATACTCTTCTTCTTCTGACTCTGTGATGGTAGCACCGCCTGGAGAACCGTAAGGAATGTCCTCGACAACCTCCTTATCGGCACGGTGGTCGGAGCTCTCACCACCACCTACTCCTAGCGTCTCCCTTGTGGCCTCTCTCGTCTCCACCTCCATCCCTACGACTGCCTCGGTAGTCGTAGCAACTTCAGCAGCGACGACTTCTTCCACCATGGGAATGGTAATTGGAACTTCAGCTACTGCCGCTGTCGCACCTTCATTGGCTGAAGAAGTAACAGCGGGCTTCTGAATAGAAGCATCCATGGAGGTTGAAGGAGTTGGGCTAAGATCATAAAACAAAGAGCAAGTTAACTCGTGAGAAACAAAGGGTAAATGTTGTTCTTACGCTTCTGTTTTTCACATACCTCTGCGTGCTGGACCTAACCCGAAACTTGGAAGCAACCTTCCCAACAGAAGGTTTCTTCGACTTCTTCTCGACTACTGTTGGTCGAGATTCAATTCGGGGAACGGGAGTCACTACTTCGTGACCCTCTTGACTCCCCGAATGGCCGAGATCTGTCTCGACCACCTCAAGGGCACTTCTCCCCTCGACCTCAGGTTCTGCTGGAGCAGCAGTTTCCTTCACAAAAGACATGAAGCTCTTCCAGTTCTCCTTTTCTAGCTGCTTTATAAAGCCACGAGAAGCAGAAACTATGAAAGTCTTGTTGTCGTAATTGTAACATCCCAAAGTGCTGTTACCAAAATAAAATAAATAAAAGTTATTGTTTTATTGGAATTTCTAAAATTTGAAAGAGTTTCATTGCTTCATCTGAATTTTTGAAATTTTAAAAGTCAAAATTTAAAATTTATTTGAAGTTCTTGAAGTTTTAGTTGGTTTGATCTGGAAAATAAAATTTTAATTAATTTCTAGAATTTTCTGAGATTTTAAAAGCTTTTTCCTAAGTATTTTAAAGCCAAAACAATTTATTTTTCAAAAACTATTGCCAATTATAAGTTGGAAATATTTTAATTAAACCCAAAATAACTCTATGAATTTCTATGAATTTTTCTAGAATTTGTGGATGTTATTTGCTATTTCCTAAAGCCTAAATGAATTAATCAAACTATTTAGAATAATAAAATCAATTAAAATCCCAGGAAATGCCTTTGGGCTGAAACTCCTTGGCCCATTTCCATTTTCCTGCCCCTCGGGCCCATCCTCCTAGTCGGCCCACCCGCGCCAGCCTGCTCCCCACCTCCTCCCTCTCCATCCCACTGCCAACGCGGGCCCGCCCGTCAGCCACACGCACCTTTCTTCCTCCTCCCCTTTCTTCCTCACTCAGAGCCGCACCCGAGCCGCCATTAGCGCCCGTGAAAAGCTCTGTGCCCTCCGTGATTCTCTCCCCATCCTCTCCCCGATTTGTGCGCATTAAAATCCCGTGTCATTTCCGCGCCTATCTCGGCCCTCTCCTTCCTTTTCTCGCCCTCAATCCCCTAATCCTAGCCGACAACACCGCGCGGCCAACTTGCACCTGGCACCGCTCCAATCCTCCCCGAGCACTATATAAGTGCGCCTCGGGAGCCCCCTTTCCATCTCATCTAAACGCCCCAAAAACCCTAGCCTTTGCTCCTCTCCTTCGCTTGAATTTTGGTTTCTTCTTCGCGCAACTGAAGCTTGGATTTCCTTCGATTCCGACGCCAGCGAAGGCTCATCGTCGACGACGACCCCATATCCGGCACCACAGCATCACCACCGTCCCCGTGCGTGCGTTCCCCGCACCAAAGCGCCGCTAGGATCCTCCGCCGCCGCGAGCCCGACGTCACCGCCGCCTTTTGACCTCGACCATTGCACCGCACTTCGGAGGTGAGCACCCGGTTCGTTGAATCCTCCTCTTTCTATTGGCACCACCCACACTCGCCGGAACGCCGCCAATCACCGGCGAGCTCGCGCGCGCCGCCATGCGATCGTTTCCTCGTGGCCCGACCACGTGGGCGCCTGCACGCCACCTCATTGCCTCAGAGGCACCACCGCGGCGCCAAAGGCGCGTGGCTGCACGTCGGCGCGCCGCGTGGCGTGTCTACCACACCACTAGCCTCGGCTCGGTGGAATCAGTCCACCGTGGGGCGTGTCTATGACACGTGGGGCCCACACGTCAGAAAATATTTTAAATTCCGAAAATCCTATCGCTGACGTGAGCCTTGCGCAATAAATGGATTTTCCTTTAGAAAATAATTCAGCCAAAAATCCATTTCCACCTGCTGATGTCATGCTGACGCAATAAAGCCATTTTCCTTTAGAAAAATAATTCCCAAAATTCAGAAAAACCCTATTTCTATCATTTCATGTATTTCCAATCTTTCAAAGCCCATATCTTTTGCATCTGAACTCCGATTTAGCCCATTCAAATTTATAAATTTATCTAAATTCAAGATCTAGCTAACTAAACCAAAATATTTCAATTTGGAGTTAATTTGAATTGTTATTTGAATTTTATTTGAATTTGGCTTATTTCGCGATTAGATTTCGACGACTTCGGAGAGTCAGATTTCGACGCCGTTTGAAGAGCATATAAGAGGATTGATTTTAACTGTATGATCATTGTGATTGTACACTTGGACTTCCTGAAGAAAGTACTTGTGAGTACTAGGTGACCTGTTAAGGAAAACAATATTACCTCAGTACCAGGTGATCTGTTAAGGAAAACAACATCACCTCCTCAAGCAAGGCAAGTTATACCTTTAATCATATTGATCCCATTATTTCAAATTAGTTATATTCTATTTTAAATTATTACTGCATGCATATGTTTATACAATTATTTTAATTCCCTGTTTTAATTGCCTAGTTATTCCAATCTTCCTTGTATAGCCAATTTGAATGCTGAACGTGAATACCTTGTCACCATTAGACAAAATGACATTAAAATTAATCATATGCTTAGCCAATGCTTAGATCAAATCTTATATTTGGGGAGTTTTTAGCCAAATCTTCTAAATTTGATTTAAATCGGTTCTGTGGTATTGTTTTACCATAGAAGGTTTATAAAATGCTTTTACTTGGAAAATAAAATAAAAAAAATGGGTTTGGACTTGGGCGAGATGGAAGATTGGTGGGTGCAGGTTTATGCACGGGCTTAATCTGGTTAGGGTTAAGGCCTAGGGTTTTATTTGGAAGACGCCCAAGTCAGTTAAGGACCGGTCTTCGAGTGCATGATGCTATACCTTACTGTACTACCACAAGTCTGGAATGGGACAGATTTGGCTAAATAATTTATGATGTCTTAGTGTCATTTGTGTTATATTGTTGGTGTGGGTGTCCGTTAGACATTAGTCCCACCTGGTGCAAGAGGGGGCTTCCAGAGGATGGTTAGTCCAATGGCAGCGAAACCTTAGCGGGCATAAATACATTAAGACAGAACATTGTAAAGGCCTCATGATAATCACTTAGTCGCACACCTACGGAAGTGTGTGAGCGGACAATACAAGTTGATTACCTCTTGTGGGTAAAATTGTACAACCTCTGCAGAGTGTAAAACTATTCGAATAACCATGTCCACAGTTATGGACATGCTGGCCGAACTGCTCAAAGTTAGACTTTGGTTTTGTTTTCAAATAACTTTATAAAATGATTTTGGATTTCCATCCAATTGGGAAATTTGGGCAGGAAGCCATGTGATAGGAGGGTATCCTTCACCATTCATGTGTGAATGTTATCTAACTATAAAATTAAGAATTTATAAAATAAATTTTAGTTATAAAATAACTGCTTTGGAACTTAGTACAAGTATTTAAAGAAAATGCTACTTTATGCAAATCAACCAATAAGCCGTCGTTTGTTACATTCATGTATGCATTTCATTCTACTATTTGACGGGTGTAACTTGCGAGTACGGTAGTGGTGCTCATACTTGCTTTATGCAAATAAAATTTCAGAGGAGAAGAACTTTGCTACCAGTGTGGATCTCGACGACTAGGCCGCTACCCCAGTCAATTGCCTGTGCCAGATTGCTGGACTCTTCTACTTCTTCGTCTTCCGCTGTGTTCTTTATTGTTGGCTTGTAAGCCTCTTTTGTAATAAACTCTATTGATTATTAATAAAGTCGTGATATGAATTTGTTACCATATTTGTTTATTGTGTGAACTAGTTACTGATCATGGGACTAGTTCAGAAATGCACAGAGGATTTGGGATGTTAATTCCGGGTCCTAACCGTAATAGAAGGGTACCTTGGCCTTGAGGGCTTTACGCTTAAGGGCTACGGCAGACTCATCCTCCTGTTCCTTCGCTGCAGTAGCCATGTCGGCAACGAATTGTGCAAAGGGGGCAGAAGGAGTTGAACTCGCGCCACCTTTGTCGCTGACCTTTACAAGTCGACACCTTTTAGTTGGAGGAGCTTTTGCTGGCTCCGCTTGTGCTGTCGCCCCAATGACCACCAATTCGACTTCCACGTCGTCTTAACGGTCTTCCATGCCTACTTTCTGTTGAGATCAGGAAAAAAAATATTACAGAAAGTGGTTGTAAGTTTTTCTACGATCACTTACTGGTCGTAAGTTCTTCTACGACTATCCCATAGTCGTAAATTTTTCTATGACAAATCCTATAGTCGTAAATGTTTTTATGACCATAAAGGCCTAAAGACAAAGTCGATTTTCGATTACCTTTAGGCGCCCCACCTTTTCCTCTACGGTCAAAACCGCAAGAATATGGGGAGCTGCTACACTTGATAGACTCTTCTCACAGATGAGCCTGACAAGTGCATCAATCTCCGCCTAGGGAAGATCTATACGGACAAACACCATGTTCAACAGATCAAATCAGGATTAACCAAGGCCAGAGTTAAAAAAGTGAGATTTTCACTTACCATCCTGGTAGTCCCTGGTCGGGTCTTCTTTCCCCGAGTACCTCCACATGGGAGGAACTCGTTTCTTTAGGGGAATAATACGGAGCGTGATGAAGTCCTTCATCACGTGCCATCCGGTAAGCCCCTCTGCCTTCAAGTCTTTGATAGCTTGAATATAGGGGACGATCCGGTCATGTTCTTTAGGAGTCGAATCCCAGGAAGAAATCCTCTCGGTGGCGTTTCTGATAAACGAAAGGCAGTCTTCCTTGGTGATTTCCTAGTAGAACCATTTCTTCTTCCACCCCGACCATGACGACTGGGTGAACATCTGAATATACTCCTTCGACTTCCCATCGTGGAGCTTCAGACCGCAACTCCCAGCAATTCTGGCTTGTCGAGCCATCCCGTAGTAGTACTGGAAAAGCTCGAGGTCCACCGGAATCCCCAGGTACGCCTCACACAGATACACGAATACACTCAGCATTGTGATGGAATTAGGACCAAGGTTCACTAATTCCACACCAAAGTGCTCGAGCACAAGTGTGAGAAAAGGGTGAGCAGGCAATCGGAGGCCGCACTCACAATACACCTGGAAGACGGGGATTTGACCATCCTCCCCGACGGCCAGTGTTGTCCATTTACTGAAATCCACTTCACGAGTACTTCCTTGGGAATTTTTTCAGCGGCAACCAAGGCGTTCATCTTCGCTGTGTCCATTTCCGATTCAGCCCACTCAGAGACGATCCTAGCCATCTTTTCTCACGAAAGGGAGAGTTGGATTTGGAAAAGCATCAAGAAAGCACACAGTGTCGCTGTCGGCGGAGGAGACGAGAACTTGATGAACAGTCAAGGTGAATTGGGGAAAGGCAAAAACCCTAAAGTCACCCCCGCGGTCAGTTTTATAACCGCACACTTAAAATGAAACGCCATGGAAACTCAACGGTTTCCACCGCTTCGGGAATTGCTCTAACGGACAGATCTTTTTAATCTGCCTGTTCGAGAAAACCGCGGCTCTTTTCACACCTCAAGCGAAATTACCTTCTTGACCAAGTATACTTCTGGTCAAAAGAAATACCACTCGGAAAATATTTTACTTCCGGTCATTGTACCATTATTACTCCGTAGTCGTAAGATTTTCTACGACTACCTTGTAATCGTGAGATTTCCAACAAACTGCCTCGACCAAGTATATTTCTGGTCGAATAAAATACGTGTTGAAGAGTATTTCCTTCAACATTTTTCCTATAGCCACCTAGTTGTCGAAGGATCATCTACGACTCCTTACCCAAGTAAGTTATTTTCACTTGAAGCTGGGGGGCTAGATGACGAGGATCTAATAATTCTCATTTTACTATTTATTCGTAATTGTGTATTATCGGTAAATATGTCGTTACACAGTTACTAAGTATACCCCTTACAGTTGTAGGGGAGAGGTCAATCAGGTGGTCGTAAGTCCTTCTACGACCACCCCCATAGTTGTAAGTATTTCTACGACTACCACGTAATCGTAAGTTCTCCTACGATTACCTTCGGTCGTAAGTCTTTCTACAACCAGTATCCAGTCGTAAGCTTTTCTACGACTACCCCTGGTTGTAAGTCCTGCTACGACCAGTCCTGCCACGACTTCTCCACAGATAACTAGGTCCACTCGCAAGTAGGCTCTATTAACTGTGAGATCTGAGCAGTCAAGATACGTAGTTATTTCTGGAATAACTGTAGATAACCCACCATTATCTCTAATTGATAACCGGCAGGCAACGTCGGGAGGTTACTACTCTGGTGATTACTCTCATTATTACGGAATAATGAGCACTTCTTGACTTGGAACGACAACCTCTCTCTCTGCATACTATAAATAGACTTCTTTCAGAGAGGAAGGAGGAGGGACTTTTGAGAGGCAATTAGTAGCATTATTAGCGCAAGTCTTCCCACTGATTGTAACCAGGATACCCAATACAATACACACAGGAGTAGGGTTGTTATTCTCTCTAGAGAAGGCCCGAACCTGTATAAAAATCCACGTGTCTATTTTGTCTGCGTGATCAATTGTGGAGACCCCGAATCAAATAATCTTTAAGTAAGATCGGTTCTAAAACACCGACACTACTCATTTTTAATGTACTCCTCTATGTTTAGCAGTTTCTGTCAACAGGCAAAACACGGTAGTTTAAAACTTACGGAGTGAGATGATAAGATTTACTGCTACGTGAGTAACCATTTACTGTGGAATAAAGGCTTTGCAAAAAAAAAAAACAACTTACAGATAGTTCGATGGGGAGGAACGCCCTGTACCCATTACTTTGAGGACTCAGGTCGGCGTCGTCTTGGCGCAAACACTTGATGAACTGAGAGATGAACATGTCTTTAATCATTTGTCCGTCCTTGAGCGACTCTACCATGTCTTTTCTTGTGGTGGCTATGAATTCGTCACTAGATTGTAGCAGAGCAAGGCTATAGTAAAAAAAATCCGTTTGTTATAGCAGTAAAATATAAGTGTATTCTCGGTAAAAAACAAATGGGCACAATAAAAAAACGTTGGTCGATCCAGTAAACTCTATTCATAGAGCAGTAAAAAAACATTCACGTATAGGTAAAAAGTCTAGCGATATTCTCCTACCTTTTGAGGCTCTCATCCTTGTATATCAGCTCCCTCACCTCCATGGCCGTGGCCACGAGCACTTTCGGCCGCCTTTTGTATGGGTTGAATGGTGACATTGGGAGCTTTTGTCGGCCTCTTCCCAAATGCACCGGTGTCGCCGGTTTCCCTCTGGGCTAAGGAGGGAACTATCTTCCCTACAGTTGTCTTCTCCACAAGCGCACCCTTTTTGGTCACCACTGTGCCCATTGTCTTTGCCAGCCTGGGATCGGTGAGTTTTATCTTGAGATTTGGCTTGGTGGTGGCTTCCTACTGAGAAAGGACTCGTATATCTTATTTTACTATCGTGTTGTACTTGTCTTTACTGAAAGAATCATGATAACTTACTGCTATGAACCCTGTACCTTTGTCACGCTGGGTCTACCAGGCGGGTCTTTACGCGCATCGGTAGGCACCTTCATTGTCTCCTTTGCTGGGAGAGGCCCCTCAGAGGCGTCCGTTGCTCCCTCTTTCACTTGGTTCTGTGGTGGAAAAACGAACAACGTTTTACTATCATGTGTACAACAAATTACTGTATATGAGTTGCATAATACTACCAATGGCCCAGTATGTACCTTTGGCGCACTGACGCTAACGACTTGCGCCTCCTTGACTTTGCTCATGGCAGTAGGGGCCTCCTCTACCTCCTTTACTAGCGAAGGCCCTTCCGGGATGACGGTTTTGGTCTTCTTTACTGGCACCTACACAAAAAAATGGATCGCGTTGCTATCAAAAGTAAGCAAAATTACTTCTCCCCCCTCATGTTTTACTGTATATTTACCTTCGTGTGCTCCTTTACTGCCGGGGGCTCTAATGGAATGTCGATGGATCCCTCGTTTATTGTCTCATATGATAAAAAAAAAAAAATCAGATATGAATTACTATAAGAACGACCAACCTTACTTGACCATACGTACGCGTTTTACTGCATTCAGTACCTCGGTTTGCTCTGGGATGGTGGACAGCAACCCATGGCCTGCTGCAACCGTCAGTTTGATTGGGGCATGTGTAGTGTATGCGGCGGGGTGCAATCCCGAGATTGCGTCGGATTTGATCGAGTCTATTATGTCGTTGATGCTTGACTCGACATCACCGCCTCTCACCTAGCTTGCATGGGAACATATGCACTTAATCAGTAAATTGTTGTATGTTGCTTTAATGATTACTGTGTTGATAAAACACAATTACTGTGTGCACGTTGCTCGCTCTGTTGTGTTCACTTTATCAGTTTACTATGTTTGCTGTTGTTTTACTATGTATAATGTATCTGTTTAATGCTCGTATTACAATGTCTTACTGTGATGTGGTGCATACCTTGAGGTCTGATGCTCTCCCCTCTTCTTGAGATGGATAGAACAACGACGATACTAGGATGTAGATCTCTTAGATGCATCGGAGGGGGGGGGTGATGTCGGTGACGACACCATTGCTACCAGGGTGGTGGGCTCAAGTGTCCTTCTCACCTAGCCTGCACGAGAGCATATACACTTAATCAGTAAATTACTGTGTACTGCTTTAATGATTACTGTATTGAGAAAACACAATTACTGCATGCACCTTACTCACTCTATTGTGTTCGCTTTGTCCGTTTACTATGTGTAATATATCTATTTACTACATATATTACAATGTTTTGCTATGATGCGGTGCATACCTAGAGATCCGTCGCCCTCCCCTCTTTCGGGTGGTCTCCAGCTTCCGGCGAGCTAACCTTGTCATTAACGTAGTCCTTCAGAATGACGTTGCACGTCTCCTCGAGGATTACCATCACTTCGACTACTACACCGAGGTGGCGGGCGATCGAGTCTACCTTACCGAGACCCCTCGAGCTAGAGAAGAGAGCCTATGAGCGCAATTTGACTTGATTCTTTAGTCAGAGCATATTTGGGCTACTCTCGAACGAGCGCGTCAACGGGTAGACAAGTTTCGGGCTTCCTACGTTGATCCCAAACCCTCCGATGTTGATGACGTCGCCTACGAAGTTTTGAAGACAGAGATAACAGGCTACTTCCGCCACTAGAAAACTTTGATTATTTAGGTTCTACTTTTTTAATCTTTGTAAAAAGAGACTAGCCACGCTGTTTAGCCATATATAAATACAAAATAAAAAAATCTGGTTTGAATTTGTATTTACTATCTATGTTGAAACCATTTACTTAATGACAAGTTTTATATTACTACATTCACGATATACGTTCTCGGTGTACTTGTAGGGTGTTCGCTTTTACTGTTCTACAAAAGTATGTTTACTTCATTGGACCAACTCGGTACCTAACGCATATACCTTACATATAGCTAAGGTTTACTACCCTAACACAAACTTTTTACTATCCAAAAAAAGAGATTGAAAAAACGATGGTAAAAACGGAAAGCCAATTACTATGTACACCTAACTAACATAGGAGCTCGGAATATCGTTACGGTGGTAAAAACGGGAAGGGATTGCATGCCGCAAGACAAGACAGTAAAACACATAACAACTTTAATGTCTTACCATTATGTTTTACTATCAAACATACGAGCTCGAAAAAAGTCGCTTGCTGCAAGAAAGGCAGTAAAATGATTCGCAAATTGATGTCACATCTCATATTACTTATGGTCGAAATCAGGTGCCGCGCGAGTGCGAACGTTTCTGGCCCGCTGACTATAGTTAGCTAGGCATAGAATAACTATTCTATGCTCGGCTACAAAATAGTATATATATATATATATAAATCCTATATATATATAGGATTTGAGTACATCCTAGCTTATCTGGCCTCAATGAACTCTAAGTCAGCAACAACGCGAGGTGCCATGTATTGGATAAGGGCCTCCATGGCTAGCATGTGGATCGCTCCATGGTTGAAGATGAAGTCATCGGGAGTTAGTGACAGTGGGATAACCCACACATGGGGCTGGCAAAAAAGCTTGTTATGGGCTCGAATCAAAATTGATTCGATTATAGTAGTTAATTGGTTAAAATAGGAATGGGTCAATTTGGAATAAAAACAAGTTAACAAGGCTCGGCTCGATAGTGTCTCGTTAGCTCGCTTTTAAAATGACCACTTAAACAATAAATAAAATAATTTTAAATTGAAGTATGTCAATTTCAAATGAAGATTGATAATAACTTGTTAAGCTCGACAGCCAGCCCCAGAAAGTATGAGACATTTGGGAAATCATCTATGGGTAGAGTGGTGAAGTTATGGATATATAACTCCACCCACCAAGTTCAAATCCTAGTACCCCTATTTACACACATGCAAGTGCGCTAGTACAAACTTTGTGAGGTAGTGGATTTATCTCCGACCTGTATTATTCTAGACATGTGCTAAGGAACACACTCGCATGTGCGTGCATAGTGATGTCTGTACATATGTGTCTTCCCTGCAATCCCAACAAAAAGGTACGGGGCCTTCAATCCCAACGGTTATCCGAGGGAAGAGGCCAACCGTGCGTCAGGACGCTGACGGTAAGGAAGACCGTTGCGAGCAGAACAGCCAAGACAGGTGGCATCATGACAGAGCAAGCAGGCCTTTGCCCCGTACAAAAGAAACAAACCTACCAAATTTGTTGCCTAAATGCTTGTTATTATGGACATTGGCAAGATCTTCTATGTATAACGACTATTGCTTCTTAGTAACAATATATTATTTAAAATTTTGCAGTATTATGAAATTATTTTAACTATAAATCTTATTGGCTAGAATAACTCATTAGGATTACCATAGCTTCATGACATACATACATACACATCAAGAGTTCAAATACTATCACAATGTTAATGCTAACCTTAATGTACATAATTATAGTTTGCTTGAAAAAATACGACTACAACTTTCTTTGTGTGAATGTAGGTATGTTGAACGCCTTAAAAATAATACGGACCACAGGAGGCAGGCCCAAGAGAGAAGAAAATGAGAGCACAAGAGCACATACAGCTAGAATTGAAGGAATCAAGTCCAACTACTCAATTTAGGCCGAAAAAGCTTAAAAGATTGAATTGTGATTTCTAGCTCGTTTGAGTGATCCACTTGGTTTTACATGATGGGTTTGCATGCCATGAGTCATAGAGGTCCTAATTAGACCATGTATCTATTTTAGAACTATTTTTCACTTTTTAAAATAATTTAATTTCAGATTGGGCTTACAAGCTAATTTGGTCACTTGGGCAAAATATAGTTAGTTTGGGCTTAGTCCATGCGGGGGGGGAGTATCCCAGCGTCCTTAATACCCTAAAGAGGGTGCTGCACTGTAGCACCATGAAATTTGAAGAATAAAAATCAGATTGCATCTTACATCATTCTAGGGTTTATGCAAGCCGCCGGCTGCCCTCCTGGAATTGTGTAATCCGGCTTCTCCTTTGGAATTGTGCAATCCCTCCATTGATTTTTTTGCTTGTTCTTGATTAAATTGTAGGAGATCATCTCCACTTTGGTCTCGGTCAAGTGGAGCTATCATAGCATGTGTTCAATGAGTTCGCTTGTCGTATATTGGCGTCGATCGGCCTCGTCAATTCGTTGGATTTCAAGATGTATTCAAGATTCTAAGTTATGAAGATCAGACACCCGCATCAATAACTTCTATACAACTAACCTTCGGCACTTTTTAAAAGAATATAGATTAGTAGCGAGTTTGAAAAAATTGACTGCACTGATGCCACGGTGGTTGGACTCAGAAACTGAAGAGAGGACATAATTGGCCCCCTAGGCACGGTAATTCCAAATCTAGCCCTTTTACTTTCAAAATTCTGTTTTTAGCCCCTTGGATCCACGTCTTTGCGGCACGGCATCGAGATCGCTTTCTCTGCCGTCGGACTCGAAAGTTGTTTGCCCTACCGCGACAAGTTGGTTCTTATAGCACAATGCCGTTTTCCAAAAATCTATTTAAATATATTTTTGCAAGAATTTCTAAATATAGAAAATGAGCTCAAAAACTATGAAATTTTTTGGAGCCTCTGAGATAGTGTACTTGATTGTGTAATTTTTCAAAATTTTATCGGTTATGATTTTTCTCTAAAATTTATTTAAATATATTGTTTGTAGAAATTTTCTAATATAGAAAATGAGGTCCAAAAATTATGAATTTTTCCGGGCTCCTTATCTGATGTACTTGATTGTGTAATTTTTCATAATTTTATATGTTCAAATTACCTCGACAAATTAAGGGTTTAGGTCTCAAAATTAGGATAAAGGTTTGAAAATTAGGGTTTCATGATTTCATGTAACTTAGGAACATCAAAATTGTATACGTCATGGGAACTTAACAGTGCTAGATACAATGAATAAATAGACCCCGAATCGGGGTCGACACTTAAGTACCCCCTGTTAAATCACGCAGTCTGCGTGTTCTTATGTTATCAAACACTTCCCACCGGTGGTGTCTGCGATTCCTCCATTCAAGAGGAGGGAATACCATTGGTAGGTTAACATGGAGCGGTAGTTCTTTAATGTCAAATAGACATTTTATATATCTGGTTTGCTTCATATACCTATCTTTTTTACCCATTTTGACATCCTTTTGTGTTGGCTTGATAACAAGTAATTCCTTATTAGCCAACCAGCTAAACAAGGTTGACCCAATGGCATACCGCTCCAAGTCACATGAAATCATGAAACCCTAATTTTCGAAACCTTTTATCCTAATTTTCGAGACCTAAACCCTTAATTTGTCGAGATAATTTCGGAACATATAAAATTATGGAAAAATTACACAATCAAGTACACTTTGTATAAAGTGCGGAAAAAAATTCATAATTTTTGGACCTCATTTTCTATATTAGAAAATTTCTACAAACAATATATTTAAATGAATTTTAGAGAAAAAATCATAACCGATAAAATTTTGAAAAAATTAAACAATCAAGTACACTGTCCCAGGAGGCTCCAAAAAAAAATTCATAATTTTTTGAGCTTATTTTCTATATTTAGAAATTCCTGCAAAAATATATTTAAATAGTTTTTTGGGAAAACTGCTACTGTGCTACAATAACCAACTTGCTGCGGTAGGGGACAGCAGCAACTTGCTGCTGATGCGCCGACGGCGAGGTGCGATCTGTGATGCAGTGCGCAACATGTGGATTCAGGGGGCTAAAAACGGAATTTTGAAGGTAAAAAGGCTAGATTTGGAATTACCGTGCTCTAGGGGGCCAATTACGTCCAAAATTCTCAGAAACTTTTTGACTGCTCCGATGCCACGCTGGCAAGCATTTGTAAAAGAGGAAGGGATAATAGATGTTTGAATCATGAAAATTGATCGAATAGTAGCAGGACGCTGTGAATCACATGCAGCTGACTAATAAGCACAGGTTGGACGTGCCACTCTTGACGGCGCATACGAAATTCCAAGTGCCGTTTCAACCCCAAACACTACCGCATAGCAGGTACCATCCGTCCATCCCCCACACCCAAACCAGAATCCGCGCCGCCGCCGCCGAGCCAGCACTTCCCGAGGTCGGCCGGGCCGGGCAGATCGACCCACCGGCCGCAGCAGCCGCCAAGGGGCGAGGAGGCCACAGCTCTTGCGTTTCTGTCCCGAGCGGCCAACGAAGCAGCGCCATTTTCTCGTATTTTTATTTCCCCATCCCATCCTTGCCCTTCGGCGATCCCAAGAGCCCCTTTGGCTTCCGCTTCGATACCCCCGATAAAACCTCCGTCTCCCGAGTCTCCTCTGCTCTCCCCGCATCTGTCCTATCGCCAGCCTACCTCGTCTCCTCCGAAGGAAGCAGCGAGCCAGCGAGGGAGGGGAGCCCATGGCGCTCTCCTGCATGAGGTGCCCCGCGGGCGTTGCCGCGGTCCGCCGCATCGCCGCGCCGCCGCCTTCCACGGCCGCGCTCTCCTTCGCCAGATGCAGCTTCGAGAGGTCGGCCGCCGCCGGGTGGCGCATCGACGCCGTCGCCGCGAAGGGAGGTGGGCTCATTTCTGTACTTGTTAATGTTCTTGTTCGATTCTTTCTGCTTTTTATTTATTTATTTTTGTTCGGTCAGAAATTGAGGAGAGACCCGCCAAGGGAGGTGGGTCTTTTCTTTTCTTGAGGTGAGGTGAGGTCAGGGGTTTCTTCAATTTGAATTGCACACAGATATGTCTGGGGCACAACAATTGAACATAATCACCCGATGCGCTTGCCAGTGCATCCTAGATGCTTGAACTGAATCGCCTTTTATGCATATGCGCTTGCCAGTGCATCCTAGATGCTTGAACTGAATCGCCTTTTATGCATTTCTTCCTCGTTGTGGGTGTGCAATCTGTAATACCTTACCGCCAATATTCTGAATCCTACCTTTGTGTTGGACAGTTACCAACTTACTATATGAAATGAAATAGGTCGAGAAAAAAAATGAAATGGCTTTCTGGCTTTGGTAAATTTGGAGCTAGTAAATTTGACATCTAGCGTTCTTACCGATCCCCCAGCATCTTCGAGTTAGTTACGTTCCATTTCTTTGTGTGTGTTTTTTTTTTGTTTAGTTAGAATTATTTCTCAGGTCATCTTTACTTGCCCGATTTTGACCTATTAAAGCTTATATGTCTAGGAATTGCGATAGCGTGTTCCAAAATGGCATGTTGAGAATAGAGTGCATTGGAGGCAGAATGCACAGGAACAGTGTTTTGGATTATAATTACCGTGGTGTCACTTGGAAAAAAGTAGCTATTGCCAAATCTACCCAATGTCACGTTTTTACTGGTTTTGATTAAGGAGATATGTCACGCTTTTACTTAAAAACGTTGATTCTATTATGTCTACTTATTATCTAAAATACCCTAAAACTCGCATCAGCGAAACAAAAACAGGGCCACAACTAAGTTGGGGTTGTAAGTGGCAAAAAAAGAGAGCATAGTGGCGACTATTTTCACAATAACACATATACCTGATCATTATTACCACTATAGTCGTCGTAGCAGTAATAGCGAGTTTGTCTTGTAGCCTAACGTATTAACGTCCAAGCCTCGGAAATGTGACAACGCCACAATAGCCTGTGATTTTAACATTGATGTCTAGTTTTGTCTCATAAATTAGAGCCTAGGATTGTAATATTTTTTTTCCTTTTGTTTTTATCTGTTGAAACTGAGCTTATATCAAAGAAATTGTAAGAACTCCTGGCATGAAAACACCCTGTTTGATAAGAACAAGCAACTTGTAAAGCCACTAACACCAACAATAAGTCGGTTATCTGTTAATTTATGTATTCAGTCAAAGGTAGGTGATAATGCCATAGAAAATTGAATATAATAGCAGAGCTGTTTTTATTTCCATGCGTGTTTTAAAATTTGAGAATTGGAAATGGAAATGATTCATATATTACTGTCATTACTTTACTACTGTGATGATTTTTTTTTTATCTTTCCAATACTGATCTTATACATTACAACAAATGCATCGCCCTGATAGAAATGCTTTGTTTTGCAGTTTGCAAAACGCCAGAGTAAATGTATATTGTCTTCTTTTAAATTCATCTAAAACATGCAGTGCATAGTGAGTGTTTCATGTGATGACGCCTACTTAGTTATCTATGATACACAATGACTATTTTTACTTATCTTACACTTAATCATTAGTGAAAGGTCCCATGGATGTTGGTGTGGAGAATGCTGTCACACCTGCTGCCCCATCAAAGGTGGAAAATGGCACACCTTCAGTAACCACTCTGGAGGAATTTGAAGACTTGAGCGCTCTATCGAAAAATGATGAGTCTACTGTTAGCATCACCGTAGTTGGAGCATCTGGTGACCTTGCGAAGAAGAAGATATTTCCTGCCCTTTTTGCTCTCTACTATGAAGATTGTCTTCCGAGGGTTTGTGCATATTTTTCTCCAACTTGTGATGAACTTTGCAGCAACTCTTGTTAAATCCAAACTAAAGTATTTTTCTTCTTTAGCATTTCACCATCTTTGGCTATGCACGGAGCAAGATGACAGATGCTGAATTGAGAAACATGGTCAGCAAAACACTGACTTGCAGAATAGATAAAAGGTACTTAACTAGGGAAGAATTGTAACCATAAGTCCATAACTTCTGACTATTCTTAAGTAAATGAAGCTTTGTAGAGGCATGCATTTTCCTCAGTGGTGTTTCAAACTATTCTTTCTTTCCAGGGAAAACTGCAGCGAAAAAATGGAAGAGTTTCTGAAAAGATGCTTCTATCATTCAGGCCAATATGACTCAGAGGAACATTTCATGGAGCTAGACAAGAAGCTAAAACAACATGAGGTTTGTATATGCACTTCAAGTCAAAACAAGAATTAGCCACTGATTTTACTTCAACCATGAGGTTACCCTACTTATATTTGTCTGGATGAATTCTTCATAGAACCTGGTTTTTCGGTGCTATAAGCTTGCTATTTCTCTTGATCAGCATCATTTTGTTTTCATCTCATTTTGTATCAATATCTCAAAACTGTAGTGCTTGAACATATAGTTTCTTGCCTGTTCTTTCATAATTCTGTGTTTGCATCTAGCTGAAACTGTAGTCTCTGAAAACTATACATGCACTAGTCCCTTGAGAGGTCTGTACAGTAAACTTTTGGCACATTGAACGTACAGAGCAAGATGGAAAAATATGATCTAACAAGCTAGCATATATTATGTTACAAGTTTAAACCCTGTTTCTTGTAAACAACTAAAATAGTGTGCAAATTATGATACTACTAAATTCATTTTCATTCCAAAAATTCAGGCACTTATAATCTGATCAAATTCCTGTTTTTTATCTGCAGGGTTCCAGAGTTTCTAACCGTCTTTTCTACTTGTCAATACCTCCTAATATATTCCTGGATGTAGTAAAGTGTGCAAGCAATTCAGCATCATCTGCCAATGGTTGGACAAGGGTAATTGTTGAGAAACCCTTTGGCCGGGACTCGGACTCTTCTGCTGCGTTAACAAGAGGTCTGAAGCAGTACCTGGTAGAGGACCAAATCTTCAGGTGATACAAGCATCTATTGAAATTGTGAGAGTTGATACATTTTTTCTGGTATTGCTAACTTAACATATAATTCTCATTCCCTTACCCTGTAAATGTCAAAGCAATCTGCCAATTGAAAAGGGAAAAGAGGCAATTATTCATTAGAAATTCAAGAGCATGAGATGCATGATAATTCTTTTCATAGAGTGAGATACTTATGAATGCTGTGTTCCTTTCTATTTGTTATGCAGGATTGACCATTACTTAGGAAAGGAACTGGTGGAGAACTTGTCTGTCCTTCGCTTCTCGAATCTTGTTTTTGAGCCTCTGTGGTCAAGGCAATATATAAGGAGTGTACAACTGATATTCTCTGAAGACTTTGGCACTGAAGGACGAGGAGGGTATGATTTTGTTAATTTGTTGGTTCTTTTATGACACCATGTTAGTTCCCTAGGATTGTCGCTTACTTTATTGTTGAATTACTCAGGTACTTTGATAGCTATGGTATTATCCGGGACATAATGCAGAATCATCTTCTTCAGATACTAGCACTATTTGCAATGGAAACTCCTATTAGCTTGGAAGCAGAGGACATAAGAAATGAGAAGGTCTGTGCCTGTTCCTTCAGTAATCTTAAACGTATGATTTAACAGATGTTAGGTTACTGAGATAGGTTTGTGCCTGTGCCACTTTATTTCTTCAATTCAAAATGATTTTTATCTATGCTATATACCTTAAAGCAGCATACACCAATCTTGTTATTATGTTACAAGTCAAATGAGCATAAACATTCTTAAATCGCAATTCATTGATTGTGTCATATTACTTCCATATATTTTTCCAGGTTAAAGTTTTGCGCTCCATGAAGCCCTTGCAACTGGACGATGTGGTAATTGGACAGTATAAAAGTCACACAAAGGGTGGTACTACGTACCCTGGATACACTGATGATAATACAGTGCCCAAGGATAGTCTGACTCCAACATTTGCTGCAGCTGCACTTTTCATAAATAACGCTAGATGGGATGGAGTTCCCTTTCTTATGAAGGCTGGGAAAGCTTTGCATACAAAACGGTATGTGTCCTTGAAAATAGTTATGAGTTCCCTTTCTTATGAAGGCTAGGAAAGATTTGCATACAAAACGGTACATGTCCTTAAAAATAGTTATCCATGCCATATGATGCCAACACATTCTTGTGAGTTCCAACACCTTACCACATGATCGCTTTAGCTCATATAATAAGGGTCTGGTGAGAATGTTCAAACTACTATCCTGAAGGCATTTTTTTTCTTCTTTCTTTGTTTGTGCCTTTTTATTTGTTCTTAGTGTTATGCAGTTAAACCAACTTGATAAAACATGCTCTGTATATATGTAAAATGTTATCACAGAGTACATTTAATCCACTTTTAAGATAAAAACAAGTAGTTTGGAGTATGTTTCCTAATATTAATTGTGGGTTTATAGCACAAATTTATTTGTTCTGATTCTTTTTTGGATTATTTTTGTGAAAAATAAACAAATTTCAGGGCTGAGATTAGAGTACAGTTCCGACATGTTCCAGGTAATCTCTACAAGGGGACTTTTGGGACCGATCTTGATAGGGCCACTAATGAGCTTGTGATACGTGTCCAACCTGATGAAGCTATCTACCTAAAGATTAACAACAAGATTCCTGGTCTCGGTATGAGACTTGATAGAAGTAATTTGAATCTTCACTATGCAGCAAGGTAAGATTATTTTTCCAGCAATTTTACATTTGTACCCAGAGGGGTTTATTTATTTTGAAGAATTGAAGTATTACTTTTGATACTGTGCCCAAAATGCTTCTTTCTTCACACTAAGACAAGTAATTAGACAAAAGTAGTAGCTCTAGTGTTTGGCTGTAGTGTTTGCGTCTTTGTTTTGTTTGTTTAGGGCTTTAGGTTTTCTTAGTAGTTGTAACTATGAGTGGGATGTGTAGTATCAGTTCTATCAATTGTATATCTTTCAATTGTCCATATGGTCCAGTCTATTTCCTGTCTGCGCTTTGATTTAAACTGAGAATGTATTTTGGTGATGTTTCCAATGTTCTAAAACCAGGTTTACTTGGCCGAGTACTCGTAAGTCGTAACAGGTCCCCTCACCGAGTAAGCAAAAATGAGTAGTTAACAGGTTTAATCACTCTAACCAGGCGAGTACTCGGGTCATTGGGTTAACCGGCCGTTTACAAGGTGAGTATCCACTCCAGCCTATTAAAGCCCACACTCAATTAGTCCCATGACCCACCAGGAAACTCCACCCACACACGCACCAGAAAGCTCTATACACACGACACCATCGAGGAGAATGCGGCATTCACACGAGAGCGTGTGATGGTGAGAGAAAAGCTAGATCTGGGAGGGCTGCTGTTGCTGCATCTCGTTCACTTCTCTGAGTTCTCTCATTTTGAGTGTGTTGCCAGCTGCTGCTGCTGCTGCTGCTTCTCTCAATTTCATTATTTATGATGAATATTTGGTTGATTTGGTTGAGGGACTCGAGATGGTAAGTTGATTTGGTTGATTCTATAGCTATCTGAAAATAGAAGTTGTTTTCTACCTCTAATCCGCTACCTGTAGGTTTTGCTAGTCACTTTGTGAAAAGATTGAGTCCTACTTGGAGTATTCGATGCATATAAAGTGGCATTTTAGCGACCCAACATGCTGTGTTTTGGACTGTATTTCTATGGAGCATGAAAACAAGGGACCAAAATCAACTCAGATAAAAGTTATGGACCTAAACCATATAAATGCATAATGACCCTTGTTGGAAGAATCACTTACAAATATATGTAGTTAAGAATTGGATGCACCAACCAATTGTAATCCTAGTAGAACTGGGTCTTGCAGATTAAGCTAAAGATTTCCAATGCAATTTGCCCAAAGAACTGCTGTTATGTCCAAATATCAAATGACATTGTTGTTATTCTTGAAACAGTATTTTTTTCTCTGACTTGGTTGAAAATAATCCACCAAGTTGGAGGACAAAAACAATTAGCTTTCCTATCCGAATGGATATTAAGTTTGTTAATATGCTAGGCCAAATAGGCTCTTACAGAAAAGTTAAAGTCGATCTTCTACTTTATCATATAATATGTTTATAGTCCTATTGTGCTGTTTGAGTTACTTCTTCATGTGTGGCCTAGGATGCTTCTGACTGCAATCTCACGTAGGCATAATAGTGCATTAGCTACTCAATTCATCAAATCATGCTCATATTTTGCAGATATCACTCTGCAGTCTGCTTGTCTGAAGTGCTTACTTTATCTTGGTACACTTAATTATCTCTAAAGTGTTCTATGAACTTTGCCACAGGTACTCGAAGGAGATACCAGATGCTTACGAGAGGCTCTTGCTTGATGCCATAGAAGGAGAGCGAAGGCTTTTCATCCGCTCTGATGAGTTGGATGCCGCATGGGAGCTCTTCACACCCCTTCTGAAGGGGTTGGAAGAGAAGCGGATTGCCCCCGAGCTATACCCTTACGGAAGCCGTGGACCTGTAGGCGCCCACTACCTTGCAGCAAAGTACAACGTCAGATGGGGTGACTTGAGCGCAGAGCACTACAAGGCATAATACACAGATGATTCTAATTTCGCTAGTTTTTTTATAATTGCATTTCTGTAAGATCGCATGCCCAGTTACTGGGACTGATGCAACAAACAGATCAGAATAAGGTGAGCAGTTGGCTAGGTTGCAAGGCTTGTATCCATTAGACTATGAACAGCTTTGTTGGCAGAATTATCAGTCGAAAATCCGTGGCTTTTAAGTAGGCAAATTTTAGATTGACAAGCTCATCTTCTCTGTTAATTCGGTTACCAAGCTGGTTGTCGTACCGGCGCCAATTTTCGAGTTTTTGGTGTATATGATACTGTTGGCGTATGAATTAAAAAAAATAGCCTCCTTTTCGAATCAATTGTAAAAATAGTATCACGGACAAGCGGAGACACGGCACGTGGCTTATCCGTGCTTTTGGGGGTTAGATTTGCCTCTACTGTGCCTCTGGGGGCTGTGAGGACCCCAGTTTATTTGGCTTGTAATGCTTAACCAACCACCTGGTCCTAACAGCACAAATCAAATAAACTGATCCTCGAGATATGTATACTTCCCAGAAAGCAGTATACACACCTCGGTACAAAATTAGACATCAACTCCATTCCAAACATAGAGTCCAAACACTACACTACCAAACGGAAGATAAACAAATAGTAGAGTTATTACAGACAAAGGCCGACAGGCCACAAGGTGCACAAATAACAAGAACGACAGCGGAAGTAAAAGTGCCATAAGATGGCTATAAACAAAACCAATCAGCGTGTCTCCAACCCACAAGGCATCCGAGGACCGCCAAGTCTAGTCGTCCACGAAACGGCAACACACTCACGAAGTGAGGCCCTTGGGCTCACCTTCTTCCTCTCGCAACAAAAACATTAAGCAAAGCACTGAGTACAAAGATTGTCTTTGTACCCGCAAGGCGACGTGTGAACTAGCGGACTGTTCATATGCTACATGCGAGCTTGTTTAGTGGAGGCCATATGTTTCATTTGCATAAAGCCAATTTTCATTTGCAATAATATAATACAGTTTGAAGGCAAGTTTGCAATTCGTTTTAATGTTGAAATACAATAAAGGTAATACTAACAAAGAAAGATAAACAATCCTAGAGGTGACTACCCCAATAGTCACCACAACAATAGCACGAATCCCGCATTCGTACCACCCATCAAGTTTTAATTTAAATGTTGTAGTCTAACTCTTGGAAGACCTTGCCAGCGTGTTCATAACCTAGGGCGAGGCTATTCGAATAGTTTTAAACCTGCGGGGGTGTACCAATGTACCCACACTTGAGGCCTTTAAGCCAAGCACACTTCGAAGGTATGCAGCCTGACTAAGTCCTACGAGACTTTTTCCAATATTGTGTATTAACTACGAGCGCTCGTATGGATAGAAATCCATACGCTTACATGGTAAAGCCGAAAGACAACTACCCACTCGGGATAAAGCTTTTCGGACAACTACCATGCTCCCACCTCCATCCCTCCTGCGACCCCTGCGACCGGAGCCAATACACGCCAAAGTACTAGGTCAAGAGAGGTCCCATATACTCTAGTGTGGTTAGCACGCGAAATGCTTGGTTGGTGTAACAAGATGTTGGTCCTTGTTGACTCGGGCACCATTCGATCACACCCAACAGATCACACCAATCATACCACAGTGCCCAAGTCTAAATCATTTTGTTTTCAGTTTTAGTTTTGCAATTAAACACAGCAAAGATCTTTGAAACATAAAGTTATAGTAGATTTTGTGTGATCGGGTTACCGACTAGAGTCGATAACGCCTGATTCTACCGATAGCTAAGCATGTCTAAGCAAGTTGACCGGATCTACTAAGTGACAAGAGGTCATCCAATGACCTCTAATCACACAAATAACCTAGGCTCGGTAGTAGAGATCAATATTTTGACTACAGGATATGCACTACTGATTTAACTAATCAATTTAACACAAATTAGGCAATGCATACATACAATTTGAAACAAAATATTAGACTTTAAAATACTGGGATTATCATGATCAAGCGCTTGCACAGTCGCTGTTGCTCAATTTGTTGCAGAGGGTCGTTCTCGGGGTTGCGCAAATATCGAATCCTAACGATAGAACAAATAACAATGAATAAGAGCGAAAAACACCGACAACCATACAACAACATCAAAACATACCAAACTCACACAGCAACCTAAGCATGACATAACAAAATTTTAGAAACAGAGAACAATTCATTTTAAGCTATTAAGAACTTTCTATGAATTTTCTAAGCTAAAAACACATCAAAACACTAGTTAATTACTTAATAATTTTTCATGAACAGAAACAGTATCTAAAATCTATTCTGATAAATAGTACACTAAAAATGAAAATTTACAAAATTGGATTCATTAGATTTGGACAATTATTGAGAAAGATAGGAATTTTCTAAATTGGAAAGTACATAATACACCAATTATTCAATAACCAGATTCTAGCCAACAGAAACATGGTTGATTCTAATTTTGGTAAATATTACATTTAAAATTAAAATTAACAGAACTGGTTTCAAGTGATTTGGAGAAAAATTGAATTAGTTATGCATTTTACAAGTTTAATTGAATTAACAGCTCATCAGAAAACATAAACCAGAACTACTAAATCATTTCCGAAATCTATAATGCACTAATTCCATTTCGCACCCACAGCCAGCTAGCCCTCACATCGACAATGGGCCCGGCGAAAAGTCTTGACGAGCAGTTGCGCGAAGGTGACGTCGAAGGCGTATTCTAAGAATACGTCTTTGACTTATCAAAGTGCAAACCTAACATACTCTCACAGAGAAATACGCTTCAAAACAGAGAAAAACGCATAACCAGAACTACACAACCCTAACTGACAACATGGGCCCACATGAGAGTGACTAAGAGAAAACATAACGGGTTGGATTAAAGGATTTCTAAACGCGATTTAACAGAGAGGTCCCACAAGTCAGTGACCTAACAGAACCAAGTTTAGCGATAACTAAACTTCGCGGCTCGCTCACCGCACGCGACGGGGGCGCGCGGCGCGCAGAATCGATTTAGCTAACTGGAGGGTTTCGGCGGCGGGTGATACCTTCAGTCCGCGAAGATCTTGCGAACACGATGGCGGTGGCGCGACCACGGGGATACCGCGCGGTGGCGCGAACGAGGCGGAGAAGAAGACACGGTTTGCGGAGAAGCGTCGGACTTCTAGAAGACTCCGGAAGGTGTGCTTAAGCCGCCTCAACACCGGGAGCAAGAAGCACACGATAAGCGGCGAAGAAGGCCCGAGGTGGCGGAATTTCCACGGCGGTGGAAAACCAAGCTTGGAGAAGAATTGGTCGCACGCCGCAACGATGCACCAAAGATGAAAATGAAGTCACCGTTAGACTCGGTGCATCAATGCGATCCTAAGGGACTAGGTGGCGGGCTGGAAACTCACCAGTCGCAAACGAGCTCACGGGACCGAGATCGCCGGAGGCGAGACGACGATACGCCCGGTGATCCACCGGACGCCAGGACCGGAATAGGCAAAATGGAGGCGGCGAGGCAAGAGAACACGACGGTGCGATCGCCGCTCAAGGCGGCTCGAAAGCGGCGGCGCTACGCTCGAGTTCTTCTCCGAACGAGAGAAAATTTGGCGGAGAAGGCACGAGAATGAGCGCGAAGGATAGTGGATGGGCTCGGTGGGTAGATGAGACCGGCGATGCTTCACGGGTGACACGAGGACAAAAGGTGGCGGCGGCGAGGTGCGTGGCGAGCATGCATGCGCGGCCACGAGCTCGGTGGTGCGGAGAAGACGAGGCGGATCGACAAGTAGGGTCCACCACGGCGACGGACGGCGGTGCGAACCGGTGGTTTGACTCGATCGATGATCGCCGCCGTTGGATCGAAATGGGCGGTGAGATTGGTGTATGCATTCGGACAGGTCGACGAGGCAAGCAATGAGGACCGTTCGATCTTCATCGGACGGTAGCGACCATCGGGCTCAGCGCTATGCAGCTAAGCGGTGCGGCCCGAGTCAAGTGGCGCGATCGGACTCGAGCTGAGTTGAGTTCGGGCAGAGAAGTGTTTTCGAATTCGATTTAAAAGACAGAGAAGGTTTGGGAAATTTTTAGAGATAGCTCCAGGGCTCCAAAATTTTGAAATTTTTATGGGAGCTTGCTAGGACAGAGGACAACCTTGTGTAATTTTCCAGAACTTTTATGCATTGCATTGTTCTACAGAAAATTCACAAGCTGCTGCCTAAGGGTTTGACCAGATTTCTAAACTGATTTGACTTGGGCATTTGAAATAGCAACTAAAATCTAAAAATTGTGAAATAATTCAGGGAGGTAGATAAGATGATCAAGATGATAAGAAAAATAATTTCAGAGGATGATCACAAGTTTGAAAGCTAAGAATTTGCTGACAACAATTTCCATTCACAAGAATTTAATTCTAGAAAATGGAAATTGCTAGGGAAAATTTGGAAAACTTCCAAATGATTTGATGAGACAACAAAAGTTTTTATTTCTCCTCAAAATTTTACATTTGAAATGCAAACCCTAAGTCAGGGCTGTTACAGGGGCCGAACATGCCTCCACCGTGTCTATGGGGCGTAGAAATACCCTCGTTCGGCTCTCAAGGGCACAAAATTATCCTCGTCGGACCCTAGGGTATGGATTCTCTCTTCTTCAGAAAAGTATTGTTTGTAGCAATATCTAAATATAGCAAATGAGCTTTAAAAATTATAAAATATTTTGTGAAGGCTCCTAACACAGTGTACTTGTTGGTGTAATTTTTTATAATTTTATATGTTCTGTATTTTTCTCAAAAATTAATTTAAGGTTACCATTTCTAGGAATTTCTAAATATAGAAAATGGGTTCAAAAACTATTAATTTTTTTGAAGGCTTCTTACACAGTGTATTTGCTTGTGTAATTTTCTTTCAGAATTTTATATACTCTAAAATTGTCTCAAAAATTAGAGTTTTAGGTCTAAAAATTAGGGCTTTAGGAAACAAACGCGTAGCCTTTGTTGCCCTTGGACCCTAATTGATAAAACCCTAAAACACCTGATAACCGTTCACATGAAATTTTTGAAACATAAAACCCAAATTTCTGGCTGCCGTAATTTTCGAAACCTAAAACCCTAATTTTGAGACAATTTCAGAACATATAAAATTCTGAAAAAATTACACAAGTAAATATACTGTGTAAGGAGCCTTCAAAAAACAATTCATAATTTTTAGAGCCTATTTTCTATATTTAGAAATTTCTACAAACAACATCATTAAATAAATTTCTAAGAAAAATTAGAATATATAAATTATGGAAAAAAAAATCCATAAGTAAGTACACATATCAGGAACTTCCAAAAACAATTTCATAATTTGTGAAGCTTATTTTCTATATTTAAAAATTGCTACAAATATTACTTTTCTGGATAAGAGAGAATTCGTGCCCCCAACGAGGGTAACTTCATGCCCTTGGGTTGCACAAGGGTATGGTGAAGGCATGTCCGACCCTATAGGCACGGTACAGCAGTCTACAAGGGCATAGACAAACCACGTATCACATCTCCGCTTGTCTGTTGTGCCATCACGGGATAAAGTGGCATAATACTAGTGGGAAACATAGCAAAGTGCTCCATACCGGCATTAAAAACAAAATAATTGAAAGTATTAAGAACTTCATAGTTCATGAAGCAAGAAACATCATGCCAACGACTAGGTTTCATCTCACGGAGACAAAGAAGGCTATACCGATCACCATATTCCCTATTATTTGTGAAAAGATTGACCCTTTCCTTTTTGGTTGTCTTCTTGATGCTTGGCCTTGATGAACTCCAACCATCCCCTTTGTGCTTGAAGGTGTTCTTAAGACTTGTCATGGGAACGAATGAGTTCTTCTGTTCCTTTTCAAGTTCTTGATGGAAACCCTTCCTACGCTAACAAAAAAAAAAGAATAGAATCGACGAACTTGCAATAGTAGACCAGTTCCCAAAATTTTGACAATGCGCCCAAACTACCATCAAATCGACCCAAATAAAAGGGCGGATGGGGAAAAACTCACCTTAGAAGAGGTTTTGATGGAGGTATCGAAGAAAAGCAGAGAGGATTTGAAGATTTGGGGGTTAGGGGAGAAATGAGGGTTTTGGGTGAGAAAAATGGACTCAAGTCGGGAGTCTCGATTTGTTTAAGTGGTGACTCGAGGCGGTACGGGCTAACCAACCATACGCCAGGTTGAAAAGCGCTTGGTCTCTAAATGATAATTCTAGTTGGGAAATCATTGCTTGCCTAGCAGCCAGTCCATGGGTGGACGTTCCATTCAAAAGTCTAGCAGGGTTTATAGTTTATAAATTAGAGTGTTAGTTATTATAAAAAGAGAAAAAAGAAGTCTTCTATATCTTTGTGTTTAATATACTTTCGGTTCTTGTATTGTTCTGTACGATTCGATGCTTGTCTACGAGGTGATCGATCGGATTGGACTCGCTAGCGACGGTTTCTTAATACATTATCAGCACGATCGACTCCGGTCTACCTCTAGACCTACTCTACTCAGATTGAAAGTTAATTGTCATAGCACGATGCCCGTAGATCAAATCGTATTTTTTATATTGCTTTCAATTCCGCAAATTTGACTTTCTAAATTATTTTCTACGGTGCAAATCCGCTCTAATCTACCGCGAACCGACTTGAAGTCGTCGGTACAATGCCGATCGGTAGATTGCATCAAGGAGTAGATGTCGATTGCATTGTGGATTATAGATTGTAAACCCGCTCTAATCTACCGCGAGCCGACTTGAAGTCGCCGGCCAAGCCGATCAATAGATTACATGAAAAGAGTAGATGATGATTGCACAATTTATGGATGAACAATAAAAAACCGGCCGGCGTAGCCTTGTACGGTCATGCCGCCGCCGGTCTGCCGCCGACCCCCCGCACGGGGCCGCGCTGCCACCGCGCGTCGCACGAGCTTGCCCAAAGCTGTAGCACCGCTTTCTCCATCTGCGCGCCGCGTGCCACACCAGCGCATGCGCGCTCTTTGTTCGCGCGCCGCTCGCACCAGCCGCCGTCGCGCCACCCGAACGCGGCTGCGGTCGCGGCATCGTTCGCGTCGCGCGTCGACACCGGACGCGCTCGCTTCCCGCACACGTGCTTGCAGTCGCGCCCCAGCAAGCACCCAAGGTCTTCGTCGCGTCACGCCGTCTTCTTCGCGCCATGCCCACTGGCCTGTAGCCACCGGCTCCCACGTGGAGCGCCAAACGCCACCGGCCTCCCCGAACACTGCGCCGCCCGCATGTAGCCCCGCACGCCACCCGCTCGCATCCGTCGTGCGCCACCGGCTCTCGTGGTCGCGCCTGCTGCGCGCCATGCCCGGCCTCCACTCCACACGCGCCGAGTAGCTGCTGCCGTGCCTCGGCGCCAGCCACCTCATCTGCGTCACCGCCGGCATTGCATGACCGCACTGCCTCGCCTCGCCCCGCGCGCCCGTAATAGGCCCAGGAAGAGCCACAATTATACTCCTAAAGGGCATAATTTTGGTCATTAAAGAAGCCTTGTTTAACTCAGAATCGACTAAAACTCTCCTAAGTTTCAAGGATATCCACGCTAACGGTTTCCACGAAGAGACTGAAGAAGAGTATGGTAAGGAATACCTATCGATTACAAAGCGTAAAGAAAATAGAGAAAATGGTATTAGAATGACTTCCTCCATATGAAACTATGCTATACTACATTAATATTAAGGCACCTGCTGTAGCACCCCGGCCCAACACAGAGCCCAAGCCCAAAATGTCACTAACTACACTAACTATCAATTTTAACATCATTTTATAATAAATTACAGCAAGTGTATCACAATAAAACCCATCCACAGGTCATAATAACATAAGTATAATGATATGGCAACAATAGATAATTTACTTATAAGCGCATGCAAGATAATAAACTAAGATTAACGCAAACCAATTAATTAAGTCTATTGGATGAATAATCAACTCTAATTTATCATCTTAGGTTATTCAACACCATCATATCATAAATATAAGTCATCATGCTAAAATAAAATATCTTATGTCCAATGAATCAAGTAATTGGGTGTAGGTTGTGATTCCAAGTGCGCTAGCCTTTCCCGAGTGAAACGTCATCAACAATCACCTAAAAACAACAATAAAGCAAGAATGAGTCTAGGACTCAGCAAATACATAATAAAACCATAAACAAGAGTTTGTCAACTATAATCAAGGAAGGCTATCATCATCATCTATCTATTTAATGCCATTCTCATACTTAAATGAACAAGCCATATTTCGTATAGGTAAAGTTGCATAATTTAACAGTTTACTCATATATGCGAATGAACCATCATGCTCATGCTTATGCTCATATGCATCTCATCAGCTGATACCGGTATAGCGGAGTGTTCACCCGTCGATGAACCACTCTATCCTTCACTCCCGTGAAGTCCCAACCAAAGTAGGATTTTATCTAGAGCACTCCGGACTAGTCATATATCTTTCTCACCGATCTCACCGGATTAGTTACATGACTTTCTCATCGACCTGGCTCGTGCAACTCTTGTCATGATGAATATAAATGATGCAACATCTTTAATTATTCATCAACATAATCTATCTCATTAACTCAATATCTCATTCTCATTAACACAATATCATAATCTCATTCAATCTGTGTCATCAATATCATGTATAAGAATAAACTCAATAATAAATAGCATGATAAGTAATATCAATGACTGTCGAACCCGGGAGCGAAGGATCCCGAATTCTCTGTGTTCAGACACCGGTCCAGGATTTCCAGTGTACACAGTCTCACAAAATGGATATCACATTCATATCACGAGAGCGTAAATGTCATTAAATAAATAATTGTTTAATACAACTGAGTTCTAAACAACAGTATCAAATATCAAATAATAAATTCAGCGAAAACATGATAATAAAGGTGAGCCACACGATGCGCCACAGGTAATCGTCTGGGTCAAAAGGCCTACTCGTCCGGATCCTCACCGTCGGGGTATAAGTCTTCTCTTGAATAAGATTTATTCAGCAAGGATGAGCACAACTTCCGTGCTCGCAAGTCACACCCAATATTGAATTAAAATGCATGCATAGGGTAACAAGTGAGTATGGCAGGGGTTGTTTTGCATAAACAACATTTTCAGTGTAAATAATCATAGTAATTTCTAAGGCGGTTTTATACTAAGACTAAAATCATATTTTAAAATGACAATATTATAATGTGGATAACCTCCAATGTTTTAGTGAAGGATCCCCTCCTAACACTTGGCTTCCGCCAATTTTTCATAAGGATTGACCATCCTCAGCATTTAATAAAGCGTTTTAAAAACCAAAAATAATTCTAACTTTAAGTGGCCTGCTAGCATGTCCATGACCACGGACGCGGCTATTCGAATAGATTCTACTCTGCAGAGTTGGTACAACTTTACCCACACGAGGTGACATGCTCGTTATGTCGGCCAATTCACGCTTCCGTAGGCGTGTGACTAAGCAATTACCATGAGGCCTTTACAATGTTCTATCCTAATGTACTCATGCCCGCTAAGGTTTCGCCCCTTTGGACTAACCGTCCTCTGAAAGCCCCCTCTTGCGCCAAGTGGGAATAAAACGTCTAATCGACACCCACATATTCACATGACATAAATACACTAGAACATCACAAATTAATTAGCCAAATTCTGCCCATACACGACATGTGGTAGTACGATATGGCATAGCAATAAGCGGCTCAAAGACCGGTCCTCAATTGACTTGGGTGTCATTCCTACAACCTATGGGCCTTAATCTTAACCAGATCAATCCCGTGCATAAACCTGCACCCACCATTCCGACCATTTCGCCCAAGTCCAAACCCATTTTTGATTTTATTTTGAATGAAACTCCGTTTATAAACCCATGTGGTAAGACAATACCACAATATCAAGTTTGAAACAAATTTGTAGAAATTTGGTGTAAACCCTCCCAAATTCTGTAAGTGTGAACTAAGCTTGGCTAAGCATATGTTTAATTTTGGTAATATCTTGCCTATGGTATCAAGGTAGTCAAATACAACATTCAAATTGGTCATACAATAACACATGAGATTAACTATATGTAAAACAGGATATTAAAATATTTATAACAACATATGCATGCGATAAAGAATTTAAAAACTAAAAATAACTTAAAATACTTGGGGCAATATGGTCAATGGTGTAACTTGCCTTGGTCGATGTCTTGGAATTCTAAATCTTCAGATTGGTCGAACTCTCCGGAGTCGTCGAAGTCTAAACGTGAAAATACGACAAATTCAAATTCAAATTCAAATAATTTCAAAAACATAGATAAAAATAACTCCAAATTGAAATATTTTGGTTTAGTTAGCTAGATTATAATTTTATATAAATTTTGCAATTTGAATCACCCAATTTGGAGTTCATATGCAAAAGTTATGAATTTTAGAAGTTTAAACCTAAATCTGAAATTTAATTGAATTTCCCGAATTATTTTTCTACTGAAAAATCTATTTATTGCGCAATACTGACACCAGCGAGGGATTTTCGGAATTTAAATGAATTAAAATAAATTCTGACAGGTGGGCCCCACGTGTCATAGACACGGCTCACGGTGGACCAAGCCCACCGAGCTATGGGATTTTGTTGCGGTGGACTGTGCCACGCGGGCGTGTGCGTGGGCACTGACACGGCGCCACGTCGGTGACACACAGGTGCCACGCGAGCTAGGGAGGTGAGGTGGCGCTGTGGTGTCACCGCCACGTCGGCCTAATGCCGGCGACGGCTCGGTGATTACCTCGCGGCGTTCATGGCCTTGCGAGGGCGGATGGTACCAAAGAGAGGGGTTACGAGGTTTACGATCGCTACCTCGGGTGGCGGCGAGGCTTTATGGTCGTCGGCGATGAGGTTTGGCGGCGTTTGCTCGGCTCCGGTGAAGTAGGCGCTCGAGGTCCTCTCCGAAGTGAAGGTGCGCACCGTGTAGGCGGGGTGGCGGCGAGGGTGACGGTGGTGTCGGGGTGGTGGGACGGCAGACGGCGGCGCAACGGAGCTCCAAGCTTCTTCGATCGCCGGCGGAAAGTCGCGAATTACGGCGAGCTCGAGAGAGAATAGGAGGAGTGAGTGTGGGCGTTGGCTTCGGTGGAGAAATGCGCACCCGGGGCTGCCTTTTATAGGCGCCGGGGAGCTCTGGAGTGGCGGGGCGACGTGGGAGCGTGCGGCGGCGGTTGCGGCAATCGTGGCGTACGTGCGGAGAAAAAGGGGGAAACGGCGTGGAGGAGGTGGCGGAAACTGGTACGGTCTCGTGCGCACGACGCGAGGAGTGCGGGGTGGTTGGGAGAGGCCATTAGCGAAGCTCGTGCACGAGAATGGCGGTCGTGGGGCTGTCCGCGCGGAGACGGAGGCGAGGAAGAAGAAAGGGTAGGGACCGTTGGATTTTGATCCAACGGTCAAGATTGATAGCGACGACGTGGAGGAAAACGGGCGCGGGCGGCTATTGGATGCTGATCCAACGGTGTAGAAGAGAAGGAGAGTGAGAGATGCGTGGGTGTTTGGCAGCCGTCCGATTTGAATCGGACGGTGGGAGAGAGACGGAGGGAGAGCGGGTGCGGCGGCTGGGCTGGTGGGCCGAGCGCGCAAGGGTTTTGGGCCGAAGCCTTTGGGTTTCGGCCCAAAGCTGATTTTTGGATTTTCTTTTGTTTTTCTATTTGTTTTAATTCTGATAATTCATTTAGGCTTTAGAAATTAGTAAAATAATTCCAAAATTTATGGAAAAATTCACAGAAATTCCCATACTTATTATGGACTTAATAAAATTATTTCTAACTTTATGTTGGCTTTTAATTTTGCAAATAAATTTGTTTTGACTTTAAAATGTTTATAAAAAGCTTTTAAAATTTCAGAAAATTCACAAAGGATTCATAAATTTTAATTTTTACTGAAATTTGAAAATTGGGCTGTTACAAACCTACCCCCCTTAAGGGAATCTCGACCCGAGATTCAGGCTTGGTCAGCAAACAGGTCGGGGTAGTTGGTCTTGAGGTCTTCTTCTTTTTCCCATGTGGATTCTCTCTCCGGGTGATGACTCCATTGTACCTTGTATGATATGATGATTCTGCTTCTGGTGACACGCTCTGCGACATCCAGAATCTTGATTGGTTGTTCCACGTAGGTGAGATCTTCCGAAGATCGAAGCTTTCCAGAAGTATGGTCTTCTGGCGCTTGCAGGCATTTCCTCAACTAGGATACATGGAAGACATCGTGCACTGCTGACAAGGCTTCTGGCAGCTCAAGCTGATATGCCACTTCACCTCTTTTGGCTAGAATTTTGTATGGTCCCACAAATCTAGGTGCGAGTTTTCCTTTTGTCCGGAATCTTCTTACTCCTCTGAGTGGAGTGACTCTGAGATAGACCAAGTCTCCTACCTCAAAGTTTAAATCCCTCCGACGGTAATCAGCATAACTCTTTTGTCGGGTTTGTGCCACTCTCAGATGTTCTCTTATGGCCTTTACCTTACTTTTGCATCCTTAATTAACTCAGGTCCAAAGAGTTGATGTTCCCCTACTTCATCCCACAGGAGTGGAGTTCTGCATTTTCTGCCATACAATGCTTCAAATGGAGCCATTTGCAAACTAGCTTGATAGCTATTGTTATACGAGAATTCTGCATACGGCAAATTCTTGTCCCAACTTTGTCCAAATTCCAGGGCACAGGCTCGGAGCATGTCTTCAAGAACTTGGTTGGTGCGTTAGTCGGCCATGCAATACGAGGATGATAGGTTGTGCTGAAATTGAGTGCGGTCCCTAACGCTTCATGCGGACTCTGCGAAATCTTGATGTAAATTGGGAACCTCACGTTTGACACGATCTTCTTGGGTACACCGTGCGGACAAACAATCCACGGCCACATATAATTACGCTAATCGGCCGCTACGTATGTAGTCTTCACGGGGATGAAATGTGCTACCTTAGTCAACCGATCAATTATCACCCAGATGGAATCATATCCTGATTGGGTTCTAGGAAGTCCGGTGATGAAATCCATGCCAATTTCTTCCCACTTCCATTCTGGAATTGGTAGTGGCGCAACAATCGGTGGTCTCGATGTTCTGCCTTAACTCGCTGACACACATCGCAGCGAGCGACGAACTCAGCAATCTCTCGCTTCATGCTGACCCACCAGTATTTCTCCTTCAGATCCTGATACATCTTGGTGCTTCCGGCATGAATGGAGTAAGGTGATTTATGTTCCTCCTTCAGAATTGACTGTTTTAACTCCTGTTGGTTAGGTACACAAATGCGGTTCCCAAACCATACTGCTCATTGTTCATCTTCAGTGAATCCTGGAGCCTTGCCTCTTCGCATATTCTTCTTGATCTCCTTGATGTCATCATCTTCTAGCTGTTTTTCTCTGATCTGACCTTGAAGAGTTGGTTGTACTTCCAAAGCATTCACACAACCTTGACTGACAATCTCCAAGTTTAGGCGCTTCAATTCTTCATGTAGTTCTGGTTGCTCCTCCTATACCATCATAGTGTTACAATAGGCCTTTCTGCTCAAGGCATCTGCAACTACATTTGCTTTGCCCGGATGATAGTGAATTCCAAGATCATAATCTTTTATCAACTCTAGCCATCTTCTCTGCCGAAGGTTTAATTATGCCTGCGTGAAGATATATTTCAGACTCTTGTGATCCGTGAAAATCTCACAGCGGTTACCAATGAGATAATGCCGCCAGATCTTCAAAGCATGCACAATTGCTGGTAACTCCGGATCATGTGTCGGATAATTCCCTTCATGTGGTCTCAACTGCCTGGATGCATAAGCCACTACTTTGCCTTCCTGCATTAACACACATCCGAGACCTTGACGGGATGCATCGCGAGAAAATCTCGAAATCCTACGGATATCGGGTAAGACCAAAGACAGTCTTGAGACTAATCTCCTCTTGAGTCTTGGAAACTTTCTTCACGGGCATCTGTCCATTCAAACTTCTTTTCCTTCTTGAAGTTGAGTTATGGGTCTTGCAATCTTAGAAATTTTCAATGAACTCATGTAATAACCCGCTAGTCCAAGGAAACTTCTCACCTCGGTGACTATCCTAGGTTGCTTCCAATCTGACACTGCTTCAACTTTGGCAGGATCTCGCAATTTCTCCTGCTGACACAATATGTCCAAGGAATGCCACTTGACTTAGCCAAAATTCACTTTTGGTGAATTTGGCATAAAGTTGGTGCTCCCTGAGCTTGTCCAGTATCATTCTGATATGCTTCTCGTGTTCTTCTTCATCCTTCGAGTAGATGAGAATGTCATCGATGAAAACAACCACAAACTTATCCAAGAATTCCATGGACACTTTGTTCATCATATTCATGAAATAAGCAGGGGCGTTCGTCAAACCGAAAGACATCACTGTAAACCCGTACAATCCATATCTGGTGGTGAAGGTTGTTTTCGGAATATCTTCTGGTCTGATCTTCAGTTGGTGATAGCCAGATCTCAAATCAATCTCTGAGAAGACACTTGCTCCTTTCAGCTGATCGAACAAATCATCTATCCTGGGTAAAGGATATTTGTTCTTGATCGTCACTTCATTGAGTGATCTGTAATCAACACACATCCTCATGCTATTGTCCTTTTTCTTGATGAATAACACTGGTGCTCCCCAAGGTGATGAACTGGGTCGGATGTACCCTTTGCTTCGCAATTCTTCAATCTGTTTCTTCAATTCTGCTAGCTCATTAGTGCGGCATTCTATAGGTCGCCGATATTGGGTGTCCACAGGACTAAGTCAATTAAGAACATTACGTCCCTATCTGGTGGCATGCCAGGTAGATCATCAGGAAAGACATCAGAATATTCCCAGACTACAGATATATCTTCAAGTTTTATTGCCTTCATGCTATTGAGAATAGAACTTCCATTTTTGCAGGTCTTGGGCTTGAACTCGACTGAAATTCCTTCTCCATTGGTGAGAGTGATAGACCTATTAGCACAGTCTATTTGTCCGTGATTCTTGGCTAGCCAGTCCATTCCAAGAATGACATCCAACCCTTGGGAATGAAAGACTATCAAGTCTGCTAGGAAGGATACTCCGGATATTTCAAGAGTGAGATTCGGGCACAGAGAACTAGTTCTCATTTCTGCGCCCGGGGAATGGATTATCATAGGATTGGTCAAGGGAGATATAGGTAACCCATTTTTGCTCACAAACTTATTTGATACAAAAGAATGCGAAGCTCCGGAATCAAATAGCACTGAAGCTGGTATTGAATTGACAAGAAACATACCAAGCACAACATCTGGCGCTGCCTGGGCTTCCTCAGCTGTGACGTGGTTCACACGTCCCTTGATAAATTGTCCTGACGGCTTTGCAATGCCGCGATGGTGTGGCTCTGGTCTTTGGCTTGGAAGACGCCACTCTTGCTTCTTGGGGCATCTGTTGGCGTAGTGCCCTGTTTCGTTGCAGTGGAAACAGGTCACTCCTGCAGCTGAGGGAGCGGAGCTCTTCTGCTGAAATTGCCCTCCAGTTGATGCGCTGTGGAAGTTGGAGGTGTCGGGGCGCTGGTTCTGCACTAGAACTCGGGAGGTGGAAGACTGGAACTTTCCACGCTGCGGTGGCTGCGGCTGAATGAATCGAGGCTTGGGAAGGCCTCCTGCATTGAACCTCTGGGCTGCCATCCTCCGCTTGCGGTTCTCCATCTCATGGTGCTTGGCCTCCTGGCGGATCGCCTTGTCCACCAACTGCTGGAAGTCGGTGAAGTTCTGAGAGATCAGTTGGACGGAGATATCATCATTAAGACCCTCCATGAACCTCTCTTGGCGTCCTCGTCCCGGGCTACATCAGCTGGTGCATAGCGAGCCAGCTGGTTGAAGCGGTGAAGATACTCGCTCACCGAGCGATTGCCTTGACGAAGGGCATGGAACTCCTTCTTCTTCAACGTCATCTGGCCGGCAGGGATGTGAGCATGACGGAAAGCTCTGACGAATTCGTCCCACGAGATGGCCTGGGCGTTGGCGTGGGAAATGCAGAAATTGTCCCACCATTCCGAAGCTGGTCCGTTGAGTTGGTGGGGCTAACGAAACCCTTCGCGATCGGTGCACGGGCGATGTCGGCTTCTTTCCAATTGCACGAAGCCAATCGTCAGCATCCATTGGCTCGGTGCTGCTGGAGAAGGTCGGAGGACGCATACGCATGAACTCCGACATGGTTACCCGTTGAGGAGGGTGTGTTGGGGTCTGTGTTGCAGCGGTGGCTGCTGCTGCGGCCTGGATGTTCTGTGAATTGTTGAGTGACTGGGCCAACAAGTCGATGAGGTGGGTCTGATTGGGCATCATCTGTTGCCAGTCTGGTCCTACATTGGCGGTGGGGAGGCCTCTTGAGCAGTCGCTCGATGGTCGGCATTTCGTTGCCACGACCTTGGGCCACTGCCACTTCCTGTGCGGGTGGCCACCATCTGCTGAATTTTCCAAAGATTTAGGAAAGAGAAGCAAAGATAGAGCTAAGGGAAATAAGTTTATATTAGCCCAAAAAGCACACAAATACAAGACCAAGAATCATTTTTTCTTTTTCCAAGTAGTTCTTTATTTTATTCATTTGATTATGGCTACCACAGAAGGTTAGTAGCTCATAATTCGCAGCTAATCGAACAACTAAAGGGAAAGCAATTATCTAAAATGGTGGAAGTAAATATCTATGGGGTGGATGGGGTGTAATCAGGGGAGTTGCAGGTGCTGCCTTGGCCTGCCTTGTAGAGGGCTAATTCTACTTCGGTTGCCCTCAACTTCTCCTCTGCTGCTTCTAACCTCCTGGACTAGATACTGATTCGTCCGGTATTGCCATGGCGTAGTCCATCGCCTTGGCTGGTTCCACTGATGGGTGATCTCCGGCATATCCTCATTCTCGATCGTGAAAGCACCGCCTGGCCGGGTGGGGATGTGCATGGGATAATCTTGGAATGCGATATCCAGCGGTGGGCATCATAAGTATAGCGAAGTCGACGGACGGCTTCTCTTGCTGCGTCCTGGATGCCGTCAGTGAAAGTCTCCAGACGCATTGGGGCGTCGAAGATGTGGAAACTCGTGTCCGCGACAAGTTAGAGTAGAGATAACCTCCACTCTCCAACGCTCCCTTTGTCCCACAATATATTTGTATCCTTGGTATGTGGGCCTCTTCTTGAAACTTAGATGCTGCATCATCTTCCATAGAATATCCGCCCATTCTCCAGCAAAGATCCCATGGGAGATGCGGGTCGGTCTCTCGGCCATCTACAATTTTAGAAGAGACAAGAGTTTAGAAATCTTTTAACAGAGAAAGGAAGAGTAAGACTCTGGAAGACAGGTAAATAATTTGTAAATTTTTGAAAATAGTCCTTAATGGTTTTACCAATTCTACCGTGGGCCATGACCTACAGTCGATATGGCTCTGATACCACTTTTGTCGAACCCGGGAGCGAAGGATCCCGAATTCTCTGTGTTCAGACACCGGTCCAGGATTTCCAGTGTACACAGTCTCACAAAATGGATATCACATTCATATCACGAGAGCGTAAATGTCATTAAATAAATAATTGTTTAATACAACTGAGTTCTGAACAACAATATCAAATATCAAATAATAAATTCAGCGGAAACATGATAATAAAGGTGAGCCACACGATGCGCCACAGGTAATCGTCTGGGTCAAAAGGCCTACTCGTCCGGATCCTCACCGTCGGGGTAGAAGTCTTCTCCTGAATAAGATTTATTCAGCAAGGATGAACACAACTTCCGTGCTCGCAAGTCACACCCAATATTGAATTAAAATGCATGCATAGGGTAACAAGTGAGTATGGCAGGGGTTATTTTGCATAAATAGCATTTTCAGTGTAAATAATCATAGTAATTTCTAAGGCAATTTTATAATAAGACTAAAATCATATTTTAAAATGACAATATTATAATATGGATAACCTCCAATATTTTAGTGAAGGATCCCCTCCTAACACTTGGCTTCCCGCCAAATTTTTCATAAGGATTGACCATCCTCAGCATTTAATAAAGCGTTTTAAAAACCAAAAATAATTCTAACTTTAAGTGGCCCTGCTAGCATGTCCATGACCGCGGACGCGGTTATTCGAATAGATTCTACTCTGCAGAGTTGGTACAACTTTACAAACACGAGGTGACATGCTCGTTATGTCGGCCAATTCACGCTTCCGTAGGCGTGTGACTGAGCAATTACCATGAGGCCTTTACAATGTTCTATCCTAATGTACTCATGCCCGCTAATGTTTCGCCCCTTTGGACTAACCGTCCTCTGAAAGCCCCCTCTTGCGCCAAGTGGGAATAAAACGTCTAACCGACACCCACATATTCACATAACATAAATACACTAGAACATCACAAATTAATTAGCCAAATCCTGCCCATACAGGACATGTGGTAGTACGATATGGCATAGCAATAAGCGGCTCAAAGACCGGTCCTCAATTGACTTGGGCGTCATTCCTACAACCTATGGGCCTTAATCTTAACCAGATCAATCCCGTGCATAAACCTGCACCCACCATTCCGACCATTTCGCCCAAGTCCAAACCCATTTTTGATTTTATTTTGAATGAAACTCCGTTTATAAACCCATGTGGTAAGACAATACCACAATATCAAGTTTGCAACAAATTTGTAGAAATTTGGTGTAAACCCTCCCAAATTCTGTAAGTGTGAACTAAGCTTGGCTAAGCATATGTTTAATTTTGGTAATATCTTGCCTATGGTATCAAGGTAGTCAAATACAACATTCAAATTGGCCATACAATAACACATGGGATTAACTATATGTAAAACAGGATATTAAAATATTTATAACAACATATGCATGCGATAAAGAATTTAAAAACTAAAAATAACTTAAAATACTGGGGGCAATATGGTCAATGGTGTAACTTGCCTTGGTCGATGTCTTGGAATTCTAAATCTTCACATTGGTCGAACTCTCCGGAGTCGTCGAAGTCTAAACGTGAAAATACGACAAATTCAAATTCAAATTTAAATAAATTCAAAAACATAGATAAAAATAACTCCAAATTGAAATATTTTGGTTTAGTTAGCTAGATTATAATTTTATATAAATTTTGCAATTTGAATCACCCAATTTGTAGTTCATATGCAAAAGTTATGAATTTTAGAAGTTTAAACCTAAATCTGAAATTTAATTGAATTTCCCGAATTATTTTTCTACTGAAAAATCTATTTATTGCGCAATGCTGATGCCAGCGAGGGATTTTCGGAATTTAAATGAATTAAAATAAATTCTGACAAGTGGGCCCCACGTGTCATAGACACGGCTCACGGTGGACCAAGCCCACCGAGCTATGGGATTTTGTTGCGGTGGACTGTGCCACGTGGGCGTGTGCGTGGGCACTGACACGGCGCCACGTCGGCGACACGCAGGTGCCACGCGAGCTAGGGAGGTGAGGTGGCGCTGTGGTGTCACCGCCACGTCGGCCTAATGCCGGCGACGGCTCGGTGATTACCTCGCCGGCGTTACGGCCTTCGGCGAGGGGCCCGGATGGTACCAAAAGAGAGAGGGGGTTACGAGGTTTCTGATGCGCTACCTCGGGGTGGCGGGGCGAGGCTTTATGGTCGTCGGCGATGAGGTTTGGCGGCGGCGTTTGCTCGGCTCCGGTGAAGTAGGCGCTCCGAGGGTCCTCCGGCGAAGTGAAGGTGCGCACCGTGTAGGCGGGGTGGCGGCGAGGGTGACGGTGGTGTCGGGGTGGCTGGGGACGGCTTGACGGTGGCGCAACGGAGCTCCAAGCTTCTTCGATCGCCGGCGGAAAGTCGCGAATTACGGCGAGCTCGAGAGAGATTAGGAGGAGTGAGTGTGGGCGTTGGCTTCGGTGGAGAAATGCGCACCCGGGGCTGCCTTTTATAGGCGCCGGGGAGCTCTGGAGCGGCGGGGCGACGTGGGAGCGTGCGGCGGCGGTTGCGGCGATCGTGGCGTACGTGCGGAGAAAAAGGGGGAAACGGCGTGGAGGAGGTGGCGAAAACTAGTACGGTCTCGTGCGCACGACACGGGGAGTGCGGGGTGGTTGGGAGAGGCGTTAGCGAAGCTCGTGCATGCGCGAGAATGGCGGTCGTGGGGCTGTCCGCGCGTGGAGACGAAGGCGGGGAAGAAGAAAGGGTAGGGACCGTTGGATTTTGATCCAACGGTCAAGATTGATAGCGACGACGTGGAGGAAAACGGGCTCGGGCGGTTGTTGGATGCTGATCCAACGGTGTAGAAGAGAAGGAGAGTGAGAGATGCGTGGGTGTTTGGCAGCCGTCCGATTTGAATCGGACGGTGGGAGAGAGAGGGAGGGAGAGAGGGTGCGGCGGCTGGGCTGGTGGGCCGAGCGCGCGAGGGTTTTGGGCCGAAGCCTTTGGGTTTCGGCCCAAAGCTGATTTTTGGATTTTCTTTTGCTTTTCTATTTGTTTTAATTCTGATAATTCATTTAGGCTTTAGAAATTAGTAAAATAATTCCAAAATTTATGAAAAATTCACAGAAATTCCCATACTTATTATGGACTTAATAAAATTATTTTCAACTTTATGTTGGCTTTTAATTTTGCAAATAAATTTGTTTTGACTTTAAAATGTTTATAAAAAGCTTTTAAAATTTCAGAAAATTCACAAAAGATTTATAAATTTTAATTTTTACTGAAATTTGAAAATTGGGTTGTTACAATGACAATGGCGAACAATCTATTGTTCGCCACTCTACCATGTACTTGCCTCTTAGCCATTCGAAGCCAGGTGACGAAATTGTGGCACGGCACATGAGGCCACGGTCCCTGAACAAGCAAGTAAACACACACACTCAGAATCATCATCAAAATCACATCATAATAGCACCAACCCATCACATTAATCGACCTCGCAAGTTTACACCAAACCAACCAAAAACCTAAATCCTTTGGACGCACTACCCGCTGTCCCAGTAGTAAAATGGCTCTAACTTATTCATACGAATTCCAATTTCAACCAACCAAAACTATCTAGAATCCTCACGAAACAACCTACATTTTCTTAGTTATAACGAAACTTGTATTCTACCATTTTCTATCCCGTTTCTTTGCCCGAATACCATTTCAGATTCTGTCGGAACAGTCTAATTCATAATTTTTATATATTTAATTCTAGAACTTAAACATATATGAATAATATGAGCTCTCGAAACTACACAAGATTTCCTATAATATTCAAGTTGATACCAATATTTAATTTTAACAATTTCTACACGAAATTGACCCAACTACACGAAGTCTACCAACTACGTCCAGAATTTGGATAGCAACCTTCCGGAGGCCATAACTTTTCGCTCGCTACTCCTATTTCAAAGATTTAGACCTTCATTGAAAGCTAACGTGATAACCTACCTTTTCTCTAATTACAACAAAGTCTAATTCAGAGTCTAAATATCCCTAGTGATCCCCGCAACGTTCTGCCCTAAACCTAACGAATCTGGACAGAACAGAAATCCATCTTCCCATTGCCCAAATGATCTACCGAAAGAACAACGACTAAATTTAGGGCATTTAGAGGTTTTTAGATCATTACCCTCGAAGAACACGAAGCCGATCATGAAAACCCGTGAAATCCTTCTCCTCTTCCCTTCTTTTCTTTCCTTCTTCCTTCGTCTGGCTGATCTTCCTCTTCCTGGTTGTCGTGGCGGGGAAACGGCCTTCTGATACCTCGGTGTCTGCGCACCCGCATGGCGCTCTGATGCATCGGTGCTATAGTATGCAGCGGCCTTCTGATGCAAGACTGCTAGGGTTTGTTTTTCCCCCACCCTCTTAAGTCGATTCCCCACTTGGGCTAAAGAGCTATGGGAAGAAGGCCCAAGTTCTAATACTCCTCCCAAATTCTGAATTTTTCCTTTCTAATTATATTTAATTTTAGTATTAATCATTTATTTATTGTATGTTTAAATGAGATATTACACCTGTAGCCTATACTATCCTGAAAACCATATTTAGAAGCTCTGAACTTTTCTATCTCTACATGATAGATTATGCCACCCAGGTCTTAGGATAATGAGAAATATAATTAACAATTCATAGGGACATAATATTGATGTAAATAATTTCCCGAATCAAAAAGATTTTGTGTGCCCCGCATGTGCCACCGAAAAATTAATTACTAAACCTTCTGCTCTAGAAGTGAAGGATAAAGTCCCTGCATTCCTGGAACATACCTAGGGAGACATTTGCAGTCCTATACAGCCCCTGTTAGGGCCATTTAGGTATTTTGCTCATCAATTCTTCCTCGAAATGGTCGCACGTTTGTTTATTGTCTATGAGAAACCATGCTTTTGCAAAGCTACTCTTATAGATAATTAAAACTAAGAATAATTTCTCTGATCATTATGTGAAGTCTATCAGAATGGATAACGCCAAAGAATTTACTTCGAAGGTATTTGATTGTGAGGACCCCGATTTATTTGACTTGTAATGCTTAGCCTTCCATTGACCCTAGCATCACAAAACAAATGAACCTAGCCTCGAGATGTGTATGCCTCCCAGAAATGCAGCATACACACCCCATTACAAAATCATGCATCGATTCCATACATCACATAACATTAATCCTAACAAAAGACTTACATAATAGAGTTATTACACAAGAAGGCCGACCGGCCAAACAACATCAAAGTAACATTAACAGCAGAAGCAAAAGTGCCATAAGATGGCTATAAACAAAATCCAACCGGTTAGCCATAACCCACAAGGCAACCGACCGGGCCGCCAAGCTAGTCATCCAATCCGCATCAATTCTCACAAAGCCGATCCCTTGGGGATCAACTTCTTCCTCTGCAATAAGTAAGCAAAGCAAATGAGTACAAAAATGTACTCGCAAGACTGACGTGTGGAATAGCAAACCTATCAATATGCTACATGCAAGCTTAATTAAGTGGAGGTTGTATGTCTCATTTTGCATAAAGCCAACTTTATTTGCAATAATGTAGTACATTTCAAAAGCAAGTTTGCAATCAGTTTTTATTGAATGAAATAACACGGGATACAATAAGTACAATAGTAACCACCTATTGGTGACTAACCCAATAGCCACCACACATAGCACGAATCCCAGATTCGTACCACCCATCAAGTTTTAATTAAAATGTTGCAGTCTAACTCTTGAAAGACCTTGCCAAGCGTGTCCATAACCTAGGACGAGGCTATTCGAATAGTTTTAACCCTGCAGGGTGTACCAATGTACCCACACTTGAGACCGCCTTTTTGCCAAGCTATTAAGCACACTTCCTTTGGTATGCCGGCACGGCTAAGTCCTACGAGACGTTTCCAATGGAATGCGTTAATTAAGAGTCGCACGTATGGGGTTTACCCTTGGTGGCCGGCCGGCGAAACAGACCACTAGGACCATACGTTGTGGTGGAGTCAAGCAAAGCCGAGAGTCATTAGCCATTTAGGGTAACGCTAGCCGGACATTACAAGACCCCGGTCGGGGTGGAGGACCTAGAAAGGAACCACCCCGGTCACGCCTTTGTGATCCTTTTTCTCTATAAACTACAGCCAGCGACTCATTAATTAATGCCTCCCAAAGTACTAATTCAAGAGAGGTCCCATACCCTCTAGTGTGGTTAGCACGCACAAAATGCTTGGTTTAGTGTAACAAGATGTTCGGTCCTTGTTGACTCAGGCACCATTCCAGTCACACCCAAAAGCACACCAACATACCATTGTGCCCAAGTCTAAATCATTTTATTTTCAGTTTTAGTTTTCATAAGTAAACAAGGCACAAGGCTGAAATCATAAGTGATAATAAGTTTTATGTGATCAAGGTTATCGACAAGTCGATAACCGCCCATTTCTACCGGAAACTAAGCATGGCTAAGCAATTAATTCGCAAACTACTAAGTGACAAGAGCTCATCCAACGAGCTCTAAATCACAGCAATAACCGAGGCTCATGATAGTAAAGGATAATCATTTGTCTAAGGAAATACATCTACTAGGCCAACTATCGACAATAGTTAAAGCAAGATAGCAATGCATACATAGAAGTTGTAAACAACATAAATACTTAAAATACTAGGATTAACATGATCAAACTGCTTGTCTTGCTGTAAATCACTTTCTTGCTGCAGAGGATTCACTCACGTGAACAATAATTCCTTCGGAACCTAACGCGAAAAGGCGATAACCAAATAAGAACAAGAACTCCAAACAAAACTCAACAGCAAAAGTTCTCCAAATACCATGAAATTTATACAGCAGCTAGATTATGATTTTAGACGATTTTAGGAACAAGAATTACTCCAATTGGACTTAGCATGAAAAAGGTATGGCTAAACTAAGTTCTCTCAGCCTGAAAAATCCTAATTAAATTAATTTCGGTTACTGTTCATGGCGAAAATTTCTATAATGATCTAGAGTCTGAAATTTTTATGGTAGGTAGATAAGGTCATCCTAACAACAACAAAACTGAGTTTGCACAATTTGGAGTTGAAATGAAATAGTTATGATTTTTCTAAGTTCTAAAACTAGTAGATCATTAATTTCGGTGGCAAGGATTATATGAAGACCTATACTATATTACAGTACATTCCTAGTGGGTTTTTAACAAAACTTAGTTTGCTCAGTTTGGAATTACAGGGAAAGAGTTATGCATTTTATAAATTTTCAATGAATTTCTAGACATCATTTTTCCCTAACAAGATCATGTAATTAAAATCATTTTCGCTACATAACAATACCTAAATTCATTTTCAGATTAAAGTTCATACTATAACAGAGCTACAACAAGCTGGAATCATTCAAAAGGAGTTAAAATGACAAAGTTAAGCACTTTTGAAATTTGAAATATTAAAAGACTTAGAAAGTTTGAGCTCTCGGAGGTCCAAAGGAACTTGAAGGAAAAGGAGAGGTCGTGGGCGTTAGATCAAGATCCGCGACTCACACGGCCTCAAGCACAGCGCACACAAGACCTCTTCCGTACTGGGAGGTGCGGGCCGTTGAGATTAGATCCAACGGCCCGCGACCGGTCATGCACAACGCACGCAAGGAGGTCCGGCGCTTGCGGAGGTCGTGGCCGTCGGATCGGAGATCTGGCGGTCCCGAGCACTAGGGAAGTCTAAAGGTCAACGATTGAGCAGGCGAGATCTTAACGGCTCAGATCTCCCTTAGGAGGTCTGAGCGGTTGAGATCTACCCGGGAGGTCCTAGCGGCGTGGTTTCAACAGAGGAGATATGGGCCAGTTGGTCGAGGCCTAGGAGGTCTGAGCGGTGGAGATGCAACCGAGGAGGTGCAGGGACTAAAGATTTTTGAAAGCAGCTCAACGGTCGGATCTAGACTTGGGAGGTCTTTTACGGTTAGGATTGATCCAAGAGGTCCAACGACTTAGCGATTTAGTCGGAAACGGCTCTCGGCTCGAGATCTAGCACAGGTGGTCATAGGCGGCCACGATTAAAGCGGGAGGAGGTCCCGAGGCGAGCTAATCTGGCGAGGAGGTCTGAAGGGTCTAGATCTAGGCGGAGGAGGTTCTAACGGTCGGGATACGCCAAGGAGGTCCGGAGGTTGTCGGGGACTTAGCGCGCGACACACGGAGTTTCTTCCACAAAGGCAATAATGGCTAATGATTGCTACGAGTCTGTCCGAATATGACACGACAAAAGCGAGCATGCGAATAAGCTCACCGGCGCGTCGGAGCTCACGGCGAGAACCAAGGGCATGGTAGTTCCAAAAACCTCAAGAACCTAGAGGGCGTGCTCTCGGCGGCGGCGGCTTGGAACACCGAGCCGAGAGAGAGAAGAAAGTCTAATACGCACTAGGGGAGGTCTAAAGGTCAACGATTGAGCAGACGAGATCTTAACGGCTCGATCTCCTTAGGAGGTCTGAGCGGTTGAGATCTACCGGGAGGTCCTAAGCGGCGGGGTTTCAACAGAGGAGATCGGGCGGTTGGTCCGAGGCCTAGGAGGTCTGAGCGGTGGAGATGCAGAGGAGGTGCAGGGACTAAAGATTTTTCAGAAACAGCTCCAACGGTCAGATCTAGACTTGGGGAGGTCTTTTACGGTTAGGATTGATCCAAGAGGTCCAACGACTTAGCGATTTAGTCGGAAACGGCTCTACGGCTCAGATCTAGCCTGGGTGGTCATTGACGGCCACGATTAAAGCGGGAGGGAGGTCCTGAGGACGAGCTAATCTGGCGAGGAGGTCCTGAAGGGTCTAGATATAGGCGGAGGAGGTTCTAACGGTCGGGATACGCCAAGGAGGTCCGAAGGGTTGTCGGGGACTTAGCGCGCGCGACACACAGGAGTTTCTTCCGACAGCAATAATGGCTAATGATTGCTACAGGAGCTGTCCGAATATGACACGACAAAAGCCCGAGCATCTGAATAAGCTCACCGCCGGCGATGCGGAGCTCACCGGCGAGAACCAAGGGCATGACTGAGTTCCAAAAAAACCTCAAGAACCTAGAGGACGTGCTCTCAACGGCGGCGACGGCTTGGAACACCGGCGAGCCAGAGAGAGAGAAGAAAGTCTAATACGGCAAAACTATGAAACTAAACAAGCTCTAGAAAGACAGTAACAAAGCTAGGGAATGGGCACCTGAGGGCAGAGAGGGGACCAAGGTGGTCGGAGAAGCTTGGAGAAAGTCGTCGAAGTACGGCGATGAAGTATTCGACACGATGAAGAAAAAGCCTTCGACCCGAAAAGCAAACTCTCGACTTGTTCACTACGCAATGGTGAACCAAGATAAGTTAGAGCAAGCTCGAGGTGATCAAGATGACAGCGAAGAGGTCAAGAATGTTGATGGGACCACTGGAGCTCGAATGGCCTTCAAAGAGCTCCAAAACCGACAATGGTGGCAGAGAGGGTGGTGTTCTTGGGTGCTTGAGTTTGAGGACCAGCTCACACTGAGGGGGCTTAAGCACAACAAAGAACGGAGAAAGAAAATGAGAAGGGAGGTCTCAGGCTATTCATAGCCTAGGGGCTTGGTAATGGTGTGGGCGAAAGTCTATTGTGACCAAGAACCAAGCCTAAGGACCTGCTAGATTTGACAAGGCAGGGAGGTAGGGGATGACTTCTTTTAGGGCTAGGCTCAGACACATTTAATGCATGGCAGAAAGGGACGTTGGGAAGGACCAAAAAGTGATGACACCACTGCTCCCAAGCTGCTCGACAACGACACGCTGCAAGCGCGAAAATCATGAGGACTAGACCTCCGGAGTCGTGAGGAAGAAAGCAGAGCCGAGGGGAGGTCACGGGCGATCCCGGTCGCATGGGCTGGTCTGGATGTCCCAGATCAGCCGAGGTGGGGGGGTCTTTGCAGGTGAGGAGGTCCTGGGGAGGTCGTGGGCCTCACGATTAGAAGTGAACGGCCGGGATCAACAAGGGACCTTCGGAGGTGGGAAGAGGTAGGGGAGGTCGTGGTCGTTGGATTGAAATCCAACGGCCCCAACGCACGCGTTGAAAGTCGCAGAAGGCGGCACCGAGTTGGTGGTCGGGCCGAGAAAGAGAACGGGCTCGAGTCGACTTGAGCCCGAGGAACAGATGCAAGTCGATTAGGGTTTTGATTTTGAGGCTGAAACTTTGGAGGCTTAAATGAGGTATCAATTCAACTCCAAAAATTATTAAATTTTAACTGGAGCTTCCCGAGTTTAGGATTAACCTCATATAAAATTTCAGAGACTTTGGTGCACTAGAATTTTCTCAAGAAATTCCAGAAAGTTATTTCAGGTTTGACCGAGGTTTGACTTTGCCTCTAAAATGTTCAAACAATTTCTACAAATTGTGAAAGTTTTGAGGGTCACCCAAGAAAACTATTTCAGTGGATGATCACTAGATTAGACAAGGGTTTTGGAAGGCAAGGTTTTGATCAGTGGTGATGACTTGTAATTCCATAATTCTTTTGCAAGAATTCTTTAGAACATACAAGAATTGCAAGATGTAAGAAAAGTTTTAATTTCTACTCATTTTCTTACATTTGAAGCATAAGCCAAAACTTGGGATGTTACAACTCTCCCCTTACAAAAATCTCGTCCGAGATTTGACTCGCTTCGAGATAGAAAGAGGGTAGTGCGTATCTGACGGTCTTTCTGTTTCCAAGTAGCTTCATCCTTGGAACAATTCGACCACTGAACTTCAAGGAATTGAATGGTACGATTCCCCGAGACAAGGAGCTAAAGCAAGGGACCCGCACAATTCTCGGTTCTGACCTGGTAGAAAACGTGCCACTTTAGTTGACACGGGGAAACTTATGAGGTCCAGATATAGCAAGGATTGATAGATTGAGAGATCTTCCTCGATTTTTTTTGGGCGACGGCGCAAGATCGTTGTTGGCTGGTGGAGCGATTTGTCTGGTCAATTCCGCCAACAACGGGATCTCAGCCTGCTAACTAGCTATGCAGAGTCATCCCTCCGCGGCTAGCTTCTTAGAGGAACCAAGGTCATACTCAGTTGGTGGAGCAATTTGTCTAGTTACCCCACTAACAAATGAGACCTCAGATTGACAACTAGCTACATAGAGTCATCCCTCCGTAGCCAGTTGATTAGAGGGGCTATGGACATTTAGGCCACAGAAATTTGAGGCAATACCAAGTAGGTGATGCCCAAGGATGTATAGGGACAGAAGGGTGTCACTCGAGTCAAACGGCTGAGGACAACCCAGATGGTAGCATTCTTCTTGGGGAGAATGGGGTAGGCTAGCAAGACTTCATGAAACCGAGGTGGTGCTAGGCATCAATGATGGAGCAAGATGAAGATCACCAACACAGTAAAAGATAGCGATATAAAGGAACGAGATGCCTCTGAATCGAATAATACCGTATCAGGGTAAGAGTAAACAAGACGCGTACCCAACATGACGTCAGGCGCCTCCTGAACTTCTTCAGCGGAGATGGAGTTGACTTGATCACGAACAGCCTTCCGCTCCTGATGCTTCACGGGGCAACTGTTGGTGCAATGCCCCTTCTTGTGGCAAAAGAAGCACGTGACAACGGCGGATCGCGGGGCCACCTTCTGCTTTGGATCTGCGGTGCAGAGAGCTGGCAAACACGCCCGCGAAGGGCGAGGGGTTGTTGCACTCTTCTTAGGGCAACTATGCGCATAGTGACCCTTGTTGTTCTGAAGAAACAAGTGGCATCCGCCATCTGTGGACGCTTGGGACGATCCTTTAGCTTCTTCTTTACGCCCCAGCAATTCTGAGATTCTCGGCCAGTAAGCTAAAAGTCGGGAAGGTATAGGCGGTAATTTGTCCTGCGGCTCCACGGACAAATCATCCAAGAACTTCTCAGGTGCGAAGCATTGGCGATTGCGATACTTGTAGATGACCGAAGAAGCAGTTGCTGAAGTTTTAATGATCGGGTGATCACCAGGCTCATGCTACACTCTTTGGGATAGTGGGTGCTTCCCTCGCAGAGAAAACAAGTGACTTTGGCAGTCGGACAGTTTCCGGGTAGGTGCTCTTCATCACAATTTGGGCAAACTGTGGTACATTCGCCGCCGTAGTGTCCTTCCTCACCACAGTGCCGGCAGACCTTGGTCTTCGCAGGGTTGGAAACTTCGGCGACATGGCTCTTTTATCATGGTCACGACAAAGGGGACCAAAATCCATCACAATCGCCCGAGGAGCGCTTGCAACCCTTGCACAGGCGGTTGGGGCGGAGACCTTCATCCCACCGACTTTGCGACCTAGTCTGCTCTTTGTGCGCTTGTTTATCTGCTCTGAAGAGATGGGTTAGCGCAAACCCAAAGACTAGAAACCAAAACGCGGAAGAAACACCAAGGACAAGGGGTCTGCTGAGCGTTAGGGTGGGAATAGATACTAAGGCGTGTTTGGCATGGCTCTGCTCCACGCCAGAGCGGCTCCACTCGAGAACTCGAGGAGCGGCGCTCGATAGGGAGTTGAGGCTGGGTTTAGGTGTGTTTGGTGGAAGATTCTTCTCAGCTCGAGAAAACATGGTTGGAGGATACAATGACATGCTTGCCCTATTATATTACGGTAATCTGTAATTATTTCTCTAAGTATAAATTCAAGTAAAAGCGTTTGAAGGCCAAAATATTCAAGTGCAAATAATGTCATACCCAAAATATTACATGTCCATGGTGCGTTCAAATAAACGAAGTTGAATTATCTAAAAATACTACATGACTTGTTCACACATTCCATGCAAGCGAGAGAGATGTTGCCATATTATCACGGAATGTGTCCATTGTAACAACACTTGATTGAAGTTGTAGCATCGGATGCATGTTGTGATACAGCATATTTGTTGTATCTATCGAATTGTAGGCACAAAGTTAGGATCTCGATCAAAATTAGCAAAGTCCACATCACCACTTGAATGCTCACGAATGAAATTATGGAGAACCATGGTTGCCGCTACAATTTTTTTGTGTGAGCATTGAATACCAGCATCTTGTAAAGGATTTGCCATTTCATCTTCCATAGCCCAAATGATCGCTCAATAACATTACGAATAGATGAATGCACACGATTGAACCTATCTCTTGGAGTATTAGGTTCCATACCTCTATGCCACTCGGGTAGGTGATACCTTTCTCCCTTGTATGGAGCTAGGTATCCTGGACGGTTAGGATAACCGCATCTGACGTAGTACTTACCTACACATGGAAAGTAGAATAGTTACAAAATGATTCGATAAGCAATGTCATATATTCAAATAACCATAGTAGAAATCTTTGTACCTAGTGGTGGATGTGGGAAGTCTTTTTCATCGGCTGCAAATGCATGGTACAATACACTTGTGTCATGAGTAGACCCCGGCTGACCAGCGGCAACATAAGTGAAGCGCATATCAAAATCACAAACAGCAAGCACATTTTGAGTTGCCATGCCCTGTCTTTCCAATGTATCTCACTTGTTCTTGGTGAGAGAGACACACCGAATATGTGTCCCATCTAGAGCACCAATGCAATCCTTGAAGTGTGCATATGCTCTTTTATCATTCATAATCCTCTTGTGAACAGCGCGGAGATTAGGATCTGTTGGTCTCAAATACTCCTCGGCCATTGCAATCAAACAAGATAACACCTCATGAAATTTCCTACTTATTGTTTCACCAGAGTGTTTAAACCTATTTTGACCATTTCTATTTGATTCACATCCAGCACATATGTAAAGGAATATTGCAAGCATCTCATAAGTGTTCATATGTTTGGATTCTTTCAGTCCATACTTTTCAACCAAGACATCATGAAGATCAAGAAATATTTCTTTGTTCATCCGCAACATCCTATGGCATTCTCCGGGTGTATTCATGGTCTCATTCAACCAGCCCATTCCGCTCTGTATTGAAACCACAGGTGGTGCTTTTTCCAAATACAAATCACAATAGATGTCCAAGCTTTGCACTGTAGTTACCATGGCAAAAAAATGATCACCGTCATCACTAGAAGTATCACTCTCGAATCGGACATGCATGACAAACATAAAAATTAATAGATATGTCAATAATAGTGCATTTGAGACAAATAGATAAAAAAGGTGACAATATTACATAGGTTCAACAATAACAAATCTGACTCAAATAGATAAAAAAAGATGACAATATTACATAGGTTCAACAATAATAAGAGGATACAAGCCATAGCATCACGACCATGAAAATCACTAGTTTCCATACTTGCCACGTACTTCCTAGTAAGCCGTTAAACCTATTGTCGAGAGGCAAGGTCATGAACATCTCCCTCGGATACTTTTTCACAAACAATTCGGTTGCAATGAAATGTTCATTGGTTTCATAGCCGCACCACAGCAACTACATGCTCCATCACTTCTTTAATAGAGAACTTCCTTCCTTACTAGAAGCATATGAGTTGGTGAAGTAGCAATACTTGACATTGCTTCTTTGATTAGTATTCTTGTCCCTGTCTTAGGCTTCTTTCCTTTATCTTGGACAGCCCTTGGTGGCCTCTTACCATTAGCATTGATAGGAGAAATCTGCTCCAACTCATTGGTGTCAAAATACTCATTACCACCTTCTTCCTCTAAGTCCGATTAATGAATGCATCTTCTTGTGTTTCACCACCATCATCATTAGAAGGACAACGTTCGATGGAGCATTGGCCATATGTGGAGACCAATGATCCACACCAATACTAGTGATATCTGCAAAGCACTTTTGGATGTCATCTTCATTTTGAAGGCCCAATTTTTGAATTTACCACAACTGGAATATCCTAAAAAGATGCAACATAGCCACATGATTATGAGAAAAAGCAATTCTAATTTATAATCAAACAGTTTGAGATAAAATGAACCACTTACAGCTCTAGCTTTCTTCCACCACTCATCATCCATAACAATGGTCCCCTTTACAGGGCACCAACCGGTTCCTGTCTGCCTCAACATCAATTTTTTCCACACCTTGTAATCTTCTTTCAACTTGTCCCATTTGTTTTTTATCTGGCCCTTGGTCGCCACCAAACCCAGTCTATCTTTCAAACCCTTTTCAACCTCAGCATACCCAACACTGTTTAAATGAGTATTGGGACGGTTGCCTCTCCCAACTTGTTCAACAAATAGTTGGCAAAGGACCCGAGTGGCCTCGAGGTTCCAATCAATTTCTGGCATCTATAATCGAACTCACAACAAAAACTCAACACATTTGATTTAGGATACTACCTAATGCATGCAATTCCACTGAAATCTGAACAAATGGCAGGAGTAACAGAAATATACATAACAAATCGGTACCTTGCAGCACTGAAGGAGCTAGCTGGTCTGCAAGGAGAGGATGCGGGTGGGGCAGATCGGGCAATCAGATGCAATGAGCGAACCACGTCCGATGATGATATTATCAATTGTCGACACGAATTCGAATTAGATGCGATCATCGACAAATAAAGCAGATGGAAAAGTATGCGACACATGGGAAAAACATGCTAATTGTCAACTATCGGACTAAACATGCTAATTGCACTAAACATGCTAATTATCGGCATTTCATGCTTTAGATCTTCGGTATGGTCATCTGCATGCATGCGAAGTCCCAACGAAGCGATTAGCTTAATTACAATGGAAAACACATCACCTATACGAATAAACCATTAATCTAACAGTTTATCCAATGAACCCTCTGAACAATTAGCACGCTACAAGACCAAAAGAAGCTAAGTTTGAATATAAGCTGTGCGACCGGTTTGGTCACATCTTAGCAATGTTGAAATATAGAGTAATTTTTAGTCTAAAAAGTCAATCAATTCATAGGACAAAACCACTAGGCTAGAGGGCAAAGGCGTGGGGATGAGAGTTGATGACTGGAATTTCAACTGATAAAGATCAGTGTCTTGTAAACCATGTTGTTTCATTCACTTTGTCTCAATCAGTAATACCAATTCCTTGCTAGTCAAGCAACTTCTGAGCGGATGATTTTGGACAATAACAGAAATGAAATCGTTTATATAAAGGACTAGATGGGCTTATCTTATACTAACTATATGATTAATTCAGGACATAGTCGGTGCTTCTAGGTATATAAGATTCAATTTCCAATTCCAATGGGAAACTTTGCCTGTACCACATCAATCTAAATCATATCAAAACAACATACGAATAATTTGAATAGGGTGGCGACTCTGCAATGATAAATTGCATCCGGACTTGGACACGATCTTTGCCACTTCTTAGAACCAAATTTTGGCAAGTAAACCAAGCAGAGATACCCAAAAAAACAAAAACAAACAAACAAACAAACAAACAAGGCTCGACTATTCCAATCGACATTAGCCAAGATCCAATCTTTTCTTAATACATACTTCATATACTCAAGCCCAAGAACACGGATCACCCATAAGCTACATAGAAAATAATGGAAGCAAGAAAGCTGCGCAATCCCGAATCACACCCGAATAGCGAGAACTCTAACATAATCTTCATGTTTCGCCCACCCAAGATCGATTTTTCCAATAGGACACAGGCCAATCCCCAACAGTCGGACTCACGGAAGAAGGGACTACTTTGACCTTCTCGAGTACAGGCGGGGATGCGAGGTCCGAGAGGATGCATTGGTAGGAGGAGTTCCCTGCGCCTCCACGAAGCCCAGAACGACCTCGGGCGCGCCGGTGGGGAGGAAGGCGGGAGGCGCTCGGTGGGGAGGAGAGGCGCTCGGTGGGGAATAGATCTGTCGGAGGAATAGATGAAACGTTTTTTCTCTATAACCAGTGGCAAAGGTGGGTAATTACTTTGAAACTTGTGTCTAGGTTCATTTCGAGATTCTGGAGTGGGAAAAGAGGTGCTCCACCAAAATGAACTAGAGCTCTACCAACTCCACGAAGAGCAGCTGCTCGATCAATTTATGGAGTTTTGGTGTTTGGCTGGTTTTGGGCAACTCTCCCTTAGAGTTTTGGAGTGGAGCCATGCCAAACACGCTCTAAGATGGACAAGGATCAAACCCGAAAGCTTAAGGCAAGGAAACAATAAACCACTAAGAGATGAACTCAAAAAGCTCCAAAAACAACCACAAAATCAGCACAAGGTCTCAAGTCACAAAACCAACTTCCTGTTGCGACTAACCCGTATGGAGGGAACGAGCAATCGGTTTAGGAAGGTAAATTTCAGCATGCAACTCAAATTCAAGTAGGACCAAATAGTAGGGTAGAACCACTAACAATAACGTTAGATACTTAGCCAACTAATATCACTCCTTACCCTTTTATTTCCACAAGTTTTAGTTAAGTTATCTTCTCATTATCTACCTTATTTAGGACCTTTGAGCTTGCTGTCCGGAAATTGACGCTTGCTGTCCAGATTTTGCATCCAAGCTCCTAGTCGAAATTCACCATTCCAGAAGCTTCAAAACCTTGTAGAAGGGCAACCAACACTTCAATTTGCCAAACTCACTGGTTCCCAAAACCCAACTTAAACGATAATAACTATCTTTTGAAAGAAGGAGAGGAAACAACTTTCAAAACTCAAATTAGAGCAAGGTGAGAGAAGAAAGCTAAGATAGGTAAGGAATAAAATCTGAGAATTTTGTAACAGCCCTAAGTTAGGGTTTGTTTTTCAAATGTAAAATTATGAGGAGAAATAAAAACTTTTGATGCCTCATGAAATCATTTGAAAGTTTTCTAAATCTTTCCCCTAGCAATTTCCATTTTCTAGAATTGTATTCTTGTGAATGGAAGTTGTTGTCAACAAAATTCTTGGCCTTGAACTTGTGATCATCCTCTGGGAATATTTTTCCTATCATCTTGATCATCCTAGTTACCTCTCTGAAAAATTTCTCAATTTTTAGATTTTGTTTGCTATTTCATATGGCCAAGTCAAACCAGTTTGAAATCTGGTCAAACCCTTAGTGCAGCAGTTTGTGAATTTTTTGGAGGAAAATGTGGTGCATGAAAATTCCTGGAAAATTTACACAAGGTTTTCCCCTGTCTCAAGAAGCTCCCATAAAAATTTCGAAATGTTTGGAGCTTGGGAACTACCTCTAAAAATTCCCCAAACCTTCTCAGCCTTTTGAATTCAAACTCTGGAATCACTATTTGTCGGGCTCGGACTCAACTCCGACTCGAGCCCGACCGCGCCGCTCGGTCCGGCCGCACCACCTAGCTGCACCGTCCGAGCTCGACCGATGTCCATCGTCCGATGCGCATCGCACGGTTCACCTCGCGCCCAAACCCGAGTCTGGCTCAACCAACTCACCGCGCTGCTTCGTCGTCGTCGCTGACGAGTGGGCCCTCCTTGTCAACATCGTCCTCGTCTTCTCCGCGTCTCACCGGAGCTCGCGACCGCCCGTGCATGCGTGCCACGCAGCTCGTCGCTGCCACGTCGTGGACGCGTGTCCCTCACCGAAGTATCGCCAGGCCTTCATCAACCCACCGCACCCATCCATTCCTCGTTTCGCTCGCTCTGTCGCTCCCTCCGCCCATTTCTTGGTTTCGGCCGGAGAAGAACCACAGAGCAGCGCCACCGTGTCAAAGCCGCTCTCGAGCCCGCGACCCCTCCGTTGTGTTCCACTCTCCACGCCGCCTCCATTTTGCCCAACCCGGACCCTCGGCGTCCAGTATATCGCCTGAGGTGGTGTCGTCGTCTCCGCCTCCGGTGCTCTCGGCTCCGTGAGCTCGTTTGCGATCTGGTGAGTCTCTAGCCTCATCGCCTGGTCTCTCGTGATCGCAACTCTCCACTAAGTCTAATGGTGGGTTCGTTTTCGTTTTTGGTGCATCGTTGAGGGCGTGCGGCTGTTTCTTCTCCGATCTCGGTGATTCGCCGCCGCGTCGTTTCCGGCCGCCTCAGACCCTCTTCATCGGCGCTAGCTTGGGCTTATCCTTCCTGGAGTCGAGGCGAAGCTGTTGCGCGCCTTCCCGAAGCTTCTCATCGCCCGTAGCACCTAACGCGAAAAGGTGATAACCAAATAAGAACAAGAACTCCAAACAAAACTCAACAGCAAAAGTTCTCCAAATACCATGAAATTTATACAGCAGCTAGATTATGATTTTAGACGATTTTAGGAATAAGAATTACTCCAATTGGACTTAGCATGAAAAAGTTATGGCTAAACTAAGTTCTCTCAGCCTGAAAAATCCTAATTAAATTAATTTCGGTTACTATTCATGGCGAAAATTTCTATAATGATCTAGAGTCTGAAATTATTATGGTAGGTAGATAAGGTCATCCTAACAACAACAAAACTGAGTTTGCACAATTTGGAGTTGAAATGAAATAGTTATGATTTTTCTAAGTTCTAAAACTAGTAGATCATTAATTTCGGTGGCAAGGATCATATGAAGACCTATTCTATATTACAGTACATTCCTAGTGGGTTTTAACAAAACTTAGTTTGCTCAGTTTGGAATTACAGGGAAAGAGTTATGTATTTTATAAATTTTCAATGAATTTCTAGACATCATTTTTCCCTAACAAGATCATGTAATTAAAATCATTTTCTGCTACATAACAGCGCCTAAATTCATTTTCAGATTAAAGTTCATACTATAACAGAGCTACAACAACTGGAATCATTAAAAAAGGAGTTAAAATGACAAAGTTAAGCACTTTTGAAATTTGAAATATTAAAAGACTTAGAAAGTTTGAGCTCTCGGGAGGTCCAAAGGAACTTGAAGGAAAAAGGAGAGGTCGTGGGCGTTAGATCAAGATCGTGACTCACGGGCCTCGGCACAACGCACACAAGACCTCTTCCCACTGGGGAGGTGCGGGCGTTGATATTAGATCCAACGGCCACGACGGTGCATGCAGCAGCACGCAAGGAAGTCCGGCGCCTAACGGAGGTCGTGGCCGTCGGATCGAGATCTGCGGTCCCGAGCACTAGGGAGGTCTAAAGGTCAACGATTGAGCAGGCGAGATCTTAACGGCTCGAGATCTCCCTTAGGAGGTCTGAGCGGTTGAGATCTACCGAGGAGGTCCTAAGCGGCGTGGTTTCAACGGAGGAGATCCGGCGGTTGGATCAGGCCTAGGAGGTCTGAGCGGTGGAGATGCAACCGAGGAGTGCTGGGACTAAAGATTTTTGAAAACAGCTCCAACGGTCGATCTAGACTTGGGAGGTCTTTACGGTTAGGATTGATCCAAGAGGTCCAACGACTTAGCGATTTAGTCGGAAAGCGGCTCACGGCTCGGATCTAGCACTGGTGGTCATTGACGGCCACGATTAAAGCGGGAGGAGGTCACGAGGGCGAGCTAATCTGGCGAGGAGGTCTGAAGGGTCTAGATATAGGCGGAGGAGGTTCTAACGGTCGGGATCGCCAAGGAGGTCCGAAGGGTTGTCGGGGACTTAGCGCGCGACACACACGAGTTTCTTCCGAAGCGAGAATAATGGCTAATGATTGCTACGGAGCTGTCCGAATATGACACGACAAAAGCCCGAGCATCTGAATAAGCTCACCGCCGCGATCGGAGCTCACGGCGAGAACCAAGGCATGGCGAGTTCCAAAAAACCTCAAGAACCTAGAGGCGTGCTCTCAGCGCGCGGCGGCTGGAACACCGCAGCGAGAGAGAGAAGAAAGTCTAATCTGGCAAAACTATGAAACTAAACAAGCTCTAGAAAGACGATAACAAAGCTAGGAATGGGCACCTAAGGGCAGAGAGGGGACCAAGGTGGTCGGAGAAGCTTGGAGAAAGTCGTCGAAGTACGACGATGAAGTATTCACCGGCGATGAAGAAGAAAGCCTTCCTGACCCCGAAAAGCAAACTCTCGACTTGTTCATACGCAATGGTGAACCAAGATAAGTTAGAGCAAGCTCGAGGTGATCAAGATGACAATGAAGAGGGCAAGAATGTTGATGGGACCACCGGCTCGAATGGCCTTCAAAGAGCTCAAAAACCGACAATGGTGGCAGAGAGGGTGGTGTTCTTGGGTGCGTGAGTTTGAGGACCAGCTCACCGAGGGGCTTAAGCACAACAAAGAACGGAGAAAGAAAATGAGAAGGGAGGTCTCGGGCTATTCATAGCACAGGGCTTGGTAATGGTGTGGCGAAAGTCTGTTGTGACCAAGAACCAAGCCTGGGACTGCTAGATTTGACAAGGCAGGAGGTAGGGGATGACTTCTTTTAGGGCTAGGCTCGGACACATTTAATGCATGGCAGAAAGGGACGTTGGGAAGGACCAAAAAGTGACAGCACCCTGCTCCCAAGCGCTCGACATCGACACACGCGCGCGCGAAAATCATGAGGACTAGACCTCCCGGAGGTCGTGAGGAAGAGAAAGCAGAGCCGAGGGGAGGTCTGGGCGATCCCGATTCGCATGGGGTGGTCCTGGACGTCCCAGATCAGCCGAGGTGGGGGGGTCTTTGCAGGTGAGGAGGTCTTGGGAGGTCGTGGGCCTCACGATTAGAAGTGAACGGCCGGGATCAACAGGGGACCTTGGAGGTGGGAAGAGGTAGGGGAGGTCGTGGTCGTTGGATTGAAATCCACCAGCCCCCAACGCACGCCGCGTTGAAAGTCGCAGAGGCGGCACCGAGTTGGCTGGGTCGGGCCGAGAAAGAGAACGGGCTCGAGTCTGACTTGAGCCCGAGGAACAGTGCAAGTCGATTAGGGTTTTGATTTTGAGGCTGAAACTTTGGAGGCTTAAATGAGGTATCAATTCAACTCCAAAAATTATGAAATTTTAACTGGAGCTTCCTGAGTTTAGGATTAACCTAATATAAAATTTCCAGAGACTTTGGTGCACTAGAATTTTCTCAAGAAATTCCAGAAAGTTATTTCAGAGGTTTGACCTGCCTCTAAAATGTTCAAACAATTTCTACAAATTGTGAAAGTTTTCAGAGGGTCACCCAAGAAAACTATTTCCAGTGGATGATCACTAGATTAGACAAGGGTTTTTGGAAGGCAAGGTTTTCGATCAGAGTGACTGGTGACTTGTAATTCCATAATTCTTTTGCAAGAATTCTTTAGAACATACAAGAATTGCAAGATGTAAGAAAAAGTTTTAATTTCTACTCATTTTCTTACATTTGAAACGCAAGCCAAAACTTGGGATGTTACATTGATGATTATTACATGATAATAGAAATTAACGTTGAGTATTCCATACCGCATGTCTACACCCAGAATGGGAAGTAATGTTGAGCATTTGAAGGCTTAGAGGGGGGAGTTGCAGGAGGTGGCTGCTGGATGGGAGGGCGGAGGTGCATAGGGCGGGTAGGGGCTAGGGTTGGCAGCACCCCCCATAAGGCCAGCTCCCCCTTGGGCTGAGTCTCCGTGGGCCGAAAGTCCGAAGCCTAGGTATTCCATTTTTTTGTGAAATTCCCAAAATTCTGAATTTCTAAACTCCAAAAAAAAATTCCAATTTGCCAAGTTGCTAGTTACTAAAACTCGACAGTTAAACGGGGTATTACAGAGCAAGACTCAAGGCTGCATGGCCAGCTGTCTCTTGAGAGAGAGAGAGAGAGAAAGCATGCGTGGGAGAGAGATGGCTTGGAGGGAAGATAAACTAGGGATGGGCCGACTGGGCTAAGAGGAAGAGAAAGGTAGAGAGAAGGTGCCAAGCCGTGGCTGGGATTCGCACTGAGGGGGAGAGGGAAAGGAAAGAAAAGGATTTGATGTTTAATTTGTGATTCAAAAACTGATTTGAATTTATATTCAAATTCTGAAATGGTTTTGCACACCATCAAACTTTTATATTTTTACAAATCCAAAATTGATGCAAGAGTTTTGATTTGATGTTTTGAATTATCGATCAAGGCTTTTGGAAATTCTCAAATTGCTACAAAAGTTTTTGAAATCCAAGAAATTCATGCAAGTTTTAGATTAATAAACAATTAGGCTGTTATAGATATGAGGATGTCGGAGGCAATTAGAGTACGGAGGTGCCATAATCACCGAATTTATCACCCCCAGAGCTCAGCGTCATATCATTGAGGCTTGCATTCAGTGGAGGCTCCGTCAGCCGATAAGCATGGTGATGGCAGCACCTAGACTATGAAAAGGAAATGCGAGAGGGATGTGAGGTACAATTTTCCACTTATAAATATCGCAACACCGAATTATCTCTAGTTGAAGGAGCATGTCATCTCAAGCGACTGGTAACTCAATAAGTACATGGATGTACAAACCCCAAGTGGAAAGAGAGGAAATAGCTAGATATATAGTTATCGAGGATCGTGCAATTAGGATGGTGCAAGCCAAAGTTTCGAGAGAATGATCCATCGTGGTCTTGACAATGCCTCAATCAACATGACAGCCATAGAGTTTCTCACACTACCGATGCAGTCCTACATTGGAGGGCTTGTTATCCACCAGAGATGCATATGCTACATATTGAATCTCATCGTGCAAGCATGTTTGAAGGTAATGAAAGATAATTTGGACAATATATGCGATGCTATTATTTTCATTACAACTTCACCCACAAGATGCACCTAGTTCAAGGAGTAATACAGGGCTAACAATAAGAGGCCAAGAAGATTCAATCTCAATATGAAACTAAGGTGGACTCCATGTATACCATGCTGCAACGGTGTGAGGGGTATGAATACATTACATCTCTATTCGTCAATTGTAATGCCGGTAAGCAGGTGATTAGTAACTTAGATAGGGAAACTGCTAGTTGTTTACTGATTTTTTATGAGGCAACCACAAATTTATCTAATGATTACTATCCAACTTCTTGCTTAGTTTTCTAACACTTCTAAAGCAAACAAGGACGATCTTATTTAAAACCCATTGTTGAACCAATGGAGCAACAAAATTTAAAATATTTTTAAGTTATTCCACATCTCTACTATTTTGGCACAATTTTTGATCCTTAGAGAAAGTTATGGGCTTTAGAGGGGGCTTACAAGGGAATCGTTGAAGCATTCGATCTTGAGGCTTATGTCAAACAAGAACAAGTGCTTTTTTTTTTTTATTTGTATGATGAAAAGTTTGGAAGCTCAAGTCAAACAAGAGCAAATGCTTCAAGAATGCAACAAGGACGAGGTTGTTAGAGCGCCGCCAAAGTGTGTGAGAAGATAAAAGGACCGGCTTTCGGTTTTTCATTTTCTTAAGCGCCCAGCATGTCACAATGGAATCCCACAGTAGAGCTCAACCACTACCTCTGCATACCTTATGCAGAGACCGAGCTTGACCTTGCGAATGCAAGGATGTCAACTTGCTTGTGAGGTGGAAGAATCACCAACATACTATCTTGTGCTATGACATTTTGCATGACATACACTTGTTCTAGTGTCAGCTGTCTCATCGAATGCTACTTTCAGCATGATGGGGAGAATAATCGTACCAAGGAGGTCGTCCCTGACGCCTAACATGGTTAAGGCACTCACATGACTCTAAGACTAGGAGAGCACAGACAACCGATAGCAACATCAGCTCGAGGACCCAGAGATTGCAGAGGTGATAGCCGACCTTAAGAATCTTGATGAGTAGGCTCTATTTGGGCATGTAGTTATTGTACACTTTTCCTTAGGGGTAGAGGTTCCCCGCACAGGGTTGTAAGGTTTTCAATAAGGCAGTAAAATTATGCTTCTTTTCCCTCATTTTTTAAATTTATTTTCTATTTTCCGTCTTGGTTGTAGAATCATGGCTAGCAAGGGGGGGGGTGTTGAATGGGAACTAAAAACTTTCCCCCAGGTATTCCAAGGTTCTTTCATTCCAATAGCTATGAGAAGCTATGAAGATCATAGCCTCAACAAACACAATGGAAACACCACGAAAAGATGGCAAAACAAACCAACTCTTGCTGAAAACTACAACCCGGATGATCCAATTGAAACAGAGTGGATGATTCGATACAAATGGATAGTCCAAAACACACAGGAAACAGAAACTCAAACAAAAGTTAAACTACAACCCGGATGATCCAATTGAAATAGAGTCGATGATTCGATACAAACGGATAATCCAAACACACAGGAAATAGAAAATCAAACAAAAGTTAAACAAAATTTGGTGGTCGGGTGTTTGATCACTTGGAACCTAGTACATATGCTATTCACCCATCATAACACCCAAAAAGAAAATAAAAATGAAACTTGATGGAGAGAGGCTAGTAGATCTAACAAACCCTAAATAAGATCTAACCAAAATTTGAGCTTGGAGCTTGCTTGTGGGTGAAGGGTGGTTAATATGACCTTGGATCAACCACCACATGTCCTAGCAAACTAAAAAACATCAATAAACAAGCCACAACCCTTTAGAGCAAGAAACCCAAGATTCCACCCTTTCAACCCAAAACCGGCAACTTCAAGAACTTGCAACAAAAGTGATTAGATGGATGTGATCTGAGATCCAAGAGCCTAACCATCTCTTACACGCCCTTGGCACCAAACAAAACTAAGAAGGGAGAAAGAAGAGGCAAAAACACAACCAAATCAAGAAAGCAACACATCACAAATAAGAGCATGAGCACTTGGACAAAAATTGGGGATCTATTGCCACTTCAAGAGGAAGGTTTACATCAACTCCCTATGGAGGACAAATCCACTAGGGCAACACCTACAAATCACTCACTCTCACAACCTACACAAGGCTTGGATGGATGGAGGCATACCTTCCCATCTCCTTATCTAGTCGTCACAAAGCAATCCACACCACTCATCCTACCTACCACACTTGAATGGCTCAGATTCACCCACTCAATGTGAACCCTAATCCAAAATGGCACCCGACAATCCTACACACAATCGGGTCCTATCGACTTAACATACTCATGCACGTGTCTCAAAGCGACCTTCATCTTCAAACTCCGTTGGCCCAAACCATTTCACTTGTACTTCATGCTTGACTTAAACCACTTAGGCCACCACCATGATTTTGTGCTTCACCACTTTCCTAGTATTGGGCAATTTGCCATAGGCAAAAAAGATGCCCTTCTACCGATCTTTTGCCTTTCCTTCACCTTGAAGAATCTCCCATGCTTTGACATGTTGCTTTCTGGTCCCAATGACTTTCTGCCAAGTGTCTCACGCGTCTGAATTCCACCGAACCATCCTCACTTGCAACGGGCTCAAGTCACTTGGCTCACCACTTGCACCACCTTGCCTTCAAGGTCCTTGCATCAACTTTGCCTTCTATGGTTCTTGTCCATCTTACGCCTTGCTTGAGCTCAACCATCTTACCCAGTTTCCATGACTGTTTTGGACCTTGTTTCTCCCAACCAAGTCTTAGTTATCCTTGTCGTTGGCTATTGTTGACTCCAAGCCACTTGCACACAAATAGACAAACCATATTTTGGCACAAGTTCTTCTCAACTTGACCCACATTAGCCACCACATGCTTTAGGCAACCCATATGCACTTACCCTAAAAGACTAGACTCAAAATAGAATTCAAACTACTAAAAAATGCTTTAAAATGTGCTCTTTAGACCCTAATTACTTGTCCAATAGAAATAGATGTTCCGCTATGTACAAACATCTACTGCACACTTTCTGTCCCAATCGTCCGTTAGCTTCAGATCAACCAATACATAAAACACAAAAACAACTCCAAATTTTTGAACTCTTTTCAAACTCAAACTTGAAAAAAAAAACACTTCAAATACAACCCAGAAGTCAATTGATCATCACCACACATGCAACAGACACATGGGTCTCACACTGGTCTTTCTTTTCCCACATTTTTCCTTTCCCTCCTCTTTTCTTATTTTTCCTTTTTCCCTCCTCTTTTTTCCTTTTTCCCTCCACTTTTTCTTTTTCCTTCTCAATTTTGCCTTTCCCCCTCCTGCCAACATCTATTCCTCACATGCTCTTCGGGTTTGTCATTCGCTCACACATAGAGAGATATATACATATATATAGAGAGAGTGAGAGTGAGAGACATGGATGCCACTGACCACATCCCCATCGCCGCCCTCCTCCATTGCCTCTACCGCCTTGCCCCAATCCCCTTCCTTACCATGGCCAACCTCTGCGTGTCCACCTCGGTAGCCATGGAGGTCATGGTTAGGTGGCCATGTATCTAGACTCTATAGGTGTAGGGAGCAAGGCCCACGGAGGTCATGACCTCACGGGTATGTCGGCGATGAGCTAATCCCTTCTACAGTAGTAGCGCATGTATACGAGCCATGACGTAGGTCTTTGCCTCTTTGGTGACAACAGTGAAACCGGCCACAACCATGACAATGATGGAGGCACTCTTGTCCACAACAAGGTGACCACCACTGTGCTCCTCACTTCCCTTGATTCCTAACCCTAGCCGCCACACTTAAAAAGTGTAGGGGCTTGGGTCAGCACCGCACAACGGCGGCATGGTGTGTGTGTGGGCCATGCTTGGGCTCATCGGAGGTGAGGTGTGTCGTATCGACACATCACGGACCAATTCCCATGTCTAGTCCCACACAGTACCGAGCTGGCAACAACTACAGATGAAATGGGTAGAATGGTGGAAGAAACTGTCATTTTTATGTAAAAAGCAAGTTTGGTAAGTTTTCATATCTTTAATTAGTATATCTTAAACTTTTGGCTATTTCTTAGTCGTTTTGTGGGACGAGACATAATAACATCCTTTTGCTATTTGAAAAGGAATGTTGGCTGTAGGTCATGCCCAAAGAAGTAGATATTTATTGTTTTTTCTTGGCAAATCTTCAATTTTGTCTTTTTGTGTGTTGTGTCATTAGAACATTTATTAGCTACTTAAAAAAATTGACCATAGTAGATCATACCCCCAATAAGTAAAGTAGGTGTGGGTTGTTTTTCTCCTCATCGTGTATTTTCAATTTTAGTAACTTTTGGACATGTTTTTGGCTTAAATGGCACTATATGCATGCGAAATAGCAAATCTAGTCCCCTTTTGGAGATCTAAGCCAAAAATAGCATTGTGGACTCACCGGCAGGTGATACATGTTCTCATCCATACCACCGGTTCATGGACGCCCTCGTCCCCTATCCTGGAGAGGGGACTTTCGACACATGTTCTCGTCCCCTCTCTAGGGCCGGAAAAATAGCTCGAGGCTCGCGAACCAACTCGGCTCGAGATCATGAATTTTCAAGCCGAGCCGAGCCCCATGTTCAGCTCGGAAAAAAATCGAGCCGAGCTCGAACCGCTCACGAGCTAGTTTGGCTCGTGCCTGTTGACTGCACACAAAGCCCAGTTGGCAGTCGCCAATTCCCTATCCATCCCAATCCCCAATTCCCCACCCCATCCATCGAGACCCCAATTCCCCACCCCATCCATTCCGATCCCCTTCCTCTCCCACCTCCCACCTCCCGAACCCACCACCGTCGGGAAGAAGCCAATGGTGACGAGCTAGTCCCCGTGGTGGACCTTCGCATGCTCTCGCAGTCCGACCTAGATGTCCTCGTTGCCACCTCCGCCCACGTCGCCGCCCGTGGAGCTTCCCGATGCTGACCCCCTCCCACCTCTCAAGATCGACTGCGCCATCTTCAACGAGAGCACCGGCTCCCACAAGCAGACCTTCTCCCACCTCCGCCTCGCCACCGCCTCCTCCTCCTCCCCTTCCGCCCACCCCACCTCCGCTTCCTCCATCCCGCCATCAACAGGCAATGGCCCCGAGAATCACATCATTGCCTACCACCTCCATCGCCTCTTCGCTCGTGATGACCCCTCCCTCTTGCCCTCTGACCCTGCCGCGGCCGCCCACTTGCCCTCGATCGCCTCCACTACTGCCTCCGCCGTGGTCACGTCCTCCAGCCCGGCCTCACCTTCAAGCTCCACCTCCTCGTCATCGTGAATGTCTCCGACCACCACACCTACGTCAAAGGCACAGTTTTGGCTCATCTGCTACTTGGCTCACGAGCCCTCGCGAGCCAGCTCAAGCTTGGTTCCGAGCCGAGCCGAGCCTCCCTCCTGGCTCATTTCCGAAATAAGACGAACCCACTGTTCATCCGAGCTTGGGTGAGCCTAGCTCGAGCCGGCTTGGCTCGTTTCCACCCCTACCTCTCCTGCAGAGGGGACTTTTGACACATATCCTCGTCCTCTCTCCTGGAGAGGGGACTTTCCTCGTCTACGCTCATGGGGAGGGGACTTCCCTCATACTACTAATGAATTATGATTAAACTGATTATGACTAAATAATTAGGACTAACTAATTATGACTAATTAATAGTGACTAACTAACTATGAATAATTAATTATGACTAAATTAATTACGACTAATTAACTACGACTAATTTGATTAGGACTAATTAATTACAACTAAATAATTATGGCCAATTAATTACAACTAATTAATTGTGACAAAATTAATTTAATCGTAATTAATTAGTTCTAATCAATTTAGTTATGGTTAATTAGCCGTAATCAATTTAGTCATAACTGATTATTCATAATTAATTAGTGGTAGTTAATTAGTCGCTATTAATTAGTCATCATTAGTTAGTCCTATTTATTTAGTCATAATCAATTTAATTATAATTAATTAGCAGTATGAGAAAAGTCCTCTCCCAGTAGCGTGGATGAGGGAAGTCTCCTCTCCAAGAGAGGGGACGAGGACACGTGTTGTAAGTCCCCTCTCTAAGAGAGGGGACAAGGGCGGGACGAGGGCGTCTGCGCACCCATGGCATGGACAAGAACACGTGTCGCACTGTTGCCTGCTACCGAGTCCACAGTGCTATTTTTGGCTTTGATCTTCGGGGAGGTTAGATTTGCTATTTTGCGTGCAAACAGTGACATTTAAGACCAAAAAAAAAAAACTCCTTTTCGGACTGCCTTGTGTGATCCGTGATGAAATAGTCTTTTAGATATTAAAAATTTATATTGGCAGCGCTGTCTCATTCACCAATAAATAAAGTAATGTGCAAATCCATGGGTGCCAGCAGTATTTATTCCTGTACGAGGCAAATCCATGGGTGCCGGCAGTATTTATTCCTGTACGATGCAGAGCTGACAATATAAGAGATACATGAGTAACAAATCATAAATTACGCATGCTTTGCAGTGACAAACAATCGAATCTCCCTTTTTTTAAAAAATATCTGGAAGACTATTTGATCTCAAGTCACACAAACCAGTCCAAAAGCTACCAAAAATTAAATCAAAGATACACCATGAGGAGCAAAATTACCCACACATATGCCTCGCATAGTACTTTACTTCTTGGGGGTATGATCTACTATGGTCAATTTCTTTTTAGTAGCTAACAGATCTTTTGATGTGATGATGGAACAACAGAATGAGGTTTCAAAAACAGCCCAAATTGAAGATATACCAAGAAAGAAAATATCTACTTGTTTGGGTATGACCTACAGCTACATACCTTTTCAAATCGGAAAAAAAGATATTAATATTTCTCACATCTCACAAAACTGTTAACAAAGAGCCAAAGTTTGAAGATATGCTTAGCAAAGACATTGAATACTCACCAAATCTGCGCCTTTAATTGCATAAAAATGGCGGCCTCTTCCACCTCTGCACCAATTTCCTCCATAGCTGAGTTGTTGCTGGCTCACTACTGCGTCTGGTTCTAGTGCTCTCACACTTGGATCAAGCACAATTTCTAGGGCAGTTCTTCCACTGTAACGTGAGGTAATAGGAATACAACTTTTTGTTGCCTTTCTGTTGTTTCCTCTGTAAATTTTTAACGAGTTATTTGGCCAGTAAAATATAGGTTTGTGTGTGCTGTAGCGAGGCAGATCTCAATAGATCAGGACCAGCCACTACCGTGGGATCAGCAGGACCCATCTAGGAGGCACAAGAGGTCGATGATGAGTTCTGCCATTGGGGCCAACTCCATGAAAGGGCAGAGATTGGATGACAGTGAGCAGAACTTCTCCTCACCCTCCAGTCACTCGTGCTCGTCAGGTGTAAATAAAATTGGCAAACTCTTTCTCTATTAGGATTCTTCTCCCTTCTCTATCTTTGTGCATGTTCTTCGATCTTTGGGAAACTTGGGTCATTCGTTTCCATTGGGTTGAAGTTTTCAAAATGGAATTTAGTGAATTTTGTTAATTTTTATTCAGATAACGTGTGAATTTGTGAAATATTATTCGTGAAGTATATCTTTTTGGTTGAATTTTAGTAAATATATAATCATGCAGTTGTTGATTTTTTGTTTATTAAATTCCTTGATTCTACGCTCAATTTCGGGTAAATTGGCCAAATCCATGCTTGTAGGTCTGCCCAAGTCTCCCATGTCCCTAGAAGGGAGGATTATATTAGACGGCAGAAGCTTGAGCACATCAGATTGGTCTGGAGGCAGTGGCATGGGCCAGGGATTGCCGGAGCCTGCTTCTTATTGGAACGGGCCTGATGACTCTTCAAGACAACCTATGGAAACGGCACTGTTGCCTCCAAAGAAAAGGCCAATACCATCACCATTGTCACTTCAAAAGATAGGGTTAAGGTCCCCTGATGTGCGAATTTCAATGTCAGGTCAGCCTGCTTCTTATTGGAACGAGTCTGATGACTCTTCAAGGTGGCTTATGCAAACGGCACTGCTGCCTCCAAAGAAAAGGCCGATGCCACCATCATTGTCACCTCCAAAGATAGGGTTAAAGTCCCCTGATGTGCCAATTTCAATGTCAAGTCAGCCTGCTTCTTATGGGAACGGGTCTGATGACTCTTCAAGGTGGCCTGTGCAAACTGCACTACTGCCTCCAAAGAAAAGGCCGATGCCACAACCATTGTCACCTCCAAAGATAGGGTTAAGGTCCCCTTATGTGTCAATTTCAATGTCAGGTCAGCCTGCTTCCTATTGGAACAGGTATGATGACTCTTCAAGGTGGCCTGTGCAAACGACACTGCTGCCACAAAAGAAAAGGCCGATGCCACAACCATTGTCACCTCCAAAGATAGGGTTAAGGTCTCCTGATGTGCCAATTTCAATGTCAGGTCAGCATGCTTCTTATTGGAACATGTATGATGACTCTTCAAGGTGGCCTGTGCAAACAGCACTGCTGCCTCCAAAGAAAAGGTCGATGCCAACACCATTGTCACCTCCAAAGATAGGGCTAAGGTCCCCTAATTTGCCAATTTCAAGATCAAGTCAGCCTGCTTCTTATGGGAACGGGTCTGATTACTCTTCAAGGTGGCATGTGCCAACGACACTGCTACCTCCAAAGAAAAGGCTAATGTCGCCACCATTGTCACCTCCAAAGATAGGGTTAAGGTCTCCTGATGTGCCAATTTCAATGCCAGGTCAGCCTGCTTCTTATTGGAATGGGTCTAATGACTCTTCAAGGTGGCCTGTGCAAACGGCACTGCTGCCTCCAAAGAAAAGGCCGATGCCACCACCATTGTCACCTCCAAAGATAGGGTTAAGGTCCCCTGATGTGCCAATTTCAATGTTAGGTCAACCTGCTTCTTATAGGAACGGGTCTGATAACTCTTCAAGGTGGCCTGTGCAAACGACACTATTGCCTCCAAAGAAAAGGCCGATGCCACAACCAACTGTCACCTCCAAAGATAGGGTTAAGGTCCCTGATGTGCCAATTGCACTATCAGGTCAGCTTCCCTTGGAAGTTTCTATGATTGGTGCAAGCATGAGGCATAAGAGTAACCAGGATGATTAATTAGGCTTGATGGATTTGAAATCAACAAAATGGTGTCATCCCAATCCCAAGACAAGCAGTATATTTTCAGCCAATGTTGACGAGACTCTGGCTAATGACAACGCAACATATTCCCAAGAAGTCGGTAATGCCACTGCTATGAAGAAGACTCACATCGAGTGGGCCCCGGGACTTGCAATGTATGAGAAGCAGAAGGTGCAAGGCTCACTGAATTTACCGGTGGTTGGAGCCAACAGTAACCTTGCCAATAGAAATATGGGCATGACTGCAACTGTGGGTTGCCCAGCCGCAGTGCCTGCGTTCTCACCCAGATCTGGTCTGCCACAAGGTGAAGTTTTAAACTGGCCAATATAACACTTATGCCTGATATGCTTGCGTTATAATCGAGGTTTCTAGTTCTATCTACTGTATATCTTGATACCATGACTCAACTGTACCATTAATCATGTGTTTAACATTCAGGGGTTTTTAAACCCGATTTTTTTTAACGGGGGTAAAGCTGGAAATACCAAAAATCGGAAAATTTTGGCCAATTCAGCCGAATTTTTCAAATCAAATTTTGAAAATTTCAGATTTTAAATTTGAACAAAATTCAAGAAAAATTGTTTTTTTTTTTACAAAATTCATCAAACCGTTTTTTAAGACCAGTTTGTATTTTTACCAGCCCCCACCGATAAATCCAAAATTGCCTGCCGATTTTCCGATCACCGAACTGCACTGCACCACCGAAATGGTTCAACTGTCTTAACACTGATTTAACTTTACTTGGCCTGTGTTTCTTCTTCAAGTGAACATTTCATTTCTATGAATTTGAGCACTTCGTTGTTGTATTGGGAATGTGGATACCAGCTGCATTGATCAATCACACCGTCGTATTACAGCTTCCATCTGCTTCGTGTATACTTTTGTTCTTTAGGAATTTGGCCACTTTAGAAGTTTATGTGAATGTTTGTACTGTGCACAAAAAAAAACAGTGATGTCAGCACACACTCACCGGCAATTTTAAAGCACCTCTAATGTGCCCATTGGTCAAATGGAGAATAATACCAAATTTTGTTCTCAGAAGCTAATCTTAATTTTTCATTGCCATCCATAATTCACTTTAGGGAATCATGATGGTTGTTGAGAGATCTACTTTGGAGAGATGCACTCATTTTGGACTCGTTTCAAAAGTTTCGGGATATTAGAATTAGATATCGAATATTTGGTAATCATGTAGGGGAAATAAGCTTGTTGGTAGCAACCGGATTACTGGCTTGATGTTTGACATATATTTTTTTTAACAAGGAAAGAGACTTAGCTTTTATAGAAAACTAATAACCATTCTTACAGTACAGACTACAATTCGGCAATCAACAAACTAGGGATGCCAGCTAGCCAAGTAGCCACTACCGAGAGCACATAATATTCCGGCAAACACACAACATCAATCTGAAAAAGAGATAATCCTAACTAATAAGATAGAACTGCAAAACCCTAAAGAGAAACTAGACTTCTTCCAGCACACAAAACTTTTTCATCCAGTCTTCCACCGAAATCAGCAAACCTTCAAGCTTCATACGATCATCCTTTTTTTATTAGAACTCGTCATCGCTACAAACACGACACAAATTTGAACATAACTTCAGTTGATTGCTTAGAAAAAGTCTTCTCAATCGCCACTTTATTTCTGATTTTCTAGAGTGTCCAAATCAAAGCTGCAAAACTGAATAAACCAATATGATAATTAATCATTAGCACCCCAATCATCCACCCAACATAGATGGAAATCATCTAGAGACTTTGGGCTTCTCTTTCACATTAGGATCTCCCTAATATATGCCCAAGCGAATTTTGCCAGAACACATCGAAAAAGAACATGGTTAGCGTCATCAGCAATCCCACAAAGAAGACAATCCACCCCCGCCTTTCCACTTCCTCACTCTAAGCTGATCAGCAGTTTGTATCCTATTTTGATAAGTTTGCCAAAGGAAGATCTTCACTTTGAGAGGGATCCTACTCGACCAAAGTTTCTACATTTTCCTATAAGTGACTCCACCATAAGCTAAATGTTTGTACAAAGATTTAACAGTGAAATGTCCAGATTTTTCCAAACACCATACGACCTTGTCCTTCTTTCCATTAAAGTCAACCCCATATAAAGCTTCCTTAAGACTTCTCCACATTTCTTCCTTCCTTCCAAAATTTCTGACAAACTTAATTTGCAAAACCCTACTCACCAAGTACTCTGCCACCCTGATATCAGGATCTAAATAGATATGATATAATCTAGCAAATCTGATTTTCAAAGGGCAGTTATCTAGCCAAACATCATTCCCAAAAGAAGTAACCCTCCTATTGCCTATCTGGTAAGTCACACCCCCAATTGAACATGTATAAACCTTATGAAGATTTTCCATAACTAAGATCCTCTGGAAGACAATGAATCTCTAACATCACCCCCTAAGAAAGTATTTTGCTTTCAAAATCCTTAACCAAATCTCATCTTTAGCCAAAATAATTCTCTAGAGCCATTAACACAAAAGGCAATCATTCATTAATCTGGTGTTGATCACCCCCAGACCTCTAAAGTCTTTTGGTCTACACACTGCCTTCCAGCTGGCCATATGATATTTGAACTTATCACTTGCCCCTCTAAAAAAAACCTGGATCTGACGGAGTCCATTTTCCTGTGAATTTCCTCATTTAGTTTGTAAAACCCCATTGTATAAATGGGTTGGCTGCTGAGACAACTATTTACCAATATTAGTCGGCCTCTTGAGGAGAGAAGATTATTTTTCCAATTATCCAGTCTTCTGTCGAACTTGCTAATAATTCTTCCTACTGATCTCTTGTTCAACTGCTTATCCCCAATATCAATACCTAAGTAAGTAAGAGGAAGTTGTCCAAGTTTACAATTGAACATATTAGAAACTCTAGTAGCCTCCACTCCGTCCACCCCAAAACAAACACCTCACTCTTATGATAATTGATCTTCAATCCAGACATCCACTCAAAACAGTATAATAGCAATTTGAGGTTAAGAATGTAATCCTCTTCACACTCAATCATCAGGACAGTGTCATCTGCATATTGGAGTAAAGGAACACCCCTGGAATTAAATGAGAAACCACCCCTTTGATCAGCCCATTCTCCTGAGCTTTTTTATTTATTTATAATTACTGCTAAAGCATCACCTGCTAGATTAAACAACAAAGGAGACAATACATGGACATCTAGCTAAAATATCAGCACACTAACAACCGCAGAACAACATAGAATATAACTAAAGAGACAGGATTCTCTGTCCCAAGGGTAGCTACTCACCCGACATTCACCATTCGATTTTGCATCAAGATTCGTGTTCATTCTTCTCCCTATCAACTTCAGAGACTTTTAACTCAAAATTTGAAGACTTTCAACTCAAAATTTCTCACTTCCACCTTAAAAAATCCAACTTTCAACTATAAAAATATGAAAACTATCAACACGGTAGTTGAAAACGATCAACTTGAAATCTATGACTTTCAACTCAAATTAGAATACTTCTAACTCAAAATTTCCCACTTTCATCTAAAATAAATCAACTTTCAACAGAAAAATGTCTAATTTCAACTTTAAAGATCCGGGTGGGTAACTAACCTGGAGCAACCACATATTTCCGATATTGAATATGGTACACTGTTATGTTAGTGCCTTCTATGTTCATTCAAAGTAAAAGTACTATTTTTATACAATACCTGTACAAAAGGAATAGTTGATTTGCTTCAATTAAAAATGGAAACATAAATATGAGTCCCACATCTATTATTAAAAGTTGTTGTTTACTTATAATAAAAGTTATTAAGAGTAGATTTCTTAAAACTACAACTACTTTGTCAAAACTATTAGCAAACTACAAACTTTGTTTTGTGTTGGACAGTGTTCTTCCCTTCTGGAATTCCAGTTCCTTTTCACTCCAATAGCTATGTGAAGCTATAAAGATCAAGGTTTAAAAATCACAGTAGAAAAATTGAACTAAAAACAAAAAGCTCAATCAACAACCTGTTCGGCCGATCTGACCACCATGTAATGGGAGGTCTGACCTCTCTCAGGAGCGACCTGGCCTCTCCTCGGACGGACAAAAAGTTAGCACGATTTTGGATCCATAAAATGATTTAACTTTTGATCTACAAATCAAAATTATTTGAGATTTTAGACACCACTCAATAAGAAGGACAAGAACCTATTCTAATCGAAGATCTAAACAATCATATCTAAGATTCCATGAATTTCTTGTTTGAGTGCAAGAAGGCTCAAAACCGGGTGAAAACCTAAACTTGATCCAAAAATTTGCTCGTAGATTAAAGATGGTCAAGATAACTAGAGCAATTTCCAGAAGTCTTAGCAAGTTAGATCATAGTAAAAGACTAAGGTAAAACCCCTAGAACATAAGAATCCAAAATCTCAAGAAAGAGCAAGAACAGGAAACAAACCATCTTTGCATGAATTTGATTAGATTGGTATTAAGGAATTGAGGGTTTACAACCACTCTAATATAGAGGAAAAAATCTCACTCATGAGCACTTAATCCCACAAATTTTCTCTCAATACATCTCTCAAACCCTAGACCCCTCTACTCTCTTTGTTTTCCCACAAATCACAAATTAGGGTTCTTAGGCTTGGTTAGTGTGCAAATCCCGCACAACCCCTTATATAGTGGAGGCTAGGACTATAGAGAAACCCTAATGGCCACCCGTTAAGTCCATACACAAATGATTTTTCTCACTCATGCACGCTTCTCAAAGCATATGACGATCCGGCACTCCCGAATCCATCTCTTTTTGTGATCTTGTCCTCATAACCTAAACCTCTTCTCATTTGTGCCGTCATACGTCGCGATTTCTCCAAGGTCACTAACCCGATATTTTCGTAAAGATACCAAAATACCCCTCCTTGATCCTTTCATCCTTGACCGAGTCGAATTTTGTGAAGCAATCTCATGCTTCGTCACATGTAGTCTTTGATGGCTTTCCTCATGCCGGCAATTCTCTTCCATTCAGCTCCCACAGGACCGCCTCAACGCTTGCACTAGCTCAAGCCACTTGATGCAATCCGTTGCACCAAACTTAATTTCTATCATTGTCCATCTTGTGCCTTGTTTGAGACCAACCCTTTCACCCGGCATCCTTGATCGTTCTGGACCTTGATTTCACCAAACGAAGTCCCAATCATCCTCGTCGTTGACCATAATTGACTTTAAGTTTTCCTGCACAACAATAAAATAAGAAATCGATTACGGGCACAAGTTCTTCATAACTTAACCAACATTAGCCAAAACATGCATCATGTAACACGTATGCAACAATTCTATGACCCTAGTCCAATTTCTAAAATTCAGCACAACTCACTATGCACTGAAATCGCCATGGCCGATCTGACCACCAACCATTGGCCGGTCTGACCTTTCCCATCGGTAACAAGGCACCGGCTTGACCGCCATGGTGTGGCTGGTCAGACCTCTTTGCAAAACCAGAAAATACCCCTTTTGACTTTTCCGTTAATTTCTATCTAGTTTCGCGTCCATTTTCTATTTTCGATGAAACCTAGTACAAACACATCCCAAACACTCCTACACAAGTGTTTGGTGCCCATTTATCCCCCCATGTCCAGTCAGATCGCTTATCACCTAGAGCTAACTCGCCAAACTCTTCGACAACGATGCCAACTATTCATCACCAAATGTAAAACCAAACCACAACGATGTCAACTATTCGTCACCAGATGTAAAACCAAACCACATGATCTCCACATTTTGCATTTCACAAACCTACAAATGCTATGGACAAATGTTTCAGAAAGCCCATCCCGTTGGTTGGAACGGCTCCTTGGTTGCGACATAGGGCAAGCCTACCATATGATATACATGACACATCAGATAATGAGGTGTTGTACGTGTGAAGGCTGACATGTCACAGTATGCACAGACCTGCAGCGACATGGCATTGGTGAAGGGGCATGCACGGGAGGTTGTAGGGTACGAAGGCTCCCCTCTCTACGATCGAGGCAATGGATGCCCCAGATGTTTCAAACATCCTCTCGCTTCGATGTTGGGCAGCCGATTTGTCCGCCTATAGTAATCTTCCGTGGCACAACAGGCCACGATTGCCTTGTGTCCATTCCAAGTAAGCCCGCCAAGTTAAGAATGATTCCAACCGACCGAATTGGGTTTTCTGGAGCATTTGTCCAATTTATATGCATTTTGTGAAATGCATACCGAAATCGTTTTAAGAAATTTATGCAGGTTCTTAATATGTTTGTTGAAATCACTATGCAAAATCACTAGAATCTTTGTTGCAAACGACAGAAGTGAAAAATAAATCACAACAAACCATGACACAAGGTTTTATTGTTTGCAATGCAAATATCATAGCAAGAACGAAATGCAGAAAAATGTCTTTATATATGTGATTTGGAGTTGCTAATCCTTCAATGGGAACTTCCATAATATACATGTAAAATTTGCAATACATGTGTGTTTACAATTTCTATACTCAATTATGAATTTAATCTTTTAAAGAGATGAAAGTAAATTAATAACTGAAATCAGTTTCAATGTGGAAATCTGAATCCATTAGGCTTTAAGAAAATTTTCAGAAAAAAAAACTAAATGTTTAATTTGTTTGCTAATAGGTCAAAAATTTCGGACAGGGTGTCACACACAGTTAACCATGAATAGAAGTTAATTACTCATGGATATATGTAACTATTTTGGTGGGTTTTATTTGTTCTTATATTTTTATTCTCTTTCAAAACGCAGATAGCAATTGGTCTACTGCGGCAGATGCACTGCACAAGCTTATTTCACAATTAGGACAGAAGTACAATCATGAGAGGAATGATGTGGCAGTTAATATGTCGGGCATAGCAACAGTAGCAGCTGTTAAGAAAAATGTTAAGTATGAAACCCAAGCAAAAAGGAATTAAAGGGTCTGTAAATCGAAGATGTCATGAATCAAAGACTCGTTTGCAGTCTAACAACCCACCTGATAAAGCGCAACATGGTGAACTGTCCATGCAAGAAATGGAATTTGTAGCTGCTGATGTATTAGCAAGTAAACATAATGCTCTATCCTCGGAGGGAATCTTCTATCCTCGCAGGGAATGAACTATCATTAGTTCCGTTAGCCAAGCTGAAATTTCCAAAATGGATCAGCCAATCTTGAAGAATTTGGATGAAGACAGCTGTTCAGACGAGGAAATAAGTAAAGAACAAAAAAATGGATCGATGAAGAACTATCTAGTTTTGTTCAAGCTATGAACAAGCTCGGCAAGGATTTCAAAAGTATCTCAAGTTACGTTGGTACGAGGTCAATTCAGCAATGCAAAACTTTCTTCAGCAAGTATCGAAGTCTCCTTGATCATGGCGTGATCCGTATTGCAAAAGACAACTCCGCAATGGGTAGCGAAGATACCAACAGTACAACTAATATTGATGATATTTATGCTTCTGATATTGATTCTCCCATTTGCAGCACAGTATCTTGTTCTAAGGAGAATGGAGAAGTGTCATGGCCTGCTATCAGTGCAGATTGTGACCACGAGTTGCATATGTGGTTAAAGTTAGTGAAATGTCCTAGAGGAAATTTATGAACTTTTGAATAATATATTATTTTATCTCTTGAATCGTTTATATTGATTGGCAAGTATGTGACTTGTTTGTGAAATTATCTATTTATGTTTATGATGTCATTGTAAATATCTCTAATCTTATGTCATTATGTGGAACATTTATAATTTATGGATCAACACATATACTAATTGATGATCATGTTTCATGTATCATTGATATCAGATATCAAATCAATAATGTGGACATATGATGGAGAACATAGTATTTGATTGACCCGCCTTTATACGCTGCAAGAATTGTTATATTCTTAAGTGTCATCAGTTGATCTCATACATAGTGTATGTGTGATTCTTATATCTGAGGTCGTCATGGTTTCCTACATGTATAATAGTTTACTTAGGGGTTGCCAAATGCAACTCCGTAAATGGATAGTCATAAAGGTATCTTTCGGGTTTACTATGAAACATGCGGAATGCTGTGAGCGATCAAGATGTGATTGGGTTAAGGAAGTGCGTAGCCACGCCTATTCTGGTTGAGAAGTCAACTACTACTAAGTAATCCACAACAAGATCGAGTGAAGGATCGAACTATCATAGGATGACATGCTTCTCGCCTTGAATTCGATCTGGTATTGTGAGGCAAAAAGGATCAGCACATGAGCTTTATAAAGGCTCATCCCATGTGATCTTTATGTGTATTCGGGAGTCACTATATCCTGCTAGGAACCACTATTGACTTGTGGATTGGAAAGAAGTTTTCTAGTCACGACCGATTACGTATGAACCTATAGGGTTACACGCTTAATGGATAGAAACAAAAACTAGTTCGGATAGGATCTATTAGAGAATTAAATTAGATTATAATCTGTATGTGGTTAAGAGTTCTAATGAGTTTCTAACGTAGGAATCCGTTAGGGGCCCTTTATAAGGGGAGACGTGGGGGCTTTTGGGAGGAGCTTGCACCACCCACCGAAACCCTAGTCGTCACCTCCCCGAAGGCCTTACCATGCGCACTGATCCTAGTACACCGGCGTACGGTGTTCTACCCTTTGACGTGTGGATACTGTAGAGGAATTGTAGCGATTACTATTGCGTTGATAGAGGAAGATCCATGACGTACGTAGGAAACGTGCTACTATATGTAGATCGTGTGTGCTTTCCAAACTCACAAGCATCACACACAAGTTTACTGTTGTCTACCTTTTTGAACAAATCAGGGTATAACTGACTTAAACTCTCAAATAGTAGATGTCCCAAGCGACGATGATGTAACAAAACTTCTCCCTTAACTCCTACAGCCACAGCCAATGCTGTATCAACCTGATTAATGTACCACAACCCGTTACGCCTTATTCCAGTCCAAATTCTCTTCCCACTTCTCTTCTCCTAAAACAAACATGAACCCTTATCAAATATGACGGCGCATTTGAATTGGTCAATGATAGAACTAAATGAAAGTAGGTTGAGTGAAAAGGAGAGAACATGCAAAACAGAGGATAAAGAAATGGATGGTGTGCACTCTACAGATCCTACACCCTAAAAGAGTTTATGAGGTGTAAGATACAAATGCACTAAGTGAACCCGTGACATGCTTAGATGCCTCTAAATCTATGATTCAATCAATATGAGAGTGCTTATATGTGGATGCAAGTGCATGTGTCTGAGTACCTTCACCCACGTGGGCATAGTTGGCAAAGTTACCAAAAGAGGTGAAATCATAAGAAGTCACCAATGCTTTTCCTTGCTACCACTTCTCCCACTATATGGCTTGCTCGCCTGTCAGAGTAACAAACGCCATCTCCTCTGTTAGGGCCATATTAGCCATAGGGCCAATTTGGCTCCTTTCTCGACCTCCACCTCCACGACCACCATGATATCCACCTCAACTTCGATAATCTCCAACTCAGCCTCTATGACCACCACGACCTCCATCTCAGTCTCCATACTATGGAGAAGGATAAGCACGGCTCAGATGTTCTCTCATATCATAGTTGCAGCGCTTCCTATCATCTGGTATGGTGTATGCGGATTTGACAGGGATGTTGTCCACATTACTCATAGTCGAATCTCCTCCACCACCATAGCCGAAATAGCCTCCTCTATAGTAGCCAAGTTTTCCAAGTGAAACATGACATCCTTTCTACTCTCAAACATTGGGTTCGGTCCCTTCAGAAAATGTGTAACCCATTTGCATTGCAGCCACACCCTATCGGCATCAACATCACCAGCACATGTTAACTGCAGTGGATCATAAAGATCTAAATATGTTAACAGCTATTACAGTTCACTAGCATACTCCTAGACGGTATTCTTCTCCTGTTTTAGAGCCTCCACCTTACCCTGGACCTCCACCATCATCATCACATTTTCTACCCCAAAATACATGTTGCTCAGCGTCTTCCACATCGCCGGTGCACTTTGCATCATCTCCACCATCCGAGCGTTGGATGAAGACATCGAAGTTAGCAACCAAGCCACCATCACAGAGTTGGTAATGTTCCACACCCTCCAATTCATGCTCACTTATCTGCAGGCTCAACATAAGTCTCATGCAGGTAGTGTTCCGCCCCCTTCATCCTTAGAATTATCTTAGCCCTTCTAGACTAACTCAGATAATTCTTGCTCACTTCCAACTTTACATCATTTGGCATCAACTCCAGTTTTAATTCAGATGACCCTGCAGCAGCCTTCAAACCTGTCATACCAGTAGCTAAGAGGTCATTTAAAATGCTTCTCATGTCATCTTGTGTGGCCAGCAGGGAAGTAGTCTCATCAACTATCTTTTTCTTCTCTTCTACTGCCCTCATTGCGGCTTCTCCCTCCTCCTTCCTCGCAGTCTCAATCTCCTCAGAGGTCGTCTTCTCAAACTACTAGAGTAATGCAAATCATTACCAAGATGTGCCATACGTATCTCCCACGATCACAGCAACCCTTCACATATCAATGTTCCACTGAATCTCGATGTCTACCTTCACGATTACCCAAATCATACATAACTGTGATTTTTTTTTGTCAACTGAACAAAGCTCGGCCGAACTAATTCTTCTTTTCTTCCTCTCCTGGGCCTTCTTCCTTGACCAAATCGGCTTCTTGATTCTTCGCCTGACTCCCTTCTTCCTCCTCGGCACTCTCTGGCTTCTTTGCTTGACTCACTTCTGTCTCCTTGGTGACGGTTCTCCTCTCCTTCCCTTCTTCCTCCTCTAGACAGCGATGGGGTCCTCGGCTCACGCCTTGTGAGGCGCAGCGCAGAGGCAGCCCTTGCGCTCCCGAGCGGCGTCAGGCGGCCTGAGTGACAGCGATTGCCCGCGTAGCGCGGCCTGCACACCCGTGAGGTGCAGTCGTGGCGTGGCCCGAGCGGTGGGTGGCGGTGGATCTGATAAGTCTAGGATTTAGGGTTTGGCTTTGATACCATGTAGATTTTTCAGGAATAATTGTGTGTGTCTCCTGTAGGATCCCCACACTATTTATTTTTACTCTAAACATTGAATTCGACTCTAACACAACATTAAATTTGACTCTAACACAGCTACTTACTATATCCTAATACGAACTCACCAACAGGCCAGCAAGCAAAGCTATCAAATATGATGCCTTCTAGCATGATTAGAGGTTGTGTAGCATGTCCTTAGAGACCTAAAAGCACTAGACTTGCCAAGCTAGGCCAACAGGCTGAGGGGGTGTTTGGATTGTGACCTGGCGTGGAGCAAGCCTGGCCAGGAGCAAGCCGGTTGGCTCCTTGGACTACGCTTGGTTATGAGCCTGGGACTCAGGCGTGGATAATGAAGGCCTGGGTCAGGCAGCGGTTCCCAGGCAGCTCTTTTCTTTGAAAAATAAGTGTTATTTTTTTTATCTCCAGGCACGTATTATCAACCAAACACTACATCTCCAAGTTTGCCTGACCACGCAAAAATCATATGCTTCTCAGGCTACTCTCAGGCACCACTTTTTCTCAGGCACGACTCTCAGGCCTCGAACCAAACAAGCCCTGAGTCCTCGAATATAGGGCCTGTTTAGTTTAGAGCCAAAACGAGTGAAACCAAAATTTTGGTATTGCCTTGAAAATTTAGCTAGTGTTTGATTCGGTGCCAACATTTAGTGTTACTCTCAAAATTTTGGTAACGCCCAGCTGTTTCCCAGCCAATTCGCTGGCTTCGCGCGGGTGGCAAAATCAGTTGCCAAATTTTGGCATGGCAGGAAGCAGCAAGAAGAAGTTGAGTGACATATGTGGCAGAAGTTGGTTGGGTGTGGCTAGTGGCATTAACTGCATGTTTAGTTTGATTCAGGGCCTTAAAATGATCATATTTCCTAAACCGAGTATCCGATTTGTGGTCCGTTTGAACCGTTGTACTCCTTATCATTTAATGAATAAAACAAGACCCATGTTGGCATATTTTGGTGCAAAAAATAGATGTCATGCGGGACCCACATACCATACTCACGTTTTTGGCAAATTTTGGTATAGTTGCAATACATACACATCAATTTTGGCATTGCCCTTGAATTGGTATGATTACAATACAATCACCATTTTTTTGTCCAATTTTTGGCATTGTCTAGATTTTAGTATTGCCAAAATTTTGATATAACTACCTAGGGTCAGAAATGAAACAGCCCCATAATGCCATTGCTAACCTGCGCCAACAGCCAGTGACAAGAAGCACTTCGGAAGTGCTGGGAACTGGTACACCATTTGAGCTGAACACACAAGCTATTGGAATTAATACGGGATAGGCCCAATTTTAATTCTAATTAATTTCTGAAAAATCCCAAAGGCCCATGTGCATGTGCTAAAACTGTTTAGTCCCATATGGAGAGTTGAATGGGAGTTACACCACCTTAAAAGGTGGAACGTGGTAGCCCCCTTGTGGAATTAGAGAGAGCCAATACACGCGTGCGTTCGCTCGCTCGCCTCGCCACGCCTCGCCGAGCCGTGTCGTGCCATGCCGTGCCGTGCGTGTGTGTGCGGCCGCGTACGCAGGCGTGTCGGGTGCGGACGTGTTTTTCTTTATCTATTCGAAAATCAAATGCACCAACTCGCAGTAAATGGTATTAACGAATGGCTGGAAGTAACGGTACAATTACTATTGAGTAATGGCTGCAGGTTACTAGTGACTAATGGCTGTGGTTACTATTGCATAATGGCTGCAGTTAACACTGTTCTGGCCTCTTCATTTTTGTTATTTAAAAGAACGGAGCACTGGTTCTGAAACTGATCTCCATACGAAAGACTTAGGCAGTATTCTACGTTTTTGTTGTTATCTCCGGCAATTTCCATCCCGGCGAGGCGCATGTACGGTCGCACCGAGAGAGTAGGCCTCCGGAACCCCGTCCTTGAAGGCTTGCACGAGCGAGGACGAATAAGGTTTTTGGGGAGTGTTCGCGCGACTGCTCGGTTCATCTGATTTTCTGCTACATCTGCGCGACTACTACCACGACATCCACAAAGTTCTCTGCTACATCTACATCAACTGCACAACTACTACCACTACGTCATGGCTAACGACGACCTCACCAAGACTTCTACTTCTGCTGCTTCTTTCGCTGGATCTGGGTATGTCTATCTCGTATTTGTTGTTTACTTTGCTTTATTATCTGTTGTTGACTTGAACATTAAGATAGGTATGCTAGTTTCTGTTCTTCTAGAAATTCATATATCTATAGTGTTCTTGTCTTCCTGCTTTATAAAAATGGCTACAATATTCTCCATATTTTATCTAGTATATTTCTGAATTAAAGTAATTCAAAAAATACGCATATATTCAACAAAAGCTGCGTCAACAAGTAACACTACGAAAGCAGGCTTTCAGCAACCATGTATGCAAGCTGCCAACTCACCCCAATCAAGTGATTTTTTTCTGTTTCATTGACTTCATTGTTCTTCCATGTTCCAGTAGCTGAAAAAGAAAGAGCTGATCCGAAGTGTGCTGAGGATATCGCTGGTAACCACTGAAGTTTTCCAGAGAGCGCGTGGATGGAGCAGCGCATCCACTGCAGGAGTACTATGTTGGCCCTGTAATTACTGTTAGCTGTTTTCGTTTGAGCTTTTTGTTTGCTGCGGTTCAACTATGGTGGGTACTTTGGTTTTCTGTTTTCAGCAAATTTACTGGAGTTGAATTATTGTTGGTACTTCAGTTTTCGAAAAAAGCATCCATCTATGCAACAATTATTCTCAGATGGCAGGCGATATGATAATTTCAATTTACTAATAAGCAGGAGCACCGGAGAAATCTTAGCCTACGAGGTGAGCGAAGCACACGTGGGTGCAAACCACCGTTTGAAGGCAAAATTGGCTATATGATACATAACTTTTGTTGCATTTGCCTCAGGACACCAGTTTGTGTGGCTTTGCCCAAATATATTGTAAATCGTGGTTATTTGCTATAAGATATTCTGGCCATTCAAATAATATATTTGGGTGAGACGGAACAGAGGTGGGTGGAAAGTTTATTTTACCCCTGCCAGTTGGGGAGAGAAAATATAAAATATGACAAAATTGCATAGTATCGTGCCTGACCTGGGCACAACACGGCACGACACGGCACAGTTAGGCCCGTTAGGCATGATTTGGTCGATTTAGCACCATTAGGCCCGTTAGGCACGGCACGACATGTCCTGTTAGGCACGACAACTATCAGATTTTTGAAATTTTTAGCTGTTGGGGAGCTTAAAAATAAGAAAAAAAATCTCAAAACAAACTTTATATAAATAGGCAGCATAACCCTCCTCATTCAACCACCATCCAATCTTCACTCTCTTCTCTTAATTCTGTTGTGAAAATTTAGATCCCTTTTGTGATAATTTGGCAAAAATGCCAAATATTTGAAATTTCAAAATCCAGCCGCAGTCAGTAAAAGAGGTACAATACATATTTTTGTAGATTTTTATTGTTCATATTTGTTATACTAAGGTGAAATAAATAATAGTGTAATTTTTGGTTTGTAGTTCCGTGATGGAAAATTACAATAATTTTGCTATTGGTGATTTCGGAATTTCATCGAATGATCTTGCATCCTTGGAGAATGTTAAGCCCCCAATTCGAACGGAAGACCAAGAAACACCATCATTAGGCTCTACAAGTACCTGTGCATCTGCAAGCACCGAAGCAAAGAGATACATGTCGAGTACATTGGGAGTCTGGGAAGATTTCAATAAGAAATCCAAGCCAGACAAAAATGGAGTTCAGGTAAGATATGTTGTTTGTAAAACTGAACATCATGAATTAATTGTCTGCAAAGTCTTCTGGTGGAATGGGACACTTGATTAGACATGTTGCAAGATGTAAAGCAAAACAAGGATTGATCATGAGAGACAAGACAATGACGTGTTGTGCGGTCACTCAATGGCCAATGGCTAGTGCTTTGTACTACATCACCTCATCCTCCTCGTGCTAGCCTCTAGCGCCAACATCGGCTCTAGTATCGTTGCTCAATTACCCCTGCGCGACACGTGTTGGTGATATGCCCTAGAGGCAAACATAAAGATGATTGTATCACATCTATGTTTATGAGTTATTGAATAAATGTTATTTTGTTCCTTGAATGAATTATTCGTTATAAAGATTAACAAGTATGTGACTTATTGGTGAAGCTCTTTAACTTTATGATGTCGTTCTAAATGGTATCCTTGGTCGAATGTCACTGGTCGAAACACCAGTGACTCTACGACCAGTACATGTATTGATTGATGACAATGTTTCACCGGTTATGGATATAGGGATATCAAATCAATAATGTGAACACATGTTAGAGAACATGGGGTTGGATAGACCCACCTTGAGACACTATTGAGAATGTTATGATTCTATATGTTATTAGTTGGTCTCAAGCAATGATGATGTATAATCCTTAGACCTAAGATCAGCATGGTTCTCTACATGTGTAATAGCACTTTTAGGGGTTGCCAAATGCTATTCGAAACTGGGTAGTTATAAAGGTAGCTTTCGGGTATGCTATGAAACATGCAGATGCATGTGACTAATCGGATATAGGATTTGCCCCTTCTAACATAACAGGAGATATATCTCTAGGCCCCTCGAAGTAGTCGGATAAGAAAGTGCATGGCCATGCCACTAGTGGTTGAATAGTTCGACCACATAAGGTTATCTGACACTCAATCGAGAAAGTATTGAAAAGTCCATAAATGACAAATATCTCACCTAGAGTTCAAACCAGATATCGTGAGGCAAAGGGAGAATACACGAGTAGGTCGCTTAGTTCGATCGGTTATAGACTGGTCGTATAGAGATACGAACTGGTCGTAGATTAGTCGAACATAATCACAGAGTGGTCGATACCTGGTCGTAAAGAGTTACGAACTGGTCGAGACTAAATATGAACTGGTTGTACACAGTTACAAACTAGTCGTATGGAGATACGAGCTAGTCGTAGACTGGTCATACTTAAGTATTAACTATTCGTAAGGAGTTACGAACTGGTCGTACCTAAATACGGACTGGTCATGACGAGATACGAGCTGGTCATAAGTGATGAGGATCTGGTCGTAGATCATATTGCATTAAGGTTTATCTCGATATAATTTGTGTGTATTCGAAAATCGTTATGTCCTTCTAGGAACCGCTAACAACTTGTGGTCGGTAAGGGTTTCTGAGTCACAACTGATTACGCATAAACCTAATAGGTCATACACTTAACGGGTTGAAACAAACCAGTATGGATACGATTTGTAAAACGTGTTCGGATAGGATCCGTCACGGACACTATATAAGGAGATACTTGAGGTTGTTGGGAGATATATGAGAGACGTGAGTTAACCCTAGCCGCCATCTTCCCGAGAGAGCCCCGCCGTGTGACTTGGTACTAACACACCGGCGTACGGTGTTCCTTCCCTATACGTGTGGATATCATAGAGACGCTACTGCGGTTGCTATTGTGCTTGAGGACGATCCACGATCTTCGCAAGGAACTTCAGAGGTTGCTGGAGGAGATGATCGATTCGCGAGGGCGCTAGATGATCGACTATGACTACTATATCGACGTGCTCTTCGTTAGACCAGGCTACTCCGACTCTTCTTCTGCTGCAGTGCGCGTTTGGTGGTAACAATCTGTGATCATCTACATGTTTGGCATCCTGGTTTATGTGGTAGAAATTTTAATGTGTTGCTATCGTAGCCTACCCGTATCCCTTTAGCACGTGTGTTGGTGGCAGTAGAGCATGAACGAGGAGGAGGAGGTGGGGGCACCTCGTGATGGTGCCGATGTCGCGGGTGAGGTAGCCGCCGAGGCAAGGGGCGTTGTGTTGCGTTTTGTCCAAGGGGACCTACTGGCGATGCTACTCCTGGCAATGAGAGCCAAGAAGGATGACGATCGTGTACTCTGCATGTCCTCATCCACCTCCATCTCCCTCGAGGAGGACAAGGAGGAGGAGGAAGAGGACGTGCTGGGGGCGATGGTGCTGCTGCATTGGCTGCTGATGAGCATGGGCTAGACGCAGCCATGGGGCGGGACCCTAGCGCTCGTTGAGGGAATTGGGGGAGGTGGTGGTGACGTTGGGTAAGGTGTGGTCTGTGGCGGTGGCGACAGCTATGGCACCGCTGACCTGGGCAACTCTTTGCTACTCGGCAATACTACAAGTACTGGAAGGACCTTGAGGGCACCAGCCCCAACCTTGTTGCTGCAGGCAAGTTGATGGTGGTTGTTGAGGAGGGCCGCTCACCATCGGTGGCCTCGCTCAAGAGCTCGCAGCAGCCAGCCAACGGCGCCGAGGCGGTGGACTCGATGATGATGGAGAGCACCCCTGCCAAGCAACGAGATGGGCTACGGCGGCAGCAGCGAGCCTAGGTTCGTGCGAAAATATGGGGGGCCGATCAGCCGAGGAGGCGACGGATCTGGGCTAGATGCGACAGGGTGGGGCCTAGCATACGACGAGCCGTCGCCGCCGCTGACGGCCACGACAACGTGTGCTCCCCCTCTCCCTCTCCAGCTACTCCCACATCCCATTGTCCCTCGGCATCCACGTCACCGCTGAGCCTCCGAGTCGCCCGATCCGCCATGCCACTTTCATGTCGGGCTGGCTAGAGAACGGTCCAATTGGTCGTGTCGTGCGCCACTCGTTGGGCCTTCTTTACAAGCCTAGCATGGTACGTCGTTCGTGCCGTGTCGGCCCAACCCGCCACGTGTTGTACCCGTGCCAGTGTTGTGCCATGCTTGGGTCATGCCATGCCGACTGGGCCTAAGGCCAGTGTGGAAAAGCCCGGCCCAACTCCCAGGTCTAGTGAGCACGACCAACATAAATAAGTTGTGACAAGATCACATGAGTACATGGACAAGCAGCAAGTTTCTTCACTCTCCAAATCACATGAACAAGCACTAAATTCACAAAAATACCAAGAGAACAAGCACTAATTTCATCATTCTCCAGGTCACAATTGATTTTGCAGTGATAGTAGATGGGTTCCGTGGGTTTGGCTTCAAACGGGCCAAATATAGGTCATCTATATCTCTTGGTCAACTTTCTAGAGCATAAGATAGTTATATTTAAATTTGCATCCTTGACTTGATTTCATTTTTGGCTAATGACTCAAGAACGCAACTAGTTATCCTTTGTTATTTATTGTGAACTTTGGATTGGATCATAGTTTTATGCAATTGTTCTTGTTGGGCGCGTTAGATGAAATCCATTAGTAAACCCTAGTTGATCGTTACATACGTTCCTGTGGATTCGATAAACCCTGAAGTACTCTAGGCAAAAGGCTAAATTGACCCATGTGCTTATTAACAATAGTAGTAGTTATTACAAGATAACTTTTCAAGCCCATTCCTTTATAGAATACAAATTACATTTCAGTCCCTGAACATTTCCAAAATTTACAATCAAGGGCACAACATTTGCAAATAAGCCCTTATCCTTTTCCTTAGCGCTGAAGGAGACACAGCTAGCTCCTAGCGGGACCAGCAACTCTCCAGCTCACCTCAGCATAGTTGTGGTAGTTTTGGCTCATTTGTCCTTTTTTCTGAACGAAATAGTAAATGTAGCCCTCTCGAGTTTGAAATGACAAAAATAACACATCAGTAGGTTAGACACACAACACGTGTCCCCTATCGCACTCCCCTATCGCTGTACTTGGTGCTGCGAATCCAGATCGCTAGATCTCACCTATTGCGGATCTGAACCGCCGGAAGCGTCTGTCGCGGACCGAAACCGCACGCACCTGCATCATTTGCATGCGAAGCCTCACGGCTCGGTGCCGCGCGGTTGCCTTACCCTCGCATGCAGGTTTGATGGGATGTGTGATGTACGATGTGTGTGAACAAGAAATTCATGGGGAAAACACAGTAAATGGAAAGCTACGTCAACGATGCTCCGTAGAAATACCCGTGCACCCAATGCAATCTCTCACTTTTATTCTCTCTTCCCTAGTTCTTTCGTTTCCGTATTCATGTCTCACTCTTTCATCTTTCAAAGTGGACCGCTCCGATCTCTTCGGGAATCGAGCAAAATCTGATGACCAAGAGCGTCAGAGAAGCACGTCGACAAGATCTCAATGCAAGCTCACATCACATCAAACTAATGTGCATGCCTGGGACAGGCAACCGCCACGCACCGGAAGAGCTGGAGGCTCCTACAACGGTTCGAGTGAGCGATAGTGTATGTACTGCAAGCATGGCGACAAGATCTCAATGCAACCTCACATCATATCAAACCAATGTGCATGCGCAACTGCCACGGACCGGAAGAGCTGTAGGTTTCTGCAACGGTTCGGGTGAGCGACAGTGTACGTGCTGCAATTTCAGACCAACATCGCATCTGTGGTGCTGTAGCGGATCAGGAGCGCCACAGAGAGAATGTGTCGCATGACTAACCTATCACAATGTTATTTTTATCATTTCAAACACGAAAAACTAAATTTGCTTTGGATTCAAAAATGGCCAAATAAGAAGAAAAAACTCCAGTGTGCACCTTTGCTTTTGCCATCTGTGCAGATACGGGTGGAGGAGGGGGCAGGTGGCAAGCTGCATACTTGCAACCTACACCCATTTCCTCTCTCACAGCCCACAGAATTCACCAGCCCTGCCAGCAGTTTTTCAGCAGCTATAAATACTCCTTTCCCATCATGCCCTTCTCACCAGCCACCCTTTCCAATTATGCCCTTCTCACTGTCCATTTTCACTGTCATCTTCCCCCACTCTCTGTGGGAGACAGAGGTAGGCCAAAAAGGGAAGAAGCAAAGACACCGCCACCTTGTATCTTCCTTGTTCTCCTGCTATTCTTTTCCACCTTACCTGCAGTACAAAGGTGCCAATCATCATCTTTATTGCACTTTCACTCTTAGCATACAGTACCATAGGTAGTCTTCAGTAGTTTGCATTTATTCATGGCATTAAATGCTTTGTGTACTGATCCTCTGAAAGTTTTTTTGTTTAGCTTACAATAGTAACATGATCTAATGCAATCCCATGATTCGTTTGTCTTTAATTTTTAAAAACACTACTAGTGGTACACTGTTTAGCAGTAGATAACTAAGTACTACTTGATTCTACACATCCATTCGGACTGCATTAAAATGAATCGATACTTGACCAAGCACACGATTGTCGTTGTTCACAAACTTAGTCACCAATCAAGAAACATGGGCTAATCAGCACTCTGCTCAACCTGAAAATTTGTGCATAGCTAGACATTGTGTCCTAACACATTCTGAACACATCCTCCGTTGTAACATGCACACACACAATTCCAGAACTTGGATACTACTTACCAGTGGCGGAGCCAGAAATTTAGCACTGGGGGTGCACACTTAAGGCTAAAAAAAAATCTTATATGACACATATGTAATTTCACAAGTCTAATATAATTACACAAAAGAGTTCAAAATTAGTTAATAATGCAATACAAATAGTTCAAATAAAATCTTACATGAATATAAGAGTCCTAAATAGCTAATGAAAATCACAATACCACACGACGCGATGTCATTCCTTGAAAACACTTGATTATATCATCATCACTAATCTTCGAGAAGATATCTCGCTCTATAAAGGTGACTAAACAATCATTCAATACTTGATCGTTCATACTATTTCTCAACTTGTTCTTCACAAGATTCATCGCCGAAAATACTCTTTCAACGCTCACCGTTGCCACCGGTATGAGCAATACCAATTTGAGAAGCAAGCACATCAACTTGTAAATGTCATGCTTTCTTGTTTCAACAAATTTAGTAGAAAGCTCACCGAAATTTTTTAGGCTCTTAAATCTATCATCGCTTCGTATATCATCAATGAAGTTATCAAGTTGGAAAAAAACTCTTATTAAATTCGTGCTTGAAAAATCATTAGGATAAAAGTTGGTAAGGCAATCATAAGAAACAAATGAATTCAGAGGATTTAAAGCGGACATGCAAACAAGCAACTCCATATTAACGTTGTCAAACCGATTGTCAAGCTCTTGGAGAACATTATCGATGATACTAAGATACACTTCTCTTCTAAAATGATCATCATTTGTTTGTTTTGGGTAAAAACATGATGATCTTCCATAAGGTATATATCTACCATCCGGCTTAGGAACTTTGATATCATATTTAATGCAAAATGATGTTACCTTTTCTTGAAGGAATTCTTCCCACCCATCATACATCATTTGTTGTATTCTATCCTTAGCCAAATTAACAATTGTCATAGCATTAATAATATTTTGGTCCCTCTTTTACAAAGACTGAGACAACTTATCTGTGCATCCAAGTATGACAAGCATCAAATGTGCATTGAAAACAAAGTCAAATGACTCAAAGACTCCCACCATAACATGTATTTTTTACCAATCATTCTTCTGTAAGGGGTCTTTTCCAAGCTGTATGAGTGCTTTGCATATTATTGAATACATACTAATAATATACAAAATAGTTCTATTTTTGTTCATACATATACCTAGTTAAAAAATTACTCATACATATATCTAATTAAAAAAAATTGCAATTTTTTTTGGCGGTGCCTGTGCACCACAGGCACCCCCCTGGCGCCGCGCCTGCTACTTACTGCCAGACCACAGCACTCACATTATAGAATTTCATACATGAATGTACCTGCTCGAAATTTCACTGCACACCAACACTAGCATCACCATGAACACACAAAATACTTTGAATTCTATGATTGATTGCTGTGGGCTTAATCTGGAGTTGAGCTGGTGGCAGTAGAAGGGAGGGGAGTAGAATAGCACTTATCAGGTGCACTGGTAAGAGGGGTAGAAGAAGTGTAGATGGAGTTCGCCGTAGCCGTAGTGTAATACCCCAAATGTATTCAAAAGGATTATCGAGAGACAATTAAGTTATTTAAAGAGAAGGACTATTTAGAAATTGAATTGAGGAAAGGATCAATTAGAAAATAATTATTTAAGCAGTTAAAGAGGGGGTTTACAGCAAAATTTGGACAACCTGGGCTGGGGCCTCAGGCCCATTGGTATTTGGCCCAAAGGTGGGAGGTGGTGGCCATCCTTAAGCGGGGGAAATTAGCTATAGTGGCCCATGGCCCATGAGGAAATCAACCACCAACAAAAGAAGGAAGGGAAAACCCTAGGGTTTGCTACAGTAATTCCGTGCTACAGTGCCGCCGCTGGTACTGTAGCACGCCCTCCCCATTGATGCCGCCTCCCCCTCCATGCCGTCCTCCTTGGCCAAGCCATGTCGCCCCTGCTGTCGGTCTTGGTGCTCCTCGCTGCTGGCCATTGGAGGAAGGAGCAAGGCGAGGGAAGGAGATCAACTTCGCGGGGCAAGATATTCAACCTTCTGCGATTCTACAAGGGTAACGTCGCGTGTTCTTCGTTGGTTGATGCGTAGTAGTTGCGGTTGATGTCGTTTGGTAGATTGAATTGCGTCGGTTTAATAGATCGCGTTCTATCCATTAGTTTGGACGACGGTTTTCTTGATGTTAGAGGCAGAATCTGGGGAGCTGACCTCTTAGAGATAGTTGGGTTATGTTCTTAGCTTTCGGTGGCCGCCAAGTTCACCGGATTCCGACATATGGATCAAAAGATATGAATTTTTTAGTGTTGCTGTCCTGATGATCTGTCAGTATTTGGACAGTCTGTAGGAAACTGGGTTAAGCCATTAGTTAAAGACAAAATCAGAGGATCTCGATATAACGAAAAATATAGGTAATTTCCATACCTTTTCATAGAGATAAAGAACGCAAGATTTGGACTTTCGTAGCAAAAGTTATGGTGGTTTTAGTGTACTGTCCAGAGAACCCGACGTGATAATTGTTGTTCTGTAGTTTGGCTTGGTAGAGGCAGTAAAGGGCATAATCTGAAGGGCTCCCCAACTAAGTTTATTTAGATAATTTAATTACCTTTCAACGAAGTCCAAGAACATCTTATTTGGACTCCTGAGCAGAAAGTTATGTATTTTAGAAGTTGACTGTCCGCAGTGAACACCAAATCGATCGCTAGAAATTGGAAGATTGGAAACATTTGGGAGTTTAGCGAGTTCAACTGTGTTGTTACTTATGCTTTTGGTCCAGTATATTGGTCTTAGATTGGGTTATATTTATGTTCAGGTGTGAGCGTGATTCCAGGGGCAGCGCCCTCTTCGCATTCCCCGTTCTCACGTGGTTAAGGCAAGTACATGTTTGCTCGTATTATGGTTAATTGTGATGTCTATGGATGCTAGAATGTTATAGATGTTGTTGACCATGATTATTAGTGTTGTGAAGATGTGAATGATGTATGGTTGCTTGAGTATTTGCATGTCTATGAACAAGTATGGTAGAAGTATGAATGAGTTAAATTCATAAATGATATTACAGAGGAGGTATGTTTATGATGATTCATGACTCGTACATATGCATCATGTTGATAAAATGAAGACTTGGTCACGCGGTGACCAAGCATTGGTTGAGGTCCCCGTCATGCATATGACGGGCTTGAGGTCCCCACACTTGTGGAGTGCGGGCTTGAGGTCCCCTTTACTTGCAGAGTATTGAGCAATTGGTCTCTGTGCTTGCGAGCACAGGCATGGTATGCGGCGATTTGTCGCATATCTCGCGATACACGGTGAAATCGACAAAGAGTGAAAGAGAAAAGTTGCATTGCATGTTTGCATACATATCTCATGAGATGTGTTTTTGTATAAAGCTTTGAAATGGAATGTTGATGTTGTAAATATGAGTTTAATGCTTCATTATTGGTACTTGTTGAGTCTTTGGACTCACCCTTGTTTTGTTGTGTTTTTAGGTACCATTTGCAAGAACGACATGCATGGGAGGGAGTAGACTTGAAGTGGACACATACACTGTCATCCACCTTTAAAGTTGATAAATTTGTCGTTCATACTTTAATAAAAGAGCAAACTGCTTAGAGATTGTTTACGTTTATGCGTTATGCATTGGACTAAGTGTAATAATGATGAGTAGCGTCTTTTGGATAACTCTGAATATGCTACTTGTATCATGATTTGATTGCCTATTGACGATTCTGAAAGTCGGATTAATTATTTATGATTTATTCAAATGTTGGAATCTCTTGGTAGTTAACTTACAAGAGAGGTTCTGCCGAAAAACTTGGTAAAATATTTTGGCTTAGAATTATTTAATGTTAATTTGGTAGCATTCCAGGATCTTGTTGGGCTGGGGTGTTACACGTAGTTGTGGACGCGGTAGCTGATATGGGACGGCCGCCGTGCTCCAGATCTCTTGACGCTGTGTTGGATGCGACGTTAGCATTGAACCGAGAAGCGATGGCTGACGGAGCGGCCGAGTGCGGTTGCGCTAAGAGAGTTAGAAGGGTACACTACTACGAAAATGCTAATACTGGACGCCTGATCACAGATGGTTCATCGAAACAGTCTGTATTAAACACAATCACAGATAGTTTTTGTGTAGCGGCCGTCTGTGTTACTTTCCGTGCTAAAAACCATCTGTGAAGAGGTAATATCACAAACGGTACATGATGAAAACCGTTTGTGAAGTATCACAGACGATTCATAAAAATAATCGTCTATGATATTTAGAACTATCACAGACGGTTTTCAACAAACAACCGTCTGTGATACTTCTCTAGCGGTTCTTAACACTTGAATCATCTGTGATAATTAAATGTTTTGGCTCCCGCGCGATGCGTCTCTTCGTCTCCTGCGCCGACGGGTGATATGATGCGCCTCTTCGTCTCGCGCGTCGACGTTACGTATGATGTGTCTCTTCGACGTTTTATAAGAATGATCATCGCGTGCCATGGTGAGCACACATGGTATTGAATACGGACACCAAGCACGCGGAGCATGACTGCTAGGACCAATCTAGCGAGGAGGTTGGCAATCACCATCCTAGCTCTTCTTGACGATGTCGTCGTCCACATCGTTTGCCTCGTGGCCGTGAGCTCTCCTCAGCCCATGGCTGGTCTCTGTAGCCTGCGAGCCACATACGTGATGATCATTTCATTTTGTGTCCAATATATATATATATATAACTAGCAACAACGACCTCAATTTGGCCTTTTCATTTTCTTTTATAGAGTAATTAATTCTTTTATTAAGATTATGTCGTACATTTTGAAATTTAGTTGCAAGGCCATGTACAAGGCATCCAAGAAGCGTGTCGTGGAGAGGTGTGTGGCACTGGAGCGGGAGGAGGCGATGAAGTGGCGGGACAACGAGCGCTACCTCACCGTTGTCAACCACGTGGCTGGCGCCGGCAACCCGGAGGCGTGCTTCATCGTCGACCTCGCGCTTGTCTTCATGCTCCAAGACATGCAGTACGGCCTCGTGTTCCTTGAACAGGCGGCCGTCGCCGGCCACAAAGTCACAGCCTACGTGCTCGACCTCCTCCTCTACACGGCTGACGAGACGCGCGACGTTGGGAAGCACTACATCAAGCAGGTCGAGAACGAGTCGGCCAACGACGAGTGCGAGACGGCCAAGAGTATCAACCAGGAGTGTAGGCGGTGCCAGAGGCTCACCGCGGACATGGTCCAGGCAGCGGTGTGGAAGAAGATGGTCGGGCCGTTGGGCCGGGTGTGGGCGCTGTCGGAGGACGGCCACCATTGCACGAGCACCGGCTGTGGCGTGGAAGGGTGGGACGACTACACCGTCTTCTGCAGCCATGACGGTAGGATTAGGCATGAGTATGCCAATTTCTTTGCAGAGGTGTTGAACTACTTGCCATAAAATTAGCGATTTTAGCAAATATATATTACTTATATGTGAAAATGTGTCATATATATGTTCAATACATAGAAGTTGAAAATATATCACAGACGGTTCTATTATAGAACCGTCTGTGATATGATACCATATCACAGATGGTTCTATTATGGAACCATCTGTGATATGTATCACTGACGATTCCATAATGGAACCGTCTGTGATATGACACCATATCACAGACAGTTCTGTTATAGAACCATCAGTGATACATATCACTATTTATTAGTAAGAGCTTTGCTAGGGTTTGCACCCTATACTCGTTAGTCCCCAGCGCCCTTACTCTCGCCCGTTCCCGTCGCCCCCGACCTCGACGCCGCTGCCCGAAGCCTCCTCCCTGACCCCGTTGCCGTCGGTTGTGACACCACGGTCGCACAAGACACTCTCTCGGCTACCTCTCCACCAACCTTCCTTAGCTACCCCCTCGGCCAGATCTGCCAGGTTTGCGCATGGGGCTCTCGCTCCGTCGGCTGGCCTCTGGGCGGCTCAGCTCGAGCTCACCTGTGCGCTGGTGGCTCGTCCCTTGCTTGGCTGCTGGCGCCGCTCACTTGCCTCTCCTACGGTTTGATTTTTATGCTTGAGTATTGAGTGGTGTTCTGATGTTTGGTTGATTTATGCATAGTGGGGAAATGGATGTCGGTTGTGCTGGTAGTGGTGTTTACCGCTGTTGCGGCGTCGCACTGAGATAAACTACTCATCTTTATTCTCTATCCCATTCCCCCTTTGCTCTGTGATGGTGTTAGTGATGATATGGATGATACTACTAGTGTGGCGCGCATGCCCTTGAGCCCCACTCAAAGTGATTTTTTGTGGGCTCGTGAATTGCTCTATGATGAATTGATGTCACAAATGCAGTTGAATGTGATATTGTGTATAGATTGTGTCTTGAGCTGTTAGATTACCTGCTGTTATGTATTGTTTCGAGCATGCAATTTATACATTCTGATATACTTGTCCTACATCATAGTTGATAGTATATTGACAGATTTTGTTCTTGTGTACAACAAATAAGTTAATTTTGGTTGATTTGCTTGAACTATTCTGAATATATTAGCAAGTTTTAATCTTGTGTAATTAGCTTTCTGAGAACAATAATCAATCTTCTTAATCTTACTTTTGTTTGTGTAATCAACTAGCCTCTCGCCATTCATTTCACCTTTGCTAGGTACGTCTACCATTCTATTTTTGATCTCTTCTCTATAAAGTCTCCAAGCAGTGGTTGCTTGTGCCTTTAAAACCGGCATCATATATATATATATATATTGTTCGTAGTTCCTCAGCCACTTTCAGGGGTCGTCTATGCAGCATGAGGAGGATGAGACAGCAGCCACGGGCAACTTCATCGAGCCCATGCAAGTTTAAAAAGCATGGCTACCAGGAGAGCGTTAGGACATCCAATTACCTGGATGTCATCGATAGGTAATTGGACGTCGCTATGTTCAGAAAGTGACGTGGACACGCAGGTACTCCGACTGGGAAGTGGCTTCATGTATCAACAACCAACCATTCCTTGATCTAAGTTCTACGGAACGACTTGACATCAAGGAATGGTTGGTTGTTGATACATGAAGCCACTTCCCAATCAGAGTACCTGCGCATCTATGTCACTTTCTAAACATAGCGCATCCAATTACCTATCAACGACATCCAGGTAATTGGATGTCCTGACGCTCTCCTGACAGCCATGCTTCTTAAACTTGCACAGGTTCGATGAAGTTGCTCGTGGCTGCTGTCTCATCCTCCTCATGCTGTGTGGATGACCCCCCAAAAGTGGCTGAGGGAATACAGAACAATATATATATGATGTCAGTTTTAAAGGTACAAGCAGCCACTCCTTAGAGACTTTATAGAGAAATGTCATCACAAACGGTTTCAGCTATGAACTGTCTATGATATGCAACTACCACATACGATTTTATCTAAAAACTGTCTGTGATACATCATCTATCACAAATGGTTTCATCTACAAACCGTCTGTGATAGTCAACTATCACAGATGGTTCTGAGTTAATAACCGTTTGTGATAGTCTGCATCATAAACGGATCGAAAACCGTTAGTGATGACCTAATGTCATTACTGACTCATAAACTCAGACGGCTTACAAAATCATCTGTGATGATATTTTTGAGCCGTCTATGAAGATCTTTTCTGTAGTAGTGGTAGTGAAGAATCTCGGTGAAGAGATGCATAGATGCCAATTGTCGTCAACAAAGAAGGTGGCGAAGCCATCGAAGCCGAGAAAGACGACTGCATGGGCTAGGGTTCCACAGCGTCGGGGTTGTAGGAGGAGCCGGTGCAAGCAATTGGTAGGAGGAGGAAGAGGGAAGTAGAGGAGGCCAGGGAAGTCGCCAGTGACGATGAGGACCGCCAGATTTTGTAGATCAAGGCGGCCGCACCATCCGTCGTCAGGATAGGGAGGAGGGAGACGAGGGGAGCTAGGGGACAGCACCTGCAGTGATGGAGGCCACCGGAGTCGGTTTATCTGGGTGGCGGTGTCGCTTGGTTCGAGGAGGGAGAGATAGAGAGAGACAGTTCAGAGAGGGAGTGAGGGAGGTCAGAGAGAGGGTTAGGGGTAGGTAGCCGGGTAGGGTTAGAAAAGGGGCGGCATACAAGGCTGGCCGGTTGGATTCACACATAATAGCATAGTACGGTGACATTACGATGACATGTGCCGTCTAATTCGGAAAGAGTAGTCTAGATCAATTGTCGTAGTGTCACTATAGTGTTCGAAATAGTAGTATGGCTACAATACTTTGCTATAGTGATTGACACAATCTCAACATTTGTTTTTTGATCCAACGACTATTTCACAATGTCAGAAGGTGCACATCCCGGTCTATTGGACCGAAGTCGAGGGAACTGGGCCAAAGAGGAGTAGTTGAGGCCGATAGTAAGAGTGCATCCTGCGAATTTGTTTTTATTATTTCTCTACTACACTTGCACATACACCCCTAGAATAATGTGATATAACATCAACAATTAAACTGTAGGAAATATTTCCCTATAAAATCATGTCTATTAGGAAAATTACACATCATGCATGACTAAGGTTTTGCACCATAAGTAGGACGTAATTAGGGAATGCCTTAAGTCTTAAATTGTGAATTTATCATTAGGAGTTGATTTTGAGGGTAGCCTAGGACACGTAGGACCTGTTTCTAGTGTGGACGAGTTGGTTGGAGCACACTCAAGCAAGTTGCTCCTTTGATCATGTCTTCTAAGTTGATTTTGTGAGCTATGGGTGGCTTTTAAAATACTGCATATTTAACAACCTTTAATTAAATTCTGAAAACAATTAAAACGTGTCAACTAGATCAGGTAGATCCACTAGGTGATATTGAGGCTGAGCTGGGGATGTTTAGCAGTATTGCTATAACCCGGGTAGGGTTATGGAATTATTTGGAGGGTAGAGGAACTTAGGGTAAGCTAAAATAAAAACAACCCGGGTAGGGTTGCATTTTGGAAGTGAGGCTTCCTCTACATAGGGATAGCACTTAAGGATGTAACTGTACTGACCATAGACCTGGAATGGGACAGACTGAACTGAGTAACCAGCCAAGTAGCTGCCTCTGCATGGGTAAAGAGGTGGTTGTTCCCAGGTAGGGGCAACCACCCTAGGGTGAGATTACCGGGTAGGTATCTATACGTGCATGCCTTTTGTGGGGCTGGGTGGACAGAGGTCAGAGCACAGAGCAGACTAAACGTTCTGGTTCCTTAGCTTAGTTGCACGCCAAAGGAAGAGTATGAAACAAAATCAGCCAAGTGATGCTATGGGAAAAGCAGTACACCTCTGATCAGAGGAAACTGTGATATCACTCCTAGCTTTTGGGTTCACAAGTGTGTGTTGTGGGTTTTTCTCTAACATAGGCTGTAAGATCCTACACCGCTCAAAATCTGCTTTTTCCAACAAATGTGTAATGGTATCTAACTTCTGTGTTATTTTAGATATCCAATTACTTTAGGAAAAACAACTTGGTCTCTGGGAGTATACCTTTCCATGGCTTACTGAGTACCTTCGTACTTAGTCTTGCTTCATTGTTGTTTTTCAGACTCTGTGATGTATGCTAATTTTGATGAGGTAGAGGTTGGTACTCATTTTGATGTGGGCCTTTATGATGATGTTGATGCTGCTGTGTAGGATTATGATTACGGGCAAGGTGACGACTAAGACCTCAAGGTGCACAGGATCACTAGGAGGGAGGCTTAAAGGACTTTTATAACAAATAGGCGGGTGGTGTAGTATCACCATAGCCAGACCTATGGAGGCACTATATGTGCTATATGAATAAGGCACCATGTACTAAACAGTGAAAGTTTCTACTTATTCTTACTATTGTTCCCTTAGCTAATCCTGGCGTAACTCTATTTAGTGATGATCATTAGGTATCAAAAAAATGTGACCATCAATCAATACATGTGATGATATATAAATCCTAAGTGTCACACATAATAATATAAGATCAAGGATCAATTAGAATACCATCATAACATCAATAAATAGTTCCACAAACAAGTCACATACTTGTTAATCAATATAGATTATAGTTTATTCAAGGGACATAATAATATATATCATTCTAAAGTTCATAAACATAAAAGCGATTTGATCATCTCCATGATTACCTCTAGTGCATATCACTAACATCTCATCTACCATTACCATCTGCAACACCAACATCACCACCATATCCGCTTGTCCATCTTGTTGCCCCTCCATCATGTACCACCACCTATTCCTCCTATTAGCCCTCCTCCTCCTCCTCGTCCTCGTCGTCCCTCCTCCTCCTCCTCATAACCAATGTCGCAGTTGACATCATCGACGAAAGTGATGTACGAGATCAGACTTTTACCAAAGCTACGCTTTGGGGGTTGATAGAATTTAGTGATGGGATCAAAGAGACACTGCTTTCCATAGATAGACTTGCAGCAGATATCGGAAGTAGATGGTGTTGGCATCGAAGGTAGGGAAGTCTTTCACCGACAACAACACCGCACCGCGTGGGCCTGTGAATATAGCACGGTCACCAAGGTTGTCCAAGGGGACCATAAATCCCATATCAAAACTCACACGACACACAACACACAAGATGCGCCAGCACCAATTGGGTTGGACATGGCATTCATTCCACAAAACGAGTAGATCATCGTAGCTATTTACCATGTGCAAGCTATCCAAGAGCCTGTCCTCCCTTTTGATCAACGGGCTGACAACCACCAGTTGTGGCGGGGTTCTCATAGCATCAAGCACCATGAGTGAATCAGAGTTTAGGCAGTAGAAGTGGTCACCAAAAGTAACTGTTGAAATGAGCTCTTTGTGGCTGACAACCACCCATATCTCATCATTGGGCTTAGCGATGGCCAGCTTATTGATCGCACCGAAGTAGAGCACAACAGTGGAGTCACCGATGAAGCCTGCTGCTGTCACCATGTGATCCTCCTTAAATTTGTTGTCCAACAATTTGTCACCATCACCCAATAGTGTGTTGACCGATGGCAGGTCAACGAGCTGCCTGGTTAGAGGATTGAAAAGTCTAATGACAAGGGTGGACTCATCTCGCAGTACAAGGATGCCTTCTGGATTAGCGGCGGGTCCTTCAGCCACAGTGTGGCTTGCGAGCTGGTGGATATCCCTTAGTATGATGTGACGGCCAGTGGCAATGTTGGAGAACACACGAAGGTTGCCGCCAGTGGGCTCTGGCAGCAAGATCCACTGCGTGGATGGAAGCGGCGGCCGATGCTGCCATTCTTGTTGGTTGGCCTCCTCCATGCTCTGCAGACAGAGCGAAAACAGGCCAACTCTTTCTCCTCATAGGCAAGGAGGTGATCCGCAATGAGATCCCTAAGTTCTAGTGGCAATCCATTTGCCCAATCACGCCTGCATGTACATTAACATTAGCAAAACATAGAAAAATAGATCTAGAGAGAGAGAGAGAGAGCGAGTGAGAGAGATAGAGATAGGGGAAGGGATGGAGAGATGGAGGCAGAGGGAGTAGAACCAGTCGGGATCGGTAGGGTCCAAGAGTGGAGGTAGGTTGGGGTCATGCCATTCCCTTGCTCTCTTGGACATCGCCATGGCAAGGTTGTGGTGGAACTGAGGACTTGGAGGATGATTTATCTAGAGGGTATCTTGTGCTCTAATTTATAGTGTGGCTGGTTCCGTTGTGACATTCCTTTTTGTGCTGGCAGAAGCTTTTGGCGCTTGTGTGTGAATGTGTGGATAGCTATCTATCTACCTATACAGTTGTATTGCAAGGCCAAGAAGTAAATAGAGGAGGATGAGATATACACACATTGATTGACATATTAATTGTTTCCCCAGAATATGCGATTCGCATGAGATAGAAAGGAAGTAGTAGAATGTTCCATATAAATTATGAAAAATCTGAAGTGATTTTAACTTGGTTTCAATAATAAATTAATTGCACACATTAGTCATATGCACGGGGCAACATAATCTTTTGCACTAAAAGTGAAGCTTGTGGCATAATGACTTCTCATGAAACGATGGGCTGGAACTATGACCTCGTAACCAAAGAAGGTCTTTGTGCCAATCCATCTTATGACCTCGAAGGTGCCACCATGATGGGAAGAAATGGAGTGCTCTTCAGAGACTAGTGACCAAATGTCATACTTGTGCTAGGTATTGCTCATCCAATTACCCGCAAAGGATGATTGGATCTAGTGCAGCAGTAGTGATTGCAAGTGTTGATCACTGTGCCAAGGGTGCTGCACATGATTAAATGTCATTTTCCATCATCAGATGGAGTGTGGTGTCCCATTATTGGGTCATATTATCTATTTGTGGGGATATAGCCTCACAAATGGACATTGGGTGTCCTCCTCGTGCTTCATCGGGGTGTCATATGGCAGGTTCTACACTACAGATAGGGTCCTTTGGTGTTGAACGTAGAAAATTGCCATCGATGTCTGTCGATGATCAAGTAGCCGGTCTTACAAAATAAAAAGAAAAAATGGCTAAGAGTTCTTGAGAGGAGAATGGGCTTGCTATTTATTGCAATGAACTGGCTATTACAGGGGTGCCTAAAGCAAGGCGATAGACTAGCCCTAGTTACGCTGAGTGTATTGCTTGCTATGCTTTGGATTGAATCTAATTGTCTTCTAATCCGATCTCTAATTGCTTCTCTGGTGTGTTCCGGTTTGTAATTGCTTATTCTTCTCCCTCTGTTGTTCATCATCCATCTTTAAATAATTGGCAAAGAGGTGGTAGTTACTCCTGGAGAAGACACCTTTTGGAAGTGAAAAACTAATTAATCGTTAGTTGGTGTTAGTAGGAGGTGAAATAACTGTGTTACAGTTATTGTTAGTGACTTAGGGCACGTATTCCATTCATCACACGGAAGGGATGTACATGGAATCGAGTCCAAGTACTAGTTCAAAACTTCTACGAGCAGTCATCTGGTCGGGTAGTAGGCATAGAACCTCTTCCAACTAGGGTATCCATAGGGTAACCTCTGGAGTTCTTACGACTGGAGGAGTCGTTAACCTTAGGGGTTACGACCATAGAAGATATGTGGTCTTTAATTAAATATTAAAGTGATATTTAGGAATTTAATCCTCGTCAGCTAGCCCCCGACCTTTAAGTGAATTTGTAATGTGAACCCTCTCTGATGAAATACCATATCGAAAAACCCTCATTTAATGCCATAGATAATGAGGTGGTCCATATTCACTTTAAAATTGAGGAACTGCTTGGGAAATCGAAGAGGTTTCTGTCCGTTGGGCTTGGGCAACTATTTTTTGTAGTTAAAGAGTCACACCTATAAAATCCCCGCAATATGCCGAGTTAGGGGTTTTACGCTCTGAAACTTTCTTTCAACTTTCTCCTATCTTCTTGCTAAAAACCAACAATGTCAGATTCAATCAACAACTGGCTGGTTTTCGATTTGCGCGAGAAGAAACTCAAGGCTATGGAGAAGAGTGGGATGCTTCCCAACAAGAGTTTGATCTCTTGGAGATCTACGGTCAAAGAGCATTTACCGAGCAGTAATGACAGAGAATTCCCCGTTTTCCTCGCATACATCGAGTGCGAGTTTAGATTACCAGCGCACCTGTTCCTCTCCAATATTCTTGAGTATTACGAAGTTGAGTTGGTGAACCTCGCTCCTAATTCGATCGTCAACCTCAGCATCTTTATCTATCTTTGCGAAGAGTACCTAGGGATCCTACCAGATCTGAAGGTATTCATGTACTTCTACAAGATGGCAAAGTTGGGAAAGTCGACGGGTCACCCAGGGAGTGCGTTTTGCGCCTCCACGATGGAAAAATTGAGGAGTACATTCGTATGTACTCAAAGTCTTCGTGGTCGTCATGAAAGAAAAATTGGTTGCACATGACGGTCACCAAGGGAGATAGCCTCTGCTTTGCCGATAAGGTGGCGGTCGAGAATCCAAGATGGTGATCCTCTGTGAAGAAGGAGGGAAAGGTGGAGAGATGGAACGAGGCCATCCAACACCTTAGCATCAGGGGGTTAACTTCTTGGCACATGGTGAAATAATTCTCCATACGCCGAATAAGTCCTCTGGAACTCTGATCACGTACCATGCTTTGGTGCGTTGGTCGAGATGATTCAACCAGGGATTCTTCGTAATGTAAGTCCTAAAAAAATCCTGACCAGTTTAGTATATTGTAGCTGTTCATTTTGTAACCTTTAAGTCTCCTTTTACAGCCCTTTCCCCTGAGGAAATCAAGGATCAGATCAAGATGATATGCGCCGGGGAGCCTGGTGATAAGGGTGATGTTCCCTAGATTTTGGCTATTGTCTCTCCAAAAGAGATAATAGAAAGACTTAAGGTAAAATAACATCTTCTCATCGTTTATGTAATTTCCGATCGGTATGCTATAACACTACTTTAATATGAAGTCAGTCGGGTTGAAGCTCAACGAGCTCACCAAGAGCTGTGATCCAATCGATGTCCCAAATACTTCTGCCCCAATGACCACTCAGGATGGTGGCCTTGGAGGTAAGAAGAGCATCGAAAAGAAATATACATTGTTAGATGAAGAATTTCATTGCCAAACTAACCTTGATTTTTAATTAGGCGGGAGAAAAGGAAAAATCTGCAGACCAAAGCTGTGGTGGTCGTAGACTCTAGGGTGGTTGTGATCGACCAGTTAGTTGCTCCTGAAGCAACTGTTCTGGAGGTCGATGAAACCACAATCTCCAAACAGATGGTCAGGGAACTCATCTCCAGCCAATTGGTTGAAGATATTACTTCCGACCTTTGGTCAGAGGATGTGAGGGGTCCAACCAGCCCTACCGGATCATAACCGATGAAATCGGTTGAAAAGAAATAGAGGAAAGCAAGCACTCTGGAATTTGCTCCGGGGTGTTTCAGCTTCAGGACCAAGAAGACCATGTATGTATAAATGAAAGAAACTTGTGTAAATTCATACCTTTAGTGCTTCTTGTATTCTGAATTTTGCTCCTTCTATTTCTTCTATCTTTACAGATCCTCTAGTGTTCCGATCACTTCTTATCAGAGCACCCCTCAGGAGGAAACTCTTGAGGAAAGGGTGGCCGAGTCAGCCCACGAGCAGGTGAAAGCGCCAATGCTTGCTCAGGAATCCTTGGAGGCTCCAACCCCCTTTGGAAGTAGAGCTAAGGAAAAGTCCCAATAGGTTCCTCCCACTACTGGGACCAAAGTGGTTGATCTTGAGGAGAGGAGTTCTTTCTTAATTAGGAGGTCTCCTCAACCCGATGACATCTCCAACCGACCTCGAATCTTTGATGATAGAAAACTCGAGGCAACTTGGAGGAAGATCTCAGACTATCAGTCAAAGACAGGGCCTAGGATCATTTACTCCGATTATGCAGAGAAGGCGGTCCAGGTAAATACCTACGACCACTCTTATGGCATTTCAATGAAGTTTATTTAAAACTTATAGAAGTTTACTATATTTTTTATAGCATATGGTGGAGAACGTCGCTGTGGTCGGAGAACTGACCCAACAAATAACTTTCTTGGAAAAGAAAAGCTCTGAATTGAAAAGTAAGTACTTCTTTTTGACGTTTTCTTCCATTTTTTGTTGTTTCTCAACTTCACCCTTTATCATATTTGACATAATTGGAGAATTTAGAGAAGGAGGTTATAGCTAAGGAAACCATCATAACTAGGCTTGAAGAGAGATGCAAATCAAAGATTGGTCGATCGAAGAATCATCGACCAGGTTTAATGAGACCTCTCTCAAGCACAAGGAAGCCATCGAGGCTTTCGAGAAGAAAACTCAAGGTAACTGGTCATAAACTTGACCAGTTTACTATGTGTTATAAATTTATTTCTTTAACTTTGGTATACTTGTGCAGAGCAAACCCAAAAGTTAGAACGAACAGAAAAAGCTCTTGAGTTTGAGCAAAATAAGGAGATGGAGCTCGAGAGAAACCTTCAAGAGAAGATCCTTGCCTTCAACAAGATGCTTTCCGACATGGGGTCGGAAGTATTTTTGTTGTCCTCAAAGGATCCGACTAAGAAGGCGAGCTATCTTGGTCGACAGCTCGAGGTTCTCCAAAATCTGCTCGCAATTTCTCGGAAAAACCACGCAGACCATGAAAAACACTGTTGCGGATGGAGTTAGCTTTGCTTTGGCAAATCTTAAGGCCTCCGACCCTTCCATCAATCTCCAAGCTCTTGAAGAGGACTTCAACTGCTCGGAAGAGGACGCAGCCAAGATCTTCGAGGGAGTGATACCCTTCAAAAACAAGGTTGCAGAGGAGATGAAGGTCGGATCCCCATCCTATAGCGACCAGTCTGGTGGCCCCGAAGAGTAAATGGATGTAATATAAAATTTTAAATGTAAAAACTTACCTTTTGTCATCAGTAAAGCTTATGTTTATCTTTTCAACTTATTGAGTACTCATATATTTCCTAGCCCCCGACTACTTGTGTAGTAGAAAACTTACTAAGGAAGCAGTAGACTAAGAAAAAAGGCACATGTTGCGACCAACGTACAAAGTATGTGATGATTATGTTGTAAAAATGATCTAGTTAATCACTAGAAAACCAATTTGGTTAGAACCAGTATGATTTCAACTAGTTTTAGATCTATTTCTATAATCGAAATACTATATAGTACATTGTATGGTCAGAGTATGTCATAAGACTTATTTTGTTGATAAGAAATTATGCAAAAATATATGCAGAATAAATGGTAAGTGTTCTTATTTATACACATTATCCAAGCTGGTCCTAAAGGGTGCTAAGAACCAAAGAATTTTGCTAAATCCTAGAACTTAATTGTAGTTCATGAAATGAAATAGAGGTTGAACACCCCAAGCTCGACCGCCCATTTTGCTATTCATCCTGATGATTTCCTGTTTCCAAGAACTTGACCAAGAGGATATCCAGTAGGTACGACCACTCTATGGGCCTGAAAGTAATGCCTTAGTTTCCTTGAAGCCGTAAGGAGACTGTATAACAACTTTGGTATCTCTGGATATCATTCCTTTGGTCCATGTAAGACTTTGCTCACGTAATATACCGGTCATTGGATATTGTCACATTCAACGACGAGTACAGCCCTGACTGCTTGTGGCATTGCAGCCAGGTATATCAGCAATGTTTCTCTCGATATTGGAGATACTAAAATCGGGGCACTCATAAGGTACCTTTTGAGCTCTTCAAAGGCGTTATTTGCATCTTTAGTCCATTTGAAACTTCTGTGTTTTCAAAGAAGCTTAAAGAAAGGTAATCATTTTTCTCCTAATCGTACTATGAAACAACTTAACGCTACCATACGGCCAGTCAGTTTTTGGACTTCTTTTTTTTTGTGGTCGGAGGACGCATTTGTTCGATGGCCGATATTTTTACTGGGTTCGCTTCAATTCCTCTAGCCAAAACTAGGAATCCAACAAGCTTTCCAAAAGAAGCTCCAGATTCACACTTTTTTAATTTAACTTATGTCTATGCCTTCTTAAGTTAATGAAAGTTTTGTTTAGGTCATAAATATGATCACCAGCATTGATGCTCTTTACAACCAAGTCATCAACGTAGGCTTCTAAATTTCGACCTATCTGTGGACTAAAAGTTTTTTGCGTTAGCCTATAAAAAGTAGCACCAGTATTTTTGAGAGCAAATGACATCTTGACATAACAATAAGTGTCATATGGTGTGATGAAGGAAGTTTTATCTTCATCATTTTTACTCATATTAATCTGGTGGTACCCTGAATACGCATCTAAAAAACTTAACAACTCACACCCAGAAGTATAGTCTACAAGTTGATCGATACGTGGAAGGGAAAAGTCATCATTCGGACAAGCTTTATTAAGATCTATGAAATCAATACACATTCATCATTTCGCATTGCTTTTTCTAACAATTATAGGATTAGCGCGCCACTCTGGGTGGTTGACCTAACAAATAAATACAGCCTTGAGAAGCTTGTCAATTCTGACTGGATTGCCTCCTTCTAATCTGGTGCAAAGTGCCTTAGCTTCTAATTGGCCAGTTTCTTGTCAGGATGGAGAGCTAGTCTGTGCTCGATCACCTCCCTGGAGGTGAGGACTTCGGGCATATCAGATGCCTACCAAACGAATACATTTGAATTGTCTCGGAGGAAGGAGACGAGCGACTCTTCCTATTTAGGATCAAGTCCTGCTCCAACCAGCACCTTTTGGGTGGTTGCACTAGGATTTTCGAGTCCAAACGACGTCTTGACACTTTCCAGAGAAGTGACCATGTCGAGTGAAACTTCCTTGGTGTGATCAAAGGGTTTTGGGGCCATCTTTGGTCTCGAGTGCTTGACCTGCGTGGAAGGTGGATTAGTATCCCTGGTCGGAAGTTCATCGACTAGTTCTAAGGATTTACGGTTGCATACATATGCCATCTTTCTATCCCCTCGAACCGTAATGACCCCTTTTTGTCCTGGCATAATTAAACTCTGATAGTCGTAATGCATAGCTATCAAAAACTTTGCCAATGCTGGACGACCAAGAATTCCATCGTATGCAGTTTCAAAATCTACTACATCAAATGAAATCTTCTCTATTCGGAAGTTATCTGGTCTTTCGAATGTAACCGGTAGGGAAAGTTGTCATATCGGTTTAGCAGTAGACACTAGAACTATACCATGGAAGGCATATTTCATAGGCTTTACTTTTGACTTGAGAATTTACATTTCTTCTAATGCTCCCGTAAACAAAATATTTAAAGAACTATCTCCATCTACTAATACTCGATTGACTTTGCAATTATTAATAGTAGGATCTAGAACAATAGGTAACCTACCTGGTCGAGTTGAAGGGATGGGCAGTCTTCTTTGCTGAAGGAGATAACTTTCTCTGACCACCTGGATGGCTTGACAGTGATCGGAGATTCAGCGAGGTTCACTTCCCGTTCCACTGCTTTCAGATGGCGCCTAGACTCGTAAGAGGAGGATCCACCAAAGATCATATCAATGGTGTGCTGTGACTCCTGATACCCCATTTCTTTGTCGCCATCCTTGTCTTTTTTGGAGCTTGGTTCTCCTAGCTCCTGTATGGAGGGAAAAGGACATTTACCTGAATAATAGTCCTCTAGCTTCTTTTGCCTGGCACGGCAAGTGCACAGATCATGTCATGTCGCCTAATGAAGTGGACACCACTTCTTGTTCTTTTTGTATTTATCGGTTGGAGCTTTTGCCTTGTTACGATTGGAATAATCACTTGCCCTTGGTAAACTTTTTGGGAATTGTAAGGACATCCTTATTATTGGGCTTGCGATTCTTCTTACACGTAAGAGCCTTCTTACGTTTGTTCTCTTATTTATCCAGGCCAGGTTGAGGGATCTTCTCTTTTGATCAATGGCTTTGTTCCATTCAACCACCTCACTGGTGGTTGCGTACCTATCAGCCATGTCAAAAAGTTCGACGGTCGTTCGTAGAGGATTCATAGTGATGTCCTCTGTAAACCGTCGACTCCTTAACCCTGCTTTAAAAGCCTGAATAACGAATGAGTTTGTGACATCAGGAATAGAGTTATGAACCTGGTTGAACCTCTTAATGTACTAGCGAAGAGTTTCATTAGGTTCCTGCCGGATCCAATGAAGATCGTCTTCCTTTCCGAGACGATCGTAAGTCCCCTAAAAATTTACGATCAACAAGTCGCAAAGTTGCTCCTAGTTGTAAATTGATCCGACCAGTAGGTTGAGCAACCAAGATGGGTAGATCCTCAAGTACCATCGATAGGTAGTTTGCCATCACATTGTCATCACCACCAGCAGCTTTGATGGCGGTAGTGCAGATCTAGAGAAATTCTAATGGGTTTTGAGTCCCATTGAACTCCTCTATGTTTTGTTGGTTGAAACTTGTTCGGCCAGCGTACTGCTTAGAGCCCTGCTGAGAATGCTCGACAACCTATAATCGAGTCATGACGCCTTCTTTGGAAAGGATCCAGATTGTAGTCGGTTGGGGACCGATTCCTCAGGTTTGCATATCGAGTATCTGGTGTTCCAATCCAGCCGTTGATGTTGGTATGACGCCTTCGACCGACCGCCTAGTTTAGGTGATGTCGAAGATCAACCGAGCCAAGTAGTAGCTCCTCGTGACGAGGGGGAGTGGCTTCATAAAAGTGTCATCTTCCCTCATGACTCCCATGTCGGAATCTTTGAGGATGTCTAAGTACTGGATGGTCTCCAGTTCGACCATGTTGTCCCCTAATAAGGGAGGAATGCTGGGACAAAGTCAAAGTATGACTTTGTGAATTCCTTTGTTCCCTGTACATCTCTATACATTGCATGGTTTGCTGAAGGATTTCTAATACCTACCCTACAAGCTAAGCATACCCTGGAGTATCTGCTAGAGCAAGGTCCAGGTTATTTAAAATGTTATGAACTTGTTGCAAGTTTTGGATCATTCGGATGGTCTTGGAGGATTCCTACAAGCAGAAGGTGTTCGATGACTCGAATTCCTCTCTGACCTTTGGCTTGTTCTGTTGGACCCATCATGCGTAGTAGAATAGAAACATGTGAATTAACTGATTGATGTCCACCAGTTCCATTACCTTTGCCATCCCAAGTTGATGCATCAATGTTTGCACCATTCCCACGAATGGGTGCTGACGGGTTATGTTGTGGAGGGTCGTGCACGACATCTTGATTGGTATCACTGATTGCATTAACCTCGTTCCTTCAACAATGGTCTTGCGATGAGCTCCCGCCATAACTAAGGGAGAGCCTTCCACTACTTCGGTAAGGAGCTTTGTGGTCAGAGGATACCACCTCTGTTGGGCTTTGTGGTGGACTTAGCCTGATCCGGTGAATTTTCGATTGTAGGCTGAGTTTGAACATCTTTACTTGACCTTTGACCGGTGGCAACTTCATTGACACCATTACCAGGTGTCGATTGGCCCCCGAAATACATAGGAGTTGTCGGCGAATATCGGTCGCCCATGACTGTATCGAGAGTACATTGAGCCTCTGATGGCAGCGCTAAGCCTTTTCAGCATTTTTGCCGGTCGAAAAAACTATTACGCATAGCAACCTTTAAAGCATCCCAGGTAGTAGGCGCTAATCCATCATTGCATACTCTACTCCACCAAATGATGGCAAAGTTTTTAAATTAAGCTTGTGGCTTGCCTAACTCTATGCACTTCAGAACTAAGTGAGCATTAAATTTACTTCTCTGTTATCTCCCAATCTAGATATACTTGACATCATAAGCACCGCAAAAGATGGTATAGTGAACTTGACTTTAGCATATGGATCATCATTATCACGTGCATTATGGTGCGGAAAGTTATTACCTCTCATACCTTGACGGTTGAAGTTCGATCGATTCGTTATCGTGCATCCAAGGCATCGTGGTGGCGCATCTCATTATCGTGGTCGATCTCATGGTCGTGGGCTGCACCTTGAGGATCCACACGCCCATTGTTCGGCGGTTGATTGGCCAAACCATCAATACGTGCATTGAGTGTTGCAATACTAGCATTGAGTTGTTGTAGTGTAGCATTTGTCTCCGCAAACTTCCTTTCGATGTCGTCATTAATAGCATGACGGTGCTCATCCAACACCCTCGTGAGCTCTTCCCTCAAAACACACTCTTGCGCATCCGATCCCTCAGCTGCCATGGTTAGTAAGAGACACAAGACAACACAAAGATATTATCCCTATCAACTACTAGATGGTGGAAGGTGGAATCACACACTCTCAAGCGTCTTACCAAGCTCTTATGAATTTCTTACCAATTGCAGCAGGTGATATGATCGGAGAAGGTGGGATGTATTACTGCGGCGGAGGCGAATGCGAGGATCCAAACTTGAGGGCCAAAAGTACGTGGAGCTCGGACAGGCAATGTTTAGTAGCAAGGAGCAGCAATAATGAAATCAGATTAGCAAAGTTAAATCAAGGTCCACAGTACTCGTCACAGTTGCTGGCCCAAACGCGCTCCTAGTACTAGCTCAAGCAAGCCGAAAGATAGGGTAGATACAAACACAAAGGGACAAAGTTTGCAAAGCAACCGATATCTCTTGTGGGTGGTCGTGGAGCTCCGGTGGATTGTCGTAGACCAACTGAGGGTGGTCGTGAGCCAACTGAGGTGGTCTTTTTTTTTATTCTCTTTTTCTTTTCTTCTTCTTTTTGATTCTTTCTTCTTCCTTTTTTTTTTGATTGACGAAACCCAACCTAGGGTTCCTTCTTTTTTTGCGCAAGTGACCTCGGCTCACAACTCTTCAAAACCCTTTTCCGGGCCTGGGGATATATGTAGGTCACAAACTTTTTCCGGAGAGCAGGGGTATAAAGGTAATAAAAAGATACTCTCTCTCTCTCTCTCTGAACTTTGGCTAACTCTATTTCAGCTATGGGATTTCTTCTCGGTCTTTGTTGGGTCGGACACGATATGATGAGTGCGTGGGTGTCCGAGAGCAACCAGAAACAGATAGACTCCGAGTAGGATGTCGGGGCAGAAATGAGTAGATGGTCGAATCCGACTAGATAGTCGAACACGAGGAGGTGGTCGGATGGGGGTGTTGGCTCGAGTAGGTGGTCGGATGGGGGTGGTATCATGAGTAAGTGGTCGGATGGGGGTGTTGGCTCGAGTAAGTGGTCGGATGGGGGTGGTGACTCAATCTCGGTTATAGCAGACAAACCCTAATTACAACGGATGCAACCAAGGACAAGCCGAGATACACAATGACCAAAACAGCAAAGACTCGATGCTAGAAACTAGATCACAACGACTAGACCAGCAACAAAGACTCCGACAATGGACTCGAACTCAACAACGCGAATACTGAAAATAAAATTGCGAAAGGCACAACGTGGTTTGGACAGCGGAAAAACTAAAATCTAAAACCTTTTGTGGGGCAATTTTATGGACTCTAGGTGATGGAAACAACTAACAAAAGGGGATAAACGAGATTACCTAACGGGCAACCTTTGCTCTGATACCAACTAATGGCTACGGTGTCCCGATCTTCCGATAGGTTCGATTGATTTCGTCGTGAGGACGTTGACGCTTTGAGGCTTTCGACCAGCAGATCGTCACCTCGCAATTCGCTACACCCGCACGGCTGTTGTTATCGACCTTACCACAAGGGTTATTGTTCCTGATGCAATCTGAATTGTATTATGAATATGAATAAAGTTCACAAGTGGGGTTCCTCAAACCGTACAATGGCGAAACTGCAAGTGGCAGAATAATTCTAAGAAAAACCCAACCCTAAACTGTGGCGGCTGTTGTATATATATAGGGGGGACGTGAGGGGGTTGACCTAGGGTTGTGCGACCATGGGGAGAGGCGTACACAACCTAGGCTTTGACCCCGACATGCTTACAAGGCCCTATTAGGCCTAAAGCGTGTCGCATGACACCTAAAGACCGGTCGTGAGAGCTTGAGACCTAGTCGTAGCGCTGGCCGGTGCAGTCGTGTAGCGTTGTGAACCTTGTCGAGGGCTTGATGCAGGTCGTAGCGCTGGTGGTGCAGTCATAGTGCTAGCGAACCTAGTCGAGGATCTTGAGACTTGGTCGTAGCGCTGGCAGGGCTGGTTGTAGGGCTTGTAGATCTGGTCGTAGACCTTGGGGATCCATTATTCCTAAGTAACAAAAGATCACAATTATTAGGTAGTATACCATTCTGCATAGATAAATTATTAGCACCTAGAAACGAGCTCACCTCATAATTTAAGTGACGTGCACGAGCTCTTGTCATAGGACCTTGTAGTTTAGCAACTGGATCTGGAGGATTTTGTGTAGTGCGTGTATCCGAAGGAGTGAAGTCCTCATCATCTCATCCTATATTCCCGCCATGATCGTATAAGCGACAACAGAATAGAAGAAAAATGAGGATTGCTAAGCGAAGAAGTCTTCAAGAACTCGACGCCTTCTTCCCCACGAACGGCGCCAGCTATTGACGATCAAGTCGCCAATATTATGAAATAAAAAAGAGAAAAATGGCTAAGAGTTCTTGAGAGGAGAATGCGGTTGCTCTTTATTGCAATGAACTGGCTATTACAAGGGTGCCTTAAGCAAGGCGACAGATTAGCCCTAGTTACTTTGAATGTATTGCTTGCTATGCTTTGGATTGAATCTAATTGTCTTTTGATCCGATCTCCAATTGCTTCTCCGGTGTGTTCTGGTCTGTAATTGCTTATTCTCCTCCCTTTGTTATTTATCATCCATGTTTAAATAACTGGCGAAGAGGTGGCAGTTACTCCTAGAGAAGACACCTTTTGGAAGTGACATGTCTGGTGAGAGAGATAATTACAGTCAGTGAAAAACTAATTGATCGCTAGTTGGTGTTAGCAGGTGGCAAAATAATTGTGTTATAGTTATTGTCAATGACTAAGGGCTGTAAAGTGTCATGTCGTTTGGAGCAAATATGGCACGTGTTCCTTTCATCACACGGAAGGGATGTACATGGAATCGAGTCCAAGTACGAGTTGAAAGCTTCTACGAGCAGTCATCTGGTCGGGTAGTAGGCACAGAACCTCTTTCGATCAGGGTATCCAGAGAGTAACCTCTGGAGTTCTTACGACTGGAGGGGTCGTTAACCTTAGGAGTTATGACCACAAAAGATATGCGATCTTTAATTAAATATTAATGTGATATTTAGGAATTTAGTCCTCATCAATGTCCTTATCCACAGGACGAAGAGGAAGACAACAGTGAAACCCTACGAAAAAAGGTGTAGACAAGAAGTCTCGATCCTTTTGATCAGTTAGTAGGTTTGTAGAAGTGTAGAACATGCAGAAATATTTGCAATGTAAAAGAACATGTAAAATTATACGTCTTTATTCTAGTGAAGTAATCTGTGATTTTCTTTGAAAAGATGTGCTTCTCGCTTTGTTTTGTTTTGTGTGTTATTCTTTAGTTTTGAACACTACAACATGATCCCATTTCTAAGGCATCTACAAAATGCCCTAGAATCCTTATAAATGCCCCTAAATGTTTTTCCCAGCATTATTTATAGGGTGCGGCTATATGACGCTATACCGTCGAATACCGATTCAATGGGATAAGGTAGAGCCCTACGATCTGTTTCCATCCAACGATCCACCGGTGTCTTCCCTCCCGCATGTCTCTCGGTTCCCATAGGCACCGCGTACACAGTGCGCCATCAAAGTGTCCCTATGCTCCACAAAGCAACTGCAGCAACCAGCTCTGTCCCCTACTCCACGTGCACCTCCGGCACCTTATGCATCGCCGAAACTTCTATCGTCCTCCTCTCCCAGCAACTTGTTCCTCTCCTCCCTGCTCAAAGAGTTGAGCCGTATAGCTTCTCACTTGTTATGGCTTGGACCTTTCATGAGACTTAGGATGAAAACTTCATGAAATTATATGAAACTTGATGAAACACGATGAAACTTAATGAAACTTCATGAGATTTGGGATGAAACTTCATGAGACTTGGGTTGAAACTTCATGAAACTTAATAAAACTATATGAAACTTGATAAAACACGATGAAACTTGGGATGAAACTTCATTAAACTTCATGAGACTTGGGATGAAACTTCATAAAACTATATGAAACTTGATGAAACTTCATGAGACTTGGGATGAAAACTTTATGAAACTTCATGAAACATGATGAAATTTGGGATGAAACTTCATGAAACTTAATGAGACTTGAGATGAAACTTCATGCAACTTAATGAAACATGAAGAAACTTGGGATTAAACTTAATAAAACTTTATGAGACTTAGGATGAAACTTCATGCAACTTTATGAGATTTGGGTTGAAACTTCATAAAACTTAATGAAACTATATGAAACACGATGAAATTTCATAAAACTTGATTAAACTTCATAAGACTTTGGATGAAACTATATGAAACTATATAAAACTTGATGAAACATGATAAAACTCTATGAAACTTCATAAAACTTGATGAAACACGATGAAACTTCATGAAACTTAATAAAACTTCATGAGACTTGAGATGAAACTTCATGAAGCTTAATGAAACACGATGAAACTTAGCATGAAACTTAATGAAAATTCATGAGACTTGGGATGAAACTTGAAGTTTCATTAAGTTTCATGAAGTTTCATCTCAAGTTTCATCATGTTTCATCATCAGGTTTCACCTAGTTTTATTAAGTTCAATCCCAAATCTCATGAAGTTTTATCCCAAGTTTCATTGTATTTCATCAAGTTTCATATAGTTTCATTAAATTTCAACTAATTTTTTGATGTGTTTCATGTAGTTTCAATAAGTTTTAGATAAAAAAATTTAAAAAATTTAACAAGTTTCAACAATTTTCATCAAAAATCAAACAAAAAAAAGATTTAGCAAGTTTCATTAAGTTTCTAGAAACCAAAAGTTTCAAAAGTGTCAATGAGCTCACCTTGGCCCAACCACTAATGGCAGCGCTGGGGTCTGACTAGAGCAGGTCGACATCTAGCACGTCGGTGGGCCTGGGTAGGGCCCTGATCGGGTCCAGGCTGTGCAGGTTCGACGAGATGTTATCGTGCATGCAGAGGATCTGTCTTCCACGAGGGCTGTGACGGGGAGGTAGTTGAAGCAGTTGGTGAAGAGCTTCCAGAGGTGGACGTTGTAGCGGCGCTTGCACTCGTCATAGAAGCCGAAGATGCGGTTGATGGAGGCGCACTCGTGGTTGCCATGGAGGAGGAAGAAATGCTCTAGGTACTTGAGCTTGTAGGCGAACAGCAGGCAGATGGTCTCTTTGCTCTGCGTCCCGCGGTCCACGTAGTTGCCCAAGAAGTTTCCGGGCCAAAATATAGAGATGAGTAGTGGGAGAGATGAAGTCAGGGATGAGAGGATCGAATGGTTAGATGCTATGCCGTGGTATAGCGTTTTTTAGCTTTTCCCTTATTTATAAGCATGACATCTATATACTCCAGTTAATTTCTTGAATAGCAACAAAAATATTTCACTCTAGCATCTGCCCAGAAATTGTTGGGCAACCAAGGACCATGAATCCAAGTGTGTCACATTGAGGTCGAAAGGCTAGTGAGCGGTAAGGAGGATGCCAATAGCCCAAGTGAGGAGGGCGTCGTCAGCCCGGTGAGGACCCCGGTGGCGCTAGAGCTATGCACACGTCCCCATTGAAGCATGACTATTCGGGTGAGGAGGCCGGTGGAAACTCAGTTGGATAGGCCGGACTTGGGCTGGCAGCGTTGGCGATGGCGGCGGAGGCCAAGTAGACGGAGTAGAGGCGGCGGAGGCCAAGGAGACAGAGCAGAGGTGGCAGCGGTCCCATGGGAGGCGTTGTCGAACAGGTAGAACGTAGCGCGGGATCTGGGTCGCAGCGTACGCAGATGTGATGGCAATGGTAGGCCCTCAACAAGGAGGTGGTCGAAGTAGGCGTGACGGTGGTCCGGTGAATGGCCGAGTAGATGTGGCCGATGCGACACAACGCCAAATCTGGTTGGAGGTGGGTCCGGAGTGAGGCATCGATGGCGATCCAGGTGGCCAGAGCAATGGTGGCCCATTGGCTCCAGGAGTGCAGGAGCGGCGCCTGACTGCTGTAGTAGGAGCAATGTCTCCGGTGGGTCTTGGATAGAGGGAGAGATTGGGGAGAAGAGGGTGCGAGTGAGATGAGAGGGAGGATGCGGTGGGTTAAATGAAAGGAAATAATTGACTTCAATTTTTGGACCCACTCGTGAATTCCAAATTTCCAAGTTCCTGCCGACTATTTTTCATGGTATTTTAAATTTTGACAGCGATATATAAATGCCATGCTAGTTCCAAATAGTCAGGCGTATATAAACGCCATGGTAGATACTTGGACCGGTGTGTACAAACGCCAGCATCGATTCCAACAAGGCTAGTGTTTATAAACGTAGTGTTATATCCTAAGCTGTGGTACCTACACTAGCGTTTATAAATGTCCAGTTGATTTCAACTAGGCAGGCATGTATAAACGTTGTAATAGACCCTAAAAAATTTGAAGCCCTTCAATATAAATAAATGTCATGTCGTGGTACTGTCAAGATACGCTCAATAAATAAATGCCGCAAGCATGAGTCAATTGTATACTCTCACCAAGAGTATTCTAGGGTTGTCGAATCCACGACGAACATGCTAACAATCACCTTAAGGTTTTCTAATTAAGTTTCATCAAACTACCCAATAATCAATTGAACAAAGTGAATGAAAGGTAGAAATCCTACTACGGATCTAGGTTCAGATAATCTAGGGTTTGAGGGTTAGACCTTGAGTCGATACTACTATGGAAGGAACTTTAAATATTTGCACGAATTATAAGTGAACACTACTTAATAGATCTATCTAGATATTTGATTATGGATGTAATTAAGGATGTGATTACTTGTGTTGATTATATGTTAACAAGTACTTATTTATTGTTTTGAATGCAAGCATGCTCCTATATGTTATTGGCAACTAATGACGTTGCTAATCGTGATCATCACACAACCTAGATATGACTGGAGCTTGAGCTAATGAATCTTACTAATGGTCTCACAACGAATGATTCTAGCAAAAAAAGGTAGGGAACAAAATACGCCGTTTGAGCATCCGTTTCCTCCATTTGGTCTTGATGTCATCACTTATCATCTTGTCTAATCTTTCATTCCCCCAACTGATGAGGACATCCTAAGTTCCACTACTACTCATGCTGATTATCATCCTATTTTGAATGATACAAGTTGAAACCTAATGAAGACATGAATGCATATAAGGGTCCTATGACAAGAGCAAGGACTAAGCAATGAGGTGACTTCTTTTCTTGTTGCTCATACTTGTGACATTCATGAGAATTGTATACTATCTAATTCAAGTGTGTTTATTGTGCTGAGGTTTGAAGAGGGGGACTTCAAGGAGGAGGCACACACCATGGAGAAAGCATTCGGACACAAGGAGGGCAATGGAGCTATTCGGCCAAAGGAGAAGAAAGGAAGCCCACAAGGAGGAGAAGCCCATTTGGCCGGCAAGGAATGAGGGGCTTTCAACATCAATATTCAGCCAAGGGGAGGCCAAACACTTGGTACATGCACTAGAATTGAAGCCCATGCAGCTAGAAGACAAGAAAGGCACATGAGGGAAAAATCAACTCAAAATTGAAGCTCATTAGTTTCTATAATTATTTTCGGTTTTAGTTGGGCCAAAATAAGCTAGAGTTCAGTTTTTAAAGTTATTGAACTTTGTTTGCATGTAAAAACTATTTCGGAGTTGGATTTGGCCTCAGAGGCCGAATTGACCACTTGGGCCAAATTGATTGTACTTGGGCCTAGCCCATGCGTGTGGAGGAGAGGTGGGATGCCCTATTAACCCTAGGTGATCCTTGAAACACTATTCACCACAAAATTAAAAATATTTTCAGATTGCATCTTGCATGTGTCTAGGGTTCTTGCTAGCTGATTGCTGCCCCTTGGAATTGTGCAATCCTTTTGGTGATTTCTTGCGTGCTCTTGGGTTGATTACAAGGAGATCATCTCCACTTGTTCGTGGCCAAGTGGAATCGTTCAAGCATGTGGTTCAGCGAGTTCTTTGTCATAGGTCGTTGCATTAGCATCGATTGGCTTTGTCAAATTCGGTGGGTTACTCTAGTATCTCAGATCCTAAGTTGTGAAGATCGGACACCCCATATCACCAACAAGTGACACCGTCGATGGGAAATGCTAATGAAAACAGCCATGGTTGCTACCCAAACCCAAACCTTGGTTCACTATGGAGAGCCCTCCTCTTCCGCTGTAGGGGCGCTCCTCCTTGAAGGGGGGCAAGAAGTACCGCATCATGTGATCCAAAACCAAGATGACAACCCCCTCCACTACAAGAAAACTCCCTATAGAGACGCTTTTCTAGAGGCACTTTTTCACTTTGTCTCTAAAATAAAGAGTTATATAGTGTAGAAGCGCTTTTTAGAGACACTTTAAAAATTACCTCAAAATTTTGTATGCTAAATGGTTTTGAGACGTTTTCGAGACACATACATAATTTTATCTTGTAGAGACGTTTTTGAGACACTCTCTAATCCTCCTAAATTTTTTATTGTGTAAAGACATTTTTTTGAGACGCTTTCCAACTCTCTAGATGCTTTCTTTCGGTGGTTGATATGTATTAAAAGAACTACATATAAATATTACAACACACAACTAAACATGTTAGGTTGTGAGGTTGAGGTGGCTAGTGTGACAAGTCCAAGAGAAGTATTTCCCATAAGGTCTAGAGCTGAAGTCCCAACCTTTGCAAGAGTCCACATATTTTTTATATATTTTATTTATGTGGCTCAATATACTAGTAGCAAAATTTAACGCCTCTATGTAATGTTTCTATTTCTTTAGATACACAATAAAGCATCTCTATAAAATGCTGCAAAGAATATAGAGGCGTTTTAATAAAACATCTCTTCGTCGTAGCGACTATGAGTAGGAAGGCGCTTATGTGGTGTTTTTATAAATGTCTCTACGACAGTGCAGTGACATGGAAAAAAAAACATCTCTACTATATTAAAAGAATGCCTCTATATGGGTTTGTGTTGTAGTGCTCACAGGCATCCCTTGGAACACCAATCTACCTGCTGACCAAAACGAAGGCGGCTAACCGGAGGGGGCATCTAGTCATTTTCAACGTCTGATCTCACCAACAGGGAATTTACGCAGTGAGACAGACGAATTGAGAGCCTAGTGCCTCCCAGCACCCCCAAGCCCGGCCCCGGCCCCGGCGGCCTCCAACGTCCCTGCGATCTTTCTTCTTCGCCTTCGGCAGGCCCACAGCAGCATCCCCTGTTTTCAGTGTGTTCTGCCTCCAGGGAAATAACGGCTCTACCTCGGCTTTGCCCCTTCCACACCACCAACCATGCAGATACCAACATTTCATACATATGGGGCTTGTCACCGATTCGAGCTAGATCAATATGTGAAACTCAATTCGCCCACCCGATAGAGCTCTAAAACTACCAAAATAGGCATCGCAATGATCGTATCTCCACATGAGGATCCAGTCCTATATACCAAGCAACACCAGATTGCATCACACCACGCATGCTTAGGGCCGCTGTGCTTGCTCCATTCTTCTTGACGTTGGCCTTGTCCGCCTTGGCTCCCACCGGCGCGTCAGCAGGTCTCCGGCGCGGGCATCAGCACCGACGTGGAGGTTTCTATTGCTGGAGCCATCGTCGGTCGGTCCAAGCGACAATGCGCCATCGAAGAACCCCACCGACGGATTGACGGGCAATGCGGTCGGCGTGGAGAGTGAAGAGGAGGGAATGGGGGAACAAGAGTTTATTGATCGATGCACTCGACGGTAGGAGCGGAGAGAGAGAGGGCAAAGGAATTGGGAAAGTAAGAGAGAGGATTGTGTGGGAGTTGGAAGAAAATGTGATGGGGAGGGCCGGCCTCGCATGAGGCTTTAACCTATCAGCCGTCCATTCGGGTTGATCGAGGGAATTTACAGCTGATGAGGAGAGTTTCACAATGAGGCCTCCTAGCAAATTTCCTTCTGTGGGAGTTGTGCCAGGTTGGTAAAAAAAAATTGTTCTCTAAGCCAAACACTGTTTGAGTATAACTTGTTTTCATTTTGTGGCATCCAAACGAAGAATTCTATAGATACATGCTAACAGAATAGGAACCTAAAACTGGTTTTCCTCAAATTCCTAGGAAAACATGTTTTATGAAAAACTGATTTCTATTATATTAGATCCAAACAATCACTTAGTCTCTCTGAGATACTAATTTCCCTAAGAGGCCCCACAAAATATCTGTGTCTGGTTTTCTACAGGTTCCAATGATTCCTCCATCCTGGATTGTAGCTCTGATTTCCTCTACCATGGAAATTGTTGATAAAACTGAAGGATTTTGGACAGTACTTGCATGCATGGCCAAGTTTCGCACACTCATCACAGGTTGATCGGGCTTCAATTGCTTGAACAGTCTCTGCCTAAGGTGATCCGAAAGAGTCCAACCTTCGAGTCCCACTACAGGAAATTTGCAGTAGGGATAGCATTTCAAGATCAATCCTCCCAGATTTCTCTTTTCAGAATGAGTTCCCAGAGTTTTGAGCATAGGACAAAAATAATCTCCTCAGACCTAGCTCTGTAGCACAACTTCATCCGAATCCAGAATTACTCTCGGTGCTCAGTTGATCCTCACCAGCCAAAAGGCTAAGATTTCCATACATCAACAAATATTTGTGGAGGCTGTATGCGGGGCTGGGTAAGGTAAATAAAGGACTGGCAAATATGAAATTTGGGTATTGGTAAGTCAAATAAGGATCTACACCGGAATTTCTGAAGTATTACCAAAAAGGCCATTAGAGAATAATGTTTATCAAGGACGGAGGAGAAACGAATACACGCTTTGGAAGGTGGACTAGCACAAGTGGCAAAGAGTGATCACAGCGCACAGATAAAGTGTGGGACCTCGATTTCACAAAATCCAAATCATCTGTGAATACATTGTGCTATTCTTTATATCAGTAGATATCACTCACAGAATATATCATTGAATCAATTCATACACGATAAAGACCAAACCATTCATTAATTTAGCACATCAGAGTTTACATAGACCACATCGGGTCAAGTTTTTTCACAGCAAGGACCGAACAGACCAAATGTTTACGTTACAAGAAAGCGGCGGAACTACGGCGGAAGCAAAAGGGGAGGTAGAGCATATCTCTCCACAGGCAGCAACTGGAGCAGCTCGTGTACGACTGGTATTAACCAAGGACTTGGGCAATACCGGTCGTACGCAAGCACCGACGAGCCAACTAGACTAGGGCGAGACTAAGACTACTCGGAACTAGACTGCTCTTCATCATTGCCTTGTCCATCGACTTCGGGATCCTCATAGTAGTCGTAGTCTCTATGATCTACGGGTTCTGAAGGTTTGGAGGGAGGAGCGAGAGTGAGCACAACTTCCGTACTCGTGAGCCAACACACAAGATGCAAAACATACATGCAAGGCTTAACAAAGGTGGCTCGGTTCTTTTATTTGCCAAAGTAATGTTTTCAAATATCAATATTAGTGAAGTCCTATCATTTAGCATTTTACCCAAATTGCATTTTATTAAAGAGAGTAATTGTGCAATAATTACCAACAGAGGTTACCTCCACCTATGCATATTTTGAAATGTGGCTACGACCACTATTCATGACACTGGGTACGACCACCCAGGCACAACACTGGGTATGACCACCCAGGAACAACACTGGGTACGATCACCCAGGAACAACATCAAGTCCGGGTTACATCAGCCTGACCGGTTTTTATCCCATCCACAAAGGCTTTTGAAATAGAACTAACTCTAGTAAGTTCTCATGTCCGCCTTTGACCATAGGCGCGGCTGTTTAAATAGTTTATACTCTGCAGAGACTGTACACTTTACCCATAAGAGATAATCACTTCGTTGCCCTACATGATTCCATGGTCATGTGGTTGAGAGATCATCACAGAAACTTTTCAAATTATCTCATCCCTTCTATCATCTCACCCCTATGGGCGACACCCATAAGTTGTGCGAGATGTTCACCACAACGACTAACTCAGCTGGTCTCAACCACAACGACTAGCATATCTGGCAACTTCACCTTAACACGGTATCCCATTCAAGCCGGAACGCATCCAGCCGCTTGCACTACCTCGATCCCTTCCAGCGAGATGATTTTCAGGGTTCAATAAATTTACTAAGCTAAGTTGTACTTTGCAGATTTGTAGTTGCACATGTTTTACAATGGGAGGTCATCACTGGATTAAGTCCTTAATGTCATTTGGGCGGTTCATACCGCATTCCCACCATTCTCGTGCTACATCCGCACCCACTATTTACACCATCTGCCCTGATGCGAAGCTAGCAATTTGGTGGTTTTGAGGAGGAAACCAATTTATCTCACAAATACACCAGTCGTGTACCTCCCACAACTGCTCCAAAATGATTTCATGTTTTAAGAGATGATGATCAGGGCATTTTAATGCCCCGGTACTTAAACAAGACTAGCGTGTCACTTAAGTACAACCTATAGCTAGTAAATTACCATATAGTTACTAGGGGTGACATGGAATAATGGATTCAATTGCCAAAGGATGGTATAGTAAATAATTAATCACTAAATGGGTATTTAACTACCTTAGGAGTTAACATACGTTTGCTTAAAGAATTAAAGAATGCAATTTTGGTAATTTAAATGAATATAATTTGCATAAAATGTAGGCTCAAAATTATCAAAGTATTACTTGCCTTGATGAAGGTTGGGGAGTCTTGGTAGTCAAGAGCTTGATCGAACTAGAGCTCCCGCTTCTTCGAACTCTACTCGGACGGACGAACCAGAAAAAGAAATAAACAAACAAAGGGAACAAATAAATACTAGACAAATAACAAATGAACTCGAAATTAAATAAGACTAGAGCCAAAACAAGATCTTGAATTTAGACAAATTTAGAAACAAGTTTTACTTAAATCGGAGTTATAAAGGGGGAGAACGGAGCCCTCGAAGCTTTGGTTTTGAGTACTGCTCATCCTAACTTCGTGTGGTCGCAAGGGGAGGTTTCGACTACCTGGTCGAAAGGAGGTTCGACCAACTGGTTGGAAGAAGGGATATGACTACTCGACATGGTCGCAAGAGGGATATGACTACTCAACATTGTCGCAAGAGGGATACGACTACTCAATGTGGTCGCAAGAGGGATGCGACTACTCGACATGGTTGTAGGAAGGATACGATTACTTGACGTGGTTGTAAGAAGGACTCGACTACCCGGCGTGGTTGAAAGAAGGACTCGATTACCCGGCGAAGTCGAAAGGATTCAACTACCCGGCGTGGTCGAAAGAAAAATGCGAGAAAGAACAGGGCACGGGAAACTCACCAAGATTGAGAGAGAAGCCGGAGGAGGTCGGTGGACGGCGAATGACGGTGGGGAAGCTTACGGTTGAAGGCGAAGGAGGAAGGTGATGAAAGGGCTGGCCGAAACTGAAGGAGAAGAGGAAATGCGACGGCTCTTGCGAAAAATACTGACAAAGAGTGAGGGGATTGCTTCAGGAGCTTTGGAACATGAATAGACGTGGGTAGAAGAGGGGGTTGCACTGGTGTGGCAAGGACCGAGAGGAGGTGCGCGGCGGCTTGAACTCGAAGCTCGGGCTTCGGGCACAACACAACAACAAAAGCTAGAGAGGGATGGTCTGGGTGTAAAAGGAGATGAAGGAGGGGAGGAGAGAGCCACTGAAAGACTCTGATGGGATAGGTCAGAGGCAGGCGCCCGTCGTCAAAGGCATGTGGGCGACGGGACAGAGCAGGTAGGCGCATGGGGAGGGTGGCAGAGTGGGCACGAGCATGCCATGGCGACTCGGCGTTGAGCCCAGGAAAAGAAATGGGCTGAGCCCAACAAGAGAGGATTGAATTGAAACCAAGATACAAGCCGAACTCGAATCAAAATTTTGAAGTGAGGCAGAAAAATAGAGAATTTTGCAAATAAAAACTAATTTTAAATAGGTTTTGAAAACCAAGAAGTCAAACGGAGAGATGCTATTCAACATCCGAAAATGGGATGTTACAGATCCTACCCACCTTAAACGGAATTTCGACCCCGAGATTCGAGCTGCTCCGAGAACAGGGATGGGAAATCCAACTTCAGCTGGTCTTCGCGCTCCCAGGTGGCTTCTCTTGCCGAGTTGTTGCCCCATTGAACCTTGTAGAGGCGAATGATCTGGCGTCTGGTTTGCTTCTCCACGATGTTGAGAATCTTGATCGGATGCTTTGGATAAGTCAGGTCTTTTTGAAGGGCGATGGCTTCGATTGGAGTATGCTCTTCAGGTGCTCGTAGACACTTCTTGAGCTGAGAGACGTGGAACACGTTGTGGACGTCTGACAAGTTTCCAGGCAGCTCCAGTTGATAGATGACTTCTCCATGCTTGGCAGTGATCGGGAACGGGCCTATATACCTTGGTGCAAGCTTGCTTTTCACTTTGAATATTCGAGTTCCATGAAGCGGTGATACTTTGAGATACACTTTATCTCCGAATTCAAAAGTTAGATCCCTTCGATGGTTGTTAGTACAACTCTTTTATCGAGACTGAGCTGCTTGAAGTCGATCTCTGATCAGTCAAACCTTCTCTTCTGCCTGCTTGAGGGTATCTAGCCCGAAGATATACCCCTCTCCTGATTCTGACCAATGTAGATGAGTTCTGCATTTCTTTCCATAGAGTACTTCAAATGGGGACATCTTTAGACTCAACTAAAAACTGTTGTTGTATGTGAACTCGGCATATGGCGAGTTGAGGAAGACAATGTGCGCTAGGGCTTAAGTAGTTAGGACATTCGCGCGAGAAAACGGCGAGATGTCAGCGGTTAGTGAGAGAATCTCGCAGTCGGCTCTGGGTCTCTCCGCTAGCATGAGGGTTGGGCGCCATTAAGGGGGTAGATGCATGGGCGAGGTCTGGCGGAGGTGATGGAGGTAGGTGGAGCGCGAAACGGTGGGTGGCACAGCAAAACCGTGGGCGGCGGGGGAGGAAGCGAAGTGGAAGATAAGCGCTGACAGGAGGACCCCGCAAGTTAGCGAGGGGTGGCGTGGGCTGGAGTTGAAAACGAGGGAGTTTGGGCTAGCTCAATTTCGGCCTAAAGGGTGAAAGGGAAATTTGAATTTGTTTTCAAATTTTTCCAAACCTGGTAGATTTTTTGTGAATTTGCAAACCTATCAAATATATTTCAAACTTTATGAAAATTTTTGTGATATTTTGTGACAATGTCTAGTTTCATATGTAAATTTCTCAGGATTTTATACTCTATGTGATTTTCCCAGAAATTCTTACAAGTTTCTGTCTGTATGAAATTTCATTATTTGTTTTATGCAAAAAGTTTGAAAATCATGCATGAATAATTCTCCATATAGAATAAACTCAAAATTAATTTCCCATCTATTTTCACTATGTCTACCAAAAAATGAAAATTTTGGGATATTACAGACTTACCCCCTTACAGAGAATCTCGTCCTCGAGATTCTGTGGGCTCAATAAAGAAATATGGGATTTCGGCTAAGACAGTCTTCTTGTTCCCAGGTGGCTTCATCTTTAGTGTGGTTGCTCCACTAAACTCTTAGCATCTTGATGGCGTGGCTACGAGTATGTTGTAACATCCCATCTTTGGACTTGTGTTTCAAATGTAAGAAAACCAGTAGAAATTAAAACTTTTCTTACATCATGTATTTCTGTATGCTTTGAACAATGGTTGTAAGAAGTTATGGAATTACAATGTCACAAGTCAATTGATCCAAACTTTGATATTCCAAAATTTTCATCTCAATTCTTGTGATCATCTTGGGAAAATATTTTTCCTAAGTTTCTGTGATGGTTTGTGGCCTCTCTGAAAAATTTCACAATTTTTAGAAATTGTTTGAATATTTTCAAGGGGCAGTCAAACCTTGTAACAAAGCCTTGCAGAATTTTTGGAGATTTATTCACAGCATAAAAACCTCTGCAAATTTTACACAAGGTTAATATCTGAGTTAGCAAGCTCCTGTAAAAATTTTATAATTTTTGGAGTTGTTTTGCTACCTCAAATAAATCCTCAAAGTCTCTGTTCTAAGTTTAAAAGTCAACACTTAAAGTCACTGTGCTTTGGGTTCGAGTCAGACTCGGGCTCAAGCCAATCGACTCGGTCCAGTCAACTAACGGCACCGAGTCTCTCTGTTAAAACGCGCATTGGATCTCAACCGTTAGATCTCGATCGCGCGGCCCACGCGCGTGTAACCATTCGGACCTTCCGGTTGCAAGTTCAAATCTCAACCGTTGGATCTCCATCCAGCGTTGAGATCCTCTGAAACCCGGACCCTCCGGTTGTTGGTTTCGATCCAGCGATTGAATTAAGATCAGCGCCGCTTGCATCCCTACGTTGTAAACCACGTTACGCAGCGTGGGGCAATCTGGCCGTTCATTTCTAATCCTAGGGCTTGCGATCTCCTTCGTTGTGTTTTAAACCTCGGTGGCGTGGCACAATCTCGGTCTCGTGTCTCATCCAACGGTGAAAATCGCCCAAATGCTTTTCTGGTCTTCTTCTACCTTGGCGTGCATGAGCGATGCGGGGGTGATGGCAGTGTCAAATCGTGCTCCCTACAGTCGCCCTAGCCAACGTTTAGGGGTATGGGAGACACTCTGAGCCATGCCATGCCCTAATGCACATCTACTACCCTTTTTCCTTGTCGGCCGCACCTTGTGCTCTGTGCTTTGCCGCCCGAAAGGCTTGTGGTCCAAACCCTAATGCCTCCAAGGCCTTATAAGCACTCTCAATACTTCCTGGTATTCCTTTAGACCACCATCAAGCTCCATTTACAGTATTGGAGCTTAACACCTCAAAAATGGCGAGTCGCCATTATTGACTCGTGGAGCTCCATTGGTGTTCTTGGTGTTCCAGTGGTCCTCCTTCATGTTTCTTTGCCCTATTCTTACCTCCTTACTATCTTGAACACTTCCCCTCACTTAATTTTGGATTTGATTCTCAGGAATTGTCCAATTTGGGGTTTGTTCAAATTCGGCTGAAATCGGTCATCTTCTTCCTCAGCTCAGGTGAGTGCTCCATTTTCTAATTACTAGCTCATGTATCTTCTGTGGACCTTAATGAAGCTATATTGATGCTGTGGTATCACTCTCTTGGCTCAGGGGGTCTTTTTCAATCTTTCTTCTTCAAGTCCGGCGAGCTTCCACCGTGGACCAGCTTCTCCGGCCATCTTTGAAGCTTCTCTTCATCAAGGTAGCTTCTTATTAGTCCCTAGAGGCTCTGGCACCCGCTTCTTTGGACTCCAGCGGAGCTTTTCGCTATTTTCGCACTTAGCTGTAAGAGCTCCCTTTTTCATTTTCCGGCTAACCGGCGTTTTGGTCCCTCACGGCCGGCGAGAATGCCACCATTAGGTTCGTAGTGCTATTGTGATTCAATTTTGGTTCTTGGTTGGCGCCGCCGCGGCCAGTGTCACCGGCGACGAGCCGTTGAAGTTGCTCGGGATTTTGCCGGCGAGGAACTCCTGTTTCGTCATTTGTTTAGGGCGTATTAATTGCACAGTGATTGCCAATCATTAGTTAATTAAATGTGTCTTAATCTTTATCGTTGAGCCACTGACCAGTGGGCCCAACATTCTTAAAACACCCTCTGGCACGACTCCGTGCTGTTCCGACATCATTAAGATTAATCATTGGTTAATTGAATGTGTCGGCATTTAATCATTGTCGAATTTACCTGCGAATTACGACTTGTGGGCGGTGGGTTATAATCCAAATCGAGAGTCATTAGTGTCTCTCTTAGGTCTAATTCATGATCATCATTAGTAGCATTAAATATGTCCTAACCGCCACTCTTAGTCGTTGACATGTGGGCCCGTGCCTTTGTGCACGTGGGTTAAGCGTTGCGATTGTGACTCGAAGTCAGCGGCAGGGGTCCCTCGTGTCGGCGTTTCTTTTGAACTCGGTCAATAGCCACGTTCGTTTTTAGATCTGCGGCCCGGATCTTTGTATGCGTCGGACCCTCGTTTGCCTCCATCACTCTCGGCCGTCGATCTTGAGATCAATGGTTGAGATCTTGTATCTGTCGGACCTTCCGATTGTTGTGCGCTCTGGACCGTCCATCTGCGAATCTGCGGTGAGGTTGGCCCAAGCAACCGCCGTCGAGCACGCATACACTCGTGTCTTGCCGTTGGATCTTGATCCAACGGTGGGCTCCGTTAGGTTTGCGTGCGTCTTATTGTTTACGCGCGGGGTGTAGGATTTTAGATCGAGGTTGGAAATTGTCCACGTCTTATTCTTTTGTTTACGTTTATCATTTTATCGGTAAGTATTTATTTAACAATGAAAATGATATAAAACGTTAGAAACTCATAACTAATTCATTTTAAGCGCTTTTAGATAATTCCAATGTAATAAATTTTGTTATCACCTAAGTTTATTATAAAAATTGTTTTGAGCATATGTCGATGTGAGAATTGTTGAAACTAAAATAATGTGATTCTGCCATTAGGAAATTCGAAATAGGTTTTAACCTTGAGAAATGCATATCTTTTTCTGTATAAATCCAATTTGTGCAAAATCAATTTTGTTAAATTCATCTGTTAGTATAGTTTCATATGGAATAAAATTTGAGCATGATCATTATTCTGTAAAGTAACTTGCATTAGGTTTACAACTTAGAAAAATCATAAGTAAATGTGTATAACTCCAAATTTAGTAAATTCAACTTTGTTGTTATTAGGATACCATGATCTACCTGCTATAAAAATTTCATACCTTAGATCATTCTGGAAAATTTCGTCATGAACAGTACTAGTAATTAATTAGATTGATTTTAAGGCTGAGAAAGAGTATTTTGTCCATATCTTTTGCATGCTTAGTCCAAATTGCATGATTCTTGTTCCTATCACTGTCTAAAATCATTCCCTAGCTGTTGTGTAAATTTCTTTGGATTTGGAAGTCTTTTGCTGTTGGAGCTTATTTGTTGTCCTTCGTTCTTATTTGCTTATCGCCTTTTCGCGTTAGGTTAGAAGAGTTATTAATCTTGATATTGAGCCACGGCGGATCCGCACTTGACCGGCAAGCGGATGTAACATCATCGATCATATTGTTCCTACTATTTTCAAATTCTAATATATTGTTTGCAAATTCTATGTATGCATTGCTATGTTGCTTTAAACTATTATCGATAGTTGGCCCAGTTGTTGCATTATCAGTAGAAAATGTTCATTCCTCTACTACTGAGCTTAGGATTACTTGCTGTGATTTTGGGTTATTGGATGAACCCTTGTCATAATAGATTACGTGTCATTATGCTTAGTCATGCTTAGCTATCGATAGAAATGGCGGTTATCGACTTGTCGATAACCTTGATCCACCTAAGCTGTTATAATCTGTATATTTCAGCCTTGTGCTTTGTCTAAATTGCAAAACTAAAACTGAAAATGAAAACAATTTAGACTTGGGCAAAAGGCGATGCAGTGTGGGTACATTGGTACACCTGGGGATTAAAACTATTCGAATAGCCTCGTCTAGGTTATGGACACGCAGGAAGTCTTCCAAGAGTTAGACTCCAACATTTTAAAATAAAAATTGATGGGTGGTATGAATCGAGGATTCATGCTATGTTGTGGTGGCTTTGGGAAAGTCACTTCTAGGTGGATACTTGTTACTTATGCTTACTCATTTGTTATTTAAATGCTTAAAAGCAGATTTTACAAGCTATTTGTTCAACCTATTACAATATTGCAAATAAAAGCGGCTTTGTCGTCCAAAGAACCATATAACCATATTCCTTTGAATCTGACTTTCATGTAGCTATGTATGGGCTTGTTACTCGTAAGTCTTGCGAGTACTTTTTGTACTCACTGCATTGCTTGTATTGTGCAGAGGAAGATAGTGAGTCAGATGGACCTCACTTTTGTGAGTTGTCTTTGTGGCGGTTTAAGGGCGATTAGCTTGGCGGCCGATCGGTTGCCTGTGGTGTTATGTGGCTAACAGGTCGTCTTTTGGTTCAAGCCATCTTATGGCAACTTTTGCTTCATTTGTTATTTGATACTTATGTCATTTGGCGGTCGTACATTACAGTAATAACTTATATTATGTATGTCTTTTGGTAGACTTGTCATATTCTATTGTATGGAATTGATGCATGCTTTGATTTGATGTATGTGTCTTGCTTATTACAGGAGGCACATATTCATCGAGACAGAAACCCTAGCTTGAGTCGTCTCTAGGATATTTTGAAAACTTACTTTCTAAATATCAAGTGCTTTCTGAAAATCTTAAGTTCTCAGTTTTACTCCTTATCTATCTTAGCTTGCTTATCTCAACTTATTCTCGATTGAACTTGAAAGCTGAGTTTTTCTCTCATCTTCTTTCAAAAGATAGTTGTTAAGCGAGTAGATTGGTTTTGGGTAAATCATGAGAGTTATAAAATGAAAGTGTTGGTTGTCTTGTGAAGATTAGGAGCTCTTGGAAGCTACAAATTTTGGCGAGGCTCGAAAGAAAATCTGGACAGACAAGCGAGAATTTACAGACAGCTAGCATTTAGGTAGTAGAAGGTCTTTGAAATGAGAGGTTAAGTCAACTACAATTTGTGGGAATGAAAGGGTAAGAAGTGATATGAGTTAGCTAAGTGTCTAACCTTTCTTTAGCTAATTGTCCACCTTGTTTCCTAGCTGTTTTGAACCAGAGCTAATATTCTGAAATTTGTCTTCCTGAAAACTGATTACTCGTTCTTCCATACGAGCTAGTCATAACAGGAAGATGGATTTTATCTTTGTGTTCTTGCTGCAGTTTTGTGTTGTTACTTGAGCTTTTAAAGTTAGTTTTGTAGAGTGGTCAGTTGTTTTCTTTGTCTCCTGTTCCGGAGTTGTGTTTAACCTATTTTTGTGGAGCAGGATGGCAAGAATCACTCATGTGATCGTGGGTTGGTTACGATGAGAGCTTCCCCTCCTCAGACCATGGTGAGGTTACGCTCAGATCGAGTGGAATCGCATGGACCGGACCGGATTACGGAGGTCATCGCGAGGAACATCCACTCGGCCCCGGTGCCGAGAGTGCAGGAGGTGGTGGCCACGATCGCGTGGTGGGCTTGCGGAGTTTCTCCGTGCGCAACCGCCTACTTTCTCGGTCGAGGACCCTTTGGGCGCGGATGATTGGTTGCGCTGATTGGCGGCTCAACATCGCTCGATGCCGGGGCGGGGCGGGCACTCTTTGCATCCCATCGGCTCGGGTGCAACACTCTCTTGGTGGGAGAATTTTCGCCATGCATTTCGCGAGCCACGTTGTCTCGTGGGATGAGTTTCGATCTGCTTTCGTCGAGCCCACATTCACGATGGCACGATGAAGCTCAAGAAGAAGGAGTTTCTTGCGCTTAGCGGGCGCAAGTCTGTCTTGGAGTATCTTTACGAGTTTAATCACTTGGCTCGTTATGCTCGGGAGGTGGCCTCGATGAGGCTAAGCGGAGAAGTTCATGGATGGTTTGTCAGGAGGCTGCGGGACAAGCTATCTGTGTGGACTTTGCGACTTCGAGGCCTTGGTTGACAAGGCCATCATCGCCGAACACAAGCGAAGGCGCTGAGTGAGTCATAGCGCAAGTGGAGGCCCATCGATGCTGCACGTAGGCCTCACTCGTCCCGTGTTGGGCGGCACGGGGGCTCGTGCTTTGGCTTCACCACCGCCGAGGCCGTCGGTGCGATCGCTCGTTCCGCGAGCGTGTTTGACCACGTGCACTGCGACCAGCGGCGAGTTGCGCTCCGCGGCAGTGCGATGTCACTGCCGCTTTGCAACAAGAAGGGCCACTATGCTAGCGAGTTGCCCTCGGAGGCTGGGCGCCCCTCGTCCTAATGGAGGGCGCGGGCAGGAATGGTCACCCACGACCGAAGGTGATCGAAGACCAGGGTGTCGGGAGTGGTCGAGTCAACCACATCTCGGTGAGGAGGCTCGGGAGGCACCGGCGTTGTGTTAGGAACGTTCCTTGTTAGTTATCGTCTGCTGCGGTGTTGTTTGACTCGGAGCATCACATTCTTTCATTTGAGATCATTTCTTTGTTGTTTGTGACCTTCACTTTGTTCCTTTGGGGATTCCTTTGCTTATTCGCTCTCGGGAGCGGAAATGAAACTAATCAAGAATGTCGGGCGTTCCTATTAATATTGAAGGAGTGGAATTCTTGGCGAACCTCATCTTACTTGACTCAGCGTGCACAGGATGTGATTCTTAGTATGGATTGGTTGTCCCAACACTTGGGGCAAATCGATTGTGCGGGAAGATGGTCTACCTCACTAGTTTCTCAGGCGAGCAAGTTGGGATTTAGCCGCGATTGCGAGGCCACATCTTTGTGCCCTTGAAGCTAAGCCGACCATGGAGATTCGAGGATGTGCCTGATGCGTGACTTTGTGGATGTCTTCCACTGAAGATTTGCTGGTATGCCTCGATTCGAGACTTGGAGTTTGTTATTGAGTTGCTGCCGTCTGCTCCAATTTCAAAGCGCGTCGAATGTCTCCTAATGAGTTGGAGGAGGCTGAAGAAGCGATTGGGAGCTGCAAGCAAAGGTTTCATCCGTCCTAGCTCATCTCCTTGGGTTGTCGATTATTTTTGTGAAGAAGAAGGACAAGACCTGCGTATGTGTGTTGATTACCGTCAAGCTTAATGAAGTAGCGGTGAAAAACAAGTATCCTTTGCCTCGTATTGATGATCTCTTTGACCGGTTGGTTGGAGCTTGTGTGTTCTCAAGATTGACTTGAGGTTGGGGTATCATCAAGTCGGATCGGTGAAGATATTCGAAGGCGGCTTTCACTACTCGTTATGGCCTTTACGAGTACAGTCATGTCTTTTGGCGACCAATGCTCGGCTTTGTTCATGAATCTTATGAACTCGGTGTTCATGGAGTATTTGGATAAGTTTGTTGTGGTTTTCATTGATGACATTCTTATCTACTCCAAGAGTGAAGAGGAGCATCTTGAGCATTTGCAGGTTGTGTTGGGCAAGTTGCGTGAGCATCAGTTTGTATGCCAAGTTCGGCAAGTGCGAGTTACGGTTGAAGAAGTGGCATTCTTGGGCCATGTTCTTTCAGTGGTGGTGTATGTGATAGATCCTAGCAAGGTCGGTGATGTTCTATCTTGGGGCAGCCCAAGTCGATCCAGATGTGAGAGTTTCCTTGGTTTAGCGGGCTACTACGCGCTTTATCGAGAACTTCTCCAAAATTGCTAAGCCCATGACCGAATTTCTCAAGAAAGAAAAGAAATTTGTGTGGTCTTCTGCTAGTGATTTGAGTTTTCAAGAACTAAAAAGGCGGTTGACTTCAGCTCCAGTGCTTGTTCTCCCTAACATTCACAAGAGTTTTGATATTTATTGTGATGCCTCTCGGCAGGGACTCGGTTGTGTTCTTATGCAAGAAGGCAAGGTAGTGGCCTATGCATCGAGGCAGTTGAGGCCTCATGAACTCAACTATCCTACCCATGATTTGGAGTTAGCTGCAGTGGTTCATGCACTCAAGATTTGGCGGTATTACCTTATTGGTAACCGCTGTGAGGTGTATTCTGATCACAAGAGTTTGAAATATTTGTTCACCCAGCCAGATCTGAACCTCAGGCAAAGGAGATGGTTGGAATTGATCAAGGATTATGATATGGGCATTCAGTATCACCCGGGCAAGGCCAATGTTGTTCTTGATGCACTTTCGATCGCAAGGTGTATTGCAATACCTTGTTACTTCAAGAGCAACAACCTACCCTTCTTGAAGAATTTCAGCGGCTTAATTTGGGATTGGTTGAGCATGGTTCTCTTGCTACCTTGGTTGTGCAACCAACCTTGGTGGATCAAATCAAGGCTGCCAGTGACGGATGTTGTTGTGATCCAAATCAAGCGAACATCAAGAATGGGACAGACTAAGTGCTTTTACGAGGATGAGCATGGTGTTGTGTGGTTTGGGCAGCGCCTTGTGGTTCGAAGGTCATGGAATGCGGGATTTGATTCTCGCGAGGCCTATGACTCCCCTTTGTCTATCCATCCGGAGCTACCAAGATGTACCAAGACCTTGACGAGAGATGCGGTGGACTCGCATGAAGCGAGATTGCGAGGTTAAATGGCCGAGTGCGGCGTGTGTTGTCGTGTCAAGGCTGAACATCAGCGTCAGCCGAGCACGCTCTGACCTTTACCGGTACGAGTGGAAGTGGGATTCCGTCGGTATGGATTTCATCACCGGGTTGCCCCGCTCACCTAAAGGGAACAATGCCATTTGGGTCGTGATTGATAGGTTGACTAAAGTGGCACATTTTCTTCCTGTCAAGACCCAACTCCGTGTAAAACCCTTGGCCGAGCTTTATGTCTCGTGGATCGTGAGTTTGCATGGTGTGCCACGAACGATTGTGTCAGATCGTGGTTCTCTTTTCACCTCTCGCTTTTGGCATAGTGCGCAGAGCGATGGGTACACGTCTTTCTTTGATTCAACTTATCATCCTCGGTGATGGTCGACGGAAGAGTTAACCAAGTGTTGGAAGATATGCTCTGTGCTGTGTTCTTTCCTATGGGAAGAAGTGGGAGAAGTGCTTGCCCTTTGCGAGTTCTCCTACAACAACGATTTCAAGCTAGTCTTGGTATGGCACCGTTGAGGCTTTGTATGGGAGGTTATAGAACCCCTTTGAACTGGTGAAGCGCGGCGTCGATTCTTTGGGCGATTCCATCAATGAGGCCGAAAGCGAGTTCGGTGATTCGTGAGCATCTGCGCGTGGCGATCGAGCAAAGAGCTATGCGGATCGTCGTCGTCGGGAGTTGAGCTTGAGCCCAATGACTTTGTGTATCTCAAGGTCTCACCCTTGAAGGGCCATCAGCGCTTTGGTATCAAGGGCAAATTAGCTCCTCGATATGTTGGGCCTTATCGCATCATCGAGAGGATTGGAGTGTTGCATCTGATGAGTTGCCGACTTCACTTGAGGTGTACATGATGTGTTCCATGTGTCACACTTGAAGAAGTGCCTCAGTGTTCGATTGAGAAACTCCGTTGGAAAATCTCGATGTGCAGAAAATTTGACCTATCATGAGCATCTGTTCGTATTCTCGAAGAATGCGAGCGAAGGACAAGGAACCTAAAATTTGAATCTCGGGCGAGATTCTTGTAAGAGGAGGTTTTGTAACATCCCATCTTTGGACTTGTGTTTCAAATGTAAGAAAATCAGTAGAAATTAAAACTTTTTCTTACATCATGTATTTCTGTATGCTTTGAACAATGGTTGTAAAGTTATGGAATTACAATGTCACAAGTCCAATTGATCCAAACTTTGATATTCCAAAATTTTCATCTCAATTCTTGTGATCATCTTGGGAAAATATTTTTCCTAAGTTTCTGTGATGGTTTGTGGCCTCTCTGAAAAATTTCACAATTTTAGAAATTGTTTGAATATTTTCAAGGCGATCAAACCTTGTAACGAGCCTTGCAGAATTTTGGAGATTTATTCACAGCATAAAAACCTCTGAAAATTTTACACAAGGTTAATATCTGAGTTAGCAAGCTCTGTAAAATTTTATAATTTTTGGAGTTGTTTTGCTACCTCAAATAAATCCTCAAAGTCTCTGTTCTAAGTTTAAAGTCAACACTTAAAGTCACGTGCTTTGGGTTGAGTGGACTCGGGCTCGAGCCAATCGACTCGGTCGATCAACTAACGGCACGCGAGTCTCTCTGTTAAAGCAGCGCATTGGATCACAACCGTTAGATCTCGATCGCGCGGCCCACGAGCGTGTAACCATTCGGACCTTCCGGTTGCAAGTTCAAATCTCAACCGTTGGATCTCCATCCAACCGTTCAGATCCTCTGAAACCTTCGGACCCTCCGGTTGTTGGTTTCGGTCAAGCCGTTGGATTAAGATCCAACGCTCGCTTATCCTCTGTTGTAAACCACGTTCGCGGCGTGGGGCAATCTGGCCGTTCATTTCTAATCCTAGGGCTTGCGATCTCGCCGTTGTGTTTTAAACCTCGGTGGCGTGGCGCAATCTCGGTAAATCTGTGTCTCATCCAGCGGTGAAAATCGCCCAAGTGCTTTTCTGGTCTTCTTCTACCTCGTGGTGCATGAGCAGTGCGGGGTGATGGCGATGTCCGTCGTGCTCCTCGATCGCCTAGCCAGCGTTTAGGGGTATGGGAGACACTCGAGCCGTGCCATGCCCTAATGCATCTACTACCCTTTTTCCTTGTCAGCGCACCTTGTGCTCGTGCTTTCGCTTAGAAAGGCTTGTGGTCCAAACCTAATGCCTCCAAGGCCTTATAAGCACTCTCAATACTTCACTGGTATTCCTTTAGACCACCATCAAGCTCCATTTCTGATGTGGAGCTTAACACCTCAAAATGGCGAGTCGCTATTATTGACCGTGGAGCTCCATTGGTGTTCTTGGTGTTCAGTGGTCCTCCTTCATGTTTCTTTGCCCTATTCTTACCTCCTTACTATCTTGAACACTTCCCTCACTTAATTTTGGATTTGATTCTCGGGAATTGTCAATTTGGGGTTTGTTCAAATTAATTTGAAAAATCGGTCATCTTCTTCCTCATTTCAGGTGAGTGCTCCATTTTCTAATTACTTGCTCATGTAACCACAGTGGACCTTAATGAAGCTATATTGATCTTGTGGTATCCTCTCTTGGCTCGGGGTCTTTTCAATCTTTCTTCTTCAAGTCCAGTGAGCTTCCACCGTGGACCCGGCTTCTCGAGCCATCTTTGAAGCTTCTCTTCATCAAGGTAGCTTCTTATTAGTCCCTAGAGGCTCTGGCACGCTTCTTTGGGCTGCGGCGGAGCCTTCGCTATTTTCGCTTAGCGATGAAGCTCCCTTTTTCATTTCAGGCTAGCGCGTTTTAGTCCTCACCGCGTGGCGAGAATGCCACCATTAGGTTCGTAGTGCTATTGCGATTCCATTTGGTTCTTGGTTGGCGCCTTGCATGCATGTGTCGCGGCGGCGAGCGTTAATCGCTTCGGGATTTTGCTTGCGAGGAACTCTGTTCGTCATTTGTTTAGGGCGTATTAATTGCGCAGTGATTGCCAATCATTAGTTAATTAAATGTGTCTTAATCTTTGTCGTTGAGCCACTGACCAGTGGGCCCAACATTCTTAAAACACCCTGCGCGCGACTCGGTCTTTGTTCGAACATCATTAAGATTAATCATTGGTTAATTGAATGTGCCGGCATTTATCGTTATCGAATTTACCTGCAGGTTGTGACTTGTGGGCGCGTGGGGTTATAATCCAAATCCAGGAGTCATTAGTGTCTCTCTTAGGTCTAATTCATGATCATCATTAGTAGCATTAAATATGTCCTAACCGCCACTCTTAGTCGTTGACATGTGGGCCCGTGCGCGCGCGTGGGTTAACGTTCGCGGTTGTGACTCGAAGTCAGCGGCAATGGGTCCCTCGTGTGTCGTTTCTTTTGAACTACGGTCAATAGCCACCGTTCGTTTTTAGATCTGCGGCCCGGATCTTTGTATGCGTCGGACCCTCCGTTTGCCTCCATCACTCTCGGCCGTCGATCTTGAGATCAATGGTTGAGATCTTATATCTGTCGGACCTTCCATTGTTGGTGCGCTCTGGACCGTCCATCTGCGAATCTGCGGTGAGGTTGGCCCAAGCAACCGCACCGTCCGACGCATACACTCGTGTCTTGTGGTTGGATCTTGATCCAACGGTGGGCTCCGTTAGGTTTGGCGCGGCGTCTGTATTTGTTTCAGCCGTGTGGCCGTGGGATTTTAGATCGAGGGTTGGAAATTGTCCACGTCTTATTCTTTTGTTTAGGTTTGTGTGTTTATCGGTAAGTATTTATTTAACAACTGAAAATGATATAAAAACGTTAGAAACTCATAACTAATTCATTTCTTGCTTTTAGATAATTCCAAGCGTAATAAATTTTATTATCACCTAAGTTTATTATAAAAATGGTTTTGAGCATATGTCAGTAGCAGAAATTGTTGAAACTAAAATAATGTGATTCCTGCCATTAGGAAATTCCAGAAATAGGTTTTAACCTTGAGAAATGCATATCTTTTTCTGTATAAATCCAATTTGTGCAAAATCAATTTTGTTAAATTCATCTGTTAGTATAGTTTCATATGGAATAAAATTTGAGCATGATCATTATTCTGTAAAGTAACTTGCATTAGGTTTACAACTTAGAAAAATCATAAGTAAATGTGTATAACTCCAAATTTAGTAAATTCAACTTTGCTGTTATTAGGATACCATGATCTACCTGCTATAAAAATTTCATACCTTAGATCATTCTGGAAAATTTCGTCATGAACAGTACTAGTAATTAATTAGATTGACTTTAAGGCTGAGAAAGAGTATTTTGTCCATATCTTTTGCATGCTTAGTCCAAATTGCATGATTCTTGTTCCTATCACTATCTAAAATCATTCCCTAGCTGTTGTGTAAATTTCTTTGGATTTGGAAGTCTTTTGCTGTTGGAGCTTATTTGTTGTCCTTCGTTCTTGTTTGCTTATCGCCTTTTAGCGTTAGGTTAGAAGAAGTTATTAATCTTGATATTGAGCCACAATGACGGATCACGCGCTTCAGCCGAACAAGCGGATGTAGCATCATTTGATCATATTGTTCCTACTATTTTGATTCTAATATATTGTTTGCAAATTCTATGTATGCATTGCTATGTTGCTTTAAACTATTATCGATAGTTGGCGATTGTTGCATTATCGATGAAATGTTCATTCCTCTACTCACGAGCTTAGGATTACTTGCTGTGATTTTGGGTTATTGGATGAACACTTGTCACTTAGTAGATTACGTGTCATTATGCTTAGCCATGCTTAGCTATCGATAGAAATGGCGGTTATCGACTTGTCGATAACCTTGATCCTAAGCTGTTATAATCAGTATATTTCAGCCTTGTGCTTTGTCTAAATTGCAAAACTAAAACTGAAAATGAAAACAATTTAGACTTGGGCACAATGGTAAGATGGTGTGATCTTTTGGGTGTGATTGGAATGGTGCAGGTTAATTAGGACCGAGCTACTTGTTACAAGACCAAGCATTTGTGCGTGCTAACCACACTAGGGGATATGGGACCTCTCTTAGTGAGTACTTTGGGTTGTGTTAATTAATGAGCAGCGTGGTGGGTTGCATATTTGATTATATGCAACATGGACACGTTGTTGGGAGAGGAACACCGGCGAGGCGGTGTGTCTGCTCACGTATGGGTCCTTGTGATCCATATTTGTCAGCGAGATCACTAAGGATTAACCCCCATCGTGCGTCTCTTGATTAGCATATTCCATTGGAAAGGGTTAGTAGGACTTAGCCGTCTTGGCATACCAAAGGAAGTGTGCTTAATAGCTTGGCAAAAAGCGATGCGAGGTGTGGGTACATTGGTACACCTACGAGGATTAAAACTATTCGAATAGCCTCGTCTAGGTTATGGACACGCAGGAAGTCTTCCAAGAGTTAGACTCCAACATTTTAAAATAAAAATTGATGGGTGGTATGAATCGAGGATTCATGCTATGTTGTGGTGGCTTTAGGGAAAGTCACTTCTAGGTGGATACTTGTTACTTATGCTTACTCATGTTATTTAAATGCTTAAAAACAGATTTTACAAGCTCTTTGTTCAACCTATTACAATATTGCAAATAAAGCGGCTTTGTCGTCAAAGAACCATATAACCATATTCCTTTGAATCTGACTTTCATGTAGCTATGTATAGGCTTGTTACTCGTAAGTCTTGCAGTACTTTTTGTACTCACTGCATTGCTTGTATTGTGCGAGGAAGATAGTGAGTCAGATGGACCTCACTTTTGTGAGTTGTCTTTGTGGCGGTTTAAGGCGATTAGCTTAGCGGCCGTCGGTTGCCACTGTGGTGTTATGTGGCTAACAGTCGTCTTTTGGTTCAAGCCATCTTATGGCAACTTTTGCTTCATTGTTATTTGATACTTATGTCATTTGGCGGTCGGTGTTGTGTATAACTTATATTATGTATGTCTTTTGGTAGACTTGTCATATTCTATTGTATGGAATTGATGCATGCTTTGATTTGATGTATGTGTGCTGCTTATTCTGGGAGGCACATATTCATCGAGACGCGGATTATTCTATTTGTGATGCTAGAACCAGTGGAAGGTTAAGTATTACAAGTTTAATAAACCGGGGTCTCACATATGTCATATGGCTTCGTATAAGATTCGGATCGGGTGCTCGCGATAAGAAAGATTTTGTTGGAGATCGATGTTTTCTAACTGAGCGAGGTCGCTCAGAGTCCGGAGGCATTTCTTGAGTTGTGACACATGGAAGACGTCATGCACATCTGAAAGTTGTGGTGGCAATTCTAACTGGTATGCCACTTCGCCTTTCCTCTCAACGATTCGGTATGATCCGATGCACCGAGGTGCCGATTTCCCGTGGACCTGGAAACGGCGGATGCCTTGCAATGGTGAGACCTTGAGATAAACATAATCGTTTACTTTGAAGCTTAGCTCATGGCGGCGATGATCGACATAGCTCTTTTGACGCGATTGCGCTTCCCTCAAGCATCCTTTTATTGCATCAACGTGCTCTTGTGCTTCTTGGATGATGGTGGGTCCAAAGATTTGTCTCTCGCCGACCTCGGACTAGAATAGGGGTGTTCTACACTTCCTCCCATAAAGTGCTTTGAATGGTGACATTTGAAGGCTTGACTGGAAGCTATTGTTGTAGGAAAACTCGGTAAACGCCTAGCATTTCTCCCAGTTCATGCTGTAGGATAGCACACAAGCCCATAACATATCTTCTAAAATTTGATTCGTTCTCTCTGTTTGACCTCCCATTTTTGGGTGGAATGTCGTGCCAAAGAATAGCTCGGTTCCCAACAGCTTGTGTATGCTATCCCAAAAATCGTGAGGTGAACTAGGGACCTCGATCAGAGGTTATTGTCTTTGGCATACCATGCAGGTGGATGATGTTGTTCATGTAAAGCTCCGCGAGTTTGGCGCCACGATATGTAGTGCTAAGCGGAATGAAGTGTGCTACCTTGGTTAGACGATTGACAATAACCCATATGGAATCATGTCCATTTTGGGTCTTTGGCAGCACAGTTATGAAATCCATGCCAATTTTATCCCATTCCCACTTGACAACATCACCTACTCCACCCTCATCACAACCGCCCATCGTTGCCGCCAGTTCGCCAAGGCTGTCGAGTGGTTCGAGCGCATGTACACCGCAGACAACATCCTCCTCGACAAGTTCACCTGCTCCGCCGTCCTTGACGTCTACGCTCAAATCGACATGAAGGAGGAGGTGCTTGCCCCTAAAGATGTGACGGCGAAGGGCGCATGCGCGGGGACCCGAGAGAGCCGAGGCCGGTGTGGACGGAGAGGGCAAAGGGTTGGAGTGGGACGTTGGGGTGGTACGAGAGGCGGAGCGTTGGGCCGGAAGGGAAGGCGTTGGAGAGGTTGAAGCGGAGGTCCTTGGCGTCACCGCGGGAGCTATTGGGGGACGGTGCGGCGGCGCATGGAAGCAGAGTGGGAGGTGGGCATTCATGCGGAAGCGAGCGCCAGCGGCGCGAAGGACTAGAAGGAAGAAGAGAAGAGAAGAAGGGGAAGAAGAAGACAGGGGTCGCCGGTTTGCCATGGCCAAATGAAAGAAGATGAGGAAGAGAAGAGGTGGAAGAAGACTAGGAAAGAAGACAAGGGTAGAAATGCCCAAAGTGGCAAAACAACAAAGAGGCAAGGAAAGGTGTGGCAAATGATCAATTGCAATGAACATAAAGGCAATATGTCAAAACCACATGGAAGGTGTGGCAGATTATCGATTCTCCCATTATTTATTTAAAGAGCTTGATGACTTGGTGTGTAATTGGTTCTAGATTGATCGGTCGGGTTTTTTGTGATCCCCGGTGTGCCAGGTGCCACGCATGTGTTCGGGTAGGGGTGGATCTACAGTAGTCTAGCGGGGTGCACAGGACATCGGGCCTAAAAATTAATTTTCTTTAGATATAATTATGTATATGTAGTGTGGACACCCTTAACCCAACATAAGAGGACACCCTAAACTACAACCCAGCCGATTAGCCAATCCCAACGTAGTCCACTTGGGAGTGAAGACCCCCGGTCATTTTCGTTCTGGATCCACCACTGTGTTTGGGGGCATGTCTTTGGTGGTCACGCCGGCATGTTGCTACGCGGCTGCATTCCATTAAAGGTTTGTGCTAACTACATTTGATAAACTTTTAGTCCTCAAAATATTTAGAGAGTTGTAGTATTAGTGACCAGGCAGTAAGTTATCATGCTCTTCTTATTTTCAGCCTACTAAAAGAGGTTCCAAATGTAGGGCTGCTACATACTCATTTGGATCCAGAAAGATTTGTGCAGGCCTCAAGTGTAACATAACAGTTTTTATTTTTTAAAAAATAGATAGTGGTGCCCTATCAAACGTATGGAAGGAGAATCAAGTCCTCAAGATAACACCGCAACACTTCGTGGTTATTCTTTGCAAACATAGTAGTGTCTGAAAAATCCAAAACAATGTGTTTAAAAAGGATATCTAGCCACCAAATATCGTTACATCAGAGGAACACCACCATGTATTTTTACGTAAGCGTTACATCATTCGAACTTACGCTATCAACTGGAAAAAAAACATAATACATGTATCATCTTCAACAAGGAAAACAACTGAAACCAATTATGTATTGACTGAAAATATTTCCCTAAGACTTTAGTTTGAAATTTGGCTAAATAATGAAACCCATCGTCTGTTCACTTGGAATTGTTTCCCGTGAACTTGAGTGACCACAACATACATCCGCCGATCAGTGGGCCGCCCGGCCCATTTCCATCGAGTTATCCCAACTCGCAGTATCCACGAACAAAACCGATGCCACTTTTCTCTCCTTTACCTCCGCCCGTGTGAGTCGTGATCCCTGGCTCCCAGACGCAAGTACGCAACCCATGTACCCAACAGAGCAAACCCTCCGCCGCCCTTGCCGCCGCCGCGGCCTGACCGTCCGCGTCAGCCTCCGACCCCTCCCCCCGCGGCCCTCGAGGCCGCGCGGCAGCGCGTGGCCCAGCCGGGGATAGCCCCTCCCCCTTGCGCCGCGCAGTGGGCGGCGCTGGCGGGGTCCAACTCCGAAGAGCCCCTCGACGTTCTCGTCGTCGGCGGCGGCGCCACCGGATGCGGCGTCGAACCGCGGCCTCCGCGTCGGCCTCGTCTAGCGGGAGGACTTCTCCTCTGGCATCTCCTCCCGATCCACCAAATTTATCCACGGCGGTGCGTGGTCTTCTTCCAACTATAAGCCCTTCAAAATTCTCTTTTCGCATGTAGATCCTTATAGTTTGTATTTGTAGCATTGTTATTAAGTCGTGCGACTAGGCGACGATTAGTCGACAAGTCGTTACACAGCCTCCGACTAGAGTCGTCGACTCGACTAGGAGGGCTAGTCGTCCGACTTGCCGGCTAATTGACGGCTAGTCGCGACTAGTCGACCATGGCTAGCCGTCCGACTTCTGGCCAAGGTTATTAAGTCGTAAAGTCGAGTCGAGTCGTAAGGGGGCCGACTTGTGGACTTGTGGACTAGTCGACCGACTAGTCGCGACTAGCCACAACTAGTCGGCATGCTACAGGTGCAAGCAAGGCATTACAGAGAGTGCAGTGCAAGCGCAAGCGAGGCAAGAAGAGGCAGAGCAGCGTAAGAGCAAGAAGAGGCAAGCGGTGCAAGCGGTAGCATTGCGCGGCGCTGCGAGGAGCACAAGAAGAGCGGTGCGAGAGCACAAGCGAGCGGAGGAAGGTGCTCCCCTCCCTCCCCTGGCGGGTGCTCCTCCACCTCGTGGTGCTCCCTCGGCTCGGACTCTCCACCCAACCCTCCCGGCGGCAACGGCCTCCCTCGCCTCCCGCCTCCTCGCTTCATTTTGTAGGGGAGAGGAGGAGACAGGAGACTAACGGGGTGAAGAAGCCTCGTCCGCGGCTCGGCGGCGATGGCCTCGTCGCGACTAGTCCTCGCCCTCGTCGCGATGGCCTTTGTCGTCGCGCGCCCGCCCCTCGCCGTTGTCGCGCAGCCCCTTCCTCGCCGTTGCGGTATTTCTCTCTTCTCTTCCACTGCTCTCTCCATCCATCCTCACTTTCCTTCCCTCTTCCTCTCCTCCTCCCTCGCCAAATGCGTGCCGTGAAGTCAGTCGAGCTCTCTCTCCTCTGCTCCTCACGCCACGCACCACCGCTGCGTCGCCAACACCACGGCACCTCTTCCTCCTCCCCTTTCTCTCCTGCTCCTCTCAAGGCGACGGTGGGCGGCCAAGTCGGCGGCTAGCCACGCTCGACTAATCGCGACTAGCCGCCGATTAGTCGGCAAGTCGGACGACTAGCCCCTCTGAGTCGGTCGTTGGCTCTAGTCGGAAGCTATGTACGAGCTTGTCGACTAATCGTCGATTAGTCGCGACTAATCGCGACTTAATAACAATGTACGGCGCGATCAGCGACTTACGGCAGCCTGATCGGCCAGGGAAGGAGAGGCTTATATGAGGAACCTAGCGCTAGCAAATCCATATCGAGCCAATCTCCGCTCCCGGCCAATATGCCATGCTGCTGCAATGGCGAACAAAACCCTATGCGCCGTCGCGCGCGATCGCCGTCTCCCCGTCCCCATCCCCGTCCACGACACGCGCCCGATCTTTGCGAGGCGGCGGCAGCGGAGCCTAGCCGCCCGCCGCCGCTAGTCGTCGTCGAGCACCCATCTCCATCCTCCTCCTAGGCCCTCCCTGTCTCCCCGTCCCCCATCCACGGCGTCGTCACCACCGCCCGATCTTTGCGAGGGCGCGCGCGAGCGAGCCTAGCCCTAGCCCCGCGCTGCTGCTCTGCTCCATCATTGCCTCGAGCCTCGGCCATCTACCGCCGTCGACGGTGAGCACTCCTCTCCTTTCTCTACTGCTCTGCTTTGCTCTCCTTCCTCCCCTCTTTGCTCTGTGCTCTGCTCACTCATGCGTGGGTGCTCTGCTCGCCTTCCTCTCCTCTCCTACTGCTGCTCAGCTGCTGCTCTCTTGGAAGTCGGCATACTACTAGTACTAATTGCAGTAGCAGCAGCTGTAGTAGTAGCAGCAGCTAAGCAGCAGCAGCAGCAGCAGCTGTAGTAGTAGTAGTAGCAGCAGCAGCAGGCCAGCAGCTTAGCAGCAATACTTCCTAGTCTGCCGACTAGTTGTGGTTAGTCGCGACTAGTCGGTCGACTAGTCCACAAGTCCACAAGTCGGCCCTCTTGCGACTCGACTCGACTTTACGACTTAATAACCTTGATTTGTAGAATCTCACATTCTGATCGTATGCTTCTGTCTCACTCACATAGTATTCGTATCCAATCTTTTGTTTTAGAAAAGTGCTTGGCTGATTATATTTGGTTGTTCAGGGTGGTTCAGGCCTCAGGGTTAGTGTTAGTGGTGACTTCATGTAGGATTTTCTCTTCAGCTTGTGGAATGGGTCATGGAAACGGGAATGTGGTTCTGGGCACCTTGTTGGGCTTACAACTTTACATCCTGGTATTATTAAAAAGTAGCCACTTCTTACTTATCCTTTTTTTCAACTGGGATGGTGAATGATACATTTTTTGTTAACAGTTACACCATAATAATAGTACTCCCTCCAGTCTAAAATATATGTTGATTTTGCTCTATGCACATAAAACAAGGATGATTTATTCAGTTTTTGACCTAGTTTTGCCTCTGTTAATTGTATACCCATCTATCTAACACCAGTACCAATCAGCGTTTAATATTTGGCGAAAAAAGTTGCCTAGAAAAAAACTCAGCGACAAATATTTGCAAGCGAAAACCACCATACTAAACTGACATCTAAATTGGACCGGTGGCGGTTTGTGAAAAATGCCAATGATCAATTCCTAATGAGTTATCAAGTTAAATCATAGATCAATTGTTGATAACTGAGGTGCTTTTTATTTATTGGTGATGGTTTTCTTAAGAAAAGAGAAGAAAGAATGTACTTATCAACTAGGTACTTCCAAAAAGTACAAGCTGTTGTGTCTTGAATACGCTAAGTTATTTAAGATTTTCTTATCTAATTGGACACTAGTATCAGTTACTTATATGCATGTCTAGGGAACACCAATGGCAATCCCCTTTGTCCCATACCTTTCTGTGTACATATCTTTTTATCTGTTGGTCTATTCAAAATAGGGAGGTGGGACATTGGATCAGTCCATTTTAAGCTTGTCAACTGGAGCTTGTGTTGCCAGGCTGCTGATATATATAACACCTAGCTATTTAATGAATAGATGTGCTTTTTTTATGCTTAGCTGGCTAGGGATACATAGAAGATACATATGGTAGCTATTTGATGAATAAATGTCGCTTTGATGCTTCATGTGGTTGAAATGATGATTGTTATGCGCTAGCTTAGCAGCAGACACATTCTTATTGTTTGGCCTCTGTAGGCTTAACAAATGGTGCTGGTTTCTCAATGGAGGAAAGGTTTGGTCTCTTTTTTTTAGAGAGAGCAGGAAAGGTTTGGTCTAGGAAAGCACTATCCTGCTTGGTTAATCCCATAATGTTTGCCCTTGACAAGCCTTAACCTATCTATGGTTGTGCTTAAATAAAGCTTATTGCTAATCTAATAATCTATACTATATTAACTAGTCATGGTCCAATGGCAATATGTGATGTATGAAATTAATGAGTAAACAGTGACTGTTCATTGTTAAATTTACATTTTGTTATAGCTCAAACATGTGCAACACAATTCGCCCGCCGAACTGTAGAACACAAACGCATTGCAAAACAATGGGAACGTCAGAGCTTGTTTGCAACCGTAACGCAAACGACCTCCCCCATCATAACCCGCGAAGCGCCAACAAATTACCAAGAATGGAGCGAAACAAAAATTATCAGCAAGCAATTAGCACTTGCGTGAAAAGGCTCCTTGAATCCAGTAAAAACCTTGAAGGCCCCCTCGGGAGTTGAGCTTACCGCTGGATGGTGAGGTCCGAAGGACATGGTGGCTCATCTCAAGTTGCCCACCACCTAGCGAATCCACCGCCTCCCGATCGACCATCGGGAGCGTCCGCCAGCACGAGTCCCGAGGCATCGCTTTATTTCGGGGGACAACTAGAGACTTCTTCGGCGCTTCTGCTTTGTAGGTGTCGTCTTAAGTTTGCGAATGTACACGCTCGCGAGTTTGAGGGGTGAGCAAAGTCATCAACGTCTGATTCGCATGAAGGGCTGGGTTCTACTTATCCTTTTTTCAACTGGGATGGTGAATGATACATTTTTTGTTAACAGTTACACCATAATAATAGTACTCCCTCCAGTCTAAAATATATGTTGATTTTGCTCTATGCACATAAAACAAGGATGATTTATTCAGTTTTTGACCTAGTTTTGCCTCTGTTAATTGTATACCCATCTATCTAACACCAGTACCAATCAGCGTTTAATATTTGGCGAAAAAAGTTGCCTAGAAAAAAACTCAGCGACAAATATTTGCAAACGAAAACCACCATACTAAACTGACATCTAAATTGGACCGGTGGCGGTTTGTGAAAAATGCCAATGATCAATTCCTAATGAGTTATCAAGTTAAATCATAGATCAATTGTTGATAACTGAGGTGCTTTTTATTTATTGGTGATGGTTTTTCTTAAGAAAAGAGAAGAAAGAATGTACTTATCAACTAGGTACTTCCAAAAAGTACAAGCTGTTGTGTCTTGAATACGCTAAGTTATTTAAGATTTTCTTATCTAATTGGACACTAGTATCAGTTACTTATATGCATGTCTAGGGAACACCAATGGCAATCCCTTTGTCCCATACCTTTCTGTGTACATATCTTTTATCTGTTGGTCTATTCAAAATAGGAGGTGGGACATTGGATCAGTCCATTTTAAGCTTGTCAACTGGAGCTTGTGTTGCCAGGCTGCTGATATATATAACACCTAGCTATTTAATGAATAGATGTGCTTTTTTATGCTTAGCTGGCTAGGGATACATAGAAGATAAGGAGATGGTAGCTAGATGCTGAATAAATGATACACAAGCTGCTTCATGTTGTTAGTCGCTGACTCTTACTATTGGTGATAGCAAGATCCTTACTCTCATGGAGAGGATGACACTTGGAGATGGGGCAATTTTTCTTGTTATTTCTCTTCACAAAGTCATGCCAACTTTTAGAGGGAGGGGATACATATTTATAGGTCTAGGAAAGCATATCCTGCATATGCTAGTCTAATCCCATGTCCTAGATGTTCTGCCCTCTAAAGCTAGTCCTAAACCTAGTCCAAAATGCTCTGTCCTTAGAATGCTAACCGCTTATTGCTAAGGGCTAATAATCTATACTTATCCATCATAGTCATGGTCCAATGGCAATATGTGATGTATGAAATTAATGAGTAAACAGTGACTGTTCATTGTTAAATTTACAATTTTGTTATATCTCAAACATGCGGCATCTGCATGCATCCAGACATTCTCTACTTTATGTTACACATTTTTTCTGTATAGCTTGTTAGACCGATTTGTTCTACCTATACATAAGGTATATGCTATGTTGGTATCTAAGATGTATCTTTTTCTCCCTGTTATTGTAAAGATATATTACATCGTCGCCACAAAAAAGAAGAAGAAGAAGAGCTACAATCCATAACCATGTCCCCCTATATATTAGCGTTTCATGAACACTATCTTCGATTCATAAGCACAGCTCATATAGATTCAGCATACATGTGTAATGTTGCTGCAGCAGGAAACAGGAATTGATTTGTCTCTAAGAACTATACACTGTTTCTAAGTATACAAAAGTTCCATCGTCTGAGAACTACTTGAGAAACTCAGCAGAAAAAAAGCTAGCTCAACATATTAATACATGACAATAACACCAGACTATCCGCTCAAATTCGCATGATTGTAAAACACAAGACAACTCGTCACAGTAATATATGTCTTCATCAACCAAGCACAAGATGAATTTATGGTTCATCAATCACGTATACCATTAGGTCTGTGCACACACAGGCACAGCTTCTTGTTACAAACAGACAGCAAATCCACACAAACCAGTTTGATCGTGAATACCACACCAAGCTCGAGAAAGCTAGCACACCAGTGCTTGACACCAATTCAAGCATACCCAAATCAGGTAGCTTGGTGAAAACAAAACACACCATTTATTCGTTGTGCAAGACTGCATGTTGCAAACATAACTTGCACGCACGCCACACTGTAGAACCCAAACACACTTGCAAACACAGCCAATGGGAAACACATCAAGAGCTGTGAGACAACTCGTAACAGCAGTAAAGTGATGCCTCATGTAAGCCGACCTCCCTTCCATTGCAGAACAGCACAGGTTCAGCGCAACAAATTACCTAAGAAATGAGGAAGGAAAATAAAAAATATCACTTAGATAGCAAATTAATGACACTTGCTCAATTAATCTATATGCATATAGGAAATCCATGTAAAACAAACCTTAGAAGGGAACCCTCAGGATGCTCTTCTTGTAGTAAGCCGAGTGGTGTGTTTTGAATAGTGAAGGATCATGGTTGTCCCACTCAAGCTTGTCCCACCAGTCCTTCTCGCAGTCCACGACCGGCTTAGGACCTCCACGTGTGACTGTCGGTAGCCGTCTTAGGCCCCAGCAGTCCCTGAGGCTGATCATCTTCAACACCGGCGCGGACAATCTGGCCTCGCATATCTGCTCCAGCTTGTGGAGATGTTGTAGCTTGATGTGCTTAAGTTTGTTGAATCTGACACCAGCTGCTATTTTGTTAGGGTATTTGCGGTCCAATGGGAAAATATATTTGAGATTACTGCAGTACTCGATCTGGATTGTCTCCAAACTTGGCAAGGTGAAGGAAATGGGAAGCACGAACACCAGCCTCGGACAATTGTGCAGGTATATATGTTGTAGTTCTCTAAAGGTGTGACTGGAACCAAGGTTATAAATCATGATTATGACGACATCATGGAGAGATTTACCAAAACAAAAAAGCAACAACAACTATTGAGGAAGCTATACTACGTAGTGACTTTTTTCCAAAAAAAAAAAAAGTTTTTAGCATTGTCTAAATTCTATAAACTAAAAAAACCTAGCAAAACAGACACACGGCAATCTAAAACATAGATATTGAATATTATTACCTCATAATCCTAGAATTTGCATCACAAATCATATACAAAGCACCATTTCTATTAATTATGAACAATGTAATCAACAGTTAATATAATAAACTACAAATAAAACAAACGAGAGAAATACAATCCATTTTATCATTAAACCCTATACATATCCAAAACTGAATAGTCAAGTAAATCTCGTATACTAAACTATTTTAATTGAAAATAATCAATTTTTTTATAACTTGATATAAATAGAACCACATTCTAAACATTCTACGAAAAGAAATGAATGAACAGTAAAGATATTGTATAGTGGTCTATGTGTGGCCATAGCTAAGTTTATGGATTTTTTAGGCGTAATGTCATGTTTCATGTCTTGAAAAGCTATAGCAGAACTATTGCTAGCTATTTAGGACACTAGAAGGAATCACACCTGTCACTATATATTCCTTCGCTCCAAATGCAATGGGCCATTAGGAGATCACACGCTGAAAATGTCTTCAAGGCAGGAAAAGTGTGATATGGATCTTTGTAACAAGTAAAGAGGGTGTGCAGCTTGGGGCACCTCTCAACATGACACCATTCGAGGTGGTCACAAAATATTGGAACCCTTGGAGTGATAGTGATAGCCGTGAATGAAGAACTGTCGTGCACATGCAATGATTGAACTTTCCAATTAAGGAAGTACATAAAATTTTCATTGTCGGGCATACTCTCTAAATTGTGGCTTCCTTCGCCAATCTCGATGTGCACATCCAAAGCCTGAAGCTGTTGACAATCCCACATCAAGGCAGAGCATGCAACATCCTCCACAAGGCCAATATCCTTGTACGACAACAATGATCCTGTTGGCACCAAGCCCACTTGGCTGGGGCTAATCACCTCAATACTTTTGGTGATGCTAACTTGACTATGTAACATAGAACACACATGGATGTGCACCTTATTGACTTGGCGAACTATCCTCATGACTGACCAATTGAATCTTCCATCCGTAAAAGTAATAGATGTCTCGATATCAGCAAACCTCTTTGTTCTCCACAGCAGACCACTGGTCTTGCCTTTCCCTCGAGTGTCTACATGCAGCCCTTCCAATGTAGGGTTATTTCCATCCCAGAGTAGGCTACGGAGTTGCTCACATCCCAGTAGGAATAACTTCTTGAGTTGTGGGACATCCATTGCACCGAGGTCAAGTGTTTTGATGGCCGTACCAGAGAGATCCAACTCCTCAAGATTGGGCAAGGCATGCAAGAATATACTACCTAGTCGAGCACATCCCTCTAGGGAGATCTTTCTGACCTTGGCTTCGATTGGAGCTGCACGAGACTTAGGACGCAATTCCTTTTTTGGCAGTTGTATGGGATGCGTCCAGTTCTCTGCTGAGCCATAACCATCAAAGCTAAAAATCTCGAGCAATGGAGCTCTTCGAAGTGCAACATGCTCCAAGCTGGAACAACCATCAAGAACAAGCATTTTTAGACTTCTTGCTAATGACATCGCTGGCAACGATTCCATGTGAGTGTTGCCGGACAAGTCAGGGATCTCAAGACTCATAATATCTACGGAAGAGCAACTGTCCACTGTGGTCACTTCTGAATATTCTGTTAATCGGAGCTTCTGAAGGTTCTGTAGCTTTCGGCATACATGGCTTATAGTCCTCCATGGGACTCCCTCTATATTTAGCTCTATGAGGCTGGTCATCAGTTCGATCATCTGGGGCAATAAGAGATAATCTGTGGAACGTACATCAAGCACCATCAGGTTTGGGAAACATGGCCCTTCACATTGCTCCTTCCCTGTGTTTGTACATTGGTCAAGCCAAAGGAATCTTAGGTTTTGACAGCAGAGGAAAGGAGGTGATGCAAAATCAAAGCTGCACTTGCAGAGTTTTAGCACACGGAGGTTGTTGGCTAGTTGAAACAAATCATTCTGTAGTTCTAGCTGACCATCTCCTTCAAATGTTAGGAAATAGGATGATGCATTACCAGGAACAGTTGAGATATTCTGTGCTCGTGGTTTGTCTGAGGTGGTTGAATTCCAACCTTCATAGGGTTTGATTTGCCTGCTCAAATAGCGTGCCAAAGCTTTTGTTTCTTCTGAAGAATAGCCCAACCGTCGTATCACTCCATACAATGCATTGCCAACCTCCCAAGCTCTGTCCCCTTGGAGGATTCCATCACATATCCAATAGTTGCAAGCATGAGTAGCCCAACCATAGTCGACACGTATAGAGTTTCCACGTACTTGTTCTGTCAGGAACAATGAGTACAAGAAGCAATCCACAACTATTGCTGGGCTGATGCCATCCATACCGGTGTAACCAATCACTTCAACAGCTTCTTTGTGCAATAAATGACGCACCTGTTGACTGACATGTGTATCAACACTGGGGTTGATATACATGCGTATATTAACAGAACTGGACTTCAACCTCTGTTCACTCTCTGAGAGCTGAAATCTTCCAAGATCGGTCCATAACAA